>OY997264.1:314154018-314904018 GCA_963921465.1 Triticum timopheevii
CAATTCCGTGTCTAAAATCTGCAACTTCCAAGTATTCAGTGAAGTATATCTTGGAGAAGAACACAACATTTTACCCTTCAGAGGGCTATTCTACTTGAACCGCCAGAATGAGTGCGCCAGCGGCCAGAGCTTAGAACTTGGTGATGTCTTGATCCAGTGTCGTAGGGACGTAATCTTTCCTTATGCCAACCCACTGAGTCATCCCAAAGACTAGAATCAGACATGGTTTTACTGCCAAGACACCTCTCCGGCTGGTGAAAACCCTCTGCCCGGTTTTCATGCTCTTCGTCTTGGGCCCAACCACCAGCTTCCTGACAAGATTACAGCCGCCGAACGCAAAACACTTGCCCCCACCTTATCCAAGATCAAAGCTCTTCTAGGGAACGGTTTAACTGGCATCGACTTAGTCCGGGTTTAGCTTGCCTGGTGGGTCATTCCATTGAGCTACCGCCCCGGCTTGATGTGGACCTATACGGGTGAAAAAGATGACCTTCTGCGGCACAGCCCTGATGACTTGCCTGAAGATGTCATCGACGATATGACAAAGTCCCTTCTGAACAAGAGCCTGGCAGATTGTGGTAAGGTGGGATTAGCCCCCTTCTGCAAAGCTAACCCGGCTCCAAAGGTAAGCCGCCCATGTGAAATAATTATTTGATTTTTTGACGTTTCACCCATACTCATACCTATGCTAACTCTCACAGGCGGGTGATAAATTCTGGAAGGTCAAATATGACCATGAGGCTGCGAAGAAAGCCAGGAAGGAGAAGAAAGCCGCCAGGAAAGAGGCTACAAAAAAGAAGGGCAAGAAAGCCACCGCCTTTGACCTGCTTTGGCTAGCAGATTCTTCTGAGTCAGAGGTAGCCCTTGACACTCTTGGCTCCTTTTTTAACCATCTTATTGACACTGATTATCAGCAGGAGGACACAGGCATAGCAAGGCTGAAGAGGTAACTATCATTTCCTCCGACTCCGAGCGTTTGCCAAGATAGAAAATCCGTAGAGTAACCCGGAAAGTAAGGTTTTCACATCCCTTAGCTTATCAAGATCCTCAATTTCTTTTGAAGCGACATATTCACGAGAGCCGGAGGCAGACCCAGACCAGCAAGGATGTGGACCTCTCCTCCGGCTTGCCGAACACCCCAAGGAAGCGTTGGAATGAGGTCACTTCTGATTTAAATATCTTTTATACTTTGGCGGATTTCACTCGTCAAACGCTCAATTCTTCTGACTTGGATTATCAGGAAACTTCCCCTTCCTCCAGTGACTCAATGCAGTCCAATCTGTCGACATTCAAGACCGCACCAGGGTAATGATAACCTTCTTATCCTGTATTCATTTCAATCCATTGCATATGTACTAACCTTTTGGTTTGATGAAGTGGACAAGCCAAGCCCAGCAAACAGGTTAAGAAGAACAAGACGGCTGAAGACACGGTCGTGACTGAGACAGTACTTGGAACAGCTGCGCCTGAATCGTCAACTCATGAGCTGCCATTTGAACCAGCTCAAGATATACCAACTCCAACTGCTGACCCGCCTGCTGGGCGAGCCGTTGATGGCTCAGAAAACCCGGAAGCCCCTAGCCCGGTCAGGACGGATGATCCTCAAGACACTGATGTTGAGATCACCAGAACTGGTTTTACTGAGCCGAGAAGGCTAACCGTGCTAGCAAAGTGTTTCGCCAAGGAGGAGCTTCTGGAACACCGCCAGGTCAAGCTTGACGTCACGGAATATACTCACATAAGTATTGGAGAAGTCTTTTCTGGCTACATGAGCCAAGTGCACAGCAGATCGAGATTGACATGGTGAAGCAGATGCACCAAAAATTTGAGGTACAACCCTTTCTCTGTATTCATTTATCTTTACTATGCCAGCCCCCAAGTCTATTGCTTATGATGAATATGCTGTAGACTTAGAAAAATATTTAGTGATATTAGTAACATAGATGGATAAAATATGCAAGAAGTCCGGCTTACTCCCTAGTCCCCAAGGGGCGGCTTAACCAGCATGTTTGAACCGGTCCTTCATATGGTTGTATAAAATAAAATACTGACAAAGCTTTGGACAGCAATATGCATTAGCCCCCAAGTGCCAAGTACTATTGCTTGCAAAGTGCTTGGGACTTATTGTCATGAACCGCCACCTTAAGTAAAATTCTTCGGTAGACATTAGTCCCCAAGTGCCAAGTGTTGTTGCTTGCAAAAAGGTTTGGGACTTAATATTGCATCAGGATTGTCCTAATTTTGACCCAATATTTGTATAGGCCACCACGAGTCAACTTCAATCAGAAGTGACTGATCTAAAGAACCGCCTTGAGGCCCAAGAGACGGAAACCCAAATATCCGACTCCAAGTTAAAATTCAGCGTTTCTGAACAAGAAAAACTGAAGAAAGAATTTGAAATGGAGAAAAAGGCCTGGGCTGATGAAAAAATTGCATTGATTAATCGAGCTGAGAAGGCAGAGGCAGCTCTTGAAGAAGCAACAAGTGAATTAACCGGCTTAAAACACCATGTCTCTCAGATGGTCTCAGCGATCTTTGGTAAGTCGCCTTGCAAGTGTTAAATACTTGAACCTTTCAACTGATCATATAATTGGAATTGACTCACCTGACCATGTTTATGCAGGCCCCAGGAGTTCAAATCTGAACCAAGATATGCTGATCAAGCTGAAGGCCGTTTATACACTGGTGGGGCAACTGTACACCGGGTCTCAGCGTGCCTTAGCCACGGTGGCTTTGTCAAATGAAGTGCCTACCCTCCTAGCAGAGGTATTAAAGAAGCTTTCCGTGCTACCCCAACGGTTCAATGAACTAAGGCAGTCAGCTGCAAGAGCCGGAGAAGTGAATGCTTTAAGCCGAGCCAAAGCTTGGGTACTGGAGTTAGACCTGGCCGACATCACCATTGGCTATCCAAGCTTGAAGGAGGATGGTACTTCCTTTGAACAGGAAGACTTTACCGCTTGTGTGAAGGAGGTACTCCCCGTGGCCACCCTAATAGCTAACGAAGTGGATCTTACCAAGTACCAGGCAGGTTATGACGCAGAGAACCGGAGAATTCCAACGCCTCACTATAAAGTGACCAGTCTGATCCCCCCACTCCGTAAGCACATCTTTGCCCCTGAAGTTGACCCGGCCGGACTAGTTAATGACGAAGCTGAATTTGAAGCTTTGAACAACATTGACTGGTCATCATCAACCTTCCAGGAAAGGGAGCAGGGTGAAAAAGCGGAGAGGGCTAACTCGGACGCTTCAGGTCAACATGAAAGCTAACCTGCTATGGCGGCTCATACATGTGATGTGCTAAAAAATAATATGAATCATTTGGACTCGGGGAATCATGTAATAGAATAGAAATAACTTTGATTTTGCCATGCCATCGTGCACGTTTTTGGTGCTTCATACTATTAAGCCGCCATATTAGCTTCACCCGGTTTACACTTATCATATTTTTTCCTTATGCTGGAGCAAGTCTTTCAACTACCCTGCACATAGAAATAGATGACAAGGTTCCTTGGCGGCTTACCGCAAAGCGGGTCATAATAGCTTGATACATTTAAAATAAAAGAAGAATCATAGATAAGCCTGTTGTAACATAAAATGTTGAAACACAACTATAATCTTATACCTGTGACCTTTTTGAATTTGCACTGCCGGCTTATATGACCTGGACAGTAAGGGTGATAACCCAATCTTCGGAAACCAATATTTCCAAAGGTATAATGATTCTCATATATTGGCGACTTATCAGCCAATATCAAGCCGGGTTAAAATTAACCACACTTGTACTTCTAAACCTAAAAAAAGTCTCAAGTCAAATAAAGGGTGCTTTCCAAAGAAAACTTAAACCAAATAGAATATAAAAAATTCAAGGCTTCCGATTCGAATACGATCAGTAAACTGTTCCAAAGGGGTTAAGCTAGGATTCGAATACGATCATGTAGCCTCCAGTGGCTTTGGCGTTGCGCCGATCAAGAGGGTACCGACAACTATGTTCTCTTTGGTTCGAATACGACCTATGTTTGAACAGGAAGCCCCTTAATGACCTTGAGAGTTTTTTAACGACTCTAATTCAAATACGATCAAAGTCGGTTCCCAAAAGGGGTTAAGCTATGATTCAAATACGATCAAGAAGCCCATTAATGAGCTCGGCAGTGTGCCAATCAAAAGGTTACCGACAGCTTTGTTCTCTTTGGTTAGAATACGACCTATGTTTGAGCAGGAAGCCCCCTAGTGATCATACGGTTTAATGGCTATATTCGAATACGATCATAAGCCGGATCAAACGGGTCAAGCTAAATTCGGATACGATCAGCCCCCAAGTGATCATGCGAGATGATAATGATAATAATAATGAAATATTACCTTTGAGGATGAAAAAGGGACAGAGGTCCTGCTTTATTATTTATCATAATATATACATCGTTAAAATATGTACATCATGAGAGCCGGTGGCTCAAGTGTAGTAAGGCCGAAGATGAGCGATATTCCACGGCCGGCGGGTCTCCTCCTCCGACTTACGTGAGTCTTTGTGCTCTCGAACATCGATAAGGTAGTATGACCCGTTGTTCAAGTTCTTACTGACCAGAAAGGCCCTTCCCAAGGTGGGGATAACTTGTGTGCATCAGTTTGATCCTGGATGAGTCGGAGCACCAAATCACCTTCCTGAAAGGTTCTAGACTTAACCTGGCGGCTGTGATAGAGGCGCAGGTCCTGTTGGTAAATTATCGAGCGAGTTGCTGCCAGGTCACGCTTTTCATCTAACAGGTCAAGGGCATCCTGACGCGCCCGTTGATTGTCTGCCTCAGCATAAGCCACCACGCGGGGAAAGTCATGACGGATGTCACTAGGAAGAACCGCCTCTGCTCCGTAGACCATGAAGAAAGGCGTATAGCCCGTAGACCTATTGGCAGTAGTGTTGATGCTCCATATCACAGAGGGTAACTCCTCAACCCAACAACTCGGTGTCCGCTGCAAGGGGACCAAAAGCCAGGGCTTGATGCCTTTCAAGATCTCCTGATTGGCTCTCTCAGCTTGACCATTGGATTGGGGGTGAGCCACTGATGAAACTTCAAGTCTAATATGCTCACTTTGACAAAATTCTTCCATGGCGCCTTTAGACAGATTAGTGCCATTGTCAGTTATAATGCTGCATGGAAAGCCAAAGCGAAATATCACCTTCTTCATGAACTGAACTGCCGTAGCTGCATCGCACTTACTAACTGGTTCTGCCTCAACCCACTTTGTAAATTTATCAACCGCCACCAAAAGGTGGGTCTTTTTATCTTTGGACCTTTTGAAAGGCCCAACCATGTCAAGCTCCCAGACTGCAAACAACCAAGTAATTGGAATCATCCTCAACTCTTGAGCCGACACATGAGCCTGTCTTGAGAACTTCTGACAGCCGTCACATTTACTGACCAGGTCCTCTACATCAGCATGAGCCATCAGCCAATAAAATCCATGACGGAAAGCCTTGGCCACAAGGGATTTTGACCTGGCATGCACAATCCCCTTCATGAATCTCACGTAGAATTTCTTGGCCTTCTTCAGGGGAGACACAACGCTGAAATGCCCCGGTAACACTGCGATGATGCAACTCGCCATTGGCAATTGTGACTTAGACCGCCGGGTTATCTGCGTGGCCAAGGTTTCATCCTCCGGCAACTCGCCCCGGGTCATGTAAGCCAAATATGGCACTGTCCAATCTGGGATGACGTGAAGAGCCGCCACTAATTGTGCTTCCTGGTTAGGAACAGCCAAGGCTTCCTCTATAGGTAACTTGACAGAAGGGTTATGCAGAATATCCAAGAAAGTATTAGGAGGCACCGGCTTACGCTGAGAGCCTAGCCGGCTCAAGGCATCAGCCGCCTCATTCTTTCTTTGGTCAATGTGTTCCACCTGGTAACCCTTGAAATGTCCAGCAATGGCATCAACTTAACGGCGATAAGCCGCCATGAGAGGATCCTTGGAATCCCACTTGCCTGATACTTGTTAAGCCACCAAATCTGAGTCACCAAAACACCTTACCCGGCTTAAGCTCATTTCCTTAGCCATCCGAAGACCATGGAGTAAGGCCTCATACTCAGCTGCATTGTTAGTACAGGGAAACATCAACCGTAGCACATAACAAAATTTGTCACATCGAGGGGAAGCTAAAACAACTCCAGCCCCCGAGCCCTCCAATTGCCTAGACCTGTCAAAGTGAATAGTCCAATATGTGTTATCCGGCTTTTCTTCAGGCATCTGCAGCTCTGTCCAATCGTTGATGAAATCCACCAGTGCTTGAGATTTGATAGTAGTGTGTGGCACATACTTTAAACTATGAGGCCCAAGTTCAATGGCCCACTTGGCAACTCGTCGTGTGGCTTCTCTGTTTTGAATGATATCTCCTAAAGAAGCAGAACTAACCACAGTGATAGGGTGGCCCAGGAAATATTTCTTAAGCTTCCGGCTTGCCATGAACATCCCATAAACGAGCTTCTGCCAATGTGGATACCGTTGTTTGGACTCAATAAGTACCTCACTGATATAGTAAACCGACCACTGAACCAGATGTTCCTTGCCAGCCTCCTTGAGCTCCACCACAATGGCCACGCTGACGGCACGTGTGTTCGCAGCCACACATAATAATAAGGGCTCCTTATCAATGGGAGCAGCAAGAACCGGCGGCTCAGCTAGCTGTCTCTTCAAATCTTCAAAAGCAGCGTCGGCAGCGTCACTCTAGACGAAGTCATCTATCTTCTTCATCATTTGATACAGTGGTATGGCCTTCTCACCTAACCGGCTTAAAGCAGCGATACGACCCACTAAACGCTGAACATCATTGATGCATGCCGGCTTAGCCAGAGAAGTGATTGCCTTGATCTTCTTCGGGTTAGCCTCGATGCCCCTGTGAGAAACCAGAAAACCCAAAAGCTTGCCTGCAGGCATGCCAAAAACACACTTGGTCAGGTTAAGCATCATCTTGTAGACCCGAAGATTGTCAAATGTCTCCTTCAGATCATCTATCAAGGTCTCCTTATCTCTAGATTTTACCACAATGTCGTCCACATAAGCATGAACATTGCGCCCAATCTGGTTATGATGACAATTCTGCACACACCGCGGGTAAGTCGCCTGGGCACTCTTGAGCCCAAAAGGCATAGATACATAGCAGAAGGCTCCAAACGGAGTAATGAACGCCGTCTTCTCCTAGTCCTTAACTGCCATTTTGATCTGATGATAACCAGAGTAAGCATCCAAAAATCTCAAACGCTCACAACCCGCTGTAGCATCAATGATTTGATCAATACGAGGGAGAGCGAAGGGGTCAGCCGGACAAGCCTTGTTTAGGTCAATGTAATCCACACATATATGCCAAGTGCCATTTCTCTTAAGCACAAGCACCGGGTTAGCCAACCACTCTGGGTGAAAAACTTCAATAATGAACCCAGCCGCTAAGAGCTGGGCTACCTCCTCACCAATGGCCTTACGCCTCTCCTAATTGAACCACCAAAGAAACTGCTTGACCGGCTTAAATTTTGGATCAATATTAAGAGTGTGCTCAGCAAGTTCTCTCAGTACACCCGACATGTCAAAAGGCTTCCATGCAAAGATGTCCTGGTTCTCACGGATGAACTCGATGAGAGCGCTTTCCTATTTGGGATCCAGATTGGCACTGATACTGAACTGCTTAGACGAATCGTTTGGAGCAAAGTCAACATGCTTAGCATCATCGTCCGACTTAAACTTCATGGCCGGCTCATGCTCTATGGTTGGCTTTTTCAAAGATGTCATATATGCCGGGTCAACATTGTCCTTGTAGAACTTCAACTCTTCTACTGCACAGACCGACTCAGCATAAGCCGCATCGCCTTCCTCACACTCCAAGGCTATCTTCCGGCTCCCATGCACGGTGATGGTACCCTTATGACCCGGCATCTTGAGCTGTAAATACACATAACACGGCCGTGCCATGAACTTGGCATAAGCCGGCTGCCCAAACAGAGCATGATATGGGCTTCTTGTCTTGACCACCTCAAAAGTCAATTTCTCAGCCCTGGAGTCATATTCATCTCCAAAGGCTACCTCTAGCTCGATCTTGCCAATTGGACATGCCGACTTACCAGGCACCACGCCATGGAAAACAGTGTTGGACTGCTTAAGGTTTTTATCAGTTAACCCCATGCGACGGAAGGTCTCGTAATAGAGGATGTTGATGCTGCTGCCTCCCTCCATGAGCACTTTACTGAATTTATATCCACCAACCTGAGGGGCCACCACCAAGGCTAGGTGACCCGGATTGTCAACCCGGGGAGGATGATCTTCCCTACTCCATAGAATAGGCTGCTCAGACCACCTCAAATAACGAGGAACTGCCAGCTCAACAGCATTCACAACCCTCTTATGAAGCTTCTGGTCACGTTTGCACAAACTGGTGGTGAACACATGATATTGTCCACTGTTCGGCTGCTTTGGATGGCTCTGGTATCCACCCTGCTGCTGTTGTTGTTGCTGACCACCCTGGCCAGATTGCTGGTTATAACCACCTTGATTACTTTCAGAATTTTGAAAATTCGAATTTGAGCCGCCGCGCGGGCCATGAAAACCGTCTCCACCTGAGTCACCGCCCTGCCCATTATTACCGTCGAACATGTTGGAATTCTTGAAAGCCTTCATGATCGTATAGTCCTTCCATAGATGAGTGGCCGGCTTCTGCTGAGTGCCATGCCTTGGGCTCATTCAGTAACTGCTCAAGCGTGGGGCCTGACCCGTCGGACCGGGGAGGTGGTCTCCCCTTATGTCGTTGATTGTTGCCTTGTGCATTAATATTAGCCACAGACTCCAAGCTACCATCAGCCTTACGTTTATTACCTCCTTGATTTTGCCGGGTTATGCTGAGGGCCCTTGCCATTGCCATTCTTCTTTCCTTTCCCTGTCTTTTCATCATCAGACTCAGGATCCTTGGTATTGTCAGAGTCGGCGTACTTGACCAGAGCCGCCATCAGCGTACCCATATCATTGCAATCGTGCTTGAGTCGCCCAAGCTTCATCTTCAGAGGCAGAAAAGGACAATTTTTCTCCAACATTAAGACTGCAGAGCCGGCATCCATCTTATCAGACAAATGTATTATGTCTTTGACCCGGCGCACCCAATGGGTTGTGGACTCGCCTTCCTCCTGCTTGCAACTAGTCAAATCCACAATTGACATGGGCTGCTTGCGTGTATCCTTGAAGTTCTGAATGAACCGTGCTTTCAACTCCTCCCATGAACCGATTGAATTAGGTGGCAGTCCTTTCAACCAAGTGCGGGCGGTCCCATCCAACATCATGGTGAAGTACTTGGCCATCACAGCGTCAATAACCTCCAGTAATTCCATAGCCATCTCGTAGCTTTCAATCCATGCCCCAGGCTGTAAGTCGGCTGTATAATTAGGCACCTCACTAGGTCCCTGGAAATCCTTGGGCAAACGCTCATTACGTAGAGCCAACACCAGATAGGGGACCCCTCCGGTCCTGGTAGCCACACCTGCCTCAATAGAAGTTGTCGGATAAACGGATAAGGCTGGTAAGCCGTCAGCTGAGCCGCCTTCTCAGCCGCCTGCTGAGCCGCCCGCTCATCCTCTTGATGTATTCTGTCCTGATCCACCAAGTTAAAGGCTCCATTGCACGCTGGGTCATGCCCGCCTGGCTGGTTACGGTGCCGGGCGTTGCTTGAAATAGCTGTCGAGTCCATGTGCCTGCTATAACTCGGGCTCCGACTTGGACGAGGGGTTGAATGAATCCTATCCCAGCTATATGAATATGCCTCCTGTTGTGCTAAAGCCTTCTGAAGAAGTTCTCTGACCCGGCGAGTTTCAACCGCCGTCGGAGAGTCGGCATCCATCGGGAGAGCCGCCAGTCGTGCTGCCGCCACGATCATGTTCTCCAATGGGTTAGAATAATGACCCAGTGGTGTCGGTACATATTGAGGTGGAGCAATATTCATACGGGGAGGCCCCATCGCCAGTGGTTGAACCAGCATTCCAACCCCGGGTGCCGCAACCCGGTCTGTCTCCGGCGGGTTACTGGGCCCTGCACCGGGTGTATGGAAGAGGTTTTGAGGATCATAAACCGGAGGGAGCCGAGACTGAGTCTTCTGGTATCTTCTCCTCATGACCTCATTGGACGCGTTTTGACCCTGCGTGAGCCGGAAAGTCTGCGCCTGAATCCGCTGAGCCTGAGCGTCCAGAGCCGCCCGCTCTGCGGTCCTTCTGACATCTTCTGCTGCCAGATCTTCCTTAGCCTACACTATATCCAGTTTCAACTGCGCCACTTCCGCATCATGTTGAGCTTGATCCACCGGGCTGACCACGGCGGTCAACAGAGCGGTCATTTTATCCTTAAGATCCATCAGCACCTGAGCTGGCGAGCGCACAGGGCCTCCTGCCTCGGCTGCTGCTGACCTGGAGGTTATTGCTGCCGCAGTTGTGGAGTCTTGAATAGGTTGCGTGCTGGCCATGAAGATTCCGACCCTGCTTGGCGGCTCAAGGAGATCCGGAGTACTGCTGCCATCGGAACAACCCCCAAGCCCGCCGTCTTGCAGTTGATACAACAAATCCATCTCGCCTGTGGACGATTCACCATCAGAATAGATGGCCGTCTCACCGCCAGATGCAGATCCTTCAGAGAGTCCTCCGTGGATGCATCCCACGAAGGCACGCTTCATAGCAGGCAGAGCCCGGGCGGGTCTCGCACACTGATCCATCTCCATGAGGTCGGTGCAGATGTCCGGCTCAGGGCCCGGCTCGCCGATCTTGCCGATGAAGACGTGGATTCCATCGAAGGGGACCTGGTACCCGTACTCAATTGAGCCGGCGTAGGGGCCCCAGCCTGAGTCATCGATGTAGAGCTTGCCGCGATGACTCTTGTTCATCCGTCCCACACCGTATCCCTTGAGCCCTTCGAAGCTGCCCTTAAAGAACTCAAATCCACCATGCGCTGGCCCCACGGTGGGCGCCAACTGTCATGGAATTGTCAAGTCAGATGTCCTAGTGAAAGGACTTAGTCGTGGAGCCATCGCAACTAGGAAGCTTAAAGGGGTTAATCGGGACAAAGGACACGAGGTTTATACTGGTTCGGCCCCTTACGGTGAAGGTAAAAGCCTACGATCCAGTTTTGAGTGGGATTTCTTATGACTCGATAACTAGGGAGTGAATCGCTTGACCTAGCTCTCGATCTGATGTTCCTTGCCCTGAACCGCCGCCGGGTCGTCCCTTTATATATAGAGGTCGACGCCCAGTGGCTCACAGAGTCCCGTTCGGCTCATAAACAGTGTCCGGCTCTGTCTCTTAACTATTCTTGCCTTATAATACAAGTCACATACATATGGCGGTTTATCATTACGGGCCTTAAGTCGTCTCTGAGCTTTGGGCCCTTAACTGAACTACCATCTTCAACCTTGGTCTTGGGCTTCAAGAATACTTGTAGGGATAACCCGGCCCCTCCTGGGCGGGTGACACCAATAGTTATATCCTCAACATCATGCATATAAGAATTCAGAGAAGACTCAAATAATATTCATAGATAATCTGATCATAAATCCACAATTCATCGGATCTCGCCAAACACACCGCAAAAGAGTGTTACAACGAATAGATCTCCAAGAACATCGAGGAGAACATGGTATTGAGAATCAAAGAGTGAGAAGAAGTCATCTAGCTACTAGCTATGGACCCGTAGGTCTGTGGTAAACTACTCACGCTTCATCTGAGAGGCAATGGTGTTGATGTAGAAGCCCTCCATTATTGAATCCCCCTTCGGCAGGACGCCGGAAAAGGTCCCTAGATGGGATCTCACGGGTATAGAAGGTTGCGATGGTGGAAAAGTGGTTTCGTGGCTCCCCCGAATGTTTTCAGTGTATAAGAGTATATATAGGCGAAGGAACTAGGTCACGAGACCCACGAGGCAGGGGCGCGCCCTCCACCCTCGTAGCCGCCTCGTTGTGTCTCCGACTTCATCTCCAAGTCTCCTGGTTTGCTTCTGGCCCAAGAAAGATCAACGCGAAAGTTTCATTCCGTTTGGACTCCGTTTTGGTATTCCTTTTCTGCGAAACTCTAAAACAGGCAAAAAAGACATAAACTGGCACTTGGCTCTTGGTTAATAGGTTAGTCCCAAAAATAATATAAAATACCATATAAATGCCTATTAAACATCCAAAACAGATTATATAATAGCATGGAACAATCAAAAATTAAAGATACATTGGATACGTATCAAGCATCCCCAAGCTTAATTCCAGCTCGTCCTCAAGTAGGTAAATGATAAAATCGGAATTTTTGATGTGGAATCTCTACCTAATAATAAAGCAAATTGGGTTTCGGCGGTCCGTCACGCACTTTTGCAGAAAACCCCCTGCGTTTTTTATGAATTAACCCGCAGTACACACTTAAGTCAAACCGAACCGTTATTTACATTTTTACGAAACCCCCCGACGTATTAGATAATTCACCCGCCGATTATATATAAGTCAAACACATGTTTTTTCTAAATTATCCGTATCTTTTAAACCGTAACTCCGATTTTAACATGTTATATATGAAAATAGATTAGAAAAATGTGTAGAATCTGAATATGACGTTATTTTGTTTGTTAAATATTTTTAAAATATTATTTTGGAAGATATTTAAGTCAAACAAATATTTTTCTTAATTATCCATATCCATTAAATCGTAACTCTGATTTTAACATGTTATATATGAAATTTGAATAGAAAAATATGTAGAATTTGAATATGATGTTATTTTTACCTATTAAATATTTTAAAAGCAAACTTGTAACCTATAGGGCACGTCCGTTTTTCTTTCATACCGCGACGATCTGGATTGCAAATAAACAACCACTAAAGTCATAAAGAGACGAAAGAAAATATCGATAACCACACATGAGCACCTCTGAACAAACTGGCAGGAGAAAAACAACATTCAAACACTTTGGTTTGTGTGAACACTGAGGCCACTGAAGGTGAGAAGGAGGATAAGCGGCAAGACAAAAATGATGCCTCGCTAAAATAAAGGGCATGAACATATTATGGTTACTGGGTTAACAGTGTCAGTTATTTTTTTCTCCCATTGCAACGCACGGGCTCTTTTGCTAGTGCTACCTAACATATTTATCCATGTAACTCTTTATTGTGGCATTAGTGTTCAGATCCGAAAGAGTCAAAACAAAAGTTTAATATTGACATAAGAACAATCATACTTCAAGCATACTAACAAGGCAATTATGTCTTCTCAAAATAACATGGCCAAAGAAATCTTATCCTACAAAATCATATAGTTTGTCTATGCTCCATCTTCGTCACACAAAATACTCAAATCATGCACAACCCCGATGACAAGCCAAGCAATTGTTTCATACTTTGATGTTCTCAAACCTTTTCAACTTTCACGCAGTACATGAGCGTGAGCCATGGAGATAGCACTATGGGTGGAATACAATGCTGGTTGTGGAGAAGACAAAAAAGGGAGATAGTCTCACATCAACTAGGCGTATCAACGGGCTACGGAGATGCCCATCAATAGATATCAATGTGAGTGTGTAGGGATTGCCATGCAATGGATGCACTAGAGCTATAAGTGTATGAAAGCTCAAAAGAAACTAAGTGGGTGTGCATCCAACTTTCTTGCTCATGAAGACCTAGGGCTTTTGAGGAAGCCCATTGTTGGAATATACAAGCCAAGTTCTATAATGAAAAAGTCCCACTAGTATATGAAAGTGACAAAATAAGATACTCTCTATCATGAAGATCATGGTGCTACATTGAAGCACAAGTGTGGAAAAAGGATAGTAACATTGTCCCTTCTCTCTTTTTCTCTCATTTTTTTATTTGGGCTTCTTTGGACTATCTTTTATTTGGGCTTCTTTGGCCTCTTTTTTTATTTCCTCACATGGGACTATGCTCTAATAATGATGATCATCACACTTCTATTTACTTACAACTCAAAAAATTAGAACTCAATGCTTAGAACAAAATATGACTCTATGTGAATGCCTCCGGCGGTGTATCGGATGTGCAATGAATCAAGAGTTACATGTATGAAAGAATTATGAAACGTGGCTTTTCCACAAATATGATGTCAACTACATGATCATGCAAAGCAATATGACAATGATGAAGCGTGTCATAATAAACGGAATGGTGGAAAGTTGCATGGTAATATATCTCGGAATGACTACGGAAATGCCATAATAGGTAGGTATGGTGGCTGTTTTGAGGAAGGTATATGGTGGGTGTATGGTACCGGCGAAAGTTGCGCGGTACAAGAGAGGCTAACAATGGTGGAAGGGTGAGAGTGCGTATAATCCATGGACTCAATTAGTCAAAAATAACTCACATACTTATTGTAAAAATCTATTAGTCATTGAACGAAGTACTATGCGCATGCTCTAGGGGGATAAATTGGTAGGAAAAAACCATCGCTCGTCCCCGACCGCCACTCATAAGGAAGACAATCAATGAATACCTCGTGCTCCAAATTTGTTACACAACGGTTCACCATACGTGCATGCTATTGGACTTACAAACCTCAACACAAGTATTTCTTAAATTCACAATTACTCCACTAGCATGAGTCTAATATCGCCATCTTCATATCTCAAAACAATCGTAAAGAATCAAACTTCTCATAGTATTCAATGCACTTTATATGAAAGTTTTTATTATATCCCTCTTGGATTTCCATCATATTAGGACTAATTTTATAACCAAAGCAAATTACCATGTTGTTCTAAAAGACTCTCAAAATAATATAAGTGAAGCATGAGAGTTCATTAATTTCTATAAAATAAAGCCACCGCCGTGCTCAAAAGAGGTATAAGTGAAGTACTAGAGCAATATTGCCTAGCTCAAAAGATATAAGTGAAGCACATAGAGTATTCTAATAAATCACGATTCATGTGTGTCTCTCCCAAAAGGTGTGTACAACAAGGATGATTGCGGTAAACTAAAAAACAAAGACTCAAATCATACAAGACGCTCCAAGCAAAACATATATCATGTGGTGAATAAAAATATAGTCTCAAGTAAAGTTACCGATAGATGAAGACGAAAGAGGAGATGCCTTCCGGGGCATCCCCAAGCTTAGGCTTTTGGTTGTCCTTGAATATTACCTTGGGGTGCCTTGGGAACCCGAAGCTTAGGCTCTTGCCACTCCTTATTTCATAGTCCATCAAATCCTTAACCAAAACTTGAAAACTTCATAACACAAAACTCAACAAAAAATCTCATGAGCTCCGTTAGTATAAAAAAATAAATCACCACTTTAAGTTATTGTTGCAAACTCATTATTTATATATATTGGTGTAATATCTACTGTATTCCAACTTTTCTATGGTTCGTACCCCCCGATACTACCCATAGATTCATCAAAATACGCAAACAACACGCAAAAAACAAAATCTATCAAAAACAGAACAGTCTGTAGTAATATGTAACTCTCGAATACTTATGTAACTCCAAAAATCCTGGAAAATTAGGAAACCCTGAGAAATATGTGTAGCAATCGAGAGCAAAAATAATCATATCAAAATAATGTTTCTGTGAATTTTCAAAAGTAATTTACTAGGCACCAAAGTTTCTGATTTTCAGCAGGATCAATCACCATAGGCTATCCTAAAGGTTTAACTTGGCACAAACACTAACTAAAACGTAAAACCACATCTAACCAAAGGCTAGATGAACTATTTATTACTAAAAAGGAACAAAAAAGCAAGGAACAAAAACAAAATTGGGTTGCCTCCCAACAAGCGCTATTGTTTAACGCCCTTAGCTAGGCATGAAAACGCGAATAGATCCAAGTATTTTCATCTTTAGTATGCAATCGATGAGTGGCTCTCATAATAGATTCATATGGAAATTTAATTTTCTTCCTAGGAAAGTGTTCCATGCCTTTCCTTAACACAAATTGGAATCTAATGTTTCCTTCTTTCATATCAATAATTGCACCAATCGTTCTAAGGAAAGGTCTACCAAGAATAATAGGACATGTATGATTGCAATCTATATCAACAATAAGGAAATCTACGGGCACATAATTCTTATTTGCAACAATAAGATATCATTAATCCTTCCCATAGGTTTCTTAATAGTGTAATCCGCAAGATGCTAATTTAAAGAACAATCATCAAATTCACGAAACCTAACACATCACACAAAGTTTTTGGAATCGTGGAAACGCTAGCACCCAAATCACACAAAGCATGGCATTCATAATCTTTAATATTAATCTTAATAGTAGGTTCCCATTCATCATAAAGTTTTTTAAGGATAGAAACTTCTAATTCAAGCTTTTTTCATAAGATTGCATCATAGCATCAACAATATGTTTAGTAAAAGCTTTGTTTTGATTATAAGAATGACGGAAATTTAACATGGATTGCAACAAGGAAATAGAATCTATTAAAGAACAATTATCATAATTAAATTCCTTGAAATCCAAAAGAGTGGGTTCATTGCTACTTAAAGTCTCGACCTCTCCAATCCCTTTTTTATCAATTTTGGCATCTAGATCTAAAAACTCTGAATCATTGGGATGACTTTTAACTAAAGTTGACTCATCTCTAGTCCCATCTTTATCAAGATTAATATTGGAAAACAAAGAATCAATAGGAGTTACATCAATAACTTTTAGATCTTCATCATTATTATTTAGAGCCTCAGGTTTAGTGGCCATCTTATTAACTAAGGTGGCTTGTTTATCAGAAATTTGGCCTACTAAATTTTCAAAATGAGCAAACTGAGATTTCAAACCATAAAATTCTTTAGACATATAATCGAGCTCTTTATTCATATACTCAATAAAACTTTTTTGTTCTTTAAGCTCGTTTCTAAAGAAATTATTATGCTCAAATTGTAAAGACATAAAGCTTCTAACATTATTTTCAATTTCTTCCACCCTCCTAAGGTGAGGATCAAAGGTTTTTGACTGCGCCATCAAGGAAAACAGGCACACCAGCACACAAGCACACAAGAAGCAAGTGAAAAAGGAGAACGGAAGAGGGGCGACGGACAGGCAAATCTTTTTGAAAATCGTTTTAGAAGTGCGGGAGAGGAAAATGAGAGGTGAATGGCAAATAATGTAATGCTAGAGAGAAGAGTTTATGATGGGTACTTGGTATGGCTTGACTTGACGTAGATCCCCGCGGCAACGGCGCCAGAAATTCTTCCTGGTACCTCTTGAGCTTGCGTTGGTTTTTCCCTTGAATAGGAAAGGGTGATGTAGCAAAGTAGAGTAAGTATTTCACTCAGTTTGAGAACCAAGGTATCAATCCAGTAGGAGACAACTCACAAGTCATCGAATACCTGCACAAACAATCAACAACTTGCTCCCAACGCGATAAAGGGGTTGTCAATCCCTTCATGGTTACTTGCCAAAGTGAGATCTGATATAGATAGATAAACAGTAAAGTAAATATTTTTGGTATTTTTGGTTTATAGATCGGAAAGTAAAAGAATGCAAAGTAGTAGATCTGAAACTAGTATGATGTGAAAGAGAACTTATATGATGGAAAAGGGACACGGGGGCCATTAGTTTCACTAGTGGCTTCTCTCAAGATAGCAAATATTATGGTGGGTCAACAAATTACTGCCGAGCAATTGATAGAAGAGCGCATAGGTATGAAGACTTATAAGGCAATGATCATGAACATAGGCATCACGTCCGTGTCAAGTAGACCGAAATGATTCTGCATCTACAATGTTACTCCACACATCGACCACTAACCAGCATGCATCTTGAGTATTAAGTTCATAAAGAACGGAGTAACGCATTAAGTAAGATGACATGATGTAGAGGAATTAACTCAAGCAATATGATGAAAACCCCATATTTTTATCCTGGATGGCAACAATACAATACGTGCCTTGCTGCCCTACTGTTACTGCAAAATGACACCTCATGATTGAACCCAAAGCTAAGCACTTCTCCCATTGCAAGAAAAACCAATCTAGTAGGCCAAACTAAATCGATAATTCGAAGAGACTTACAAAGATATCAAATCATGCATATAGGAATCCAGAGAAGACTCAAATAATATTCATAGATAATCTGATCATACAATTCATCGGATCTTGGCAAACACAACGCAAAAGAGTATTACATTGAATAGATCACGAACATCAAGGAGAACATGGTATTAATAATCAAAGAGAGACAAGAAGTCATCTAGCTACTAGCTATGGACCCGTAGGTTTGTGGTAAACTACTCACGCTTCATCGGAGAGGCAATGGTGTTGATGTAGAAGCCCTTCGTGATTGATTCTCCCTCCGGCGGGACACCGGAAAATGTCCCTAGATGGGATCTCACGGGTAAAGAAGGTTGTGGCAGTGGAAAAGTTGTTTCGTGCCTCCCTCGGATGTTTTCAGGGTATAAGAGTATACATAGGCGAAGGAACTAGGTCAGGATACCCATGAGGGGCCCACGAGGCAGGGGCGCGCCCTACCCCCTTGGGTGTGCCCACCACCCTCGTGGCCATCTCGTTGCATCTCCGACTCATCTCCAAGTCTCCTGGTTTGCTTCTCGTCCAAGAAAGATCATCGCAAAAGTTACATTCCGTTTGTTCTCCGTTTTGGTATTCCTTTTCTGCGAAACTCTAAAACAGGCAAAAAACAGAAACTGGCACTGGCCTCTTGGTTAATAGGTTAAATGCCTATTAAACATCCAAAATAGATAATATAATAGCATGGAACAATCAAAACATTTAGATACATTGGAGACGTATCAGCTACGCGTGAAGGAAAGAGAGGAGGGGAGAGTGCTCGAGGGAAAGAGGGAGAGGACCAGGGCATCCAAGGCGTCGCGCTGGCATGGAGAGAAGGCCCGAGGCCTTGCCATCGCGAAGCAGGAGGTGGCGCTCGGGCGCGCGAGCACTGGCTTGCCAGTAGGCGCAAGGTTGAAGACAACCTTGCCCCTGGTGGGCTGGGCTGGGTGCTACAGTGTTGGGCCGGCTGGGCTGGACAGGTAAGCTATGTGAGTTAGTCTCTCTCTCTTTCCTATTTCTTTCACTTTTCTATTTCTGACATTTATTTTGATTTGGTTTTCAAACCGAATCATTTTATATAATTCTGGAAATAATTTTTGGCACTCTCTGAATTAATCCAGTGTCCCTCAAAATTCTCAGAATTTGGAGCTATCAAAATATTTATAGCAATTTTTGGAGCCCCAATCAATTCCAGTATGTGTTGAAGTAAAATCCAAGATGGTTAGGAAAAATGTGCATCACCTCTGGTTGCTATTTCCAACATTTTCCAAAAATCATGAACATTTTTCTAAGACCATTTTTGGTTCTTCGGATTTATTTTAGTTGAACCTAGTTGAATTCTATTTGCTGCTAGGGTTTCATCATCCCCCATTTCAAGTTCATTTGAAAATTAAACATGATGCTCACACGACTAGCTAGTCTAGAGCATACCAGAACTAGGGATGTGACAACTCACCCCCACTAAACAAGAATCTCATCCCGAGATTCAAGATGTGAGGTAGGAAGACAAAGGGGACACAAGCTATGACAAACTTCATGATCCAACTGCCTTCCCCAAGATGTTGATTCATTTCATCATATTGATGTTGACATCTTTGCCTGCGAGATCTTCATGCCAACATGAAGACAATAGAAGGAAACTCTACAAGAATCAATCTTCTTGAAGATCAAGCAACTCACGATCAACTCACGGAATGAGATATTGAAACTTCTCTTGAGCTGAGACACAGAACATGCATCAACAGAGGGATGGAAGAAACAAATGACGAAGTTCGGTTTGGCAGACAACAATTCCACGCTTAAGAAGATGGTGGACGGGATCAAAGTAGCGAGGAGTTAATTGCCATGATTCCATAACGAGGCACTTTCAAGGAGGTGACTCGTATAATTATTCCCTTAAGTGGCAAAAAGAATTACTCTTGATATTTAGATCATTGAAACTCTTTATACCAACCTAAGGCAAATCACAATCGATCATTTGAAGGAGTCCAAAAGAATGACATACTCGGACTAGGATTGATGATGTGGACTACCTTGTTGAAGACAACACAATGAATGGTTTTTGCTTATCATCGGAAATGGATGGGACCCATGGTAAGTCCACTTTTGAGGATGATTCTGAATAGCAATTACTGAGAAGGCAAACCATAGTAAGATGGTACAGTTACTGGTGCAAGTTGGGAACAAAATGCAAATGTTGGGAATGACTCTAGTAACTAGGAAAAAACTCAAAAGTCGAGAGTGATTCCACTGTTTGAATGGCCATAGTATAATCGATGAAACTGGGAGCACAAGAATCTATAGGAAATAACTTATAGAATAAGTCGCACGAAATCCTCGTGGAGAAGATGGTCAAATAGATCAATCAAGATACTATAATGATAGATCTTCCGGCTAGGTGTATCGGCCAGAACATCAACCTTGTCGGGACCTACATCATAGATCTTGGAAAAGTTCCAACCATCACATCTGCCTGAGTTTCAGATCTGGTTGGTAACATGATATTTCAGACAACATGTCTGGAAAAGGAAGTTTGCAACACAAACCTACGAGATGATGTGGCGAGATTCTCGGGAAATGAACTACGATAACAAGCTCGAAAACATGAGATGGTTCTGCTACACACATGTGAACACGCTGTCCCAGAAAAGCATGACCACATGGTAGTCTTACAACAGAACACTACCGAGTTCTGGTTGGGAATCATCATCAAGGATATCGAAGTCCTTGCATAAGGCATGCTCTTAAGAAGAAACTTCTTCTCCTTGAACATCTCAATCAGTGTCTTGGTGTGCTAGGGAATACATATGGAATGGAGGTAATTAATCTACCAAACCATAGAATACATTCACACAAGCATAACTGACTTGGGACGGTTCTAGAGGAAACAAAACAAACCTTTCTCAAATTCATGGCGGCAACTTGCACCTGATGCACATGAACTTGGAGAAAGTCACTTCTTATACCAAACATATACCTCATGATTGGAACACGAAGGCATTGCTCACAATGTTTCCAACACTAGCTGGATGTTCAACACGAATCATAGAGAAGATAAAAATGTTGCTGATGGGCTCCACAACAATTAATCCAGGTTTCCATATAAGTCGAATTCCACAATTATGTGAACAAGGCGATAGTATTGGTCAGACCCAAAAGATATAATGGTGTATGCTCAAGGGACATCCACGAGTAAGACAACATTACGGACATTGTTGGTTCTGATTTGATTTGAGAATAGCCCACACTCAAATCAATGTTTGGACAAGATAATAGATCCATTAACTGATCGCGAGGATCAGTCGATGAAAATACCATCTTTCTTCTACACACATACGAGATATCCCTTTAAATGAACTAAGTCAGACAAGCTTTTATCTTCCAACTCTCCAAGTTGTTGTTTGGCTTAACGAACTAGCTCACGGGTATTCAACATAGATTCTTGGAGAAGGGGTTGTCACAAGAACTGATGACCCACAAGTATAGGGGATCTATCGTAGTCCTTTCGATAAGTAAGAGTGTCGAACCCAACGAGGAGCAGAAGGAAATGACAAGCGGTTTTCAGTAAGGTATTCTCTACAAGCACTGAAATTGTAGGTAACAGATAGTTTTGTGATAAGATAATTTGTAATGGGTAACAAGCAATGAAAGTAAATAAGGTGCAGCAAGGTGGCCCAATCCTTTTTGGAGCAAAGGACAAGCCTGGACAACTTCTTATAATGAGAAAAGCGCTCCCGAGGACACATGGGAATTATCGTCAAGCTAGTTTTCATCACGCTCATATGATTCGCGTTCAGTACTTTGATAATTTGATATGTGGGTGGACCGGTGCTTGGGTACTGCCCTTTCTTGGAACAACATCCCACTTATGAATAACCCCTATTGCAAGCATCCGCAACTACAAAAGAAGTATTAAGGTAAACCTAACCATAGCATGAAACTAGTGGATCCAAATCAGCCCCTTACGAAGCAATGCACAAACTAGGGGTTAAGCTTCTGTCACTCTAGCACCCCATCATCTACTTATTACTTCCCAATGCCTTCCTCCAGGCCCAAATAATGGTGAAGTGTCATGTAGTCGATGTTCACATAACACTACTGGAGGAGACACAACATACATCTCATCAAAATATCGAACGAACACCAAATTCACATGACTACTAATAGCAAGACTTCACCCATGTCCTCAGGAACAAACGTAACTACTCACAAAGCATATTCATCTTCATGATCAGGGGAGTATTAATATGCATTAAGGATCTGAACATATGATCTTCCACCAAGTAAACCAATTAGCATCAACTACAAGGAGTAATCAACACTACTAGCAACCCACAGGTACCAATTTGTGGTTTTGATACAAGATTGGATACAAGAGATGAACTAGGGTTTTGAGAGGAGATGGTGCTGGTGAAGATGTTGATGGAGATTGACCCCCTCCCAATGAGAGGATCGTTGCTGATGATGATGGTGATGATTTCCCCCTCCCGGAGGGAAGTTTCCCCGGCAGAACAGCTCCACCGGAGCCCTAGATTGGTTCCGCCAAGGTTCCACCTCGTGGCGGCGGAGTTTCGTCCAGTAAGCTTGCTTATGATTTTTTTTCCAGGGTAAAAGCCATCATATAGCAGAAGATGGGCACCGGTGGGCCACGAGGGGGCCCAGGAGATAGGGTGCGCGCCCAGTAGGGGCGGCGGCGCCCCCCACCCTCCTGGCCAGGGTGTGAGCCCCCTCTGGTATTTCCTTCACTCAATAATTCTTATTAATTCCAAAAGTGACTTCCGTGGAGTTTTAGGATTTTTGGAGCTGTGCAGAATAGGTTTCCAATATTTGCTCCTTTTCCAGCTAGAATTCCAGCTGCCGACATTCTCCCTCTTCATGATAAACCTTGTAAAATAGGAGAGAATAGCCATAAGTATTGTAACATAACGTGTAATAACAGCCCATAATGCAATAAATATCGATATAAAAGCATGATGCAAAATGGACGTATCAACGCCCCCAAGCTTAGACCTCGCTTGTCCTCAAGTGGAAGCCGAAATCAAAAAATATATCGACATGTTTAGAGATAGAGGTGTCGATAAAAATAAAATACGGACATGAGGGCATCATGATCATTCTTATAACAGCAACATATATTGATTTTGTCATATGATTTCTCATGCTCAAGTAACAATCTATTCACAATGTCCAGTATGGATGATAAACTTCATTGAGAACTAACAAACTAAAATCTCAGTCACTTAAGCAATTGCAATTTATCATAACATCGGAAAGAGTCAAGAATAGAGCTTTTCAGCAAGTCCACATACTCAACTATCATGTAGTCTTCTACAATTGCTAACACTCACGCAATACTTATGGTTATGGTGTTTTAATCGGACACTGAGAAATATAGGGGCTTATTGTGTTGCCTCCCAACATATTCACCTTTGGGTGATGTCAACAATAATAGTTCATGCTAACTTACATCCAATTGGATATATATATATATATATATATATATATATATATATATATATCAGGATCTTTCCAACACGAGGTGCTTGCCAAAGGATAAAATGAAAAAGGGAAAGGTGAAGATCACCTTGGCTCTTGCATAAAGTAAAAGACATAAAGTAAAAGATAGGCCCTTCGCAGAGGGAAGCAGAGGTTGTCATGTGCTTTTAGGGTTGGATGCACAAAATCTTAATGCAAAAGAACGTCACTTTATATTGCCACTTGTGATATGAATCTTTATTATGCAGTCTGTCGCTTTTATTACTTCCATATCACATGATCGTATAAAGCTTATTTTATCCGCAGTAATAAGTCATACATATTTAGAGAGCAATTTTTATTGCTTGCAACATGACAACTTACTTGAAGGATCTTACTCAATCCATAGGTAGGTATGGTGGACTCTCATGGCAAAACTAGGTTTAAGGATATTTGGAAGCACAAGTAGTATCTCTACTTGGGGAAAGGAATTTTTGGCTAGCATGAGGGGGAAAGGCAAGCTCGACATGTTGGGAAGATCAATGACAATATACATTAACTGAGATGTGAAAAAACATAAAGAATTACGTTGTCTTCCTTGTCCAACATCAACTTTTTAGCATGTCATACTTAATGAGTGCTCACAATCATAAAAGATGTCCAAGATAGTATATTTATATGTGAAAACCTCTCCTTTATTACTTCCTATTAATTGCAATGATGACCAAAACTACATTTGTGAACTCTCAACAACTTTTATGCTTCATACTCTTTATATGTGAAGTCATTACTATCCATAAGATCAATATGAACTCTTTTATTTCTTTTTATTCTTTCTATTTTCTCAAGATCAAAGCAAGAAAGCAAAGCCCTTGACTCAACACTAATCTTTATTATAGATAGCTCACGGACTCGATTACATAAAGAGATCACAAAGCAAAACTGAAAACTACTTCATACCAAAACTTCAACCTACTAGATCAAGATATTACTAAAAGGATTGAACTAAGAAAAACGGTAAAGATAGGAGTGTGATGGTGATACGATACCGGGGCATCTCCCCCAAGCTTGGTAGTTGCCATGGGGAGTGCCCATACCCATGTAATTATGTCCTCGGAGGTGATGAAGGTGGTTATGATGATGGTGGATAATCGCACATCAAGCGTAAAAGCTCCTCCAACTTGCGGATAATGCCCTTGAGTCCGACGATATGATCCTTCAACAAAATATTTTCCTATGTGAGATACTTGTTTTGTATGCGAGCTAACTCAATCATCTTGAAAGCTTCAATCTTAGTTGGAGTAAAGAGGTTGGGTAGAGGTTGAGGGATGTCTTCTTCTTCCACCGTCAGAGCTTGATCCTCCATGGCCTTCTTGATCCCTTAATCCTTGTTAATCTCCTTCGGTTCTTCTCTTTTTAGCTCTATCTTCAATAGCCAAGCATCCTTGTCTTCATTGTTGAAGGAGGGTGACGTCATGATGCTCTAGATCTGTTAGAAAAACAGCTCAAAACGAAAACAGAGGATTTTTGCGTGATACGGTGGTCAAAACCTTTGAGAGATTATATAATGAATTTTTACCGACCAAAAGAAGTAACGTGGAAGAAAATGCAGTCTGGGAGGTACACGAGGTGCGCACGAGACAGGGGGTGTGCCTAGTAGGGGTGGGTGCGCCCTCCACCCTCGTGGAGGCCTTGTGTCCTTCCCGAATTAATTCTTGCTTTCTAAAATTCTTAAATATTCCAAAACGGAGGAAAAGTGCCATTAGAACTGTTTTGGAGTCGGTTTACTTACCGTACCACATACCTATTCCTTTTCGAAGTCTGAAACGTTCTGGAAAGTGTCCCTTATGTATTCCTCCGGGGTTACGGTTTCAATAATATTGGTTTCAACATTTATAGGGTTACCTGAGATATAATGTTTGATTATTTGACCGTTCACCACCCTCGGACTTGTGCCTTCGAAGTTGTTGATTTTTATGGCACCGGAATGATAGACCTCCTCGATAACGTAAGGACCTTCCCATTTAGAGAGAAGTTTTCCTGCAAAAAATCTTAGACGATAGTTGAATAGTGACACATAATCACCTACGTTAAACTCACGCTTTTGTATCCTTTTGTCATGCCATCTTTTAACTTTTTCTTTGAACAGTTTGGCATTCTCATAGGCTTGGGTTCTCCATTCATCAAGTGAGCTAATGTCAAACAACCTCTTCTCACCAGAAAGTTTGAAGTCATAGTTGAGCTCTTTAATAGCCCAATATGCTTTATGTTCAAGTTCGAGAGGTAAGTGACATGTTTTTCCATAAACCATCTTATACAGAGACTTACCCATAGGATTTTTATATGCAGTTCTATAGGCCCATAATGCATCATCAAGTTTCTTGGACCAATTCTTTCTAGATCAATTGACAGTCTTTTGCAAAACTAATTTGATCTCTCTATTGCTCAACTCTACTTGACCACTAGACTGTGGGTGATAAGGAGATGCAATTCTATAATTAACATCATACTTAGGAAGCATCTTACGGAAAGCACCATGAATAAAATGTGAACTACCATCAGTCATTAAGTATCTAGGGACTCCAAACCTCGGAAAAATAACTTCTTTAAGCATCTTAATAGAGGTGTTATGATCAGCACTACTAGTTGGAATAGCTTCTACCCACTTAGTAACGTAATCAACAACAACTAAAATATGTGTATATCCATTAGAGGCAGGAAAAAGTCCCATATAATCAAAGCCCCAAACATCAAATGGTTCAATAACAAGAGAATAGTTCATAGGCATTTCTTGACGTCTACTAATATTACCAATTCTTTGACATTCATCACAAGACAAGACAAACTTACGAGCATCTTTGAAGAGAGTAGGCTAATAAAAACCGGATTGCAATACCTTATGTGCAGTTCTATCTCCAGCATGGTGTCCTCCATATGGTTCGGAGTGACACTTGCGTCGGATCTATTCCTGTTCATGCTCAGGTACACAACGTCTAATAACACCATCTACTCCTTCTTTGTAAAGGTGTGGATGATCCCAGAAGTAATGTCTTAAATCATAAAAGAACTTTTTCTTTTGCTGGTATGTGAAGCTAGGTGGTATGAATTTAGCAATAATATAATTAGCATAATAAGCATACCATGCAGCAGTACGAGAAGCATTAATGATCGCTAATTGCTCATCAGGAAATCTATCATCAATAGGTAGTGGGTCATCAAGAACATTCTCTAGTCTAGACAAGTTGTCTGCAACGGGGTTCTCAGCTCCCTTTCTATCAATAATATGCAAATCAAATTCTTGGAGCAAGAGAACCCATCTAATAAGTCTAGGCTTAGCATCTTTCTTTTCCATAAGATATTAATAGCAACATGATCAGTGTGAATAGTAACTTTAGAATCAACAATATAGGGTCTGAACTTATCACATGCAAATACAACTGCTAAGAATTCTTTTTTAGTAGTAGCATAATTTTTTTGGGCAGTGTCAAGAGTTTTACTAGCATACTAGATAACATTCAATTTCTTATCAAGTCTTTGCCCTAGAACAGCACCTACAGCATAATCTCTAGCATCACACATAATCTCAAAGGGTAAATTCCAATCAGGTGGCTGAACAATAGGTGCAGCGATCAAAGCTTTCTTAAGTATTTCAAATCCTTCTACACAATCATCATCAAAGACAAAAGGAATATCTTTTTGCAATAAATTAGTCAGAGGCCTAGATATTTTAGAAAAGTCCTTAACGAACTACCTATAAAAACCGGCATGACCAAGGAAACTTCTTATACCTTTAATGTCCTTGGGACATGGCATCTTTTCAATAGCATCAACTTTAGCTTTATCAACTTCAATACCTCTCTCAGAAATCTTATGCCCCAAGACAATGCCTTCATTAACCATAAAGTGGCACTTTTCCCAATTCAAGACGAGACTAGTGTCTTCACATCTCTGCAAAACTCGATCAAGGTTGCTCAAGCAATCATCAAAATAGGATCCATAAACGGAGAAGTCATCCATGAATACCTCACAAATCTTTTCAAAAAAGTCAGATAATATAGCCATCATCCACCTTTGAAAGGTAGCAGGTGTATTACATAAACCAAAATGCATACATCTATAAGTAAAAGTTCCAAAAGGGCAAGTAAAAGTAGTTTTTGATTGATCCTCCGCTGACACAGGTATTTGAGACGAACCAGAATAACCATCTAGAAAGCAGAAATGTGTGTGTTTGGATAGTCTTTCTAGCATTTGATCAATAAAAGGTAAAGGGTAATGATCTTTCTTAGAAGCTTTATTTAATTTACGGAAATCAATTACCATCCTATAACCTGTAATAATTCTTTGCGGGATCAACTCATCTTTATCATTAGGAATGACAGTAGTACCTCCCTTTTTAGCAACACAGTGGACAGGACTTACGCAATCACTATCAGCAACGGGATAAATTATACCTGCCTCAAGGAGCTTTAGTATCTCCTTTCTTACCACTTCTTTCATTTTAGGATTTAACCATCGTTAAGGATCTCTAACTGGTTTGGCATCTTTCTCCAATTTAATTTTGTGTTGGCATAGAGTGGGACTAATGCCCTTAAGATCATCCAGAGTATATCCAATAGCAGCACAGTGCTTCTTTAGATTTTTCAATAATCTTTCCTCCTCTTGCTCTGAAAGGTTAGCACTAATAATAACAGGATATATTTTCTTTTCATCAAGATAAGCATATTTAAGATTACCAGGTAAGGGTTTGAGATCAAACACGGGATCACCCTTGGGTGGAGGGGGATCCCCTAGGATTTCAATAGGTAAGTTGTGTTTCAGAATAGGACCCTGTTGAAGGAATACTTCATCTATTTCCCTTCTTTCATTCATAAACATATCAATTTCGTGGTCTGGCAAATATTGTTCTAACGGATCAGTAGGAGGCACAGCAATAGAAGCAAGACCAATAATCTCATCCTTACTAGGTGATTCTTTATCACGGGGTTGTCTACGAAACTTAGCAAAATTAAGCTCATGAGACATATCCCCTAAGCCAATTGTAACAATATCCTTTTCACAATCAATCCTAGCATTAACAGTATTCAAGAAGGGTCTACCAAATATAATGGGACAAAAGTCATCTTGTGGGGAACCGAGAACAAGAAAATCAGCAGGATATTTAACTTTCCCACACAAGACTTCGACATCTCTAACAATCCCAACTGGCTTAATGGTATCCCTATTGGCAAGCTTAATAGTAACATCAATACCTTCTAACTCAGCGGGTACAATATCATGCATAATTTCTTTATATAAGGAAAAGGGTATTGCACTAGCACTAGCACCCATATCACATAAGCCATGATAACAATGATCCCCTATTTTAACAGAAATAACAGGCATGCCTACAACAGGTCTATCTATCTTAGCATCGGGTCTAGCAATATTAGCAGTTTCACACAGAAGTAAATAACATGTCCATCTATATTATCATCCAAGAGATCTTTAACCATAGCAACAGTAGGTTCAACTTTAATTTTCTTAGGAGGTGTGTATGTTCTAGTATTACTCCTACGAACAACAGTTGAAGCTTTAGCATGATCCTTTATCCTAACAGGAAAAGGTGGTTTCTCAACATAAGTAGTAGGAACAATAGGATCATTGTAAGTGATAGTATTTTCTTCAACTGTAATAGGTGCAACTACCTTTACTTCAGTGGGAGGATTATATTTAAACCACTTTTCCTTAGGGAGATCAACGTGAGTAGCAAAAGATTCACAAAAAGCAGCTACTATCTCAGAGTCAAGTCCATATTTAGCGCTAAATCCATGAAAAGCATCGGTATCCATAAAAGATTTAACACAATCAAACTTAGGTGTTATACCTGACTCCTTACCATCATCGGAATCCAATCTTCAGAGTTGCGTTTAATTCTTTCCAATAAATCCCACTTGAATTCAGTAGTCTTCAGCATATAAGAACCAGCACAGGAAGTATCGAGCATGGTGCGATCATTGAGAGAAAGCCGAGCATAAAAATTTTGAATGATCATTTCTCTTGAGAGCTCATGATTGGGGCATGAATATAACATTGACTTAAGCCTCCCCCAAGCTTGAGTGATGATTTCTCCTTTGCGAGGCCAAAAATTATATATGTTATTACGATCACGATGAACAAGATGCATAGGATAGAACTTCTGGTGAAATTCCAACTTTAATTGTTTATAGTTCCAAGATCCCGAATCATCACATAGCCTATACCATGTCAATGCATCTCCCTTCAAAGATAAAGGGAAGACCTTCCTTTTGACAACATCATCGGGAATACCTGCAAGCTTAAATAATCCACAAACTTCATCCACGAAGATAAGGTGTAAATCGGGATGGAGCAATGTTCCATCCCTGCAAAGGGATTAGCTAGCAGTTTCTCTATCATACCGGAAGGAATATCAAAGTAAACATTTTTAGTAGGTTCAGTAGATTGAGGAGCAACTCTTTGCTCTACTGGTCGGGGTGAAGATACCCCGAACAAGCCCCTCAAAGGATTAGTTTCCATAGTAACAACTGAAAAAAAAATTCAGCACACTATATAAATATTTCCTTACCAAGTTCCACTCACCAAAGGTGCTTGTCGGTGTCAAAACCAGCGGATCTCGGGTAGGGGGTCCCGAACTGTGCGTCTAGGCGGATGGTAATAGGAGACGAGGGACACGATGTTTTTACCCAGGTTCGGGCCCTCTCGATGGAGGTAAAACCCTACGTCCTGCTTGATTAATATTGATGATATGGGTAGTACAAGAGTAGATCTACCACGAGATCAAGGAGGCTAAACCCTAGAAGCTAGCCTATGGTATGATTGTTGTAATGTATGTTGTCCTATGGACTAAAGCCCTCTGGTTTATATAGACATCGGAGAGGGCTAGGGTTACACAGAGTCGGTTACAATGGTAGGAGATCTACATATCCGTATCGCCAAGCTTGCCTTCCACGCCAAGGAAAGTACCATCCGAACACGAGCCGGAGTCTTCAATCTTGTATCTTCGTAGTCTTGGAGTCCGGCGGATAATGATAGTCCGGCTGTCCGGACACCCCCTAGTCCAGGACTCCCTCAGTGCTTCACTCTCCGGCAACGGCGCCAGAAAAGAGACTTGATGACCCACAAGTATAGGGGATCTATCGTAGTCCTTCCGATAAGTAAGAGTGTCGAACCCAACGAGGAGCAGAAGGAAATGACAAGCGGTTTTCAGTAAGGTATTCTCTGCAAGCCCTGAAATTGTAGGTAACAGATAGTTTTGTGATAAGATAATTTGTAACGGGTACTAAGCAATGAAAGTAAATAAGGTGCAGAAAGGTCGCCCAATCCTTTTTGGAGCAAAGGACAAGCCTGGACAATTTCTTATAATTAGAAAAGCGCTCCCGAGGACACATGAGAATTATCGTCAAGCTAGTTTTCATCACGCTCATATGATTCGCGTTCGGTACTTTGATAATTTGATATGTGGGTGGACCGGTGCTTGGGTACTGCCCTTTCTTGGACAAGCATCCCACTTATGATTAACCCCTATTGCAAGCATCTGCAACTACAAAAGAAGTATTAAGGTAAACCTAACCATAACATGAAACTAGTGGAATCAAATCAGCCCCTTACGAAGCAAGGCATAAACTAGGGTTTAAGCTTCTATCACTCTAGCAACCCATCATCTAATTATTACTTCACAATGCCTTCCTATAGGCCCAAATAATGGTGAAGTGTCATGTAGTCGATGTTCACATAACACCACTAGAGGAGAGACAACATACATCTCATCAAAATATCGAACGAATACCAAATTCACATGACTACTAATAGCAAGACTTCACCCATGTCCTCAGGAACAAACGTAACTACTCACAAAGCATATTCATGTTCATGATCAGAGGAGTATTAATATGCATTAAGGATCTGAACGTATGATCTTCCACCAAGTAAACCCATTAGCATTAACTACAAGGAGTAATCAACAGTACTAGCAACCCACAGGTACCAATATGTGGTTTTGATACAAGATTGGATACAAGAGATGAACTAGGGTTTTGAGTGGAGATGGTTCTGGTGAAGATGTTGATGGAGATTGACCTCCTCCCGATGAGAGGATCGTTGGAGATGATGATGGTGATGATTTCCCCCTCCCGGAGGGAAGTTTCCCTGGCAGAACAGCTCCGCCGGAGCCCTAGATTGGTTCCGCCAAGGTTCCGCCTCGTGGCGGCGGAGTTTCGTCCCGTAAGCTTGCTTATGATTTTTTTCAGGGTAAAAGCCTTCATATAGCAGAAGATGGGCACCGGGGGCCACCAGGGGGCTCAGGAGATAGGGGCGCACCCAGTAGGGGGGGGCGCCCCCACCCTCCTGGCCAGGGTGTGGGCCCCCTTTGGTATTTCCTTCGCTCAATAATTCTGATTAATTCCAGAAGTGACTTCCGTGGAGTTTTAGGATTTTTGGAGCTGTGCAAAATAGGTTTCCAATATTTTCCCCTTTTCCAGCCAGAATTCCAGCTGCCGGCATTCTCCCTCTTCATGATAAACCTTGTAAAATAAGATAGAATAGCCATAACTATTGTGACATAACGTGTAATAACAGCCCATAATGCAATAAATATCGATATAAAAGCATGATGCAAAATGGACGTATCAAGAACGAACTTGATCACGAGCTCAACATAACAGTTAGAGGACAACCTGGTGATAGTTCCGAGAAGATAATCATGAAATCACAAACCACCGATATGTTACTAAGCTCGAGAACAATCTTGCTCTTCAGGCAAGACGATATGATCAAAAGAGCAAGGGTTTGACAAAATCCTAACTCATCGATCGAAGAGTGCACCAATAAAAATGGACTAGGTAGCACAATCTATCTTAGAAAGATTATTCTATAACTAACACGCTAAGAATGAAATTACTGTCCTTTAACTACCAAGCAACGAGGTTGCTAGGAGTATTGATTTCACACATCACGATTCATCTATTGGCATTCCGGTTACAATAAAACGGGGACCGGGGAATGAATAGTTATGGCGAGAAGTATTACTGCGGTATAAATTCATCAGAGGTTGTGCAATTCCTATGATATTCTTGACAAAAGAGGTAACACTCCAGGGTAGAACAAAACAAAAGCTGGAGTGGCATCTTGATCTGCGGGATACAACTGCTTTGACCAAATCCTAGAAATGGATAAGGTACTGGAGTTTGTTTCTCCTAGTCATTCCGAAATAGAATGGCTTGACAGACCTCAAGAGTAACGGCATGGATGAACATGAATGCACACATATTCTTTACTATCAATTGATAGACAGAGGTCAGAATACAACTGAAGAGGGACAACCCAAGGAACATACGATTTTTCTGAGTTGTGGATTCATGGATTAGCATGTCAAACAAGTACAACATATTTCTTCCGGATAACCCATCCAGAGAGGTAGGACTAGCAAAGTCACAAATATGACGGAGAACTCATCAAGAGAACTCTTATTGTGATCTTTTGGTTCAAGAACTTCTGCCATAAACAGTTCATGGTATTTGGAAGAAGGAAATACCACAGACCTCGGGGACTATCGCAAAGGTTACTAATGTCCTAAAGGAACTAGGAAACACTATCAACAGGAGGTAGGTGGAGTGAATCTTGGGTTCAAGAAACCAGGAATGGAATACCTACTAACTAATACCATCACGGGATGCTTTCTAGAATGGTGGCCAGGATCATCACACTGGGAACACAAAACATGGCTAGCTTACTAGGTGATTCTCTAAGACACCTAGGGTCGTAATAATAGATCCAACATATATACCGAGGCAATGAAGTACCTTAGCACACTGGTTAGTGTGGTTAATCTAGCCCAAAGGAACATCGGGAACGAAAAGAAGGGATTTGCAAATGCATCAGACTATTTAGAAACCTAGATGACTCGGACAACATAACGGTTGTAAATGCTCAAAAGAATTTGAGACATCCTGCAAATTTGTGGCATAACCACTCAACATCACAAAATCAAGGTTCCGAGACCAAATCTTAACACACGGAAGTAGTAGAAACTGAACCGAGGCTTGAATCTATCAATCCTATAAGTCTACAGATTAGTAACACGTGATCCTGAGAGAAATATAAGAAGCCTAGTTCTTTACCCCGTAGGAAGGATAAGATGACTCGGATCAAAAGGACTCGGATCAAAAGGAAATAGGATGATAGGATGACTCGGATCAAAAGGACATTCGCCCCATCAACGTGCCGTTAAAGATTTGACAACATTGCAGCCCATCGTCAGTTCGAGCCCGTCAACAGCCCGCTATATATTTGGGCTCAATATCGGCCTGATAAGATTTCAGCCTGTTAATGGCCCATTCAAGGGATGGGCCAATTTTTAGGATGTACATCTTTCAGCCTTTTAGCGACCCATTTAAATGTTGGGCTAATTTCTGGCCCAGTGTGTCTTTCAGCCTGTTGACGGGCCATAAATCAGTTGGGCCATTTGTAGTCGGACCTGAGTTTTGGCCTTTTAGCGTCCCATTTAAGTGTTGGGCCAATTTCCGGCCAGGTGTATCTTTCAGCCTATTGACGGCCCATAAATCAGTTGGGCCATTTGTAGTCGGACCTGAGTTTTGGCCTTTTAGCGACCCATTTAAGTGTTGGGCCAATTCCCGGCCTTGTGTGCCTTTCAGCCTGTTAACGGCCCATAAATGAGTTGGGCCATTTGTAGTCGGACCTAAGTTTTGGCCTTTTAATGGCCCATGCCCTTCATGGTCCAATACCAGCCCGGTTTCTCTTTCGGCCTGCTAAAGGCCCATAACACAGTTGGGCCATTTACAATACGACCTGACTTTCGGCTTCTTAGCGGCCCATGTTCTTCATGGTCCAGTACAAGCCCGCTGTCTCTTTCAGCCTGCTAAAGGCCACACAATAGTTGGGCCATATGTAGCCCGAACTTAGTAGCGGCCTATTAACGGCCCGTGAAATCAAATGGGCCCAGTTGTTGCCCGCTTCGATGTCGGCCTGTTAACGACCCGATAGGTAAGAGGGCCGACCATTAACTTTCGGCCTGGTAATGGCCCATTAACTTAATGGCCCCACTAAAGTTCGTAAATGTCTTTAGGCCAAATTAGATAATTCGAGCCCATGACGACGAGCAATTATGCACAGGACCAAAACCGATCAAGCAAAGGTACGACATACAGGGAAAAACATTGCACATCTAGCATATATTACAGGAAATTGCATCCACTGGGTAATCAAAGATTGATACCGTGCAAATAAATGATCAGAACCTAACGATCTACAACGTCACAATCTTCAACCTCAGCACGGATGACACCCATAAGCATGTGGGCAATCTGAAAACATTGATCAGTTGTTGTTGCGCACGAATCTTCTGATTCCTCCACCATTTCCATCATTGCTTCAGCCATTAATTAGTTCACAAACATACATTTTTTCTGTTGCATTCGAGATAGAGGATACTGAACAGATTCAGATGACGATTTTGACAGGCTTGTATTATTGATAGTGGAGAGTGTCTCGACCACTGCATCATAACATAAATTAGGAGGGGAACCAAACAGATTAATCATGAGTTATTGCCATATTACCTGGCCTAGATTTTTTGCAAAGAAACAATGGGGTTGCCTTGCTGTTTTCAGAGTTTGTGTTCTTATCTTCAGCAGCCTGCACCAAATTAACACACTAGCATTGCTATCATTGGCCAAGTCAGATAATAGGAAAGCAACATTGACATAATGAACGTTTGGGCAACTAGCCTACACCAAATTAACACAATATGACACAGCTATCATCAGGCAGGTAAGGTAATACGAAAGCAACATTGACACAATGAATGAATGGGCAACCAGAGCAGCACTACACTTCAGTAATGTGCATGATATGAGATAGTACACTCATGCAGCTCAGTATGCAAAACTACCAGGCAATTTTCTTTACAAAAATCAACATTGGCGCCTTTAACATTTTGCTACAACTAATTTTAGATCTGATAAAGATTGGATTCATGCCGATTAACAAAATACATGCTGATGTAAAAATATAGTGATATACAACATGTAATTACATCAGCATTGGAGCACAGAGAATTCCTGCAAGATATTTTCCTCGAATACAATCCTAATGGAGGAAGCCTTCTATCATTTAACCTTATTTTCTAAAAGAGAGATGGGTAAGAAACATGTAGAAAATATGATCGGAATGCTATAAAATTTCATGTTGCGAGGATACGCACATGCTTCTTAGAATAGAGTTGACATTCTTTTGCTGGACTGGAGCGGACTAGTTCTTTAGCCACAGGAATCTGCTTATTATCAGCGGGAGTTGGATTTCTCTATGCTGGAGCAGTATCTATGAAAAATGGAGTTGGTTTATTATCTCCAGGCGTTTGGAGCACAGAGAATTCCTGCAAGAATCTTTTCTCACAGAAGATACCAGTGCAGAAATTCTTCTATCTATTAAGCTTATTTTCTAAAAGAGAGATGGGTAAGAAACATGTAGAAAATATGATCAGCATACTATAAAATTTCATGATGCGAGGATACACACACACTTCTTAGAATGGAGTTGACATATTTTTGCTGGACTGGAGAGGACTAGTTCTTTGGCCACTGGAATCTGCTTATTATCAGTAGGAGTTGGGTTTCTCTGTGCTGGAGCAGTTTCTATAAAAACGAGAGTTGGTTTATTATCTCCTGGCGTTTGGATCTTTTGCAAAGACCTTGTTTGTAACCCTACAGATTCTAACATAGTCGTCTTCCCCTTGCATGCCTTGTATAGAAGAATGGTGCTACAGCAGAGAGATGGAATAGGTACTGAACAATAGAAAGGCATGACATATTGGCATGTATTCCCTCCATCCGAAAAAAATGGATGGGTCTTGGCATATTTCAGTTCTAGATACATCCTTTTTTATCCATTTCGGCAACATGTAATCCAGACGGAGAGAGTATGGTGTAAGAGATAGGCATACGACAGGACAACACAGTAAAAAAACACTAGTTGAATGTAAAGCTGTATGCTAGTGGAATACATACATAAAAAACTAAGGCAACATACACGTGTATGATTGGGAAACTAGGATGGCATTGCAAGAGAGCACTAGAACAGCACTACAATGTAAAAAACATGGTATGGTAGACAAATGAAGTATATACTGATGAATAACAATGCATAAGATATTCAGAAGCATGATGTCCAAATTAAGCAGATGGCATTGTGATAGAGTAGAATGATAGTACTTGAATTTGAAAACATGTTATCATGAATTGAATAGGTACTGAAAAACAGGAAGGCGTGACATATTTACATGCATGATCAGCATGCTAAGCACATGGCATTGCAATAGAGTAGATACAATCTAGGACATTATATGCATGTTGTACCCATATCACGGGCCAATTTACAGCAAGGACCTTGTGGGGTGAAGAGGATTCATCATCTTTCTGCAAGTCTTCTGAAGAACCGCCTTTACATGTTCCATCATATTGGGTATCATTGACATCAAGTTTATTGGCCTTTACATTGCTCTGTGAGGTTCTTGTGGATATATCAGTGTGTGCAATTATATCTGACATGCATGGAAGACAACTAGTAGTTAGATTTATGTAATGAGTGCCTGTAGGAGACGACATAAATAGTAGGATTGGCGTTAACTAGCAGCAACAGGTCTCAAAAACTAAAGGGAGAATATAGATGAAAGCTACAGAATATGTATCGTTTGTACTCGAGATTAACTAGATGGCACACAAAAGTATTAAAGAACAACATATGTAATACTATAAGTGGTATTTAAAACAATAATGAGGCTAGCCAACTCACCTCCAGAAGGCTCCCCTGATTTGGAGCTTGGTTGGCCGTCGAATCTGTATTCTGGTGCGTGTGAGCCATTGGATCATCACAGCAGTTAAAACTAATTTTCACCTCGCGGTCGTTTTCATTGTCCATTGACGGGTGGACTCGCGCGGCACGCTGGTTGGCTGGGTTGCATGTTTTCACGTGCAGGGCGTTTTGCCCAATCGGCACCGCGCGATTCGCACCCAATCCCCCGTCTCCCCAGGCCCCAGCCCCCACCGGACAAACCCTAGCCTCACATCCCGCACTCCTCCCTCCTCCTCCTTCCTCGTTAGCCATCGCGGCCATTCCGCCTCCCTCCTCTCTGTCCTACAACCATGCCACCGGGAGGAAGCCGCCATCCGTGGCGCCATACCGCTGCCGGGGTGCTGCGCACGCTTCGTTCCTCACAGCCCCTCCCTCATCCTCGGTCGTCACCGCCGCTGCCTGCTACTCCCCTCCACCACCGTTGCTGCTTCTGGGTCGAATCTAGCGTTGGTGGGTCGGAGCTCGAGCTAGAGGCCGAGATGGGGAATTTCAAAAAAGGAGACCGGATGGAGGTGCTCGAGGCCAAGGAAGCTAGAGATGGTGAGATCCCTCTCCCCATATCTATTCTCTTAGTTTTTCCTCTTCAAACCTCATTGATGGTCTCTCTCCCTCGGCACAACTAGCTTCATTAGCCATCCGGTGGTTGGAGCACGGGACAACGCTCTAGTCATGATGGGGTGGAGCTGCGCAGGAGGGGGAGGAGGCTGGCGACAGGGAACCGGGCCAGGGAGGAGGCAAGGTCTGTGTTGTCCCGTGTTTTTTCTCTTCGCATTTTTCTCCTACCATGCATCTGTTTGTTGCTAGAGTGGATCCATGCCACCTAATTCTTGGATAAATAATAAGTGCCAAGATATGTATGCTGACATGTGAGTTAATTATTTGGAAGAAATATAATCATAATATATGTATTGCCAACAATTTTTATGTTTGAAGCAACCAATTTTGTGAAAAGAGTAGAGAGAAAGATACATGTGCAATTTCCTTGATGTTACAACAGATGGATACTCGGTCTTTAAACATAAGCATAGATGAATAGGTAAAAATTCGGGGAAGGACCAATGAAATAGTTGTATGTACATATGTGCCAGTTTTTTACCTGGTTGTCTGGTTGCATTATTTATTCGGTTTCAATTCAGCTTGAGTAGATTGTTCTCCGTGAGTGATACTTGCTACTATTTGTCGCCATGCACCAATTTGCATACCTATTTTAGGCACAGAAACCAACCATTATCTACTACTTACCTTTGTGTCTCGGCATATGCTTGTGATGCATGATGCTACCAGAGGCCAGCATTATCCAGTATCATAGCGATGCTAAAAATGCCTATTGCTTACTCCGCATATTTTCTCATCTGATTTCTCATTTATAGATATTAATTTCCTTTCATGGGAGGCCTTCATTACATTTCAGCAGTTGTTACGGATGTGGTCGGCGGTTGATGGAGGGTCACCGACTAGAGGAGCAGGAGCAAGGAGCTCGAGGAGGTTCAGGTTTGCCTATACATTCTCTCTCTTTCGTCCACTTTGTCTCAACGATGAGGGCGTTGGCTGAGGGGAGCCGAGAAGAATGGAAGGCAGAGCTCTGTGAGGGCAGGACTGCAGGAGCTGACGATGGTCACGGTTTGCCTCTACTACATCGTCTACCAAAGACAGATCCAGAAGATATGGTAACTACTATCGATGGACTTATTTTATGTATAAGTTAACCATCTCAATCCTCATCTATTCATTTCAAAAGCAAATTGTGTTGTCTGAAGTTCATGTGGGAACACTATATTACGAATTTACTATCATTTTTTCACAGGTTCTTGATTATCTATAGCCTTCTATGCCGGGCTTCTCTGATAAACAAAGGATATGATATTGCAATATGCTAACCAGGTAACTTCCTTTATGATCTGCTTTGCCTTTTACAATTCTTTGATTTAATGCAACCTAATTTGTGAAAAGTTAGGTAATAGGTAGGAGGGCAGATTATTTTTCCTGCAAGTATGGATTTGCATTTGTGGATTCAGTTCTGCATGCCATTCATCATGCAAGTAACTTGTTACTTACCTCCTACCAGTAGTTTCAGGTAGGCATCCATGAAGCACATGAAAAACGGCAATGATATGTATGAGCAGTTATCTGTCAATTTTTTTGTCCCAAGCTATTGAAAAAATGCAATGATATGTATGAGCAGTTATCTGGCAAGACAAGAGATTATAGGAAATTTTTCATCACGGTCATGTGCATTTAAACCTATAAGGTCCTCTGGACAACTCGCTCCCAGGAAGGTCCCCTATTTGAAGCTTTGCTGGCCATCCGATCCTTGTGAAATTGGTCTTCAGCTTGTTCCGCTCGTTCGATCTTAACTGTTTGTTTTCGCCCACGTGGTTGTTTCCAGGACGAATGGCCGGTGGGCTCATGTCATGTGTATGTTGGCTGTGTGAGACAATTACGGGTGGCATGGGCGTGCATTGCTGCTCATCGGGCACAACCCGCGTGCTGCTGCTCTTTGGGCACAACCTCTTGAACCCTGGCCCCAATCCATAACCGCATCCTCACTCCCTCATTCTGCCTCCCTCCTCTCTGTTCGGCGCCTACCATGAGCACACCGCCAGGAGCAAGCCGCTGCCCGCAGCGTCGTGCCGCTGCTGGGGGAGCCTGCAATAGGAATTAACATTGCCCGGGATGGTATGAATGATAAAATTGGTTATCACCCGTTGGGGCGCATAATGATTCTTGGCTACTGTTGGTGTCCTTCTATTTTGGAGAAAGGTTTGGGTTCAACAAGGAATCTACGTATTTCATTTGTTATTCTGCTAAGCGTGTTGCTTGGTCTCAACAACAGTTTTCTGCTTAATAGTTTCGTGTTTGAGTGTCATGTTCTTGTCTTTTGGTAGCATTGTATTGCTTATGGTGTACCTAACTTTTATGTAGTTATAAACTCTTGCTGATGGTGTAATTAAATCAGACTTCTTACAGTCTTTTATTCTTTTGTAAAAGCATGGATAGGTAAGAAAAATATGTTTTTTGTTTTATCCAGTGTGTTGTTTTGAAGCGGAGATTGATAGCCAGACGCTTGCGGCAGCCGCAGAACACGCGAGGTCCGGCCGCAATAGCTCTTCCCCAAGGTATCTTGCCCCCTCACGCCCTCATTCCTTCCTCTCACTTCTCACATGTATACATGCCCAATAAACGTTGTACTGATGTAGTCCATCGAATGTAGAGAACTAATGGTCAATTAATTCTCTCACTCATCAATTTACAAACTCAGGAAATTATTTTCATTGCGAACATGCCTTTAGTGGGTCTCTACGCCATTTGGTGCAACGGGTCAACTAGTAATACTATAATCACCAGCCTGTGGGATAGCATTGGCTGATGGATGATAACTATGGAACAGCGTTACCTAAAGAACAAGTATCTTAGCTGAACTATGGAACAATGTTAACTCCTGAACAAGACCCGTAAGAGATTAGCATGAATATACAGTGGAATGTAATGATCTATTTTCCATGCTTAGATTAATAACAAAGCCATAAATGTTGCACACAAGTAAGATGAGGGTACAACCTATCTGGCCACCATCCATAGGAGTGAGCATCATGTGCTGACTTGTCGATGGCCCTGCAGTTGTTGTGGCTGTCCATGTCGGGCACAAGCATTCGATGCAGGGAACTATTAAGTGGGGACTATAGCTCCATTCTGGTGTATGCTTCCCTTGTTGGAGCAGCTGCGGTGAATCGGAATACGGTGTGGCTGAAGATGCAGATAACGCATATGATAAGAACGAGACATCTCTTTAATCTGAAGAAATACCCTAAGAGATCAACAGCAAGGTATGAGAGTGGTCACACGTCTGTTGACTGAAGACTAAATTGGGGACACACGATTTTATTTTATTTTGGCACTGTCCGATCTACGCCGGATGGCTTGATGGCCGTCTTGTGCCTCCCGGCTGACACTGTTCGGAATCTTCCCCAGAGAGCCAGGGACCAACAGCAGAGCAGCCTGCCTCCACCGTTCGTGGCCCTGACCAAAACCCCACTCCCCGCCCCATCACACTGCCGTGGTTGCGCCACCCCCGGGCCAATCCACAAAGACTCGCCATCATCCAGATCCGGCGGCGGCAGTACCTTCAACCCACGCAACTCTAAGATAGTCATCTAAGTGATGCTTCCCCGGCGAACTTGCGGCCCCGCACCCTTATGTTAGACACCAGCCAACTGGCAGCCTAGGAGCTCCGCCGCCTCTAGGGGTGCTGCTTCCCACTGGGAATCGATTGGCCCAGAATAAAAATTCAGACAACTGACGCCTAAATAAAGTGATTTGAGATGAGGGTGCGACTTATATGGCGGCATGGTCAAGTAGACAGCACCAGCTGCCGAGTCGGTGAGGCCGGCGCAGTTGCGGTGGCGACCGGCGGTAGGGAAGCAGCGATGTTGTGACTGTCGACGGCTACGGGTAAGCAGCGCCGGGACACTGGACGGATCCGAAGTTGGAGTCGCTCCGGCGCTGTGAACAACGGCGGGGGTAAATCGGCTCCGGTACGGTTCACGCAGCCGTTGTCGAGGCAGCTCCAGCAGCATGGAGTAAGAGGCACACGGCCTAGTGCATGACGGCAAATGGACAGCGTCTCCGACATTAGGGAGGAGGGCGGCTGTGAAATTGGTGCCGTGAGGGTGCCATGGAGGAGGGCCTGAGGTTTCGCGGCTCGAGAGAAGGGAGCTTCCGGGGAGAAGGTGATTTGGCGCCCACGAGGTATGATTGGGGGGGGGGGGGATTGGGAGGGGTGGAACCATGTCTTACGGACGCATTTGTCCGAAATGTGTGTGTGTGTGTGTGTGTCTGTGTGTGTGTGGGGGGGGGGGGTACAGTTCTACCCCTAACTTTAGGCTTCTCGGCTTGGGTCTATGTACTGAGGGTCGGGGATAGTAGAGTAACTTTGCTTCTCCCCAAATAGTGGGCTGGAGCGATTTCGGGCGAGGAGGGCGTGTTTTGAAATATAGTGGGCGCGAGCGATTTCGGGCTAGGAGAGCATGTTTTGAAATAGTGGGAGCGAGCTATTTCGGGTGAGGAGAGCGTGTTTTGCCGACCATGGTTTATGAATTATTCGGCACATGTCATTTCAGCCGAGAAGAAGGTGCGCTTGGATGAAGTTATGAACCTACCCTCGGTGTACGACGGGCCAATTGATGCATGTCCCACATAGGCCGGTAATTTCACATCTCCCATTTATTTGCTCGGGCGAATTCCACCGAGCAAAGGATGTTTAACAATTCGTTCAAATTTTGGGAGAACGAGCATCCACGTCTATCTTACCAAGTCGATTCAAATCAAATTTTGAAATATTAGCTTGCCACTTCTTTTTTAGATGGAGAGCTGATGCTCGGGAGTAATGTGTTTTTACATGCTCGTTGCTAGCGATTTACTATATGACAAATAATTGACCCACTCAAAAACGGGAATCAAACCCAAAATGAAATGTCTCGATTCAATGAAATAGCTCGTTCACCAGGTCAAACTAGTGAACTAAATCCAGAATTGAACACCTCAATCGAGTAGCATGTTGTACAATATTATAGTACTTCATGAACATGTTGAAAGTCAAATTAATGAACTTGTTTGATATACGCATATATCCGTTCATGTGTGGATTGCAGACAACATGTTCTCCAATTTAAATATTTGAATGCAAGTTTATATCGAAACATGGTTTATATCAATCTTTGATGCATAAAACGTGACCTCCCCCTCTCCCGGACTCCTGCTCTCTCTCTCTCTCTCTCTCTCTTTCTTTCTCTCTCTCTCTCTCTCACTCTCTCTCTCTATCTCTCTGACAATCTTCAGTTATGTCGCATGCATCCAACACACAAACCTTGTTGGTCCCTCTCCCTTTCTCTCCATCTCTCCCTCTTTTGTGTGTGTGGGGGGGGGGGGGTATTTCTAGTTCGCATGCAGATATACTCCATCTATAGGTCTCTCTCGCACACTATGTATGATTCTGTAGTCCAAGCAAGATATCTTGGGTGCACTCATCGTGCGCACACAAATTCCTTGGCTCGTTGCCCGTAACTCACTGACGCACCACTCTGTCGTCTTGGAGCTCTTCCCTCTCTCTCTCTCTCAAACTCTCCATCTACCTGGGTCACACATACACATGCATATCTCACTCGCACTCGATAGGCCCCCTCTCTCCCTCGTTCTCTCTCCATCTCACATGCACACACACACACAATCTCATGCCTATCTAGCCATGCATGATGGTCTCTCACTCAATTGTAGGCACACGCAGTCCCCCTATATGTATATGAGTAGCTAATCTTAGTCTCCATCACAAACATGTGCATGGTCTATCTCGATTTCTCTTGGGGCATCTTTCTATCGCGCACGCACCTCCCTCGATCTCCCACCCATATAGTCCTCTCACGATCTCGAGGGGATCTCTCTATCACAAACACACCCTATCTCCCTCCCCATGCGTCCATGTTCTCCATGTGTCTCTCTCGACCTTTGTTCCTTGTTGGCCAGACCTCTATTGGACATGTGCTATAGTGGTGTCTCTCTCTGTTGCAAACAATCACGCACTAGCTATCTTCATGTATCTCCTCACCTCGCTTTTCTATCTTGGAGATGCATGCGTGATATGTTTGCATAAGAAATGAAAAAACACACTCTGTCTCTAATTTATCGTTTGTTGTCACTTTCTCTTTCACACACATACTCTTTTTGCACACTTCCTCATTCTCCTTCACACGCACTTGATCTCTCTCGACTTAGGCACTCTCTTCGGTCCATAGCATATAGATTTATTGAAAAGTCAAACATCACAAAGTTTGACCATGTATGTGGAGAAAAACAATTACATCTAGAACGGCAAACATATACCATTAGATTCACCATGAGATGTAGTTTCATATGATGTATCTTTGGTATTGTAGATATAAATAACATTTGCGTAAACCTGATCAAAGTTTCCAAAGTTTGACTTCTAAAAAATTTACATGCACTACATTATCGAGCGGATGGAATATCTCCCCCCTCTCAGCTATCTGACACACCACTCAGCCTTATCGGGGCTCCTCTATCTCTCTCAAACTTTATATCTCCCTGGTTCACACATACACATGTCTCGCTCACGCTATACATATAGACCCATCCAACACACTCCTCCCTTGTTCTCTCTCTATGTGACACGCACCCCCTAAGTACCAAAATCCCTCACTCCATCGTAGGCACAAGCACTCCCCCCCTAAGTACGATTATCTCTCACTAGCCATCAGGAACACATGCATTGTCTGTCTCCATCCATACGTCTATCTCGATATCTCTCGAGGTATCTTCTATCGCGCACACACCTTGTCACTCAATCTCCCACCCATGTAGTCCCATCACGATCTCTAGGGGATCTCTCTATGACAAACATACACTCTCTCCTCTCCATGTCTGCATTTTCTCCGTACATCTCTCTCGACCTCTCTCCCTTGTTTGTCAGACCCCTCATGGCCACGTGTTAGGGGTCTTTCTATCTCGGTTGCAAACAACCACATACTATCTCCTCACCTTGCTTCCGTTGTCGAAGATGCATGTGTAATATGTTTGCATAAGACACACACGCCTTTTCTCTACTTTTATCGTGTGTTGTCCATGTATCTTTCACACATGCACAGACACTTTTTTCACTCACTCTTTCTATTTCACTCTCTCTCTCTCTCTCTCTCTCTAGTTAGGGACTCTCTCACGTCCATAAACATATGGATGCTTTGAAAAGTCAAACCTCAGAAAAGTTTGACCAGGTATATGTGGAGAAAAACATTTACATATGGAACGATCATTAGATTCATCACAACAAGTACTTACTTCATACTATCATCTATCTTTGATATTGTAGATATAAGTAATTTCTTTATAAACTTGGTCAAAGTTTCAAAAGTTTGACTTTAAAAAAAAGTTGGAACTACATTATCGAACGGAGGGAGTAGCTCTTTCTCTCTCTCTATGCTATCACTCACAGGCCTCCCCTCTCACTCGAACTCTCTATACCGATGGATTATACACTCACTGTTTCATCGTATAGCTCCGTATATTGTTTAGTTGACTGGTCAACCAGTCCACATGCTGCCTTCTCAGCTCGTGTTCTGTATCTTCGTGTGCTGGACCATGTGGCAGCGGGTGAAAATAAGTAAACTAGAGGCCCATCTGACACGCAGTGAAGTAAACAAAGTTGAAACCACTCGGGGTAGCATCCCGCACGATAGTAAATTGAGGCCGCGTTGAGGAAACACTTCTTCCGCGTGAAGGACGCACTCGCGCACAATTCACCACTGCATGGCGGCATGCACAGAAGGATGCACTCGCGCACACCCAGCACACAACACACACCAGCACACGTGTACACCAGTGTCACCGCCAGGTTAGATGGACGGTGGGGCAGCCAACAAGTGGAGGTGGCTCGAGCCAAAACCGCATCCGGCGAGCCTGGACTTCATTAGCGGCTTCCCCGACGACATGTTGCTCGTCATCATCGGCCTCCTCCCCACCAAATCTTCCATGCGGACCGCCTTGCTCTCCCGCCGGTGGCGCCCCCTCTGGCGTCGCGTTGCCCTCAACCTCACCGTCGACAGCTGCCTCTACGACGGGGATTGCAAACGCATGTCCGCAGTTTCCAAGATCCTTTCATCGCACCCTGGGCCAGCCAGACGCCTTGACATCCACATGTTCAATACCAACTGCAAGGTCCAAGCCAAGTTAGACGAGTGGTTCTTATCCTCCGCCTTAGATCAGCTCTAGGTGCTCAGCTTTGAAGCTGGATGATGTTGCTCTCTGCTGCCGTCCGTGCTCTACCTCACGCGAACGCTGCGCCGCGCTAGCTTCAGCTCCTGCTATCTTCCCCAGACTAATGCCACACCCGCCCTTCTTCTCCCTCAACTCAAGCAGCTCAACCTCTTCGACGTTTTCATATCAAAGAAGGCTATGGAGCACCTGCTCCGCTGCTGTACTTTTCTCAAGTACCTTCGTCTTGAGCAGATCCATGGGTTCATTAGCCTCCACATTGCCTCGATGAATCTCCGATGGATTTATGTGTCTTGTTGGCCCTGCAACAAGACATCAGTTGGAAAGAGATCACTCCAGCTATTCCATGTTATGGTCATTGAGAATGTGCCTTTCCTTGAGAGATTGCTTGTATCGGATCTAGAAGGTCCAAAAAAATCGGGGTCATTGACGCGCCGAAATTGACAGCGTTGGTGTACTCATCTGCCAAATTCTCTGAACTCTTTATTGGATCTGTAATCGTTTAGGTACATCACACATCTTATTCTCCGTCTTCTTGAAATTCATATTCTTAAATTTCTTCTTGATGTATTTACGACCGTCTTCCAGAAAATGATTCCCACAAGCTTGACCCAGTTTATGCTCACAGTGAAGAACTTGGCAATAAAATCTATCGGCCCCAATCTGGATCAAGTTGTTGGATTCCTTACATGGTTTCCGTGCACGGAGAAGCTACTCATCGAGGTGAAACTTCTTTCCTATTAGTAAATGGTAATCACAACGTAGCTCAATTTTTTCGTAATTTTCCCAAATTACGATGACAAGTGTAGTGTTCAAAACTGCATCTACGCACTGCACCGAAAGAAATGTTTTTAGTATTTTTCTCACGTGATCACCTGCATCCTTTTTTTTTGTTTTACTACTATTGTATCCTAGGCTAGTCATAGTGGAAAGCAACATAGACTAGTAACACTATGGTTGCCCTAAGAGCAAGTACTACCTCCGTCCTGGTTTACTCTTCCTATTTTGTAGTATAAAAATTAGACCATAGATTTAACTGACAAAATGTTAATGCATGTCACTAAGAACTATATCGTTGGATTCGTATTTGAACATAATTTCAAATGGTATAATTTTTAGTGACATGCATTGGCATTTTCTTACGTAAATCTATAGTCAATATTTTATACTAAATACGAGGTAGTACAAAAGTGGGTTATAACGGCTCTCCACTATGTAGGCCAAAATGTCGGCATCCTGGACTTGGGGGTATCCAGTCCTGCCTACCTGCGGCTGATACGTCCATTTTGCATCATGCTTTTATATCAATATTTATTGCATTATGGGCAGTTATTACACATTATATCTCAATACTTATGGTTATTCTCTCTTTTTTTACAAGGTTTACCATGAAGAGGGGGAATGCCGGCAGCTGGAATTCTGGTTGGAAAAGGAGCAAACATTGGAAACCTATTCTGCACAGCTCCAAAAGTCCTGAGACTCCACGAAACAACTTTTTGGATTTAATAAGAATTTATGAGCGAAAGAAATAGGCCAGGGGGCCCACACCCTGTCCAGGATACAGGGGGCGCACCACCCCCCTATGGGGCACACCCCCCTATCTCCTGGGCCACCTGGTGGGCCTCCAGCGTCCATCTTCTGCTATATCATCACTTTTACCCTGGAAAAAAATCGTGGGCAAGCTTACAGGACGAAACTCCGCCGCCACGAGGCGGAACCTTGGCGGAATCAATCTAGGGCTCTGGCGGAGCTGTTCTGCCGGGGACACTTCCCTCCGGGAGGGGGAATTCATCACCAACGTCATCACCAACGATCCTCTCATCGGGAGGGGGTTAATCTCCATCAACATCTTCACCAACACCATCTCCTCTCAAAACCCTAGTTTATCTCTTGTATCCAATCTTGTATCAAAACCACAAATTGGTACATGTGGGTTGCTAGTAGTGTTGATTACTCCTTATAGTTGATGCTAATTGGTTTACTTGGTGGAAGATCATATGTTCATATCCTTTATGCATATTATTACTCCTCTGATTATGAACATGAATATGCTTTGTGAGTAGTTACGTTTGTTCCTGAGGACATGGGTGAAGTCTTGCTATTAGTAGTCATGTGAATTTGGTATTCGTTCGATATTTTGATGAGATGTATGTTGTATTTTCGTCTAGTGGTGTTATGTGAACGTCGAGTACATGACACTTCACCTATTTGGGCCTAGAGGAAGGCATGGGGAAGTAATAAGTAGATGATGGGTTGCTAGAGTGACAGAAGCTTAAACCCTAGTTTATGCGTTGCTTCGTTAGGGGCTGATATGGATCCATATGCTGTTGTGGTTAGGTTTACCTTAATACCTTCTTTTGTAGTTGCGGATGCTTGCAATAGGGGTTCGGATCCCGAAATACGACACAAAATACATGCCAAATTCACTTGTGATGCATTTGTCATTGATGCCCCTCCATTGCTCACCTGGTGCCCCAATCTGGATCACCTACTTTGCTCCGGTGCCAAATTAACTCACGCAATGAAAAAACACTTGCGTGGGAGAGAGAGAGGACTGAGGCAATAAAAAAACACTTGTTTGGGAGAGTGAGAGGCTGGTGTAGTTGGTTTGATTGATTTTTTTATACATGTGGGTCTGTGTGCACAGCGGTGCCAACTCTCTCACCTCGCGAGAGTGGTGCCAAAATCTTTTGATTTGACATCGGTGCCTATTATGTGGCATTCTTTTGCGAAATATGGCATCGACCACATAGTGGAAGGCAACAAATGCCCAAGCTCTTCACGTGCTCCTAGGTAAATGAGAGGAGAGAGAGAGAGAGAGAGAGCGAGAGAGCGAGGGAGAGAGATAGTGAGTGAAAAAATATCACTAGCCAGCCAACCCTATCGTATGAGCGACTGATATTGGTACCTCTTGATGACACGGCAATCTTATACAGCCAGGTGCTCTAATATGTTCTCTTCTTTTGCAGATAAAAAAAGACCCGAAAGTGAAAAATGTGCTACACTATAACAATCTCATCGAATGCCTTGATCTCTATCTTACAGAAATTGATTTGATCGACTACCGTGGCAACACATCTGAGATTAAATTGGCCAGGTTCTTTGTTTTGGAGGCAAGTGTGCTCAAGGTAATGAGGTTTGGCGTTCTCTGGCGCAACAATGAATGGCGTGCTGATCATCGCAAGCATCTAAGCCTAAATGACAAAGTCTCCGCAGAAGCTGAATTTGTTTTTGAAACATCATGTGGCCAGAGACTCGAAAACTTATTTGCCCATTAGTAACTTGTCAGGGCGGTGGATTTTAGTTTGTACGATAATGATGCATCCACCTAAAGTAATGAAAGTTCTTACGTAAACTTCCTAGTAATCCCCTCTTCGTAGGTGCAACATTGCTCCTAACATTTGTAATATAAGTTTGAAACTTGTAATATTGTCGTGTCCTATGCTTGCGTTTTCAAAATCCTGCGAATCAAACAGGTCCTGAGTTTATGATGCTATTGTGCCTGCCATCTTTCACCAATAGCCGTCGAATCTAGATCTGACGCATACAAACCAAACTTCTCTAGTTTTGCAAAAAGATGCCCGCACTTGTTCCCTATTTACAAACAACTCCTTGTCTCTCACAATCAGCCTTATCTCCTCCCCACCACAAAGGCCATGAAAAAATCTGGCGCGATGGCTGCTGGCGGCGCCGTCCACCACCAATCTTGGTGTTCCGTGCAATGCATGGGCATCTACGCACGGAAATTATGTCGAACACGGCTAGTTGCAAGTAGGCTAGCTCTACAGCCATGATCATAGTGACTGCAGACGGTGAGGCTGACTATGGTATGCCGAACACGGTGCCTATACTCAGGTGTCATCTCCGGCGCAGGGTCTTGTCACTTCACTGTGAGGAGCAGCACGTAATAATTTGACCAACAGGTAGTACAGTGCTACTACATTGGTAGTACTACTAGCACCACCGTCTGGATTTAGGATTATTACCACGTCCATGTGGGTTTTAGTATTTGACTAACAATATCTACTCCCTCCGTTCCCAAATATAAGTCTTTTTAGATATTCCAACAAGTGACTACATACGGAGCAAAATAAGTGAATCTACACTCTAAAATATGTCTACATACATCCGTATGTTATAGTCCTTTGAAATGTCTAAAAAGACTTATATTTAGGAATGGAGGGAGTACTAATGCATGTCACAAAAAATGTACTACTCCCTCTGTAAATAAATACATGGTGTACTACCTCCGTCTCAGTGAATAAGTCATTCCCATAGTTCTAGGTCGACGATTTAACTATCTAAATATGTCTTATATGTGACAAAAAATATATATTTAGAAACTACATCCGTGTAGAAATCTAGTGATATACTTTTCATGACATATAACACATATTTAATTCCTCAAATCGATGACTTAGAACTACGTGAATGACTTATTAACCTAGACGGAGGTAGTATTGTTTTATTCCTATCGGCGAGAGAACTTAATGTCTTTTTGCTAATTAATAGGATTACATGCAATGAACTAAACACTGCATGTCATGTTTAGTAGTCTCAAGTCATTTAAAGCATGCACGACCCACATCTGTCATTGGTTGATATGTCACGAAATAAGAAACGAGGAGGGAGTTAATGTACCGTGCCTAAGTGTTTTGGGATTATTTGGTTTTCATAAGGTGACTTACACAACATTTTTGGTTACATTCATTAACATTTTATTAGTTAAATCAAAGGTCAAAACTTGGCGCAAAATGCAAAGGGGACCAACAAACCAGTAAACATCAAACTTCTCTTGTTTGGCCCCAACTAGTGGTCTGGTGAGATGACTATACTACACCGGCACGGAGGGGGACGCAGCTTCATTGACTTACTGCACCTGCCTTTGGGTGCATGACACGTGGGCCCAACGGGTGGCTGGCCCACCTGTCATACAGCCAAAGGCAGGTGCAGTAGAGGGCCGAGGAGTAGATGGCCAACATGCACGTGAATTCAATGCAGTATGCACTTCTCATAAAAAGGCTCCCCGCCAGTCCAATCTAGTACGAAATCCTACGCACCTACACACGCTAACCAAGGGCAAGAGTGATCACTCCAATCGCAATATCAGTTGACTAGAAGCTAAGCTAGACCCATGGAGGCGATGAGCGCGAGCATCAGCCGGCTGTGCCAGATGGTCCACGATGCCGGCCTGCGGCCCGGCACCGAGGAATGTCTCCAAGTAGTGCTTGAGGCTGCTAGTGCGAGGGGCCGCTTGGACGACAGCTTCTTCTCCTTGTTCGACGAGCTCCTCGTCGGCTTCCTTGACAAGTTCAACATCGTCAAGAAGCTCGTGGACGACCTTGACGTACGCCTCCAGCCGACGCGCCCAGGCTCGGCAATGCCCGCCACCCTCAACGGCCACTATGGTGAAAACCTCTTCGATCCATTGGTGGCCCTGCGACTGCCCGCCGTCGCACCAGAGGATGTCCACCTTGAGGTCGCGCTTGCCACGCAATGCCTGGCGCAGAAAGACACCATCGACATAATCACCCACATCTACGCGCAAATCATCCACAAGGACTACTACATGCAAGAGGAGGATGATAGGACGCTGGCCTTCTTGGACAGCACGGCAACCTTGGACGACATTGTTCAGAAGCACGTTGAGGTCGCCGCCAACGCTGCTGCTCCTCAAACATCGGTTGGTGACCCGGCGCAATAGGGCATGAGGATGTCGTTGATGGATCCGTATGTATTTTTATCTTTCAATCAAATCCATGTAGTAGTATATGGTACTAGTAGTAATTATCTTACCTTTCGCATCAACTTCATAATTTTCGTACGTACTCCATGCATGAACCGCGCCAGAACCAAACTTCTCACTACTCTAGGGAAAATCGTTATTTCTATCTATCGGTCGCGCCATGGAGCAGAACCAAATTTTACAAGTTACAAGTTCAAAAGGAAAAGCCTGTCGTGTTCGCGTCGCACCCCCACATGGTTGGTCTGGCACGCCTCTCAAGGGGGAATGCGTGCGGTGTTGCATTTTCACTTACAAGTGGGACCGTAGTTGAGCAAACCGACTATCGGCAAACCCCCACCCCACCCACCGCGCGATGGCTGAGAAAACAGGAGGGAGAAGAGATGGTTGTAGCACGGACTCCAAGAAAATTGGTGCCGGATGGGACTTGTGTGGATGGCGTGTGCCGTACTGCTAGACGTGAATGCTAGTTATGGCCCATGCCACCCCACTATATCGAGCCTATATCTAGGTGCTAGTTACGTAGAACAAATTTCCTGGAGTCCGTGCTCAGCCCTCCTCTAACTCTCTTCTCAGCCAGCCAGCAGACGCGCGGAGCCCATCATCTGTTTGCTCATATGCGGTCCCACATGTCAGTAAAAACGCAAGAGGACCCACTGAACCTGCACATCTTTCACCTCGACATGCTGGTGATGAAAAACAAATCCAATAAAGATCTTCGGTGGCCGCTTTTGGAGTTACTCAAGAGTAGTAAGATTCTATTTACAGTTTATCCCAAGATGCACATCACGTGGCTTCAACTACCACTGTATTTTCTTGCATGACACGACCTGAATGCTGGATGTCCCACGTGTCGGCAAAAGGAGGAAGAACTCGACTTAATCTTTGGTTGTGCTCTCGGATTAGACTAGTTTGTGCTAACTTAAAATTTTATTATGTAGAATGGATGCAAGTTTTGGTATTGGGAAGAATAGTACATCGATATATTGATAAAGCGCATTTTAGTAGAAGTTCTAGCACTTTTAGCTAGCATAGAGGCTAGAGATGAGACTAGTGCACTTGTTGATAGAATAGAGGCTAGACATGAGACCAGATGTGAGGAAGAAACGTCAACTTCTTTTCACTCGAAGAAGAAAGAAGCACGCAAGATCGAGCCTCCGCAGATCAACAATGAACGCATCGAGAAGGCACTAATCCAACTTACAGGAGCAATTATTGAAGTTGGATATCTTCTAAAATGTTTTCTTGTGGTTCTTGTTTTCTTCGGTCTTGCTTTTCTAGTCAAATTTTGGTTACGTATTTCCATGTACCAAAAATCAATGATGAGAAAAAGATATGTGTTTGCAAAGAAAAATGTACGTGGCCGGGATGCGTCCACTCGTTCGGCATGGCCACCGCATCCGAGAAATGTCACGGACACGACCCCATCACCCTACCCAAATGGACAGAATTCAGGCAAAACGGAGGTCCGTTTGGGGTCGTGCGTTGGAGTTGGCCTTACAAGTGGGACCGCAGTTGAGGAAACCGACTATCAGCAAACTCCCACCTCGCCTGCCGCGCGATGGCTGAGTTAGAGAAACGACGAGGTTGAGGAGATAACTATAGAACGGACTCCAAGAAATATGGTGTCATATGGAAGTCATGCTGGTGGCGTGTGCCGTACTCCTGGACGTCAATGCTTGTTCTGGGCCATACCACCATACTAGTACTATATAGTAGTAGTATCGAGGATTCGAGGTGTTGGTTACGTACAGTGAACACATTAACATATGGCCCACCTCACACTGTGGCCAAATTTCCTGGAGTCTGTGCTAGGTTAAAAAATGTTGTTTGTGAGGGTGGGTGGCTGGTCTCAAGTTTAAAACTTGTTGTATTACGTATATGTAGACGTAGAGATAGTGCAACAGTTCTGAAAGTTTGAACCCGAACATTAGAATGCAATTTCTACTGGACTCATCCGAGGACCTAGGATGATGGGATTCACAGCTACAGTAAAAACACCCGCCCGATGCGCGAAGCATGTGAAGCTAGTACAAATAGTGTACTATTGTTGATTGGCCTCATCCGATCATTCTTTCAGAAAGAACTATATATGCCTTCCTGACATCAGGCGTTGTTGCCTTATTTATTCCTTCAAACAGGTGGTTAGAAACAGTCTATCTACCTTTTCCCATTAAGAAATTGGAATGCTTATATTTGTGAGTCTATGCTTCAACTAGTGCCACTTTTATAGTAATCACACTTTGAATATCTATGCAAATCAGGGATGCTCGATTTTAGTGGAACTGCACAAAAAGTCCAAATGGTTAAACATTAGGAGCATGTTTTTTCTTCCAAACCTTTATATCCAATTGGTGGCACTATGATCTGTTCATTACGAAGGTACATGGTTTGCTACTATCTTGCTACTCTTTTTGTACTGTCATTAGATAGTAATACTAGTGGTTTGCATGTGAATTTATTTGCAGGGTGGACCTACATTGGAGGTGCAGGACATGATTCAATGATTGGATGCTCAATTTCGGTTGTGTTGATTTCACCTCTTCCATTACTGCGAACATGGATATCCTTGGTCTGATGAAGAATAGGCGCTATATGTCTGTTGTGAACTAGCAAGTCAATTAAGTATGAAATTGTCCAGGGCAAAACATGACTGTATCAAACTGTCCAGTGCAAAACATGATAGATGCTAAGCGAAAGAGACATGTTTAAACTGAAAATACAAGGTGGGGTATATGTTTACTAGCTGCTTGATATTTGTGCAGACAGAGATGTCTGCCCATTGCTATTTGGCAAACTAACAAAGTGACCACAATTTTGGTTGAACTGCACAAGAGAATAGTATAGTCAATGCATGTAGTGCCATTTGAAAATAGACACAGAAAGATTGGATAGTCACTTCATGGACTGCATAAAAGTAGTACTGTACTATTTATTGGCCAACACTAGGTACTTCATTGCTTTGGTCTGATTATACAATGTTCATCATTTTGCCTAAGTTAAAGTTTGTATTCCGAAAATAGTCTCGTCGTGTGATCGAGAGAAGACCAAATCATATTGCAGTGGATGTTCCTCCATCATGTGTGGTTCATTCCCATGGTTCCAGCTGTTGGTGAAACCACTTACGTTTGCAAGAGGAATTGTAGAATTCACAAACAAATTTGTCTTTCAGTCTGTACTGAATGTTGGCCAAGAGAAGCATCCATGTTAGTAGGAAGAACGGATGTTTTTTCTAGATCTTTGCTTTTGGTGCTACATATTTGTATATCATCTGTGAATCATTGAGATGCATTAACATGTTGATCTTATGTATGGGAATCATACTAATTGGTTTTAGTTGCGACACAAGATCCGAAGAGGCTGATCTTTGCTTTTGGAGCTACATATTTGTACATGATCTGTGAATCATTGAGATGCATTAACAGTTCCTTATTTCTGTTCGCTCAGTGTTTACAAGTTACTGATTGATCACTAGCTGGACTACTAATGCGCTCCTGGCAGTTTTAGTTGCGACGCAAGATCCGAACTGGCAGTTTTTTGAATAAAAATGCCTACCTCTGAAGAAACTGACAAGCTGCTCTGAAGAAAATGCCATGTGAATCTGAAGAAACTGCTAGCAAAAACGTTCGCAAATGCCTTATCTCCCAGCTAACGTTCATCAGCTAATGCGATCGTACACGTACACCATCCGACCTACTCGATCCTACACGTACACTATCCGACCTACTCGATCCTACACGGATAAATAGCAGATCACGCACGTACTACCTCCTTTCCGGTTGGCAGGGCTCAATTCAAGAAACAAACTACTCGATCCTACATGAATAAATAGCAGATCACACGTACTAGTACCTCCTTTCCGGTTTGCAGGGCTTAATTCAAAAATCTCACCAACGAAGGTACTCCCTCCGTCCGGTTTTATTAGTCTTGTGAGCCCAAGCAGCAAGACCAAGGCATGGCAATAATTAACTGCTGCAGAAGTTTAAGCCTAATTAATTCCAGCACTTTAGGTGGCTGCATGCGTGCCCTCGGCTGCGACTCGTTGCATGCTGCTCCGCATACTGGCTGCGAGCGATTCTGAGTGCCTGCATGCAGCCGGCCGCAATTAAGGCGGCTAACTGATGCGAAAAAGATGCGCTTTAATTGTTGCGGGCCTTTTAAATCTGTGGAATCATTATTGATAATGAGGGAGATGATTCGAGTGCACTCGTTTGACCGTCATGCTAGCATGCGACCCAGCACGGACGGGACGGGACGACACAGTCATAATTTCAGTTTCTCTAGATTTCCACGGGCGCGCTAAGCCATGCCTGCATATTCGGATTCCGATGACCGTCGTGCTACCTTCCGCCTATAAGTTCTTTTTCCCGGCATTCTCTGGTGGCACCGTGACCCAACTCGCCCTATCCTCATAAGCCCCCACCGGCCCGACTTCGCTCGCCACTTATCCTCGCACTCGCCACGTGTGCCATGCCCCCGCCCGTCCGCGATAGGCGAGGCTAGAGGTGGCCACCGCCGGAACTAGTGTTCGGTTTTTCACCGGAAGGCAGACGGAGGTATTCTATCGGTCTTTAGATGGCAATGCGGAGATTGAGGACTTGTTGGAGCGCGTCCGCCTAGTGGAGGAGCAGGAGTTGTTGGAGCGCATCCGCCTGGCGGAGGAGCAGGAGTTGTTGGAGCGCGGCCGGTTGGCGAAGGAGCAGTGTATTGCCAATTTGCGTCGCTAGCGGGACATGGAGCAGCAGCGCATCGATGCTCTGAGTAGCGAGTAGAGCGCCCACAACTGGGCCGACTGCATGGAGGCCGGTGCCCGGTAAATAGCCCTGGAGGCTGTCGGGCAGGCATGCGTTCGCGACACAGATTTTTACTACCAGCTCATCAAGTGGGTTTCCCGCTTAGAAGCCAAAGCTTCGGTGGACCACGCCGACATGGAAAGGGCCAACGCGTGCGAGCAACGCGCCCTATCGCACCCCTGGTAAGTCCGAGGCGAGGCGGAGGAGCCGGTGTCGGCGTTTAGCGCGTACCGCAGATGGCGGTCGGCATCATCTAGTTAGCTAAGAGTAAGTTAGTACTTGTACGCTACTAGAGCATTAGTGGGAGTAGATAGTTAACTTGGCTATGATGGTTGTCAATGTGGAAGTTCAGTACTCTATATGTGGATCAGACTTGTTACTTTGCTCTGAATGTTGAACTTTCCATTTGAACGTATGGAATGGGCTGTTATTTTTTTTAAATGGGTTGTATTTGTTCGCCACGGGTTTAGAGGCTGTCTTGTCGGCCTACCAAGTTGACGCATACACAATCAGGAGATGATTGTACGTGGAGAGGATGACAGCAGGGACCCGCCAAGGTCATCGCAGTACACAAGCAAGTGCCTCCTTATTTCAAGCCAATAAGAAAATAGCTCCTCCTAATGGATTTCTGACATCTGGGTCCCATGCCATTGTCAATGTAGTCAATAAACAAGGGAATTGCACAATGAGCGGCAGACACCAAGGACCTAGCAGCTCGCATAGTTATTTTTGTTTTGGGTTAATTTGAGAAATGCCACATCAAATCTGGTGTTTCCGAGAAATGCCACTGCAATTTCAGAACTTTGAAAAATGCCATTTCATGCCATTTCCAGTGGCATTTTTTGAAGTTTGGAGTGACGTTTTTCAAAGTTTGCAAATTGCAGTGGCGTTTTTCAAAGTTTGCAAAAATTGCAGTGGCATTTTTCAAAGTTTGGAAATTGTAGTGGCTTTTTTATGAATCGCCATAATTGGAGTGGAATTTATCTAATTTGTTTTTGAGACGGAAGCAGGGTGTTAACTGGGGCACTCTGGCCTGTCTAGACAGCCTTTTCTTTTTTGTTTCGCATAGACCAGCCCAGTAGTTTTTTTCTTTCTGAAAATGACTAGCCCAGTTTTTTTGTGATTTGTCAAGCAAGTCTCTTCTTTGTAAGGCCTATTTGGCTGCAAATCTTTCAAGACGAGGAGAGCTTCATTCGGTTGGCCGAGAAAATGGCCTATCAGTAATGAGAAATGGGTTGTACATTTTTAAAACATATCAAACCGGCAATTAGTTTCAATTTTCTATTTTTCATTTCAAGATTTTAAATTGCATTGATTTTTAAGCGTGGACAATTTGTTGGATTTTATATTGATATATACATTTATTTTTAAAATCAGTTTGAATGTGACTCGAAATTTCGGTATTAAAAACAGTTCGGACCGCACCGAAATATGCAAAATTTCGTATAATTTTTTAACCGTGGCCACAATATGGGTTGTAATGCTAACAAAAAGAATATGGGCTCCAAAAAAACCTTAAGAATTAGCAAATGGCCTGTAAATTATTAGAAATAATGGCAGATGGGTTGTATGCTGTTTTCCACAAATTTGAGCCTTTCCTAAAAATAGGTTGATGCACAAGCAGTGACTGTTGAATGTCCATCCAACGGCCGTCGTGCTTCTTCAATCTCTGCTCTTCCTGCTCTAGCCGCTCAAACAAGCGTCGGCGGGACTGCTTGCTCCCTCCTCCTAGCGGCCGGTTGTGCTGCCGCGCAGGCCTCACCACCCCACCGTACTCCCATCGCTGGCCTAGCCATCCCTCTACTCACACACACCTGCTGTTATTCTCGGCGACGGCAGGCGAACCAGTAAACCCTCGTATAGTCGTACTCCCCTCCGCATGGGAAACAACTACCGAGTCTTCCCTTGCTCCGTGTCGTTCCCTTCCTTGACCTCGCCATCGTCCACCGCCCTGGTGCTCTTGGCACGGCATGGTCAACGACTGACATGCATCTAAAGTGGACTGTACGTGGAGATGCTGACAGCTGGGTCCACGCCCGCACGCAAGGAAATGCCTCCTTATGACGTGCAAAATAATGATTCCTCTACCTGACATCTAGGACCCACTGAAAGGGCCTCTGTATTTCACGAAAAAAATGTTACCACCGCTGACAGCTCAGACCCACCAGCTATATCTTCGCACGCAGGGAAGTGCCTCCTTATTACGCACAAAAAAAATGAATATTCCCCCTGCTAGCTGGGACCCAGTATAGTGGGAGGCTGACTTGTGGGCCTACTAAGTTGACGGGGACGGAGGGCTTTGGCAACTTAGTCAATATGCACGATTCTAGCTCCAGTGACCGTACGATGTCCATCCAACGGCCATAGTGCTTCTTCAACCTCTGGTCTTCTTGCTCCAGCCGCCCAAAGCAGCGCTGGTCGTGCCGCCTGCTCCTGCCTCCTGTGGCCGGCTATGCTGCCGCGGAGGCCTCACTGCCCCCTACTACTCCCACTGCTGGCCAGACATCCCTCCACTCACCCACACCCCCTGTTATTCTGCGGCGACGACAGCCTCACACCGCAGCCGAACTAGTGAACCCTCGTACTTCTCTCCGCGTGGGCATCCACTGCCGCGTCTTCCCAGCTCCACGTCGTCCCCTTCATAGGCCTCACCGTCGTCCACCATCGTGGTGCTCTCGGTGCAGCATGGTCAATGTGGTCAACAACTGACTTCCATCGGAAGAGTACTGTACGTGGAGAGGCTGACAGCTAGGTCCACGGCAGCCGCAAGGAAGTGCCTCCTTATTATGCGCAAAATAATATTTCTCCACCTGACAGCAGGGACCCACCGGACGGGCCAATGTATTTCACGCAAAAATGTCCCCCCTGACTATTGGGACCCACCAGCTACATCTTCGCACGCAAGGAAGTGCGTCCGGGCAAAAAAAGATTTGCCTCCCTGACTGCTGGGAACCACCAGCTACATCTTCGCACGCAAGGAAGTGCATGATAGTCGGGACCCACCTGGTCGAAGCGTACGTAGCATTGTCATTCTGGTCGCGAACATGTACATACATACTGGTCGATGTAGATGCGCACATGTCGTAGTAGAGGCGCGCACGTAGCATGTACACGTATGTACAGCGGCCAGGGTGCTGGAAAGTAAATACGGTCATGTACGTACATACGGGCGGGGTCTCGAACGCCTACTCGCGCATACGTACGGCTAGGGCTCGTGTACATGGCTGGGTCAGAATTGAGAAACTGCATCATTGTCATGTTCATGGGGAGCCAACTGGCTGGGTCGGAATGGAATGTGTCGTCGTGTTCATCGGGAGGGCTTGGATGGAACAGCCAATGGAAACGAGGCCTGGCGTATCACAAAACGGAGGAAACAGCCTTGTGTTTGCCAGCCACGGTCGAAACAGGATCCTGTTCATCGGGAGGGGTCTGGGGTACCGCAAAACGGAGGAAACGGACTTCTGTTGGACCTCCTACGGTCGAAACGGGGTCCTGTTGATCGGGAGGGGTGTGGCGTACTGCAAAACGGAGGAAACGGACTTGTGTTGGAGCGCTACGGTCGAAACGGGGGTCCTGTTCATCGAGAGGGGTGTGGCATACCGCAAAACGAGACTCCACGGGATACTGTTCATCTCCACCGTCGACCTCCTCCAGCCTCCACGGGCTACTGTTCATCCACCGTCGACCTCATCCAGCCTCCACCTACGACTGTTCATCCACGGGCTCCTGTTCATCCAGCCTCCACCGCGCGCTACTCCACCGGCTACTGTTCAACCAGCCCTCTCCATGGGCTACTATTCAACCACCCCTCCATGGGCTACTGTTCATCCTGCCCTCCACCGGCTACTGTTCAACCATCCCTCCACGTGGTCGTCCTATTCATCGAGCCCTCCACGGGGCCCTGTTCATCCAGCCCCAACCGTCTCGATCTATCGGGGTCCTGTTCATCCAGAGGCAACACCACGGGGTCCTGTTCATCCACCCCCCCACAAGGAACTATTCATCCAAACCCCCCCAGCAACACTCACTGTTCATCCTACCCCCCCAGCAACGCTCACTATTCATCCAGAGGCAGCATCGATCGGCTTCAGTTAGCAGCAGTAGCGAAGGAATCGCTCGATCGCTCGGGTTCAGTAATGCGTAGCCTGCAGTGCAATCGCTTGGGTTCAGTTAGAGCCCAACGCCTCGCACCCACGTGCGTACGTGTACGAGAGAAACGCGCATCGCTCGGCTCCCGACCACCCACTGTAACCAGGAACTCCCCGAAATTATCCCCACTCTCACTTCTACCATGGTTTTTTCCGTCATGGACGGCCCAAAGAATGTCATGCAGCTGCGTCTCCGGCCCACCCAGGACGAAACGCCCATTTTTGTCATGATTTTTTGTCATAGAAGTAGGAGCCCACCACATCTATGATGATACTGGGTTTTGTCACAATTATCGTCATAGAAGTGTCATAAGTATGACAGAAAAAAAAATTGTTCAGCCCAAAATGTCACGGATGTGTCTTTTTTTGTAGTGTTTCCCCGAAGGGACAGACACATGAACAAAGAAGTACACATGCCGGCCAACCTAAGTGTTCCGAAGCTGTAGCAAGCTACCATGGCTCAGTGGAAACACTAGGAGACATTTCCCCATAAGAGATGCTACCAAGAACAAACAACTAGGTTGTCAGATCCCACACATACCAATCATTTCAGATCATACACACAATATGCTCAATATGTGCAAATACAACATGGCAACACAACAAAACTCTACACCTCAAAATATTTATTCAGTAGGCTCCAAGGAGCCATGTATTACAAACATGGGTCACATGACCCAACATACAGAGCATACAGGCAACGGAAGCATAATATGTCTGAGTACATACAACTACAAATGAAAAAGGCTGAGAAGCCTGACTATCTACAAGACCCTCCCAAGGGCACAAGATCGTAGCTGAGTAACAAGCTAAACGTCGAAGTCCACGCAGAACTACTAGTGAGACTGAAGTCTCACTCTGCAAAAACATAAATTAAGCAAACGTGAGTACAAATGTACCGAGCAAGACTTACATCAGAACTAGCTACATATGCATCAGTATCAACATGGGGTGGTGGGGTTTAACTGCAGCAAGCCAACTTGGACTCAGTGGTTATCATGTACTAGGACTGTTGAAAACACTTTTGAGGTGGCGCACACGAGTCCACATATTCACCATATCAATACACCACTATGGATCCGCTCCCGTCTCCCTACGAGAAAGCCATCCATAGCACTCACGCTTAACTTGCGCATTTTAGAGTATCCACTTTCACTTGTTTATGAACTGCACAAGCAACCATAGTAGTCCTTTACCGCGGACGCGGTTATTCTAATAGATGATGTTAACCCTGCAGGTGTGTACTTCTTCACACACGCTCTCGCCACTTACCGCCATGTACAAGCCTGGCGAGGGTGTCGGCCATGACCTAATTAACCACACAAATCCCTAGTCTAGGTTTATCGCCTATTCAGGTTCCATCTGCAGGGAGTCCGGCTGAGGTTTCCTGATGTAGGGCGGAACCAAAGGGGCCGATCATTCATGTTTGGAGAGGATCCTACGGGGGAAACACGAAGAACGCATAGAAGAACATGAAGGAAATCACGGGGCAAACAAGAGAAACACTCAACCGACAAGGGATCGATCACAGAGGGCTAGATCATCGGGGCACAAAGTAACACGAGATCCAAAGTCAACAAAGGACAATACAAGAGTAACCATTCTTCTCCATGAGGAGGTCTTTATTGTCTTCTCCGGATGGAGGCCTTGAATCCAGATGGATCTTCTCCGAAGAGGTGCGGTCCCTCATGAGGAGTAGATCCGGTACGGATGAGCAATGCTCTATCTCAAATGAGCTATCACAATGCTAACCGTAAAACGTAGGTGGGTATGAAGTATATATAGTCTAGGGGCGAAGAAGGGGTACATGGGCCTCGGCCCTACATTGTTTGCAGACAGGGAAGGCTGGATGTCCGGGCGTCGGGCTGGATGTCTGGTTGCTCACGACAGGCCGGATGTCCGGTCGGAAGGGCCGGATGTCCGGGCTGGTGAAGATGGCCGTTTTGTCCTCTGGATGGGCGGTGCCGGATGTCCGCTTGGAGGGGCCGGATGTCCGGATGTCTGGGCTGATGGGGCAACCTTCTGTGCTCCCTGGACGCCGGTGCCAGATGTCCGAGCTTTTGGCCAGATTTCCGGTGAGGGGGGCCGGATGTCCGGGCTAGACACCGGATGTATGGTCCCTGTAGATTCTTCTGCAGAGTTCTGGCCATGTAGATCTCCAGGGGCCGGATGTCCGGGGCCCTGGCCGGATGTCCGGTGCCTGGAGGCTGTTCTTGCCTTCTTCCGTTGGTTCTCTTCTTCCGTGGACTTGGGGTCTCGACCATCTTCATGTACATCATCAGGAGGGTCCTCTTGGTACCTAATCATGCACAACATTCCGGACTTAGGTAGTAGCCATGTCTCGAGAGGATTGAATGATATATCACTAAGGAGAGAGGTCACTCGGTCTCAAGAGCTCTAGCTCGTGCTCTAGTCATGGGTCCTCTTGGTGCTTGGTGAGACGATGGAAGGTCCATGGAGATGACCGAAGGATGATGCGCATCATCTCCCCCCCCCCCCTTGGGAAAGATCCGACCTCGGATCGAAATCCTCATCACCATGGTACGGGGAGAGATCGGAGACGTTGAAGATGTCGCTCACGTTGTACTTGTCGCATGGGAGATCGATCTTGTAAGCGTTGTTGTTTTAGCGTGCTAGCACCTTGAAGGGTCCATCGGCTCAAGGGAGAAGTTCGGACTTGCGTTCATTGGGGAAGCGGTCCTTGCGAAGGTGTAGCCACACGAGGTCTCCAATGTTGAATATCATGGGATGCTTGTTAACCTTGAGCTTGGTCGCGTGTCGTTGTACATGGTGCTCGATGGTGTGCCTTGTATCTTCATGCATCATCTTGATGTAGCTTGCACGGGCACTTGCGTCGAGGTTGGTGCGCTCTTGTAAAGGAAGAGGTAGAATGTCCAGTGGGGACAACAAGTTGAAACCGTAGACGACCTCGAAAGGGGTCTTACCGGTCGTCGAGTGTCTTGCACGGTTATAGGCATACTCGATGATGGGTAGACGCTCTTCCCACTCCTTTATGTTCTTCTTGATCAACATGCGAAGTAGAGTGGATAGTGTACGGTTCGTCACCTCCGTTTGGCCTTCGGTTTGAGGATGGTAAGCGGATGAAAACAAGAGCTTGATTCCGAGCTTGGTGCATAGCGTCTTCCAAAAGTAACTCAAGTATGTGACGTCGCGGTCGGAGACGATTGTCTTTGGTACTCCATGGAGGCGCAAGATTTCCCTACAAAAGAGATTTGCAACATGTGAAGCATCGTCTATCTTGTTGCAAGGAATGAAATGTGCCATCTTAGAAAATCGGTCCACAACAACAAACACAGAAACCTTTCCATTACGAGTTCTAGGAAAACCAAGTACAAAATCCATGCTAATGTCTTCCCAAGGTTGATAAGGAATAGGAAGAGGCATGTAAAGACCATGGGATTGAGCTTTAGACTTAGCTTTGTGACATGTAGAGCATCGGTTGGTGAAGTGTGAGACGTAAAAAGTAGTTCTTGGAGAGCGTGGCGAATGTCTTGTCGCATCCAAAATGTCCCATGAGTCCGCCTCCATGAGCCTCTTGTAAAAGGAGCAAACGAAGAGAAGACTCGGGAATGAATAGTTTGTTAGCTGTCATAAGATAACCATCCTTGATGTAATATCGTTCCCAAGATTTATGTGTCAAACATTTATCATAAGGAGTAGCAAAAGATGGATCATTAGCATACAAGTCTTTTATGTGCTCAAAGCCAATAACATTCAACTCTCAAGTTTAGTGACAAGCGTGCATATGCGTGAAAGTGCATCCGCAACTACATTTTCCTTACCCTTAATGTACTTGATCGCATAGGGGAAAGATTCAATAAATTCACTCCATTTGGCATGACGCCTTTTCAAATTAGTTTGACCTTTTAAGTACTTAAGCGTTTCATGATCGGTATGGATGACAAACTCATGAGGTCTAAGATAATGTTCCCAAACATGTAGCACACGCACTAAAGCATACAATTCTTTGTCATATATGGGATAGTTAAGTTGAGCACCGGAGAGTTTTTCACTAAAATATGCAATGACTCGTTTTTCTTGCATCAAAACTCCGCCAATTCCGGTACCACTTGCATAACAATGAACCTCAAAAGTTTTGTCAAAATTGGGCAAAGCAAGAATCGGAGCATGAGTAAGCAAAAACTTGAGCTCATCAAAAGCGGTGGATTGCAAAGATCCCCAAACAAAAGGAGCATTCTTCTTACTCAAGGCATGCAAAGGAGCGACAATAGTGCTAAAGTCTTTCACGAAGCAATGATAAAAACCTGCAAGGCCAAGAAAACTACGCACTTGTTGCAAATTGGTGGGTTGGGGCCAAGTTTTAATAGCTTCAATTTTAGATTCATCAACATGGACTGTAACATCCCAAATTTTCAATTTGGAATGTTATACATAGATCATCATTGCATATCATATTTTTGTTGCATTGTTGGCTCGATCCTAGAAATTCTACGCAACTCAAGGACCCACGGAGAGAGTTGGGAATTTCGTTATTTTCTTATTTGGGGTTTTCTCAAATTTGAAAATAGGATCATTGATTTTATTTATTTTTCTTCAATTATTTCTACTACCAAAAATTTCAGAGAGGGAATAAAATAACTTTCCCAAAAAAAAGAAATAATGAAGATTTAATAAAAAAATCAGATAAGATTTATTTTGGTGTTTTTCGCTTTATATTTGAATTTAGGAAAAATGTGCGTCTTTCAAAATTGCATTTAGGCCCCAAATAAATATTCATCTTGTCCGGCTTGATTTTAGAAGCCGGGTAAAATTTATTTCGGGATTTTTGGAGTCCGTTTAGTATTTCTTTTTATATTTCTTCTGCGCGGAATTATTTTAAAAAAACGCGAACCGCCTCTGGGCCGTGCCCGAGCGGGAGTTCGCACGGGGGGCACTATATAAAGCGCCACCCCGGCGCCCCCCAGGGCCAGCCGCCCCGCCAGCCCGCCAGCCGCCGCCGGCCCACACCCGCACCAAACCCTAACCCTAACGCCGCCGCCGCCAGCCGCCGACGCCGCCGCCGCCGGACTTCGCTGCCGCCGCCGGAGCCCCGCCGGACTTCGCCGCCACTGCCGCCGAGGTTCGCCGCCACCTCGATCCGCGTGCCGCCCGAGCGGCTTTTTCTTTAGTTTTTTTCGGTTTTTCGTTAGATCGATTTTATTTTCGGTTTAGTTTAATTAGCGAGCGTTCGCTCGTTCGTTCGTTTTAACGAACGTGTTCGTCAGATTAGTTTAGTTAACGAACGTTCGTTCGTTGACCCGTTTGTCGTTTTTCTTTTTCTCGGATTTAATCCGCGATTTTTCTGATCGCGATTCCTGATCCGATTTTTGTTTTAGTATAACTTTTCGCTCGTTTATCGGAATCAGGCGATTCAAGTGCCTGGAGTTTCGTCTCGAAACCCTCTTTCCGAATAATCAACTTAAACAATCTTTTGCTTCTGTAAAATTTGACTTAGATCCAGATTAGTAAAATGAAGTTGTTTTCTTTCGCCGTTTGATTTTGGTTGCTTTGTTTGATTTGTTCCTTTTTGCAAACCGGAGTTCTTAAGTTGAACATTCTGGTTAGATCTTTTATTCGAGTTTTACCTGTGCATTAGATGAGTACTTATTATATGCTTGTTTGTTTGTCTGCGATAGAATACCCGGAGTGCGCCGCCTGTTACTTCGAGTCTCTAGGTTTCGTGGATCATCAGCAAGGCAAGTAACACTTTGATCATACCTTTTCTACTACCCAGTTTTATGCATTAGATCAATCCTCAAACATTGCATGATTAGGATCTAATTAAATTGCAGGATGGGAAGTAGATGAGGTAGTACCAATTACCTGTTTTATTATCAAACCTTTGGGAGTTACTTCTACGTTTGCTTATTATGCCATGCTATGCTAGTAGACGTGAATTGGGTGAGTGAATTTCCATGACCGATGTGAGATTGTTAATTAATGGTTTATTTAATGTGGCAACTTAAACACACATCTGGGTGGATTGAGGCACCTGGTTTCTATCAGGATTTGCCTGTATTTCTTCGGACCGCCACCCAGGCTCAAAGGGATCATGAGATTATTCAAACTAGAAACTTCCGTGTGCAGCCACATGCTATTATGGGCTCTAGCATAGTTGACTAAGTTGTGCGAACTCTTACGGGGTGGACTAGCAGATGTAGGGGATGTAGGTTGGTACGGTCTACCCCTTATGTAAGGTGCAAGTGCTTCTGAAAGACTATGTCTCGGTCATCCGTTTCTCAAACACCATGTAGTGCGAGAAACCAAGCGGAGGCGATCGAGTCATGTGGGGAAAAGTGCACAAACCTCTGCAGAGTGTATAAACTAATCATGGTTAGCCGTGTCCCCGGTTATGGACATCTTGAGTATCTAGTACCTGGATATCATATGAATCTCATCATGTTACTTCTAATTTAATATTGTTGGGTTATTAAGGAGTACTTTTAATTGGGATTGAGAATGTTGTCAACCATTCTCAATGTTTAACAACCACCATGATAGTTAAATAAATTTATTCCTTTGCAGTAGGGAAAAATTGGCTTTATGCAAAACTGTAACCATAGAGCTTTCCACCAGCCATATATGCATGTAGTATAGCTTATTCCATTGTTATTCTCTATGTGTTACATTGCCAGCATATTCCATGTGCTGACCCGTTTTCGGGTTGCAACGTTTCATGTTGCAGACTTTTCAGACGACGATTAAGATGCTTTTAGGTCGTGGTTCTATACTCAGTGATGCCGTTGGAGTTGATGGACTCACTTATCTTCCAAGCCTTTCGCTATTATCGATTTTAGATGGCCTTAAGCCATATTTATTTCAATAAGTTCTCTTCTGAGACATTCGATGTAATAAATGTGTGATTGCTACTCTGTTATAAATCCTCCAAGTACTTTGTGGTGTCAGCATTACTGATCCAGGGATGACACTGAGCACAGAGATCATACTATTTGAGGTCTGGTCGCTACAAAGGTGGTATCAGAGCACACGCTGACTGTAGGACACAGCCACTAAGCCTAAACCCTAGATCACTACTCTTTCTTCTCATTTCTGACTCCTCATCTTTTCTATTCTTTAGGATGGCGGATGCAAGGATCAAGTTCACACAACCAAATGAAAACTCACCTTTTGGATATCACTTGAAGGAAGCCACTAGATACCTGAACATAGGAGTACCAAGCTTCACCGGGACTTTCAACGCCACTTTACCCGAAGAGGAGCGCTGGAGGATTCAAGTCTACATTCCAGGAAGGACATTTGCACCAGTCACGGAGCCAATAGAGTTTACCTTTGATGCACCAACATGGAGCCTAGGAAAGAGCATGGCAGCTCACATCGCCATGGGACGAATTGGAGAAGCTTACCACAACGACCTCAAGAATACTATCTACCAGATTTGTGGGCGCCAAGATGAGCATTGGGAGATGATCATCACCAGGAAGGATAGATCAATCGCAGCTTATATTCAGGAGTTAAACCAACACATCCGACGCCAGGAGAATCAGATGTGTGTAGATATGGAGGAGCTACAGAAGGCTATGACCAGGATCAAGGAGCTAGAAGAAGAACTCAAGGCTACACGTAAAGACTATATGGAAGAAATCGTCGCTCTAGTAAGACAGAACGGTGACCTTAAGGAGAAGATTGGAGTATTCATGGGAGGATCAGCACCCAGAGGAGAAGAGGATGAACCTACTTGTCCAGATAATTATATCATCATCGACGACACCGACTCGGATCCCGACGACAGCGATGATGACTATGTTGATGAAGCTGGAGCAGATATCATGGAATCTGCATCGGAGCAGTTTTTCTAGTTGACCACCATAACAGTAGTAGAATTTTCCACCATTTAATTAGTTTTAGTCCAAGCACTTTTGTAATGATAGTAGACCGCTGTATGCCCTTGTTTGATTGATTGAAATGATATTGTGTGTTTTTGTCTCATGTGCATATGGGTAGTGTTATCTCACTAGACCTCATTCTATTCTTAACTCTCCTCTGGCCTTTAAACCCTCAGATGCCTCCGAGATGCGACCCCGAGTTTGGTTTCCCGCCAGAGATCACTCAGTTGATTCAGCAGCAGAATACCTTGATTCAAACATTGGTACAGAACCAAGGCAACAACAACAACAACAACCCACCACCACCACCACCTGTTGACCATCTGGCACGTTTCTTAAGGTTGAATCTGCTGGTGTTTTCCAGTAGCACCGAGCCGATAGTAGCAGATGATTGGCTCCATAAGATAGGAAGGGAGTTGACCACTACAGGATGCACAGATAGAGAAAAGGTGAAGTTTGCCGCACATCAGCTTGACGGACCCGCAACAGCATGGTGGGAGAATTTTACAGCCACTTACCCTGTAGACACTGTCACATGGAATCAGTTTCAGCAAGCTTTCCATACTGCCCATGTTTCAGCAGGAGCTATGGCCATGAAGAAGTGTGAGTTTTGCAACTTACGCCAAGGAGGACGGATAGTTGGCCAGTATGTGGATGATTTTAGTAAGCTAGCACGTTATGCCCCAAATGACGTTGCTGCGGATGCAGCTAAGCAGGAGAAGTTTCTAGAAGGACTGAAAGATGAGCTGAGCATGCAGTTGATGGTAGCCACTTTCAATAACTACCAGGAGTTAGTAGATCGTGCTCTTATGATTGAGGGGAAGCAGCAGCAGATTGACAATCGTAAGAGGAAGTATGCACAGGGGAAGTACAATTCTGGAGCTCAGTAGAAACCACGCTTTACCCCGAAGTTAGGAGGACACTTTCAACATACTCATGGAGGAGGCAGGTCGCACAATCATAATGGCACAAAGAATGGAAACGGGAATGGAGGAAGCAATGGACAAAGCAGCACCAACCCGTCAACACAATCCAAGGTAGACCTGAGCCATATCACTTGTTATAAGTGCCGTAAGACGGGGCATTATGCAAATGATTGTCCCGAAGCCCAAAATGGAAATGGCAATGGAAGCTCAGGAAAGAAGCTGAACCCTTTCAACAGGGGGCAAGTGAACCACGTTACCGTGGAGGAGGTTGAAGCTCAGCCAGACGCAGTAATAGGTAAGTTTTTGGTTAATACATTTACTGCAGTTGTTCTTTTCGATACTGGTGCTTCGCATTCATACATATCAAGGGGATTTGTGGATAAATATAAACTACCAACCCAAGCACTTAGGTCACCCATGCTAGTAACCTCACCCGGAGCAGAGTATACGGCTAGTATATGGTGTGATCGACTGCCATTAAGGATTGAACACCATGTATTTCCCTCGGACCTAATAGTTTTGGAATTGCTGGGTTTGGATGTGATATTAGGCATGGATTGGTTATCAAAGTATGGAGGGAATATAGATTGCGCCAGTAAGTCGATTTTGCTTACCACCCCTGAAGGAAGAAGAATCAAGTATGTATCACGGCATGAGCCGAGAAGAGCACATGTAAATTCCTTATCAGGAGTTGTGCAGGAGGAAGTACCAATGGTAAGGGATTTCCCCGATGTATTTCCAGAAGAGTTGCCAGGCATGACACCAGATAGAGACATTGAGTTCTTAATTGAACTACTGCCAGGCACTGGGCCTATATCCAAGAGATCGTACAGGATGCCAGCCCAAGATTTGGAGGAAATCAAGAAGCAGATTAAGGAGTTGTTGGACAAAGGTTTTATTCGCCCAAGTTCTTCACCTTGGGGATCGCCAGTACTTCTAGTGGAGAAGAAGGATGGATCGTTAAGAAGGGTTGTTGATTATCGCGGATTGAATGAAGTAACAATCAAGAACAAGTACCCACTACCAATGATCAATGATCTGTTTTATCGGTTGCAAGGAGCTAAGGTGTTTTCCAAGATCGATTTGCGATCAGGGTACCATCAGTTGAAGATTCGGGAGCAAGATATACCGACGACGGCTTTTACCACCAGGTACGGGCTGTATGAGTATACCGTTATGTCATTTGGTCTGACTAACGCCCCAGCCTATTTTATGAACATGATGAACAAGGTGTTTATGGAGTTTTTGGATAAGTTCATCGTGGTGTTCACTGATGATATTTTTGGTGTACTCTAAGAATGAAGAGGAACACAAGGATCACTTGCGTTTGGTACTCGAGAAGCTCAGAGAACATTAGCTATATGCCAAGTTCAGCAAGTGTGAGTTTTGGTTGAAGGAAGTTGGATTTCTCGGACATGTTATATCCGGAGAAGGTATCGCAGTAGACCCCACTAAAGTTGTCACTGTGACTAACTGAGAAGCACCAACAACAGTTGGAGAGATCAGGAGTTTCCTTGGACTCGCAGGATACTACCGGAGGTTCATTGAAAATTTCTCGAAGATTGCGAAGCCTATGACCGAATTGCTGAAGAAGGATACTAAGTTCATTTGAGTGTGAGGCTAGTTTCCAAAAGTTGAAGAAACGTTTGGTTACCTCACCAGTATTGATTCTGCCAGATCAGACTAAGGATTATGAAGTGTATTGCAACACTTCACGTCGAGGACTTGGAGCAGTGCTTATGCAGGAGGGAAGAGTTGTTTCGTATGATTCACGACAACTTAAGCCTCATGAGTTGAATTATGCTACTCATGATTTGGAGTTAGCAGCCGTAGTGCAGGCACTGAAAACGTGGAGACATTTTCTCATTGGAAATCGTTGTGAGGTGTACACGGATCACAAGAGTTTGAAGTACATCTTCACGCAGAAGGAGTTAAATCTCAGGCAGAGGAGATGGTTGGAGCTTATTAAGGATTATGATATGAGATTGCATTATCACCCCGGGAAGGCTAACGTTGTAGCAGACGCGTTGAGCCGTAAGAGCCATGTCAATACACTAATTACGGGAGGAATACCCAAGGATTTAGCTGAGGATCTTCATGAACTATGTTTGGAAATAGTTCCGAGAGGCTATGTAGCAGCATTGGAGATTCAGTCTACTTTGATGGATAAAATCAGAGAAGATCAAAAGGCAGATAAGGAAGTTGCTTCCATTAAGGAACGGATGAGCAAGGGAAGGCTAAAGGATTTCGTGAGGATGAGCACGATACCTTATGGATTTGAGGACCATGTTTATGTGCCCAATGACCCGGAGATCAGGAAGTTGATTCTGCAAGAGGCACATGATTCACCATATTCGATTCACCCGGGAAATACCAAGATGTATTTGGATTTGAAGGAAACTTTCTGGTGGACCGGAATGAAGAAGGATATTACAGAGTATGTAGCAGTTTGTGATGTATGTCAGAGGGTGAAGGCAGAACATCAGAAGCCAGCAGGATTGTTGCAGCCATTGCCTATATCCGAATGGAAGTGGGACAAACTAGGCATGGATTTCATCACAGGTTTGCCCAGGACCCGTTCAGGCTATGACTCGATTTGGGTTGTAGTTGATCATTTGACGAAGGTGGCTCATTTCATCCCAGTAAAGACTACCTACAGCAGCGCCAAATTGGCTAAGATATACATGACAAGGATTGTATGTTTGCATGGAGTTCCGAGGAGTATCGTATCAGATAGAGGAACCCAATTCACCTCAAAGTTCTGGAAGCAGTTGCACGAAACATTGGGAACCAGGCTGGAGTTTAGCACAGCTTTCCATCCACAGACAGATGGACAGACCGAGAGAGTTAATCAGATTTTGGAGGATATGCTTAGAGCTTGTGTGTTGGGTTATGGATCAAGATGGGATGAAAACTTGCCATATGCGGAGTTTTCTTACAACAACAGTTATCAATCCAGTTTGAAGATGGCCCCTTTAGAAGCCTTGTGCGGAAGGAGGTGCAGAACCCCGTTGTTGTGGGATGAGGTTGGAGACCGCCAGTTGTTTGGACCGGATTTGATTAAGGAGTCTGAACAGAAAGTAAAGATGATTCACGACAGGCTCAAGGTAGCTCAGTCAAGGCAGAAAAGCTATGCGGATTCAAAATGCAAGGGGACAGAATATGAAGTCGGAGACAGAGTTTATCTTCGAGTATCTCCGCTTTGAGGAGTTAAGCGTTTTGGAGTTAAAGGAAAGTTAGCGCCACGTTTTGTGGGGCCATACAAAGTTTTAGAACGCATGGGAGAAGTAGCATACAAGTTGGAATTACCTGAGGGGTTGTCAGGAGTCACGATGTGTTCCATGTTTCACAGTTGAAGAAGTGTCACGCAGAGATGGCTGATATACCACTGAGAGATACTGTGCCACTGGAAGCGATTCTGTTGAAAGAAGATTTGACCTATGAAGAGAAACCAGTTAAGATTCTGGATTATGCCAGCCGAGTTACCCGCAGTAAGGTTATCAAGTTTTGCAAAGTACAGTGGAGCCACCACACCGAGGAGGAAGCCACCTGGGAGCGAGAGGAAGATCTGCTCAAGGCCCACCCTCACCTATTTGCTAGCCAACCCGAATCTCGAGGGCGAGATTCATCTTAAGGGGGGTAGGTTTGTAACATCCCAAATTTTCAATTTGGAATGTTATACATAGATCATCATTGCATATCATATTTTTGTTGCATTGTTGGCTCGATCCTAGAAATTCTACGCAACTCAAGGACCCACGGAGAGAGTTGGGAATTTCGTTATTTTCTTATTTGGGGTTTTCTCAAATTTGAAAATAGGATCATTGATTTTATTTATTTTTCTTCAATTATTTCTACTACCAAAAATTTCAGAGAGGGAATAAAATGACTTTCCCAAAATAAAGAAATAATGAAGATTTAATAAAAAAATCAAATAAGATTTATTTTGGAGTTTTTCGCTTTTTATTTGAATTTAGGAAAAATGCGCATTTTTCAAAATTGCATTTAGGCCCCAAATAAATGTTCATCTTGTCCGGCTTGATTTTAGAAGCCGGGGAAATTTTATTTCGGGATTTTTTGAGTCCATTTAGTATTTCTTTTTATTTTTCTTCTGCGCGGAATTATTTAAAAAAACGCGAACCGCCTCTGGGCCGTGCCCGAGCGGGACTCCGCTCGGGGGGCACTATATAAAGCGCCACCCCGGCGCCCCCCCAGGCCCAGCCGCGCCGCCCCACGAGCCCGCTAGCCGCCGCCGGCCCACACCCGTGCCAAACCCTAACCCTAACGTCGCCGCCGCCGCCATCCGCCCTCGCCGCCGCCGGAGCCCCGTCGGACTTCGCCGCTGCCGCCGCCGAGGTTTGCCACGGCCTCGATCCGCGTGCCGCCGGTTTTTTTTATAAAAACCGAGCGGGTTTTTCTTCGGGTTTTTTTTCGGTTTTTCGTTATATCAGTTTTATTTTCGGTTTAGTTTAATTAGCGAGCGTTCGCTCGTTCGTTCGTTTTAACGAACGTGTTCGTCACATTAGTTTAGTTAACGTACGTTCGTTCGTTGACCCGTTCATCGTTTTTCTTTTTCTCGGATTTAATCCGCGATTTTTCTGATCGCGATTCCTGATCCAATTTTCGTTTTAGTATAACTTTTCGCTCGTTTATCGGAATCAGGCGATTCAAGCGCCTGGAGTTTCGTCTCGAAACCCTCTTTCCGAATAATCAACTTAAACAAGTTTTTGCTTCTATAAAATTTGACTTAGATCCAGATTAGTAAAACAAAGTTGTTTTCTTTCACCGTTTGATTTCCGTTGCTTTGTTTGATTTGTTTTTTTTTGCAAACCGGAGTTCATAAGTTGAACATTCTCGTTAGATCTTTTATTCGAGTTTTACCTGTGCATTAGATGAGTACTTATTCTATGCTTGTTTGTTTGTCTGCGATAGAATACCCAGAGTGCGCCGCCTGTTACTTCGAGTCTCTAGGTTTCGCGGATCATCAGCAAGGCAAGTAACACTTTGATCATACCTTTTCTACTACCCAGTTTTATGCATTAGATCAATCCTCAAACATTGCATGATTAGGATCTGATTAAATTGTGGGAGGGGAAGTAGATGAGGTAGTACCTATTACCTGTTTTATTATCAAACCTTTGGGAGTTACTTCTACGTTTGCTTATTATGCCATGCTATGATAGTAGACGTGGATTGGGTGAGTGAATTTCCATGATAGATGTGAGATTGTTAATTAGTGGTTTATTTAAGGTGGCAACTTAAACACACATCTGGGTGGATTGAGGCACCTGGTTTCTATCAGGACTTGCCTGTATTTCTTCGGACCGCCACCCAGGCTCAAAGGGATCATGAGATTATTCAAACTAGAAACTTCCGTGTACGGCCACATGCTATTATGGGCTCTAGCATAGGTTACTAAGTTGTGCGAACTCTTACGGGGTGGACTAGCAGATGTAGGGGTTGTAGGTTGGTACGGTCTACCCCTTATGTAAGGTGCAAGTGCTTCTGAAAGACTATGTCTCGGTCATCCGTTTCTCAAACACCATGTAGTGCGAGAAACCAAGCGGAGGCGATCAAGTCATGTGGGGAAAAGTGCGCAAACCTCTGCAGAGTGTATAAACTAATCATGGTTAGCCATGTCCCCGGTTATGGACATCTTGAGTATCTAGTACCTGGATATCATGTGAATCTCATCATGTTACTTCTAATTTAATATTGTTGGGTTATTAATGAGTACTTTTAACTGGGATTGAGAATGCTGTCAACCATTCTCAAGGTTTAACAACCACCATGATAGTTAAATAAATTTATTCCTTTGCAGTAGGGAAAAATTGGCTTTATGCAAAACTGTAACCATAGAGCTTTCCACCAGCCATATATGCATGTAGTATGGCTTATTCCATTGTTATTCTCTATGTGTTACATTGCCAGCATATTCCATGTGCTGACCCGTTTTCGGGCTACAACGTTTCATGTTGTAGACTTTTTAGACGACGAGTAAGACGCTTTTAGGTCGTGGTTCTATACTCAGTGATGCCGTTGGAGTTGATGGACTCACTTATCTTCCAAGCCTTCCGATGTTATCTATTTTAGATGGCCTTAAGCCATATTTATTTCAATAAATTCTCTTTTGAGACATTCGATGTAATAAGTGTGTGATTGCTACTCTGTTATAAATCCTCCAAGTACTGTGTGGTGTCAGCATTACTGATCCAGGGATGACACTGAGCACAGAGATCAGACTGTTTGAGGTCTGGTCGCTACATGGACACCCTTGGAAGAAACGACAAAACCCAAGAAAACTAGCTTGTCAACACCAAACATGCACTCTTTCATGTTGGCATAAAGACGTTCCTTGTGAAGCATTTGCAAAACAGCCCTAACACGATTAAGATGCTCTTTCATGGATTTTCTGAACACAAGAATATCATCAAAGTAAACCACAACAAAGAGGCCAATATAAGGTCGAAGCACAAAATGCATAAGACGCATGAAAGTATCGGGAGCTTCCGATAAACCCATAGGCATAACCAACCACTCATACAAGCCAAATTTGGTTTTGTAAGCAGTTTTCCACTCATCACCTTCTTGTATGCGGATTTGATAAGCCACTTTTAAGATCAATTTTTGAGAAAAAGGCGGCACCTCTAAGTTCATCAAGCATATCATCTAGGCGAGGAATGGGATTCCTATAGCGAAGGGTAATAGCATTTATAGGTCTACAATCAGAATACATGCGGAAACTTCCATCTTGCTTAGGCACAAGTATAACGGGAATAGCACAAGGACTTAAGCCTTCACGTACATGACTGTTGTCGATTAGTTGTTGTACTTGCCGTTGGATCTCCTTAATTTCTTCGGGGTTGACACGGTATGGAGCTTTGTTTGGAAGTGGCGCTCCGGGGATGAGGTCGATTCGATGCTCAATGCCTCGTAGAGGAGGTACACCCGGAGGTAGCTCATCAGGGAAAACATCTTGGAATTCCTGCAAAAGAGATTGAAACACTAAAGGTAGATCATGAGAGGTGTTAGCTTTTGGTTCCCCATCCTTGCAGACAACGACAAAGTGCATAACACTCGATGGGTTCTTACACACTTCTCTCATCTCACTTTTTGTGGCAAATAGGACTAGGGTTTTCTCTCTAGGCGAAGAGGCGCTCAAGTTTGGCTTGTGGCTCTCACTCACTTTTTGGTGGATCACTTTCTAACTCTTCTCTCCATGATGGGTGGCTTGCTTGTCGGCTATCACTTGACTAGGAGACATAGGTCATAGCACATATTCCTTCCCTTTCATCTTGAAGCTATAGTGATTGGTATGCCCATTGTGGATAACACCACGGTCGAATTGCCATGGCCTACCAAGAAGGAGGTGGAAAACGGACATTGGGACGACATCACACTCCAAAGTGTTCTCATATGCACCGATTTTGAAGGAGACTTAGACCGTATGCTCAACTCGTATAGTGCCGGAGTCAGTTAGCCATTGAACCTTGTAGGGGTGCGGGTGCTTCATCTTGACCAATTGAAGCTTGGAGCATAGTTCTTCACTTTCCAAGTTGTGACAACTACCTCCATTGATGATGACCTTGATGGACCTTCCATTGATGTCGGCCTTTGTGTGGAAGATGTGGAATCTTTGGTCTTCTTCTAGACTTGATCATCTTCATCCTCATTCACGCGCCGGTGCATGGCCACTTGCTCAAGAGCTTCCATATCCTCGTCACTCATGGAGTCATAGGTGCCACGGTCGTTGAGGATCATGGTGCACTTGTTTGTGCATTCATAAGACTTGTGGCCTCGGCCGCTGCAAGTGAAACACTTGAAGGAGCTTGTCTTGACGGTCTCATCGGTCGGAGTAGATGATGAATCACGTGGCTTGAAGTTGCTTGTGGTGGTTGGAAGACGACTTGAACTTGTCGAAGTTTTCTTGTAACTTGACTTGTCGTCGTTGCTTGGAGAAGGTTTGGTTGATGTAGAGGTTGGAGGAGTTGTTGAAGCTTAGTTGTTGGAGAAGCCGTAGGTCTTGGATGAGTACTTGGCGTACTTGAAGTCATCTTGCACTTCATGTTCTGCCTTGGTAGCTTGATGGATGAGCTCAATGAGGTTGGAGTAGGGTTGGAAGTCGGCAATCTTCTTGACGGGATGATCGAGTCCATTCAAGAATCGTGCCATAGTTTGTTCATCATCTTCTGTGACATTGGCTCGAATGATGGCTATCTCCATTTCCTTGTAGTATTCTTCAACACTCTTTGTTCCTTGCTTGAGGAGTTGGAGTTTCTTGAAGAGATCGCAGTTGTAGTATGTGGGCACAAAATGTGCTCGCATGACTTCCTTAATTTGAGCCCAAGTGGTGATTGGAGGTTCACCTCTTGCTTGTCGGCGCTCAAGGACTTGTTCCCACCATATGAGCACATAGTCTTGGAACTCAAGTGATGCCATAGCAATATTCTTCTCTTCCTCATAGTTGTGCAAACGAAATATTTTGTTGACCTTCAATGCCCATGAAAGGTACTCTTCGGGATCATTGCTTCCATTGAACTTGGGCATGGTGAATTTGGGCCATAGCGTTGCTCTTCATTGTGTTGTTGGTGATGGTGATGATGACGCCCTTGACGGTGAGGGTAATCATCCTCATGTTGCTCTTGGCGTGGAGGAAGTCCATGATCAACTTGCTCTTGTTGAACTTGAGGTTGAGGTGGAGCTTGACGAGCTTGTCGAGGAGCTTGAGGAACTTGACGTTGCACACGCGGTTGGTAGTTCCTCTCTTGGATTTCTTCTCGAAGGGCTTCCTCTTGATTGCGCCATTCGCGATTGCGGTTGGCGATGGCTCGACTTGATTCTTGAAGGGCACGTTGCGCCTCAAGAGCTTGCGCTTCACGTTGTTGTTTTTGAAGACGTTGAGCCTTGGTGTCTTGTTCCTCTTGATGGAGACGCGCTCGTTCTTCCTCTTGGCGCCGTCGTCGTTGTCGTTCTTGAGCTTGAGCAAATGCAACTTGATGTGGTGGAGGACGAAGTTCTTGCTCATCGACTTGCTCTTGTGAATGCTTGTCATGGACCGGATTGCGAGATGCATGACGGTCTTGACGCGCGGCTCGTCGAAGAGTGTTCGATGACGGTGTACTTGAGCCGGAGAAGGAGTCGTCGGAGGGTCGACTTGAGTGGCTCCGTCTTGAGTATGAAGAAGTTGAAGGAGGACGGTTCACCAACAAGGCGCGGATCTCGTCCATTCTTGCATCATTCTCTTGCTTGTGAGCGTCGAGCTTGTTGTTAGAGTAGTCCTTGGTACGTTGCTCGGAGAGTCACAAGTCGGTGGCGAGGTTGTCGATGCGTTCGTTCATAGCTTGTTGCTCTTGATGCAACGCTCGTTGCGCACCAAAGAGGTGGCTCTTGGTGACGTATGATGACATGTCGTCGTATTGCTCGATGAAGAGTGGGTTGGTAGAAGTACTCGGCCTATCCATCATTCCAAGTAAAATGTGAGTGGTAGAAAGATAAGAACTTGTACCAATGTACCTTGACTGATGTTGACGATGAATCAAGTTCACTCAAATGCGGACAATGAAATAGCACTATTGGTACCAATTCTTGTCGGTTCTCACACCTACACAAATAAAAGCTTATGGTGGAGCTTGGTTAGGATGGTGGCAAAAAATTTGATGCAATTGTAAGTGACCTTCAATAATGTAGGAAAAGATTCCCGAATTTGCAAATGCAACAAGTAGACCAAGCAAGTGGAGGTACACGGAAACACACACGCAAATAGATAAGTGGGATTGTGCAAACCAAAAATGAGCCAAAATGTGGAATCCACGAAAATGCTCTTGTTGCACAATACACGAGAGACGCTAGCACGATTGCACAAAAGGCGGATACGGAACTTGTGCACAACCTACTAGGCAAAAATGCAACGATCTCTATCCCAAGTATGCTATATGTATGGTATTTTGGTGCTATGATCCAAGATGATCGGATATGACAATCTTAATGTAGTGTGATGCTATGGTTCTTGCTTATAAGCTCTTTGCTTATCTTTCCTCTTTGCTTAAAAGCTTGGGTGGCTCTTTCACTTTTGAGCTCTTTTCTCATGCGAAACTTCACGACCCAATATAGCAATTGTGTATGGTATGACAACTTTGTGACACAAAATTTGATGCCAAGATATGCACCACGATGGTATGGTATGTATGTTATGGAGTATGATCACTAATGTGCACAAGTCACGTTGTAGGTAATACTCAATGGCTAGACTCGATGGGTAAGCTACGCAAATGTAAGGCCATGTGGGTATCAATGCAATTGCAAGGTATGACAAAGATGTCGTCGAAGTTACCGTCCTTGGCGATGATGAGTAGTCGATGGAGATGAGCGGTGGTGATGGTGACGTCGAACCATACCTATATAGCCGAAACACAATAGGACACGGGAACTGTCGGTGTCAAAACCGGCGGATCTCGGGTAGGGGGTCCCGAACTGTGCGTCTAGGTGGATGGTAACAATGAGACAAGGGACACGATGTTTTTACCTAGGTTCGGGCCCTCTCGGTGGAGGTAAAACCCTACTCCTGCTTGATTAATATTGATGATATGGGTAGTACAAGAGTAGATCTACCACGAGATCAGAGAGGCTAAACCCTAGAAGCTAGCCTATGGTATGATTGTTGTTCGTCCTACGGACTAAAACCCTCTAGTTTATATAGACACCGGAGAGGGCTAGGGTTATACAGAGTTGGCTACAATGGTAGGAGATCTACATATCCGTATTGCCAAGCTTGCCCTCCATGCCAAGGAAATTCCCATCCGGACACGGGACGGAGTCTTCAATCTTGTATCTTCATAGTCCAGGAGTCCGGCCAACGACAATAGTTCGGCCATCCGGACACCCCCTAATCCAGGACTCCCTCAGTAGCCCCCGAACCAGGCTTCAATGACGATGAGTCCGGCGCGTAGATTGTCTTCGGCATTGCAAGGCGGGTTCTTCTCCAAATTCCATATACTTGTCGAATAGTGTCCGGCTTCTTATAAGTGCTGCGCTCCTTGGCTTCCACGCCCAATAATGGCCATCTTCCACGTGTCGAACGAATGCGAAAAGCTAGGGTATCTTTACATTTACCCCCCTAGTTGCGCAAATGAGCCGCCTATAAAAAGAGACGAGGATCTAGATCCGAATCACACCATCCCCCCTCCGCAAGCTTTCATCGGAGTGCCTCTGACAAAAAATCCATTCCATCATGGACAGTCGATGCGGCTCCTCCTTTCGCGCTCCCAGCCTTCAACCTAGGGATTGGGAGAGAAGCTTAGTCCCGCATAGCAAGCTAGTGACGCTCCAAACCAAGGGATTTCTTCCCCCAGCCTTCATGGTTCCGGTTCGAGCCGGACTCGCCACCTATAAGGGCGGAAAGCAAGCGGAGAGCGTCCCCGATCCTTCCAAAGGAGAGCGGTTATGCTTTGTCTCTTATTTGATAAGAGGACTCGGATTTCCGATACATCCTTTTCTCCGGGGGCTCCTGGAGTTCTACAGCCTCCAGCTACAACACCTTACACCTGCCTCCATTCTGCACATCGCGGGCTTCGTTGCCCTTTGCGAACTGTTCTTGGGCGTCGACGCTCATTTTGCACTGTGGAAGAGATTATTCTGCCTCGTACCCCGTTCTCATGAGGGGTCGGTATATCAAGTGGGTGGAGCCGAGCTATGGCGCACGGGACCGGATATCTATCCGGAACCAAGAAGAAGGCGTCCGAAGACTAGCCTTCGGAATGGTTTTATATATAAGATGCCCCGCTACTGGATCCCATTCGGACCGGCCTCCCAGAGTTCAGCAATGCTCCCTTGAAGAAATGCCTAAGTTGGCGTCCGCGGAGCTCTCAAAGGGAGAATGACACGGACTTCCTTTACCTGATGGGCCGAATAAGATTATTGGCTCATTCCGGACTGACCATGATCGAGGTCATGGCCACATGCATTATGCGGGGGGTGCAGCCGCTCCAGTATAGGGGCCACCCCATGTGGGATTTCAACAGGGAGGATGATGCCACCCGCCATGGCCGTAAGGGGCCGGGATCGGTCGCCGATCTGGTGAAGATCTTGTCCGGCCTGTACAAAGGGGAAAAGGAGGATTTTCTCCGTGTTAGTCCACTGAACGGATTTTCTATGAACAATCCTCGAAGCTGGGTAAGCGTACATTTCTTTTTGCCTATCTGATCCCCATTCCCATGGTTAAGTATCCCATTTTGTGATTTCGACGCAGGAACTGCGTCGGGCGGTAGAGGATATACACAACCCGCCTCCACAACCCGAGGATCCTGAACGGTCCCTCGATCCGGCCTTCGAAGAGGATCCGGACATAAAGGTGGAGCTGATCGATGGGGTGTTCCACCAACTTAGCATCGACAATGCTTTGGTCGCCATTACGGCCGACTACCCCGGAATATTTCCAGCTTCCCAGGTAACTATGACCGAAGTCCTGATACCATGACCCATCCGTGCTTATTTCTGATCACCGCATACCAATGGTGTTCCGCAGCAGGTGCCTTTGAGGCGGGAAGCCAAGCCCGCGGTGGCTGTCCAACAAGGGGCAGCTCGGCCCAGCAGGAAGAAAAAAAGTGCGGTGTGGATCGAGACATTACCGCAATGGTATGGCGTGCCACCGTGTTCCAAGGAAAGACCCATGGAAGGCATACTAACGTTCGTGATCTTTCAGGAAGAAGAGCGCTCGCCGGACTGTGTACGGAGAGGTTGCCAATCGAGCCTCTGCCAGCCAGGCTCCAACGCCAGGTCCGGAGGGGGAGGCGAACACAAGGCGCGCGTCAGATGCTCCTCCAACGGAGGATGCCGACAGATTGTCCGCCAGCAAATCTGAGGTGGAGAGTGCCATGAATCACAGGCGCCGCCGGACAATCCTTCGTGACGCATGTTTCTCCCAAGAGGCATTGAATGCCTTTAATTCGGGAGATGCGCACCTCCGTGCCGCTCAAGATGGTCTAGCCAGAGCCACGGAGCAGTATTGAAAGACATACGGGTGAGGAATTTTGACAGTTATATATGCCAGTAGCCCCCGAGACTTAAAATAGTTAGAATAACTGATTTAAGGATCATTTGTTATGCAGGATCTTACAGAAAAGAATACCCAACTGTCCCAGGAGCTTCAAGAGTGCAAGGCCCAACTTGAGGCCGCACTAGCCGCGACAGGGGAAGCCACAGAGACCCCCTCTGGTAATATACGCTTTAAAAGAGAAGTAGTTTGCGAGGTGCGGCGTGTGTAAAAGTCTGACGATAACATTGCAGATGGCGTCGGGGTAGATCCGGACAAGCAACAGCTCCTGCGCCGGTTAAAAGCCGACGAGAATGTGCTTACAAGGGTGCGGCAAGAGAAAAATAACCTCCAAGATGCCAACACCCAGCTGGGCGAGGAACTAAAAGATGTTCGTGCCCAGCTGTCTGACTCCGTTAAGGAGAATCGACGGCTTCATCGTGGCATTTATAGTAAGTGCTTGAGCGAACTTATGAAAAGAAGAGTTCGGCGAGGAAGTCGATTAACAGAAATATGTCTGTAGGTATGCTCACAGGTCGTCCTGCAGAGGAAATGCCCGCTTCAACGGGTGACCTACTTCCCGAGCTGCTGCAACTGCACGAACGAGTTCGGCAGGTGATGAGAGGCGTCGCCCAGGCCTTGTGGCCATCCATCTCCCTACCCGAAGGCCTTGGAGAGCTTGCAGAGAAGCTTCAGGGAGCACGACGGCGCTTCCAGCTATGGAAGATATTGGCCTACTGTCAAGGCACCAGGGAGGACTGGGCCATGGTGAAGACGCGGTACACGAAGGCTGACCCAAACCACATGGCCGAGGTCGGACCTATGGGGCCCGATGGGAAGGAGATCCCTGTGAGCTTAGTGTACGGCCAAGTAGAGTTGGCCGCAAAGTATTCCCAGCGGGACTGTAAACTAGACAGCCTATTAGATGGTATTGAAGGGGAATACAATCAGTCAATTTAAATATGTAATTTAAAATGACATGTAAAATGCCTTCTAGCCGGATTGTAGATCGTTTGTCGTAGCGGACCTTTTCGCTTCAACCTCGGGACACGACAATCCGGAGTGTGTCCAAATACCCTCGCGGTTATGTAAGAACCGGGGCATGCGTGGAGACCAGGCGTAGGGGTCATGAGTGCTTTATCAGACAAGTGCCCAACTAGTTATGTTATATTACATGGTTAGTAAGAAACATCTTCCAGGGAGAATAGTTCCGTTAGGGGTTCCTTTCCCTGGGTGGCATGCCCTAAAGTGCATGTCCGGACTGCGAAAAAAGCAGAAAAACATCTGGGGGCAGATAAATGAATAAGTAAGAATTCGTCTTTTAGTTCACCAACCGAATATTCCCTTAAGAACGCTAGCTTTCGGCTTCACCCAGTCTGAGGTACACGTCCGGCTGACCCGGCGGTAACAATCGTAGAGGTGCTCCCTTTACCACCTAGCCGAACAATCGGGAACGTAGGGGTAAGCACAGGAGCCAGGCAACCCAGCTTGGCCAAAACTTAAGTCATATCGATGCATATAATGGTGAATAAAAGGTACATGCGGAAGTGTGACACATGTGTTGGGCATAAAGCCCGTATAAATAAGCTTCTGTTAAAGAAGCCCCCAGGTATACTGAGCGCGGATAACGCGTCAAGTGTGTGCAAACAATGCGCAAATGAGCCTTCAACAGCTTCAGCAAAAAGGAGGGAGAAGGAGAGAAATAAAAGACAGTTAAAGTATAAAATATAGACGGAGGAAGGAGACGAACTCAGAATCCGGCGCTAGGCGTAGAATCTTCGGAGACGGGCTGCATTCCATGGGTTCGTCTCAGGTCGGTTATCCGATGCGTTCCGCAGATGGTATGCTCCGCTGGTCAGGACTTGGTCTATGATGAAGGAACCCTCCCATTTGGGTTTGAGTTTGTCCTTTTTCTTGTCCGGCAGGCGTAGAACTAATTCGCCAACATTGTAAGCTTTGGCCCGTACTTCTCTGCTTTGGTATCTTCGAACCTGCTGTTGATAGAATGCGGAACGGGCTTTTGCCACGTCGCGCTCCCCCTCCAAGGCGTCCAAACTGTCCTGACGATCGGGCTTGGCTTCTCTTTCTTCGTACATGCGCACGCAAGGTGAGTCATGACTTATGTCGCAGGGCAAGACTGCCTCTGCGCCGTACACCATAAAAAATGGTGTGAATCCGGTAGTGCGATTCGGCGTGGTCCGCAGCCCTAGAGTACGGAGTCGAGCTCCTCTACCTAGTGCGTATTAGATTCCTTGAGGGACCGCACTAGTCTGGGTTTAATGCCGCTCATGATTAGATCATTTGCTCGTTCGACTTGACCGTTAGTTTGAGGGTGATAGACTGAAGCATAGTCGAGCTTGATGCCCATGTTTTTGCACCAGAGTTTAACCTCGTCAGCCATGAAGTTCGTGCCGTTATCAGTGATGATGCTATGGGGGACGCCATAACAGTGTACTACCCCTGATATGAAGTCTATCAGGGGTCCGGATTCGGCCGTTTTAACTGGCTTGGCCTCTATCCATTTGGTGAATTTATCCACCATGACCAATAGGTATTTTTGCTTGTGGGTTCCTCCTTTAAGGGGTCCAACCATGTCAAGCCCCCAGACCGCGAAAGGCCAGGTGATGGGTATAGTTTTGAGGGTGGTGGGTGGCATGTGGCTTTGATTAGCAAAGAGCTGGCAACCGATGCATCGTTGGACTAAGTCCTGAGCATCTGCCCGGGCCGTCGACCAATAAAATCATGTACGGAAGGCCTTGCCTACAAGGGCCCGGGCTGCGGCGTGGTGCCCACCGAGTCCGGCGTGAATTTCAGCCAGAAGATTTCGCCCTTCCTCTTCGGAGATACACCTTTGAAGGACTCCGGTTGTGCTTTTCTTATAAAGCTCTCCCTCATGGACCTTATAGGCTTTAGATCGCCGTACTATGCAGCGGGCCTCATTTTGGTCCTCGGGATGTTCCTGCCTAGTTAAGTAGGCTAGGAATGGTTCCGTCCACGGGGCAATTACTGCCATTATTTCGTGGGCTGAATGTGTTATTTCATTGGCAGAACCACCGATTGTGTCAGAATGTTCGGTGTTGGGTGGTGCGGTTGGGTCCAGATTGTTGTTTCTGGACTCCCCTTCCCATAGTACGGATGGCTTGAACAGCCGCTCTAGGAAGATATTTGGAGGGACGGCATCACGCTTTGCGCCAATGCGTGCCAATATGTCCGCCGCCTGGTTATTATCCCGGGCTATATGGTGAAATTCAAGCCCTTCAAACCGAGCTGACATTTTTAGGACGGCATTACGGTAAGCTGCCATTTTTGGATCCTTGGCGTCGAAGTCTCCATTTATTTGGGATATCACGAGGCACTACTGGAAACAGCTACTTTGCCATCTGCCAGCTCTTTGCCGTCTGCTAGCGGACGGCAAAGAAGCTCTTTGCCATCGGCTACCCAAAAGCGGACGGCAAAGAACTGGCTGATGGCAAAGTACTTCTTTGCCATCAGCCAGTTCTTTGTCGTCCGCTAGCAGACGGCAAAGAAGCTTTGCCGTCGGCTAGCGGACGGCAAAGAGGGAGGGGGCCCCACTGACGAGCTGGTTTAAAAAAACTTAACGCCCCCCCCCCCCCCCTATTTGCCGTCCGCTAGCAGACGGCAAAGAGCAAGTGGGGCGGACGGCAAAGTGGGGCGGACGGCAAATGTTTAGGTTACTAACAGCGCCCCACCCCACCCATCTCTCTTTGTTTGATCTGTCCCCCTCTCCTCCCCGACGACCACCGCCACCCGCCGCCGCCCCTGCCACCCACCGCCGCCCCCTTGCCCCACCTCCCCTCGCCCCGTAGCCCCACCGTCCCAAGCACTCTCCGCCACCGCCGCCACCCGCCACCGCCCCCTGGCCCCACCGCCCCTCGCCCCGTTTCCCCCACCACCCGCCACCGCCCCGGCGTCCCGTCGCCCGCGCCGGAGCCAGGTTCGCCGCGGGCCCCCTGCATCCGCCACGCCCCCCCGTCCCGGAGCTAGGCTCGCCGCTGCCCCTGCGCCCGCGCCGCCCCTGGAGGCAGGCTCGCCCCTAGGCCTGCGTCTGCCTCGCGCCCCCCCCCCCCCGCCAGTGCGTCCGCCTCGCGCCCCCCGACCCGGAGCCAGGCTCGCCGCCGCCCCTGCGCCCGCGCCGCCCCCTCCATCCTCCATCGAGAGGAGCCAAGGTGAGCATTTTTTTTGTTTTTTTCTACTGTTTTTCTTTGCTGTTTAGGTTTAATTAGGTTATTGATAGGTTTAGGTTAGTGGTTGGTTTAGGTTAGTGCTAGATATAGGTTTAGATTATTAGAAGAAGAAGAAAGTTGAAAAAAAGAAGAAGTAGAAGAAGAGGAAAAAGAAAAAAAAAGGAAGAAGAATAAGAAGAAAGTTGAAAAATACAACAATATAGAAGAGGAAAAACAAGAAGAAGAAAGAAGAAGAAGAAGAAGAAGAAGAAGAAGAAGAAGAAGAAGAAGAAGAAGAAGAAGAAGAAGAAGAAGAAGACGAAGAAGAAGAAGAAGAAGAAGAAGAAAGAAGAGGAGGAGGAGGAGGAGGAGGAAGAGGACGAGGGAGAAGAAGAAAGAAAAGAAGAAGAAGAAGAAAGAAGAAGAAAGAATAAGAAGAAGAAGAAGACCCCGACGCGCCACCCCGACACCCCGACCCCGACCCCCGACCCCCGACACACCCACCCCGACCCCGACACCCCGACCCCGACCCCCGACACCCCGACACCCCGGCCCCGACCCCGACCCCCGACACCCCGACCCCGACCCCCGACACCCCGACCCCGACCCCGACACCCCGGCCCGACACCCCGACCCCCGACCCCCGACCCCCGACACCCCGACCCCGACCCCCGACACCCTGACCCCGACAGGCCACCCCGATACCCCGGCCCGACACCCCAACCCCGACCCCGGCCCCCGACACCCTGACACCACGCCCCGACCCCGACACGACACCCTGATACCCCGACACCCGACCCCGACACGACACCCCGACCCCGACACCACACCCCGACAACCTGACCCCCTGACCCCGACCCCCCGACCCCGGAACAGCACCCCGACCCTGACACGGCACCCCGACACCGACAGGACACCCCGACCACCGACACCTCCCGAAAAGGTGTTTTTTGGCTTCCAGAGGCCGATGGGGTCATATATTTGTGAATTATTAGTTAGGTCATATATTTTTCGATTTTGTTATGAAAAACATCATATATAATTGTGTTGATCCTGTAGTTTTAAATGTGCAGTTGTTTCATCGCTGCGTGGTTTGGTGTTCGACGACCTCGCCGTGCGTTTGACGAGCTCTGCCCCTTCGTTCGTGGGTGAGCACAAATGACAAGTCCTCCTCCCCCATTAATTATTTTGATCTATTCCGATGAAACTTGATAGCTAGCTATATATGTGTCTTGAATCATCAGTATGCGTAACCAATATGTGTCTCCCATTCGAAAGCGTCATAGTTATAAATATGCATGCATTTGCATATTTATAACCTTGATTCTTTCGAATTGTCCAACGCTATCCATGGACAGCCCGAGTATGTGTAGATTGGGTTTGTTTTCCCATATGCTTTGCTCCGGATCCGACGCATAAATTTCGTCAGTGCCTCCCCTGATGTTCTCCGGGTACACATCCTCTCTGTTTATTGCAGAGACGTGTATCAGGAGAACAGCGGGGAGGTGCTGCCGAAATTTTGCGCCGGATCCGGAGCATAGCATGGGAAAATGAACCCAATCTACACATACACGGGTGGGATTAGGACCTATCATTACCTATTAGAGTGTAGGTTGCATGGACGTAATAAAATTGACAAAATAGATAAATTGATGAATATATACATGGTGAATTACATATATAATTGTTGTGTGTCCAGTAGCTCTGAAAGTCAAGATGAGTGACCGTGCGTGGATGTATACCGGTCACACTGGTCAGAACAAATGGAGTGCTGAAAGGTTCACAAAAATCAAGGGGTTTGTGCAAGCCGCATTTGCAAATGGCCAAAAGAAAACCTAGTGCCCATGTTTCCGTTGCGGCAATTGGGAAAAGAAGATAGAGGCTGAAATGGGCAAACACCTGCAGAAGAGTGGTTTTACGCCTGATTATACGGTGTGGACATTTCATGGTGAGTCTGCCCAACGTGACCGAGCTGAGGTGGATCGTCGTCGCACTAACGAGCATGGTACCGGGATGGAAAACATGGTGCAAGGCTATGATGATGCTCGGGATTCAAACGAGGAGATGGAGGAATCTGCAAAGGCTTTCAATGAAATGTTGGAGTCTTCAAAACGTCCGCTCCATGAGCACACTGAGCTTTGTCAGTTGGATGCCATCTCACAAGTAATGGCGCTGAAGGCTCAGTTCAACTTGGGCAGAGAATGCTATGACGCAATTATGACAGTATTTGGATGCTTTCTACCCAAAGGCCATGTAATGCCTGCAAACCTGTACCAGTCGGACAAAATCCTCCGTGCACTGAAGATGCCCTATGAGAAGATACATGCCTGTGAGAAAGGATGTACCTTATTTAGGCTTGACTATGCGGACTTGAACTATTGTCCCATTTGCAAGTCTTCCAGGTATATTGTGGTAGACAATGGTATGGGTGAGAAGACACAAACCAAAATCCCCGTTAGTGTTCTTCGGTATATGCCAATCGTACCAAGACTTCAACGTCTTTTCATGGTCGAAGAGACGGCCAGACAGATGACATGGCACAAAACAGGCAAACAAACCGAACTAGATGCAGATGGGAATCTGATGATGGTACACACATCGGATGGTGTTGCGTGGAAAAAGTTTGATGAATTACATGCTGACAAAGCGGCAGATCCGAGGCATCCTCTAGTCGGCATCAGCATGGATGGGTTCAGTGTGTTTGGTATGACGGCAGCCCAATACAGTTGCTGGCCCGTATTTGTCTTTCCACTCAATCTCCCCGGAGGAGCATACGTCTGAATGGGATACCTGGTCGGGTCAGCCTGAGGATGGCGGGGAGCCGAGTGGCCATGCTGATGATGGCGGGGAGCCGAGTGGCCATGCTGATGATGGCGGGGAGCCGACTGATGAGGAGGGGGAGGAGGGAGGCAACGTCTACCAGCGTGGTGCTACAAGGCTCCCGTCCGTGTCGGCGACCGACTGATGAGGAGGGGGAGGAGGGAGGCAACGTCTACCAGCGTGGTGCTACACGGCTCCCGTCCGTGTCGGCGACCCGCGAGCAGAGGTGGTTGATTTTCCCTGATGGGGAGAGGTAAGTGCATTTAATCTTTTTGTACCTTCTGCATTCACGTTTCTTCAAATAACTGATGTGTTGGCCTTGTCATGCTGCAGGGGTTGGGACCACCATGAAAGTGTCCGCCGGCCCAACTCCGTCCTTGGAGTTCTGATTCGGCAAAACTTCCCGGGGTTTGTCACGTTGCCTAGTGAGGGTCGGCTTCCAGAGGTTGGATTGACTTGGGAGGACTACTTGGCTGCCCCGGCCCCGCCGGGTGAGATTATCGACGGTGTCTTGTGCAAGACGAGGGCAGACGTCGTGATCAGAAAGTTCTGGGTAATTGCTCCTTTACGCAATTTAAAATCTTCAACTAGCTAGTTATTAATTGTACTAATCAATATTGTCTCATTTGATTGCAGACATTCTACAGGTGTGAGGAGGGATACGAGGAGGAGGCGGATCATGTTATCCACAAGGAGTGCAAGCGCCTACTTCAGAACTTACGGCATGAGGTTCGGGTGCAGGCTGTTCAAGACTACTACGCCGGGCGTGGTATCAAGAAGCCCAAGCAGGAGTGCCGCGATAAGTTCTTGAGTAAGGAGAAGTACATGAAGGTAATTCTTAAGGCCTTGTACTTACTTCCTTCATTTAGTAATTCATAGCCTTAGCGCTCAAGTTTCTATTTGCTAACTTAGGCCCCTCCGAGATGGTGTGCGGATCGGATGGATTGTTGGGAGGTGTTGGTCAATGCGTGGTGCTCAAAAGAATGGCTGGCCACCCACAAAGAGGCCAAGGACAAACGTGCCCAAATGGAAGGTGTGCCACACCACTAAGGCAGCTCCAACTTATTTTAGTACGGGCGGAACTGGGTATGTGGTTTGCTTCATGATTCATGCAATTCATTCATCATGCTAGCTTTAGCCCTTTATTTACTAATTTACTTTGTTTCTCTCTTTCAGGCACGCTACAATAAGGCGGATAAGGTGCCAGAGGTGTACGACCTGTATGCCATAGCCCACACTGGCCCTTACAAGAAAGTCAAGGCATTCTCTGCGTCTGACCTCGATGATCCAAAGAACTTCACCAACATCTCCGCCCACGAGAAGCTCGTGCAATATAGAGATCAGGGGAAGCCGAGGAAAGGGGAGGACTTTAACCTGAGCCAGGGTCCCATTGATACAGAGCTGCTGATGATATCTGGTGGCGGGAGGTCCCATGGCTCCATAGCCATGGGAGATGGACTTATCCGTTATCCTAGCACTCTCCCGGAGATCAAGGCGCGCCAGTCTAGCTCCGCTCCTGAGATAAGGCCTCGTGAACGGCCAGTCCAACTCGCCATCAAGGTTAGTTATACGTACTCAGCTATCTTTCTCCATTACATTGTGTGCGCTTCCATCAGTGATTACAAATGGTCATGTGAGTGGTGTTGCAGGATGCTATACAGAGTGAGAGAGATAGAACGGAGAAACTTTTGGCGGAGGCGGCGGAGAGGCAGCGGGAGTTGGAGGAGAAGACGACAAAGATGTCGGAGGAGGAGAGGGCACGGAATGACATGCAGGCAAGGGCCATGTACGAGCTCCTTGTGGTAAGTTTCTTCTGCAGATTACTTGCTAGTCTTAACATTTGAGTCTCATTACTAACTAGTATGACTCTGTTGTGAAAACCAAATGTGCAGTCTGTGTGCGAGAAGTCCGGTCAGACCGCTCTGCCGATGCCAGTGATTTCTCCTGGGAGCACGATGAGTTTAATTTGAATGGACATTACTTGCTAGTCTTAACATTTGAGTGTCATAATGCTAACGAGACATTGGAAATGATCTTTGGTGCAGCTTAACTCCAGAAACGCATTGCATGATCCTTCTACAGGCGTGAGCCAGCCCGCTCCTTCTCCAGCTACCGGCGCGAGCCAGCCCGCTCCTTCTCCAGCTACCGGCGCGAGCCAGCCCGCTCCTACACCTCCGTGATCACGGTAAGTTTCTCTAGTGTTTTGCTTAACAAATGCATAAAGACCTAGACTTAGCTTTATTTCCTCCAATATGCTTACCATAATGACCTAGAGTTAGCTTCTTTTCCTCCAAAATGACTTAATAAGCTTACTGACCTCATAAACCATCCATTCTATCTAAGTTAGCTCTAAAATGACTCATTTTACCTTAGTTAGCTTACAAGTGATCCAATTTATCCAAGTTAGCTCTAAAATGACCCATTTTACGTAGATTAGCTCCTAAATGATCCATTTTACCTACATTAGCTTTAAAATGACCCATTCCACCTAGGTTAGCTCTAAAATGACCCATTTCACCTAAGGTTAGCTCCAAAATGACCCATTTCCCCTAAGTTAGCTAAAAAACGATCCATTTTACCTTAGTTAGCTCAAAAACGTGGCATTTCACCTAGGTTAGCTCATAAACGACCCATTTGACCTAGGTTAGCTCATAAATGACCCATTTCACCTAGGTTAGCTCATAAACAACCGATTTCACCTAGGTTAGCTCATAAACGACCCATTTCACCTAGGTTTGCTCATAAACGACTCATTTCACCTAACTTAGCTCATAAACGACCCATTTCACCTAGGTTTGCTCACAAACGACTCATTTCACCTAGGTTTGCTCATAAACGACCCATTTCACCTAGGTTTGCTCATAAACGACCCATTTCACCTAGGTTTGCTCATAAACGACCCATTTCACCTAACTTAGCTCCAAAATGATCCATTTCACCTAGGATAGCTCATAAACTACCCATTTCACCTAGGTTAGCTCATATACGATACATTTCACCTAAGTTAGCTAATATATGGCATATACTTCTTATTCTAGTCTTCTTCTTCTATTCTTTTTCTTCTAGTCTAATTCTTCTTCTAGTCTTCTTTTTCTAACTTTCTTATTTGTCATTTTGCAGTTTTCATTCACTTCACGGAAGCCAGCTTCCTATGATGGATTGCTTGCTTTTTCCTGTTTTTTCCTTTGATGCACTTGTATTCTGCTGGCTTGCTATGAAGAAACTTTGCATATTGTAATATGTATGGATCGATGGAACTATGTGATGGATATATATGTGATGTGAAATTTTTGATGCATATATATGTGATGGATATATATGTGATGTGATGGAACTATGTGATGGATATTTATGTGATGGATACATATGTGCTGTGAAATTTTTGTTGTGATAATTGTTGGATATAAGAAAAACAGAAAAAAAAAGAGGCAGTGCAGGCTCTTTGCCGTCCGCGGCAGACGGCAAAGACCCCTTTGCCGTCGGTGGCAGACGGCAAAGGGGGCACGTGGCGCCCACTTGTGCTTCCTGGGGTGGACCATTTGGCCAATTTGCCGACAGTGGCGGACGGCAAAGCCTCGCTGACGGCAAAGACTTCGCCTTTGCCGTCCGCCGGGCGGACGGCAAAAAAACGGGCGCTGAGGTATTCCTGATGTCAGATGGCGGACGGCAAAGAGGCGCACTAATTTGCTGTCCGCTGGTGGACGGCAAAGGCCGCCGTTAGCCGCCTAACGGAGTGAGAATGGCGGACGTGCCACATTTTGCCGTCCCCCCTCTTTGCTGTCCGCCGCTGTAGGCAAAGGGCTCTTTGCCGTCCGCCGTGGAAAGCAGACGCCAAAGGACCTGTTTGCCGACCCTATCTTTGCCGTCTGTGTTTGCCGTCCGCGGCCGACGGCAAAGTGCTTTGCCGTCAGCCGTCCCTGCCTTTGCCGTCTGCCATGGCAGATGGCAAAGTACTGGATTCCTGTAGTGAGGTTCGAATCCCCGCGCACCTCTAGGCGTTTAATGCCCGTGGAGACCGCCATCCGGACGCCATGTAGAAGGGCCTCGTATTTGGCTGTGTTGTTGGAGTCCGTTTACATTATCTGGAGTACGTATTGAACTGTGTCTCCGGTTGGGGATGTCAGGACGACGCCAGCTCCCAGGCCGGCCAACATTTTGGAGCCGTCAAAGTGCATGATCCAATTGGAATATGCGCCGTACTCTTTAGGGAGTTCGGCTTCAGTGCATTCGGCGACGAAGTCGGCCAAAACTTGCGACTTAATAGCTCGCCGTGGCTTGTAGGTTATGTCGAACGGGAGGAGCTCGATGGCCCATTTTGCAATCCGGCCAGTTGCGTCGCGGTTGTTTATAATGTCATTAAGAGGTACTTCGGAGGCTACAGTTATAGAACACTCTTGAAAGTAGTGTCGTAGCTTCCGGGATGCCATGAACACCGCGTACGCTATCTTTTGATAATGTCCTCTGGGCAAGCCTTGTTAAGGTCCTTGAAGTCGACACATAGGCGCCAGGATTTATCCTTTTTTGGTACCATCACCAGGTTTACTAGCCAGTCCGGATGTTTTATATCTCTGATGAATCCGGCTTCCAATAGTTTGGCTAGATCCTCTCCCATTGCCTGCCTCTTGGGTTCGGAAAATCGCCGAAGAGCCTATTTGACAGGCTTGAATCCTTTTAGGATATTTAGGTTGTGCTCGGCCAGCCGGCGTGGGATTCCTGGCATGTTTGAAGGGTGCTAGGCAAAAATGTCCCAATTTTCCCATAGGAATTATCGTAGTGCGGCGTCTACATCAGGTTTTAACTGTGCCCCAATGGAGGTCGTCTTTGCAGGGTCCATTGGATGGACTTGGAATTTGACTATTTCGTCCGCTGGCTTAAAAGAGGTGGACTTGGATCTCTTATCGAGTATCACATCGTCCCTGTTCACCGTGGAGCGCAGCGCAGTGAGTTCCTCGGCCGCTAGGGCTTCGGATAGTGCCTCTAGGGCTAGTGTAGCTGTCTTATTTTCGGCGCGGAGCGCTATGTCCGGATCACTGGCAAGAGTGATGATTCCGTTAGGCCCGGGCATTTTGTGCTTCATGTACCTTTAATGGGGTATAGCTTGAAAAATTCTGAATGCCTCTCGCCCTAATAAAGCGTGATATCCGCTGCTAAACGGGGCCACTTGGAACGTGACCTCCTCGGACCTGTAATTGTCCGGCGAGCCGAACACCACATCCAGTGTGATGTTCCCTGTGCAGCATGCTTCCCGACTAGGGATTATTCCTCTAAAGGTTGTGCTGCTTCGCTCAATGCGGGTCTAGTCTATTTCCATTTTTCGAAGGGTTTCCTCGTAAATGAGGTTTAATCCGCTGCCACCGTCCATGAGTACCTTAGTAAGGCGAAAGCCGTCCACTATTGGACTGAGGACCAATGCGGCTAGTGCTCGGGCTGTTCAGAATTTAGGTTCGCCACTGGCATTAAAGGTAATAGCCGTGTTAATCCATGGGTTTGTTGCTACTTGGTAGACTTCGGCAAGGCTGCGGAGTGTTCGTTTCTGCGTATTATTTGATGTGAAAGTCTCGAAGACTGTTGATACCGTACTGGTGTTGTTGGGCTGGTTCTCTGGAGCTAGAAGCTCTTCGCCACTTTTGGCCACCTGCCATAGTATCCAACATGCTTGAAGGCTATGAGTTGGAGTGGCGCCCTCTGTACTATGAATTTTGCAGGGTCCATTGAGCCATCCTTCCAGTACGGTTCCGTGCCCTTTAGGGGGTTTTTGCTTTTTGTTATTTAACCCAGGTGCTTGGCGATGATGCACCATTTTATTTCGGACTAGGGTTGTATTCGGGGCCGGATTATCCCAAAATTTGTTTTCTGTTTTCCAGGCGCTCTCCATCGCACAGTACTTTCGTACTATGGACGCCAAGTCGGCAAAGCGTGTAATTTCACGACGACTTATGGCGTTTAGGATTCCCTTGTCCATGCAATTATTGCAGAATAGTGAAATTGCGTCTTCCTCGCGACAGTCCTTTATCCAGTCCATAGCCAGGAGGAATCTGGCCCAGTAATGGTGTACTGTTTCAGCGGGCTCTTGCCGGATTCGGGATAGATCGCTTATGTTTGGGTGGGCGGGTGGAATTAATTTCGGAACCCCGTCTAATCTAGGACTCAAGGGCCGAAAATTTTCCGAACTTGGAAGCTTGGGTTTTTGGATATTGTCCAATGAATCCAGCCCGCTGCCTGACTTTAGGTTCAGGACTTGATCGACGTCCGTCCCTCCGCGGGAATCCGGCATGGAGGGGTCGGGAATCCGGACATAGCTAGTCCTTAATATATAAGAAGGGTCGCCGTACTGTTCCTCCACCACAGCAACGTGGTGGGTAGCCTGGGGAGAGTTGATCTCTCTCAGATCGGTTTTAGGCCCGATATGATCGTAGTCTGTAGCGACTCCCAGGGCAGTGATGCGATCCAAGAGCTCATTTAAGGAGGAGAGCTCCATCGAATATAGCTGCTCGGCGAGTTCCGAGTTGACGTGAAGATTGCTTTGGATGACCCTAGAAGTCATCATCGGCGTGGCGGCCGAACAGGCGGTCATAAGAAAACCGCCTAGCCGGAGAGTTTGGCCGATGGCCAAAGCTCCTTTAGCAATGGTGTCGTCTTTAAAGACGGGATGAGGCATCCTTCCTGATGGCGACGGCACAGAGGAACTCTCAATGAAAGCACCAATGTCGGTGTCAAAACCGGCGGATCTCGGGTAGGGGGTCCCGAACTGTGCGTCTAGGCGGATGGTAACAGGAGACAAGGGACACGATGTTTTTACCCAGGTTCGGGCCCTCTCGGTGGAGGTAAAACCCTACTCCTGCTTGATTAATATTGATGATATGGGTAGTACAAGAGTAGATCTACCACGAGATCAGAGAGGCTAAACCCTAGAAGCTAGCCTATGGTATGATTGTTGTTCGTCCTACGGACTAAAACCCTCCGGTTTATATAGACACCGGAGAGGGCTAGGGTTACACAGAGTCGGTTACAATGGTAGGAGATCTACATATCCCTATTGCCAAGCTTGCCTTCCACGCTAAGGAAAGTCCCATCCGGACACGGGACGGAGTCTTCAATCTTGTATCTTCATAGTCCAGGAGTCCGGCCAACGATGATAGTTCGGCCATCCGGACACCCCCTAATCCAGGACTCCCTCAGGAACCACAACTCAAAATCTCAAAGACCAAAACGTGTCAAAATCGACATAGGAGGTAGCGGTTAGCTGTGGTGGTGCTTGTGGAAAGCGTTGGGGGTATGCGGAAGTAAGCATTGGCACTAGGGAACTAGGTGGAAAATGGCGCGGGGGGTTGGAGTTGCTGCTGCCAGGGGCCAGATGTCCGGGCCAGCTGCCGGATGTCTGGGACGCCGGATGTCCGGTGGACACGGGGTGGATGTCTGGGCTCCTAGATCGGGGACGAACACGATGAACTCCACGGGAAAAATTGCAACGCTGGGGCAAAATTTGGACGAATTGGTGGATGGAAATCGCGGGAGAGAAGGGGAAAAGCTAGATCCACTCGATGCAAAGCAGATCCGTGGATCAAATCCAACAAAACATCATCACACCAACAAATCACAAAAAAAAATTGGGGGGCTATTTTTTATGGGGATTTTTGGATTTAGGACGAAATCAACAAAATCAAGCTAGAAAACACGGGGTAGGGGCTCCAAAAACGTGATCAACATGGCTCATGATACCAAGATGATGTAGGGCAGAACCCTAGGGGGCGATCTTTCACGTTTGGAGAGGATCCTAAGGGGAAAACACGAAGAATGCGCAGAAGAACACAAAGGAAATCACGGGGGAAACAAGAGAAACACTCATCCGACAAGGGATCGATCACAAAAGGGCTAGATCATCGGGGCACAAAGTAACACGAGATCCAAAGTCAACAAAGGACGATACAAGAGTATCAGTTCTTCTCCGTGAGGAGATCTTGATTGTCTTCCCCGGATGGAGACCTTGAATCCGGATGGATCTTCTCCGAAGAGGTGCGGTCCCTCACGAGGAGTGGATCCGGTACGGATGAGCAATGCTCTATCTCAAATGAGCTATCACAATGCTAACCCTAAAACGTAGGTGGGGATGAAGTATATATAGTCTAGGGGCGAAGAGGGGTACATGGGCCTCGGCCCTAGACTGTTCGCAGACAGGGAAGGCCGGATGTCCGGTGGCTCGCAAGGGGTCGGATGTCCGGTCGGAAGGGCCGGATGTCCGGGTTGGTGAAGATGGCCGTTCTGTCCTCTAGATGGGCGGCACCGGATGTCCACTCGGTGGGGACGGATGTACAGTGCTTCGGGAGGCGCGGGATGTCCGGGGTGATGGCCGGATATCCGGGCTGACGGGGCAACCTACTATGCTCCCTAGACGTCGGTGCCAGATGTCCGGGCTTTTGGCCGGATTTCCGGTGAGGGGGGCCGGATGTCCGGGCTGGACGCCGAATGTCCGGTCCCTGTAGCTTCTTCTGCAGAGTCCTGTCCATGTAGATCTCCAGGGGCCGAATGTCCGGGGCCCTGGCTGGATGTCCTGTGCCTGGAGGTTGTTCTTGCCTTCTTCCGATGGTTCTCTTCTTCCGTGGACTTGGGGTCTCGACCATCTTCATGTACATTGTCGGGAGGGTCCTCTTGGTACCTAATCATGTACAACATTCCGGAGTTAGGTAGTAGCCATGTCTCGAGAGGATGAAATGAGATATCACTAAGGGGAGAAGTCACCTCGGTCTCGAGAGCTCTAGCTCGTGCTCTAGTCATGGGTCCTGTTGGTGCTTGGTGAGACGATGGAAAGTCCATGGGGATGACCGGAGGATGCTCCGCGTCATTTCCACTACGGCCCCAAACAATGTGTGCAAGGTTCCCGAGGCACCAAATGACCGACTCGGTACACCTGGCCACGTGCTTACCGCATCACAGCCCACCCCTAAGGTCAGCGTTGCGCACGGCCTCCAGCATACTAGAAACACTAGAAACTACTTGCAACTCCTGGACAGAGGATAAGGGCGGTTAATAAGTCGAGAGGGTCCATTGGTTTCAGTCCCAACGCATGGTTGTAGCTGTTCTTGGATCACAAACACATAACTTAGTTCTTGAGGACGGTTTCAATGAGACAACCACCATGTACTCCTACATGGCCTCTCATCGATTCCTACACCAAATTGTGTTCACACACTTAGCTCTCAATAGTAGGACATGATGACCACATTCCATTTCATCCCCGATGAATCAGACCTCACTCAACTCTAAGCAATTGCAGGCATGACAAACAAGCATGAATCAGTAGTCACATCAGGGTTTAAACAACTCCTACTCATGCTAGTGGGTTTCATTTATTTACTGTGGCAATGACATGTCATGCAGAGGAAAAGGGGTTCAACTACCGCATCATGTAATAGTTGAATCGTTGTTGTCCTAATGCAGTAAAAGAGAACAGGAGCGAGAGTGTGGGACTGTATTGGAATGAACAAGGGGGTTTTGCTTGCCTGGCACTTCTGAAGATAGTATAGCTCTTCATTAGTGTCAATGATCACAACGTCAGAACAGCATCCACTGAGAGGGAACAACACCGGCAAATAGAGAAGGTAAGTAATCAATGCAATGCACAATATGATTCATGATCATGACATGGAAAAATGAGTGTGTTTGAGGTAATGCAACTAGAAACAATTTAAATGAAGTTGGTTTCAACCCAAGGTTCAAATTCAAACTCCATATGTGAAAGTTTAAATGCCCTTGTATGATTTCTCCTAAATAGTTGTAACATCCCAAAATTCTAAATTTTGGAATGTTATATTAAATAGATAGTTTTGATTGATTGTTTGATTGATTGACTGAAAGTGAGTGAATTTGAAACTTTTGAAGGTTAAATGAGAGGGAATAAAAGGACTTTCCCAAACTTTCATTTTCCTCTCTGATCTTCATGAATTCAAATTCTTTTCAAAAACAAAACCCTTGAGCGAAGATGATATGACTTCTTCCATTTAATTAAATGAAAGGTATTTGAAACTATTTGAATTTCATTTGGAAATATTTTCAATCCATAAACTTCAAGCAACTCAATGATTTTCATGAGAGAAGATAAAATGACTTCTTCAAAACATATGAAATATGAGTTGGGAGTTTAAAAGAATTAAATTCAAAGTTCTTTGAATTTATTTTTCAATTTCGAGTTATTTGAGTTTTATTCAAATTATTTTTCTCCAAAAATAAAATATATGGAAAATGGGGTAACATGATTCCCTACATCAGAAAATTGGAGAGAAATAAATTTGAAATCATTTTGGTATTTTTAAAATGATTTTTATTGGATTTTATTAGAGCAGTAGCACTGTTTGAATTATTTAAATTAGTGTACAATTTATTTGATGCTATAAAAATGTTCAACTTGTAGGAAATCTTTTTCTGAAAATTTTGATATATAATATGCCTATATTATATTTCTGTTTTTTTCTTTTGGTTATTTTCTTTGACTGTTTGTTTATTTTATTTTTAAATAATAATAATAATAATAATAATAAAGCCGCCCGCAGCCGCACTGGGCCGGCCCAGCGGAGCCAGGCCCAGCCCAGCGCGCCGTCCCCGACCCCGAGCGGGAATCCTCCCGCCTCACGCCGCCGCACCGCCTCGGCGTCCGTGCCCCAGCCGGACACCGCCGCCGCCTTGCCCTGCCCCCTCCTCCACGCATCGCGCCGCCTCCCTCCTCCTATTTATACCGCACCGGATCCCCTCTCTCTCCTCTTTTCCCCGCCGCGCCGCAGCCGGAGATCGCCACCATTGTCAAGCACCGCCATCGCCGCTCGGAGCGCCGCCCCGCGCCGCCTCGCCCCTCGACGCCGACGCCTTCTCCGCAGCTGCTTGGAGCCGCCGCGCCGAACCCCGCCGCCCGAAGCCGGAGCCACTGCTGCCGTCGCCTTGCCGGAGCCGCTGCCGCCTCGCCGTTGACCGCCGCCGGCCAATCCCCGTTTAACCGGTATAAAACCGCCCTGGTCCGAACCTGTTTTATTTTAGAGGTTCGGTTTTGTTAAAAAAAACCCGTTTTTTTATTTAGTTTTGCTATGTAATGAATGTTTTCTGTTTAGTAGTTCTTAGCGAACGTATTCGTTCCCTAGTACTATTCAGCGAACATTCTTATTTTAAGTTTCTGATTTCGTGGCCAGGGACCTAGGTGTGATTATCTATCTTTGCAGTTTAGCCCCTGGATTTCTTTTGATCACAACTTTTTACTCGCTTGTCCAAATCTAACGAAACCAACGCCCACTTCTTCGTTATGTTCTCCTCTATCCAGTAAAACAACTTAAACATGTTTTTGAAAGTTTTAAAATTTGAATTCAAATAGATTTGTATTTGAACTTCGTTTGATCATAACTTGAGTTCTATAACTCCGATTTGAGTGATTCTTTTTGCAACTAGAAGCTCTTGACCTAAACTTTCTGATAAGGCCGAATTCACATAATTTTTGGTACTGTTAGGAATTGTTTATTGTTGCAAGAGTTATTAGTTTGGTTTCAAAGTTTTCCGAATTGTTTTTCTTCGTTCTTTCCGATCTTTTGAGTGATTGCTTATGTGTGTTACCATTGCTTGATCGCCATAGATTGACCGGAGTGTGACGAGTAGAACTATCAAGAGTTTGGAGTGCGAATCACCTTCATCAACATTGCAGGCAAGTTCACACTTTGATCATATCCCTTATTGCCCAATTTTATTGCATTAGTTCAATCCTCAAACATTGCATGATTAGGATCTGAATTAAATTGTGGGTTTTGGGAAGTAGATGAGGTAGTACCTATTACCTGTTTTATTTTCAAACCCTTGGGAGTTACTTCTACGTTTGCTTATTATGCCATGCTATGCTAGTAGACGTGGATTGGGTGAGTGTATCCATGATAGATGTGAGTTTGTTAATTAATGGTTTATTTAAGGTGGCAACTTAAACACACATCTGGGTGGATTGAGGCACCTGGTTACTCCAGGACTTGCTTGTCTAGGAACCTGGGTTTCCAGGACTTGCCTGTTTTTCTTTGAACTGCCACCCAGGCTCAAAGGGATCATGAGATTATTCAAACTAGAAACTTCCGTGTGCAGCCACAAGCCATTATGGGCTCTGGCATAGTTGATTAAGTCGTGCGAACTCTTACGGGTAGACTAGCAGATGTAGGGGAATGTAGGTGTACCGGCCTACCCACATGTAAGGTGCTAGTGCTTTCGGAAGACTATGTCTCGGTCATCCGTTTCTCAAACATCATGTAGTGCAAGGAATCAAATGGAGGCGATCGAGTCTTGTGGGAAAAGTGCGCAAACCTCTACAGAGTGTATAAACTAATCTTGGTTAGCCGTGTCCCCGGTTATGGACATCTTGAGTATCTGGTACTTGATTTTCCTGTGAATCTCATCATGTTACTATAATCAATATTGTTGGGTTTTAATGAGTACTTTTAATTGGGATTGAGAATGCTGTCAACCATTCTCAATGTTTAACAACCACCATGATAGTTAAATAAATTTATTCCTTTGCAGTAGGGAAAAATTGGCTTTTCGCAAAAACATTATAATCGTAGAGCTTTTCCACCAGCCATATATGCATGTAGTGATAGCCTTTATTCATCATTGCTCTATGGTGTGAATTTGCCAGTACATTCAATGTACTGACCCTCTGTGGCTGCAACGTCTCATGTTGCAGGATCTTACGACGAGTAAGTGATACGTTAGGGTTACGATTTCCTATACTTAACTTTGCCATTGGTGTTGATGGGAATCCAGAACCTTGTTGCTTCTGCTATTTTGGATTGAGGTAATAGTATTTACATTATTTTAAACATGTGATTTACCTCTGTTATAAATCCTCGAGTACTGTGTGTGTCAGCATACCGATCCAGGGATGACACGTAAGCATAGAGACTTGACCCATTTGGGTCGGGTCGCTACAAGATGGTATCAGAGCACATGTTGACTGTAGGACGTGACCCTAGAAACTGGCAAGCCCATAGGAAAGATTTTTCTCTACAACTTTCTTTTCAAAAGAATCTTTTACCTCTTTTCTCTTCTAAGTTTATTCAAAATTCCCTTTTAGTGAGACTATACCCCTTTCCCCTTTTGACCACTCGAAGATTCGACTGATGAGACCACTCCAAGAAGTACAAGATATCGGACAATTAAGACCATTCGGAATGAAGAGGATTTTACTATACGTTATGATAATGGAAACTACAACTGTTAAAGACTATGAAGACTAGGAGAATTTGAAGGATTTGAAGATTTTCTAGATTTGCATGACCTAGGAAGGCACCCCTTATGGAACTTGCCGACTATGGAAGTTGTCAATACCCGAGATCAAGGTGTATCAGAGAAAGACCGGAGCATGGAGAGTTAAAAACTCAAAGTTTTGTCAAGAAAGCCCCAAGACAGGAAATATCAACTAAGGAATGATAGCTCATGAGAGAGACATAGTCATAGACATGGATATCCATGATGCTATCGCTCGCGCATGCTATTGTCACCGTGAGGTGTTAAGCACGCACCTTTCGGAAGAATTGGATGACAAAAGGGCTGATGGAGGATCTGTCAGCAAAGGATGCAGTTTTTACCTTAGCTGGTGTATCACCGGGATCTGTAGTATTACATCAAGAAGTTTAAGATGGACATGCAGGAAGCTATATTTTACAAGGAGGCAATTCATGAAGAACGCAGGACCCTGAAGATGAGAGTAGCCAAGCTGGAGGAGCAGAACCACGAGAAACCAGAGATTCATCAGGAACTAGACCATGGTTCATGCCAAGGATGTTGAAATCTAGAAGTCTGAAATGCAACCCCAGAATATTGAAGGACGCCATGATAGACTTTACGACAATAGAGATGATCTGGCAAAAGAACTTGAGAAGGACAAGCACGATTGGAAGAAGCCACCGGAGACATGAACAAGACTTGAAGAGTTTGCGATTTTGGAGATTTATTGACCATTAGAAGACCAAACCCCGTTATACCTACGATAGATGCGACGATTGTGAGCTATCTTTTGTTTGTTGTTTTTCCGACAGCCACAATAAAATCTGCCTTTTCAAAACTTTTGTTTGTACTGTGTGCATCCCTCTCGATCTCTCTTATCCCACCCCAAAACCCATGGACCCAATAGAGGATGAATGGAGATAAAATCATATTTTCTGGACCGATGGGTCAATTGGAGACGGACCGATGGATTCAGAACATGGAGGATCATATGGAGAGTGACACTATTGCCGGAAAGGATATGACCCAGCATACTCTATAGTGCTTTGAAAAGAGGTGTTGCGACTTGGTGGAGGATGTACCAAAACATCAATGGATGGCAAAGAGTAACCACTTGGAAGGAATTTAAATTGACTTTGCTAAAGTCTTAGTTTGTGTCCCAGAAATTGAAGCCTTATGAAAAAGATATGAAGAAACCTTGTGCATACGAGCTTTGTGGAGAAATTGGACACAACCATAAATAGAACAAGGATGAATACCCTCATAAGCGGGGGATTATCAAAGGAAGTTAGCTGAGGATCTCAGGGAAATTCGGTTGAAGAATGTTCCCAAAGGTTTTGTTGCAGCAATGGAAGATCAGTCTACGTTGTTGGGAAAGATCCGTGAAGCTTAGAAGGATAACAAAGAGATTGCCGAGATAAAAGAGAGGATGAGCAAAGGAAAGGCCAAGGTTTTCATGAGGATGAGCACGACATCTTAGGTTCGAGGACCATGTATATGTTCCCAATAATGCAAAGATCAGGAAGTAAATACTTCAAGAGGCTCATGACTCACCATACTCGATTCACCATGGAAACACCAAGATGTATTTGTATTTGAAGGAGTGTTTCTGGTGGACTGGTATGAAGAAGGATATTACGGAGTATATAGTCGTAGGTGATGTATGCCAGAGAGAGTAAAAGCAGAGAATCAGAAGCCCTGCATGATTACTACAGCCTATGCCGATACCCGAATGGAAGTGGGGATAAGCTTGGCATGGATTTCATTACCGGATTTCTCAGAACCCGATCGGGATATGATTCTATCTGGGTAGTAGTTGATTCGCTTGACCAAAGTGGCACACTTTATTCCAGTGAAAACCACCTATACAAGTCAGAAGTTGGCCAAGATATATTTGACCAGGATCCTATGTCTGCATGGAGTTCTGAGGACAATCTTATCAGATAGAGGAAGACAGTTTACCTCAAAGTTTTGGAATCAGCTGCACCACACTTTGGGTACTAGGCTAGAGTTCAGTACAGCCTTTCATCCACAGACAGATTGATAGACCGAGAGGGTCAATCAGATTCTGGAGGACATGTTGACAGTGTGTACTCTAGATTATGGATCTAGTAGGGATGATAATCTACCTTACGCGGAGTTCTCATTCAACAACAGCTACCAAGTCAGTTTGAAGATGGCCCTTTTTAAGCTTTGTATGGGAGAAGGAGCCATACACCATTGATGTGGGATGAAGTTGGAGACCGTCAGTTGTTTGGACCAAATGTGATCAAGGAGTCAGAAGAGAATGTTAAGTAGATTCGAGATAGACTGAAGGTAGCTCAGTCCTGGCAGAAGAGTTATGCAGACTCAAAAATGCAAGGAGGAAGTCTATGAAATTGGAGATAGAGCATGTCTTCGTGTGTCCCCTCTGCGAGGAGTTAAATGATTTGGAATTAAGGAAAGTTAGCCCCGAGATTTGTAGGACCATACCAAGTTTTGGAGCGTATGGGAGAAGTGGCCACCAAATTGGAGTCACCCGAAGGACTGTCAGAAGTTCATGATGTGTTTCACGTTTCCCAGTTGAAGAAGTGCCATGCAGAGATGGTCACTATTCCCCTGTAAGGATGTTAACCCTGGAAAGGGTAATGATGTTCCACGAAGTGGAGTATGGACTTCATAAGTATAAGTTTTATCTCGGTATGTGGGATATCCCACGAGGATGAAAAGATGAATTACTATTGGATATAAAAGAGGTATGATGTTGGAAATATGGATCAATGGAAATTCCATGATGAGTCTGAGTAATCACGTCCTAGTTTGGTGCCAATAGAAGGAAGGAAAACAGTACAATTGGATGGATTTAAGAATACTAGGAAGTTGGAAGTTGGAATAATGATCGGTTGCCCCAAGGACGAGTTCAAGGTTTACAAGTGATGAGATGGGCCATAACCCACAGGCCCCAGGACCTGCCAAGAAGCAAACACGCTCTTCCTAAAGGAAAACCCCGGAAGAAGTTACAACTTTATCAACCGACGATTTTATAGGAGCAACGCAAAACCTGAGAGTTGTGAAGGAATGATAGATGTTTGTTTGGCTTGCAAAATCAATGGATTTATCCGAACTTGGTTCGTCGATAAGAGAAATTCTGCAATGCTTGTGAGGATGATCGAGTGTTAGCATGCGAGATTCGCTAAACCATATACAAGATAATGATTTGGGTGCGGGATGGATTGATCACCATACCGACTTACTCTTATTATTCGCCTTGCTATGTGGGATGGTAAATCTGAGTGACTTACCTATAATAGAGAGACGACGATCAAAACCTTGTTTAAACCTTAGAATGGTGTAAGCATTTTTTCCCTTGTACACGCAGTTGTTGCCAACCGTAGGTTATACGGTGAGGATCAACCAGACCCATTTCCTGCAGGAGAAACCATAAATTGTTGACCACCATGAGATATCGATAGTTGTTTAGTATTGGCGCCAGACCCGTCATGCTAAGAAGACCCAGTCTCGGAATAACCTTACCAGGATGAAATGGATACAGGAATTAAGAAAAAGGTTATGCCACTACCGGAAGAGCCCAAAGAAGGAAATTTTTCAGAGGATCTGAGAGGATCGACACTGTCAACAATAAGGATGGAGTATATGAGTTTTGATGGAACCGTAACCATGCTTCTAAGGGTGGTAGCACCCCAGACCCCGGAGACGACCGATGGATTCTGAAGACCCCCAAACCCTAACCTATTTCTTGCTAGCCTCTCCGAATCTCGAGGACAAGATTCATTTTAAGGGTGGTAGGTTTGTAACGTCCCAAAATTCTAAATTTTCGAATGTTATATTAAATAGATAGTTTTGATTCATTGTTTGATTGATTGACTGAAAGTGAGTGAATTTGAAACTTTTGAAGGTTAAATGAGAGGGAATAAAAGGACTTTCCCAAACTTTCATTTTCCTTTCTGATCTTCATGAATTCAAATTCTTTTCAAATACAAAACCCTTGAGCGAAGATGATATGACTTCTTCCATTTAATTAAATGAAAGGGTATTTGAAAATATTTGAATTTCATTTGGAAATATTTTCAATTCATAAACTTCAAGCAACTCAATGATTTTCATGAGAGAAGATAAAATGACTTCTTCAAAACATATGAAATATGAGTTGGGTGTTTAAAAGAATTAAATTCAAAGTTCTTTGAATTTATTTTTCAATTTGGAGTTATTTGAGTTTTATTCAAATATTTTTCTCCAAAATAAAATATATGGAAAATAGGGTAACATGATTCCCTACATCAGAAAATTGGAGAGAAATAAATTTGAAATCATTTTGGTATTTTTAAAATGATTTTTATTGGATTTTATTAGAGCAGTAGCACTGTTTGAATTATTTAAATTAGTGTCAAATTTATTTGATGCTATAAAAATGTTCAACTTGTAGGAAATCTTTTTCTGAAAATTTTGATATATAATGTGCCTATATTATATTCCTGTTTTTTTTCTTTTGGTTATTTTCTTTGACGGTTTGTTTATTTTTTTTAAAAAAAATAATAAAAAAAGCCGCCCGCAGCCGCACTGGGCCGGCCCAGCGGAGCCAGGCCCAGCCCAGTGCGCCGTCCCCGACCCCAAGCGGGAATCCTCCCGCCTCACGCCGCCGCACCGCCTCGGCGTCCGTGCCCCAGCCGGACACCGCCGCCGCCTTGCCCTGCCCCCTCCTCCACGCATCGCGCCGCCTCCCCTCCTCCTATTTATACCACCCCGGATCCCCTCTCTCTCCTCTTTTCCCCGCCGCACCGCAGCCGGAGATCGCCGCCGTTGTCAACCACCGCCGCCGCCGCTCGGAGCGCCGCCCCGCACCGCCTCGCCCCTCGCCGCCCGTGCCTTCTCCGCAGCCGCTTGGAGCCGCCGCACCGAACCCCGCCGCCCGAAGCCGGAGCCATTGCTGCCGTCGCCTCGCCGGAGCCGCTGCCGCCTCGCCGTTGACCGCCTCCGGCCAACCCCCGTTTAACCGGTATAAAACCGCCCCGGTCCGAACCGGTTTTATTTTAGAGGTTCGGTTTTGTTCAAAAACCCGTTTTTTTATTTAGTTTTGCTATGTAATGAATGTTTTCTGTTTAGTAGTTCTTAGCGAACGTATTCGTTCCCTAGTACTATTCAGCGAACGTTCTTATTTTAAGTTTCTGATTTCGTGGCCAGGGACCTAGGTGTGATTATCTATCTTTGCAGTTTAGCCCCTGGATTTCTTTTGATCACAACTTTTTACTCGCTTATCCAAATCTAACGAAACCAACGCCCACTTCTTCGTTATGTTCTCCTCTATCCAGTAAAACAACTTAAACATGTTTTTGGAAGTTTTAAAATCTGAATTCAAACAGATTTGTATTTGAACTTCGTTTGATCATAACTTGAGTTTTATAACTCCGATTTGAGTGATTCTTTTTGCAACTCGAAGCTCTTGGCCTAAACTTTCTGATAAGGCCAAATTCACATAATTTTTGGTACTGTTAGGAATTGTTTATTGTTGCAAGAGTTATTCGTTTGGTTTTAAAGTTTTCCGAATTGTTTTTCTTCGTTCTTTCCGATCTTTTGAGTGATTGCTTATGTGTGTTACCATTGCTTGATTGCGATAGATTGACCGGAGTGTGACGAGTAGAACTATCAAGAGTTTTGAGTGCGAATCACCTTCATCAACATTGCAGGCAAGTTCACACTTTGATCATATCCCTTATTACCCAGTTTTATTGCATTAGTTCAATCCTCAAACATTGCATGATTAGGATCTGAATTAAATTGTGGGTTTTGGGAAGTAGATGAGGTAGTACCTATTACCTGTTTTATTTTCAAACCCTTGGGAGTTACTTCTACGTTTGCTTATTATGCCATGCTATGCTAGTAGACGTGGATTGGGTGAGTGTATCCATGACAGATGTGAGTTTGTTAATTAATGGTTTATTTAAGGTGGCAACTTAAACACACATCTGGGTGGATTGAGGCACCTGGTTACTCCAGGACTTGCTTGTCTAGGCACCTGGGTTTCCAAGACTTGCCTATTTTTCTTCGGACCGCCACCCAGGCTCAAAGGGATCATGAGATTATTCAAAATAGAAACTTCCATGTGCCGCCACAAGCCATTATGGGCTCTGGCATAGTTGATTAAGTCGTGCGAACTCTTACGGGTAGACTAGCAGATGTAGGGGAATGTAGGTGTACCGGCCTACCCACATGTAAGGTGCTAGTGCTTCCGAAAGACTATGTCTCGGTCATCCGTTTCTCAAACATCATGTAGTGCGAGGAATCAAACGGAGGCGATCGAGTCTTGTGGGAAAAGTGCGCAAACCTCTACAGAGTGTATAAACTAATCTTGGTTAGCCGTGTCCCCGATTATGGACATCTTGAGTATCTGGTACTTGATTTTCCTGTGAATCTCATCATGTTACTATAATCAATATTGTTGGGTTTTAATGAGAACTTTTAATTGGGATTGAGAATGCTGTCAACCATTCTCAATGTTTAACAACAACCATGATAGTTAAATAAATTTATTCCTTTGCAGTAGGGAAAAATTGGCTTTTCGCAAAAACATTATAACCGTAGAGCTTTTCCACCAGCCATATATGCATGTAGTGATAGCCTTTATTCATCATTGCTCTATGGTGTGAATTTGCCAGTACATTCAATGTACTGACCCTCTGTGGCTGCAACGTCTCATGTTGCAGGATCTTACGACGAGTAAGTGATACGTTAGGGTTACGATTTCCTATACTCAACTTTGCCGTTGGTGTTGATGGGAATCCACAACCTTGTTGCTTCCGCTATTTTGGATTGAGGTAATAGTATTTACGTTATTTTATACATATGATTTACCTCTGTTATAAATCCTCGAGTACTGTGTGTGTCAGCATACCGATCCAGGGATGACACGTAAGCACAGAGACTTGACCCATTCGGGTCGGGTCGCTACAATAGTAGCCATAAGTTGTTCTAACATGCATGAAAATGCCATAAATAGATAGATTGGATTTTACTAATAATTTTCATATATAAATTATTTCATTTGGAGTTACGGTTTATTTTATATGATTTTTAGAAGTTTTAGCTATTCTCTGAAATAAATAAATGATTTCTGATTTATTTAAAATCCCAGAAAAGCTTTACTACATCAGCATTGCGCCACTATTACGTCAGTACGTCAATAAAGGTCAACCAGGTTAAACCTTACCAGTGGGTCCCACTGGTCAGTGTCACAGTGCTGGTTAGGGTCGCTGACATGTGGGCCCAGTCAATGGCTACGTTAGCATGGTCAAGCTGACGCGTGGGACCACTATGGTTAGTTAAACCTAAACAGGAACCAAAACATGGTTAATTAGGCAGCGGGGCCAGGCTGTCAGTGTCACTAGGGGGTTAATTAGCAAAACTATTGGCGGCTAATGACGTCGCCACCTCAGCACGTCGGAGTTGAACGCCAATGAGCAGACAAACGCGGCGGCGATGCTCGAGAACGCGCTACGGGCGGTGGTTTGGCTTGCTGAGGCCACCAGGGCATAGCCCTTGCGCCCGCGCATCCAGCGAAGGCAGCAGCATGTCGTGGGGTGCCCGGAGTCGACGACGGCGAGCACTTCGGCAGCAATCGAAGATCGGGCGTGGGCGAAAACGATGCTACAACGCATGGTAGGAGCAACGGGTGAGTGTCCTAGGCTCCTAACAGCGTTCTGAGTATGTTGCAGTGCTCGGTTGCGGTCATAGCTAGCTCTGGCTGCGGCAGCGATGAGGCATGACGGTGGCAAGCTTTCGGGTCCAGCGTTGCAGCTAGCTAGGGAATGAAATCGAGTGCATGGAGTGAGGGGGAGAGAAGAGGAGCTCACGAGGAGTCGAGCGAGATGCTAAGCAAGCTCGGGGACGGCTTGGTGACGACAAAACGGTGGCGGCAAACTCGGTCGGCCGAGCATGAAGAAGAGGGCGAAGCGGGTGCTGCGGTGCATCCCTGGTTGTGTGGGGCGTCGAAGATGAAGACGGAGCAGAGGCGGTTCTCTTGGTCACGTTGGCTTGACTAGGGAGGGACAGTGGCAGTGGACGGCGGCAATGACGGCCATGCTCGGTGGCTGCGCGTGAAGGAAAAAGAGGAGGGGAGAGCGCTCGAGGGAAAGAGGGAGAGGACCAGGGCGTCGCACTGGCGTGGAGAGAAGGCCTGAGGCCATGCCACCGCGAAACAGGAGGTGGCGCTCAGGCGCGGGAGCGCTGGCTTGCTAGTAGGTGCAAGGTTGAAAACAACCTTGCCCCTGGCGGGCTGGGCTGGGTGCTACAGTGTTGGGCCGGCTGGGCTGGACAGGTCAGCCAAGTGAGTTAGTCTCTCTCTCTCTTTCCTATTTCTTTCTCTTTTCTATTTCTGACATTTGTTTTGATTTGATTTTCAAACCAAATCATTTTATATAATTCTGGAAATAGTTTTGGGCACTCTCTGAATTAATCTAGTGTCCCTAAAAAATTCTTAGAATATTTGGAGCTGTCAAAATATTTATAGCAATTTTCGGATCCCCAATCAAATCCAGTATGTGTTGAAGTAAAATACAAGATGGCTAGGAAAAATGTGCATCACCTCTGGTTGTTGTTTCCAGCATTTTCCAAAAATCATGAACATTTTTCTAAAACCATTTTGGGTTCTTGGAATTTATTTTAGTTGAACCTAGTTGAATTCTATTTGCTGCTAGGGTTTGATCATCCCCCATTTCAAGTTCATTTGAAAATTATAGATGATGCTCACACGACTAGCTAGTCCAGAGCATAGAGGAACTAGGGATGTGATAGTTTATTCTTTTTTTTGTATGGCCACTGTGCGAAATGCACAAACCAACATGGCAATTGTGTATATGCAGGAATAATCTTGTGACACAAGGGATGTTACTATGATACCAAGATGATATGGTATGTATGTAATGGAAGGTGTAGATCGATGATCAGTAATGTGCACAAGTAACGTCCGGCAATACTCAATGTCTAGTCTCGATAGGCAACGCAAAATGGGCTAGGGGTTATCAATACAATGTCAAGAAGAATGTACAATGATGGGATACCATGATACCAAGATGATATAGAAGTTACCGTTCTTGCTTACGATTAGGGTGTAAAAATGGTGAAGTGATCGATGTCGAATCCTTGGCGAAGTTCAGGGGCGGTGTTTTCGATGTCGAACAGTTCCTAGTTAGCAGAAACACCCTTGGAAAAGGAAGAACCGTGAACTCAAAATCTCAAAGGCAAATGTCAAATGGTGGTAGCAGAAAGTGGTGGTGGTGTTGCACTCGGCAATGCAGAAGAGGAATGATGGGCTATGTCAGTCAAAGTTGAGGTCACCGTCCCTAAGTAGCCGAAATACCTTAGGAGACACAAGCCACAACTCAAACAAGCTCAAACAAAATTGGGTTAAGTTGGGGTGGCGGAAATGTATGGTGGGCAAGGTTATGCGGAAGTTATGGTGGTGGTTGATGAAGAAACAACCGTCCCTAAGTAGCTGAAACACCTTAGGAGACTCGAATCACAACTCAAACAACCACTAATGCTATGGAGAACAAAATGGGTTAGGTTGCGGAAGTTGGTGGTGGTAATTCGGATGATGTGGTGAAGGCCCTAGGCAAAGATGTGAAAGTTCCAAAAATTTGATGGAGTAAAATGGTGTTGGTAGTATTTTTGTGGTATGGGGGATGTCAAGAGCTTCAAAATGAGCTAGAGAACATCAAAATCAGAGCCCGGATGAATTAGTTATGGCCGAAACAAGTTTTCGGCAAAGTCAGTTTTGTGGGCTACCGGACGTCCGAGAATTGTAGAACTTCCTAGGATTTCTCTCTGGTTAGGTGTGTCGGATATCCGGCAAATACCAGTCGTCCGGTGGTTCCGGGGGCTCCATGGTCAGGAAAAGTGTTTCTCGTCCGGTGGGTCGAGGTCAACGCGATTTTTTTGATCCAGGAATTTTAGGGGCAAAATTGAAGAGATTTTGTGGATGGAAAGTGAGAAAACGTGTGGAGATGCTAGATCCACTCGAAAAAAAACGAATCCATGGATCAAAATCAACAAAACACCATCAAACCAACAAATGACAAAAAAAATTGGGGATGTTTTTGGTGGGGATTTTTGAAATTTAGGACGAAATCACACAAAACAAGGCTAGAAAACGGTGGGAAAGACTCCAAATTCGTGATCAACGTGGCTCGTGATGCCATATGATACAGGGCTAACCCGGTGTAGGCCAATCTTTTACAATTGGAGGTAATTCCCACGAAGAACACGAAGAACACAAGGGGAAAAACACGAGGGGAACAAGAGGAAACACTCAAATCAACAAGAAACGATCACACATGTGCAAGATCTGAACACAGAACGAGATACACGATCTAAAGACAACAAAGGAAATATACAAAGATAACGAGTTCATCTCCATGAGGAGGCCTTGAATCCACGAGGGATCTTCCCGTGAGGGGCCTTGAATCCAAGCGTGGATCTTCTCCTTAGAGGTCGCGATCTCTCTCGATGGAGTAGAACCACATGGATGAGCAAAGCTCTATCTCTAAAATGAGCTAATCCTTTGCTAACCCTAGAAAGGACAAGGGGGAGTTCTATTTATAGTCTAAGCCATGAAAGGGTATGTGGGAGAGGGATACAAGGCCAAAGGATCGTGGCTGCACACAGGTAGGTACTGGATGTCCGATATGTGTCGGACGTCCGGTGGCTCGTGGGGGACCGGTCGTATGGCGCGCGTTGGAAGTCCGGCATTTCTTCTCTGGACAGGTGGAACTGGAAGTCCGGTAGCGGTCAGTTGTCCGGTGGCTGTGGTGCGTTGGACATCCGGTGTCACGTCGGTCGTCCGACCGCTGTAGCCTCTTTGTCTGTGGTTCTTCAAGCTGGTGGAGGGTGTATTGGACGTCCGGTGAATGCCGATCGTCCGGGCGCTATAGACTGTCAGACGTCTGGTGGCTTGTCGGTCGTCCGGCCGCTAAAGACTCTGCAGCTCTGTCTTCTTCTGTCTTTGCTTCCACGCCTCCCTCGAGGATGGTGTAGTTGTACACTTGCGCTCGCACTCTCCTCGTCGTTCATAAAGCTCCGACAATACCTATGCATGCACACGAGAGGGGTGTCAAGTAGTATTCCATCCTCGAAGGGGTCAAGTGAACATGTGTAAAGGAGATGATTCACCTTTATGTATGTGAAGTAGAGGTCGCACCTGTCACTTGCCAAACGGACTCTTGACATGGTGATGTTCGTAGGATGCTCCACTTCAGGAGGTGTCCCAGTATCGTATCATCATCACATCTTTATCTTTATTGTTTATCTTAGTTTGATTCCTATTGGTTAAATCTTGATCTAGTAGAATAAAAGTTTAGTATGATCTAGTGTTTGAGTTTTGCTTTGTGTTCCATCTCTTTAATCGAGTGTGAGAGTTATATACTAAAGATTCATATTGAGTTAAGGGCTTTACTTTCTTGTTTTGATCTCGGAAAAGAAATAGAATAAAAGAAATTCAAGGATTATATATAATCTTATGGAGAGTGATGACTTCATATATAAGAAGTATGATGCATGAAAGTTGTTGAGGGTTGACAAACATAGTATTGGTCATTGTTGCAATTAATAGGTAGTAATAAAGAAATAGAGGTCTCACATATAAATACACCATCTTTGACATCTTTTGTGATTGTGAGCACTCATTAAAATATTATATGCTAAAAAGTTGATATGTTGGACAAGGAAGACAACATAAGGATTTATGTTTTCTTATATCCGAATAGAAGTTATATTGTCATGGATCCTCCAACATGTTGAGCTTGCTTCTCATCCTATGCTAGCCAGAAATTCTTCACTAAGTAGAGATACTACTTGTGCATTCATAAACATTTAACCCAGTTTCGCCATTAGAGTCCACTATATCCACCTACGGATTGAGTAAGATCCTTCAAGTAAGTTTTCATCGGTGCAAGCAATAAAAATTGCTCTCTAAATATGTATGGTCTTTTAGTGTGAGGAAAATAAACTTTATACGAACTTGTGATGGGGAAGAAATAAAAGCGACGAACTGCATAATAAAGTTCTCTATCACAAGCGGCAATATAAAGTGACGTTCTTTTGCATTAAGATTTCATGCATCCAACCATAAAAGGGCATGACAACCTCTACTTCCTTCTGTGAAGGGCCTATCTTTTACTTTATTTTCTACCTTTATACAAGAGTCATGGTGATCTTCACCCTTCCTTTTATATTTTCTCTTTTTGGCAAGCACTATATGTTGGGGATGATCCAAACATATATACCCACTCGGATGTAGGTGATCATAATTTATTATTGTTGATGTTACCCTTGAGGTAAATGGTTGGGAGGCGAAACAATAACCCCCTATGTTCCTATGTGTTTGATAGAAGCTTTGATCTCATAAGTATCACGTCAGTGTTAGCAATCACGAAATATTAAATGATGGTTGAGTATGTGAACCTGCTAAGTAAAAGCTCTTGCATTGACTCTTTCTGATATTATTGCAATTGCTTCAATGATGATATAATAGTTTGTTGGTTTGTAATAAAGTTTTTGGTCTATACTTTACTTTGTGAATGAATTAAGACTTTGGCATAAGAAGTTATATGACAATATGTTGTTGTTCTAAAGATGATCATGATGCCCTCATGTCTATATTTTTATTTTATCGACACCTCTATCTCTAAACATGTGAACATGATTATCAATTTTGGCTTTAGCTTTAGGACAAGCGGGGTCTAAGCTTGGGGGAGTTGATAAGTCCATTTTGCATCATGTTGGTGTGTTGATATTTATTGCATTATGGGCTATTTTATGCTTTAAGATACAATTCTTATGCCTTTTCTCTCTTATTTTACAAGGTTTACATGAAGAGGGAGAATAATGGCAGCTGGAATTCTGGACTGGGAAGGAGCAAATATGAGATCTATTCTGCACAACTCCAAATGTCCTGAAAGTTTATGGAGAATTATTTTGGAATATATGAAAAATAAATGGCAAAGAACCAACAGAAGGGGACCCACTAGGTGCCCACAAGCCCGGGGGCACGCCCTACCCCCCATGACACATCCCTTGAGCTTGAGGGCCCCCTGGCTAGCCCCCGGTGTCCATCTTTTGTTATATGAAAGGTTTTTACCTAGAGTAAATCATAAGGAAGATTTCGGGACAAAGCAATGCCATCTTGAGGCGGAACCTGGGTAGAAGCAATCTAGGGCTCCGGCGGAGCTATTCTGCCGGGGAAACTTCCCTCCGGGAGGGGGAAATAGAAGCCATCGTCATCACCAATATTCCTCTCATCATGGGAGGGTTAATAATCATCAACATCTTCACCAGCACCATCTCCCCTCAAACCCTAGTTCATCTCTTGTATTCAATCTTTGTCTCAAAAGCTCATATTGGTACTTGTAGGTTGCTAGTAGTGTTGATTACTCTTTGTAGTTGATGCTAGTTGGTTTATTTGGTGGAAGATCATATGTTAATATCCTTAATGATATTTATTACCCCTCGTATATTGAACATGAACATGCTTTGTGAGTAGTTATGTTTGTTCCGGAGGACATGGAAGAAGTCTTGTTATAAGTAATCATGTGAATTTGGTATTCGTTCGATATTTTGATGAGATGTATGTTGTCTTTCCTGTAGTGGTGTTATGTGAACATTGACTACATGACACTTCACCATGATTTGGGCCTAGGGGAAGGCATTGGGAGTAATAAGTAGATGATAGGTCGCTAGAGCGATAGAAGCTTAAACCCTAGTTTATGCGTTGCTTCTCGTAAGGGGATGATTTGGATCCACATGTTTCATGCTATGGTTAGATTTATCTTAATTCTTCTTTTGTAGTCGTGAATGCTTGCGAGAGGGGTTAATCACAAGTGGGAGGCTTTTCCAAGTAAGGATATCACCCAAGCACCGGTCCACCCACATATCAAATTAGCAATGTAACAAACATGAATCATATGAGCATGATGAAAACTAGCTTGACAATGAATCCCATGTGTCCTCGGGAGCGCTATGATTTATACAAGAGTTTGTCTAGGCTTATCCTTTGCTATAAAAAGGATTGAGCCACCTTCCTTCACCTTTGCTACACTTGTTACTTGTTACCTGTTACAAATTATCTTATCACCAAACTATCTGTTACCGATAATTTCAGTGCCTACAGAAAATACATTGCTGAAAACCGCTTGTCACTTCCTTTTGCTCCTCATTGGGTTCGACACTCTTACTTATCGAAAGGACTACGAGTGATTTCCTATACTTGTCGTCATCAGACACCAACCGTGCTTTGCCCGGCGGCGAGGAGGAGTGGTGGGAGGAGGGTCGAGGACTCGGCGACTCTAGTGTTTCCCCCCGGTCGATGCACGAGGATGTCACGAGAGGGGTGGGGAGGGGTCCATTGGGGTCTTGCTATCAAGCGTAAAACCTGCCAATCATTCCCCAGTCCAACATAGATTCCGCATGACAAACCAAACAAAGAAGTGCTCCTCAGGCGGTGCATCATTCTTTTAGAGGGACAAAGCATAATTCGTATGTTCATTGCCCAAAAAGAACGCTTCATATGCAGAACTTGTCGAGTAAATTCCATTCACCGAGAGTTGCCAAGAAAAGCAATGATTCTCGTTATTCGAAGGTGGGGAAGCTGGATCCGATGCCACAATTCCGTATATTTAGTAAGTAGTTACATGGATAAGGTACCACGGATGTTGTTGATCCACCTATTGATGCAGAGCATCCTATGGTCATCCCCATGGACCTATCATCGTCTCACCAAGTGCCAAGCAGACCGATGAGATGAGCACGAGCTAGAGCTCTGAAGACTGAGGTGATCCTCTTGAGACATGTGTACTACCTAAGTCCGGAATGTTATGTATGATCAGGTACCAAGAGGACCCACTCGAAGATGCACATGAAGATGGACAAGTCCCCAAGTTCACGGATGAGGAGAACCAACGGAAGGAATTGAGAATAGCTCCTAGGACCCGGACATCCGGCCATGACCCCGACATCCGGCCCCTGGAGACCACCACCACAGCAACAACCCAACAGCCGAAGATACACGGCCCGAACATCCATCCCGACGGCCCCGGACATCCGGTGCCATCCCGGACATCCAGACAAGCCCTATCCAGAGAGCAAAAGGAATGGCCTCGACAACCCGGACATCAGGTTCCATCCCGGACATCCGGACAAGCCCTATCTAGAGAGCAAAAGGAACGGCCTCAACAACCCGGACATCCAGCCCCAGTCCCGGACATCCGGATCCTCGTGAAGGCCCGGACATCCGTCCCGACGCCCGGACGTCCGGCTTCCCCTGTCTGCGCATAGTGTAAAGGGCCAAAGCCCATGTATCCCTTCGGCCCCCTAGACTATATATATCCTTCTCCCTCAATGTTTTAGGGTTAGCAATAGTTTAGCTCATTTGAGAGATAGGGCATTGCTCATCCACATGATACCTACTCCATTGGAGGCCAAGCCCTCCATCTAGAAGAAGATCCCCCAAGTGGATTCAAGCCCTCCACCTAGGAGAATATCCATCTTGGACTTAAGACCTCCTCTTGGAGAAGAACTAGCTACTTGTATCTTTCCTTTGTTGTCTTTGGATATTGTGATCTCTTTGTGTTCAAGAATCCATCTTGGATTCAAGACCTCCTCTTGGAGAAGAACTAGCTAGTTGTATCTTTCCTTTGTTGTCTTTGGATCTTGTGATCTCTTTGTGTTCATGAATCTAGCACATGTGTGATTGGATTGAGTCTATTTGAGTGTTTCCTCTCGTGTTCCCCCTCGTGTTCTTTGTGGGATCCCCTCCAAATCATGAAAGATCGGCCTTAGGGTTTACACCCTACATCATCTTGGTATCATGAGCCAAGGTTGATCACGAATTTGGAGCCTCCCTCTTTGTTTTTAGACTAATTTTGTTGTGTTCTCAACCAAATTTGAAAATCCCCACAAAAATAGCCCTCCCAATTTTTTTTGTGATTTGTTGGTGTGATGATGTTTCGTTGAATTTGATCCGTGGATTTGACGTGTTACTAGTAAATCTAGATTCCCTTAACTTTTCCACCAATTCCATCCACGAAATTCCTTGGATTTTGCTCCAAAATTTTCCTTTTCCCAGGAGACCCACCGAGTTCGTCCACGGATCCAGGACCCGGACATATGGCCTGACAGCCCAGACATCTGGCCCCTCGCAACAACACCTCCTCCACCACTTCTTTCGTCCACTTAACTTTTCCCGATTTTGCTCGTCCACCACCAATATTTCCGCATACCACCTCCGCTTGCCGCAACCACCATCGCATAACCATTAAAACTGCCGACAAATTTTGACACATTTGCTTTGAGAATTTGCGTCGTGGTTCCCATTTCCTAATGTGTTTCATCTACTTAGGGACGGTGTGACACCGCCATCCCTGTCGGTGTCAAAACCGGCGGATCTCGGGTAGGGGGTCCTGTACCGTACGTCTAAGGCTAATGGTAATAGGAGGCGGGGGACACAATGTTTACCCAGGTTCGGGCCCTCTCTATGGAGGTAATACCCTACTTCCTGCTTGATTGATCTTCATGGAGTATTATAAGAGTTGATCTACCACGAGATCGTAATGCCTAAACCCTAGAAGTCTAGCCTATGGGATTATGATGATTGTGGCTAAATCCTAGAAGTCTAAACCCTCCGGTTTATATAGACACCGGGGGGGACTAGGGTTGTACAAAGTCGGTTACAGAGAAAGGAATCTACATATCTGAATCGCCAAGCTTGCTTCCACGCAAAGGAGAGTCCCATCCAGACACGGGACGAAGTCTTCTATCTTGTATCTTCGTAGTCGAACAGTCCGGCCAAAGTATATAGTCCGGCTGTCCGAGGACCCCTTAGTCCAGGACTCCCTCAGTAGCCCCTGAACTAGGCTTCAATGGCGATGAGTCCGGCACGCAGATTGTCTTCGACATTGCAAGGCGGGTTCCTTCTCCGAATACTCCAACATAGTCTCCCGAACATAAAAAACGTGTCCGGCTCTGCAAAACAAGTACCACACACAACCGTAGAGAGTATAATATTTCACGAGTCCAATCCGCTGACAACTTTTTGTTGTGTGACATCACGCCACTGCCCGCTCATTATTTGAACCCTTTTTTAGCCTGCCGCTCTATATTTCGAGGTGCGGTTTCATCGCACATCTTGTCGAAGCAGAGATCATGTCCCCTTATCACGGGATTCTCATCAATACGGGCATGGGTAGCAAAAACCGTGCCATCTGCATGGCGCTTGGGGAATAGGCGGATTTTAAGGCGAGGGGGAGGCGCATGACTTTTACTGTCTTTATAAGGGGACAAGGATTCATCCTCATTCACCCACGCCTTCTCCTTCCTCTGCCCATCCATTCTCGAGCTCCAGTGCCCAAGCTCTCGCCCAGAAAAGCTCTCCAATCATGTCCGGATCCGGAGGTGGAGGCAAGTGGATGGCCTCCTCCGTCAAGAAGGACATCAAGGAGCTCCGGGAGGCCGGGTACCTAGCCAAGGACATTGTTCACCGACTTCCGGCCAAGGGACAGATCGTCCCTACCCTAGATCCCCACGAGAGGGTTGTGTTCCTCACGCACTTCGTCCGCGGGATGGGGTTCCCTCTCCACCTGTTTGTCCACGAACTAATGTTTTATTATGGTCTAGACTTCCATGATTTGGCCCCCAACTCTATCCTCAACATCTCAGCATTTAGTGTCGTGTGTGAGGCCTTCCTCCGCATCCCACCTCACTTAGGCCTATAGCTGAAGACCTTCAATGTAAAGCTGAAGGTGGTGAGCGGCCAACAAGCGGAGTGCGGAGGCACCATGGTGGGCAAAATGCCCAGTGTCGCCTGGTCTGAAGGCTCCTTTGTGGAGACCGTAAAAGGGTGGCAGTTAGGGTGGTTCTACATCACCGATCCGCGTGGGCCAACTGGGGGGCGGCCCCCGGATTCTAATCCGGAGTCCAGATGCGGCTCACCTCCTGGCAAGAGAAGGGCCTGACCTGGGGTTCTCCAGACGAGCTAACAACGCTCCAGATGCGCGTCCAGAATATGATAATGAGGAAAGTCAAGCTCGTCACCGTGATCCAGGTTATGCTCGTCCGCTGGATTCTTCCGTGCCAACGCCGGACTTGCTATCTGTGGGAGTATGACCCGGACAAGCACCAGACCCTACTAGAGCTCTTCGGCACGATGCACGAAGATATCTGGAAGGTGCTCTTCAAGGCCAACGAGGTGTCGCCGGCCACGGACGCGGATCGTGGGCACGACCTAACTCACCCTGCAAATCCGGTAAGTTCTTCCATGTTTTCAAGGTGTACCCTTTACTTGCACTTTCGAGAAAAGCATCTAAGTCTCCCTATCAATTATTTCAGGACTGGACGGAGATAGTAGAGTGGATTGACTATCCGACTCCGCTGCCCGAAGATGAAGAAACCCCGCTCCTGACAAAGATGTTGTTTCCGGCGCCTTATGAGGTGCCGGAGAAGAAGGCCCAGAAGAAGGCCAAGGGGACCAGAGGTGGTCTCCGCCGCAAGGGTACTTCGGACGCGACGTCCGAAGACACCAAGGCTCACTCCTCTGTCGCCGAAGAGGATGAGGGGGCGGAAGAGGAAGAAATCCATCCCCCCTACAGGGGAAAAAGAAAAGGACGGACTCCACACATCCGGAGGCCGAGGTGTCCAAGAAAGGGAAAGCTTCCTTTCCTGACAGCTCCACAGCCACTACCAATAGCAGCTAGGAGTGGAAGCCTAGGGAGAAGCCCCTAGCCGAGTCGTAAGTTTCTAGACACATATTCATATCCGAATTCTTTACTTTATTGTTTTAATGTGCTTCAATCATGCATTTGCAGTCCGGCTCAGTCCCGCCTCGAGCGGTCCTTATCAGAGGATTCACTGAACCCAGCGGTGATGGACAGCGGGACCCTACCGTTGGCCACCTCTCCCCGGGACCTGGATGGCACCGAAGCATCGTCCCGAAGGATCCCCGTCCCAGGAAAGAATCCGGTGCTCGTCCGGGAGGCACCAGAGGGTGAAGCCTCGGCTGCCAGACACACGGGGGAGCAGACCCCCATGGACATTGATGACAGGGGCTGCATTCAATTCGTCCCTCATCCAGGTATATTTTCGGAGACCTCTACGGTTCCGGAATCAGGCGAGCAGCCCCCTTCGAAGGGAAAGGGCGCGCCTATCCCGCTGGTGACTTCTGTCCAACCAGAGACACTGGGCGGGTTGCTGGAAGCGCTAAAAGGTGCTTCCATTGTTGAAGGACACCGTACCCTGATTGGTATGGTGATTGGGAAGATCCAGTCCGCCAAAAGCGGACTGACCGATGCCTGCACTGGCCTTCTAATAGGCTTTGAGGTAAATATTATAATTGCAAAAGAATGTAACAGTATAGATAGTAGCCCCTGATACTCTGTCTGGTGTTCAGAAAGAAAAGCCGAACAGAGGATCAACCAATTTTTGTAGGAGTCTAACATAATATGTCTATGTGAATAAGCAGGCATCGCGGCTGGCTGCTGCCGCTCATACTGCGGAAGCCTCCCGACTGAAGCAGAATCTGGATCTTGCTCGGCCTCGTGAAGGAGCAGCTGGAGGAAAGCAAAGGTATGTATTTAACCTATGCGTATATTTAGGAGGATGAATGGTTTGTACTGACTAAAGTGTCATGAACTTTATTAGGGGCCACGACCGAGGTGGCGGCCCTCAAGAAGGCGTTAGCCGAGGCTGGGGACAAAGCAGCCAAGGAACTCGCCGCGCACAAAAAGCAAGAGGCCCGGGTCAGCGAGGTCCAGCAAGAGCTCCAGGACACTGTCTAGAAGTACGAGTCCTCGGAGTATGATTTTAAGACTCAAGAGTCCAAACTTGCCAAGGCCTACCAGAGCACACAAGATGCCCGAGCCAAAACCCAGAGTGCCCTCTAGGAAATCGAGGCGGCAAAGAAGATCACGACGGGTAAGACTTTTATTATGCAAAGCAAGTACATGAAGGAAACGGTCCTTTTACTTACCCGAATTTGGAGCTCTCCAGGAGCGTTTGCGAATCTGCCGCGCAGCATATCAGATGCTACAGATTTCTATCGAGTCGAAGAAGGGAGCTCTACGGAGAAGCTGTTCTGGTCTCAATACCTTGGACCAGAACATCTGGTGCCCTTTGGCGACCAGCTGAAACAGCTGGTCGAGCTGCACAAGGCAGGTGAACTAGCCATGAAGGACCTAATAGTCCGGCTATGGCCTGCCAAGCCCATACCCAGTAGCTACTTCGGACTCGTTAAGCGGCTTGTGAGTGCCTGCCCACGGCTTGAAGTTATAAAGTGGTCGGTCTGCATTGAAGGTGCGCGGATGGCCTTTGCCCGCACCAAGGTGCACTGGGGGAAGATGGAAGCCAAGGAGCTGATGACCGAGGGGCCGCCTGAGGGCAAGGAGCACCGCCGACCCGAGCTATATTTTGATAGTGTCCTGGAGGGATCCCGCCTTGTGGCGAAGCAATGTGCCAAGGATATCATATTCCCATGAAAACATTCATGTTATCCTATCCTGTAATATTAAACAGATCTGTTATGTAATATAATGTCTGTTAGTTTAAAATTTTACCTCTTGTGTGGCCGTTTATGAAAATCTGAGAGTTGGCCAGTCATCGGCTTCTGCCCCCACGTACATAATACGGGGGTATTTGGGATAAATCTAAACACTCTTTCCACCTTTTGGTCCTTAAAGGAGGTATTTAGCGCAACGAAAAAGGCAATCGGACTATACGGCTTTATCACCCTCACTTAGCCATAGGAGTTTGACAATGAAAATTTTGGCGCAGCCCCTAGTATTCGAAAGGCCGAACTTGGGGCGCTATACACGCCTAATCGGGTAGAAACCGATTCCTCGCATAAAGCGGAAAAAATCTCTATGGATTTGAAAACCTCTCGAACAGCTGACCAGCTCTCGCCGCATCATGACAGTCAGTTTTTGGCTTTCTCTACTGAGGTGCTCGTTCGGAAGAACCGGCACACAATCGTAGTAGTTCTCCCTTTACTACCCTAGCCGATATAGCGGAACATAAGGTAGTAAGCACAGGAGCCGGGCCACCCAACTATTGACCAAAGACATGGTTCGGAGCCGACGCATATAATGCTATAAGTTCGGGGTGCCGAACTGCACTGTAAAAGTGTTAGGACTTTATTGCCCTATTGCGGGGCACGATGGAGCCCCTGGCGAAGTAATACGTACCAGAGTGTACGGGTGCAATAAGTAATAAATACAAAGAAAAGGAAAGAACCAAATAATAAGCTGATGCCACAAATATTGAGCCGCAAACTATTTTCCATTGTAATTTGATTGATACATCAAGGTGTGTTTGTACAAGAAATGCGATAAGGAAATAAGGCTATTTGACATGCCATGACCAAGAGCGAGCTGTGTGTGGGTATATAAAACAGGTATAACGATCATTAGCAGAGACCAGCTGGGGATTCCCTTGTACGTCAAAGCTCCTTGCCTTCTTGGTGTATCCATCCCATTATAGGTTCGATGATCAGGTTATCAGAAAAGCCTCGAGAAGAGAAAAAACCTGAAATAAAAAGAAAAGATGAAGTTATACGGGTCCAGGAGCGGTTGAGTCGCATTGTGGACCACGGCCTCGCTGTGCCTCTGTTCATGCCCATGGTATTTTGAGTGTGTATTTATGTGTGCGCGGCGTAAATTTCACCGCCTGATTAGGACTAGGATGGAGGCCGAATTACTAGTCGAGCTCTGGACGAGCTGGACAGTCCTGCTGCAGAGTAGTTCGGAGTCACTTGACTGTGTCTGGGGGCTTTACTGCCGAACTGAGGTTCTTCCTAAAAAGGCTACTCTGTACTTCTGCTGCAAGGGCCGCAGTGTGCTCCTCAGTATGGAGGGAGCGCTCCGTATTTCCGTTGACCGTTATTACACCATGTGGTCCAGGCATCTTGAGCTTGAGGTAGGCGTAGTGCGGCACCGCATTGAATCGAGCGAATGCGGTTCGTCCGAGCAGTGCATGATAGCCACTGCGGAAGGGGACGATATTGAAGATTAACTCTTCACTTCAGAAATTATCCGGAGATCCGAAGACCACTTCTAGTGTGATTAAGCCTGTACAACAGGCCTCTACACCTGGTATGACACCTTTAAAGGTGGATTTTGTGGGCTTGATCCTTGAGGGATCGATACCCATTTTGCGCACTGTATCCTGATAGAGCAGGTTCAGGCTACTGCCACCATCCATAAGGACTCGCGTGAGGTGGAATCCGTCGATAATTGGGTCAAGGACCAGTGTGGCTGAACCACCATGACGGATACTAGTCGAATGGTCCCTTTGATCGAAGGTGATCGGACAGGAGGACCATGGGTTGAACTTTGGGGCGACTGGCTCCATCGCGTAGACGTCCCTGAGTGCATGCTTGCGCTCCTTATTGGGGATATGGGTGGCGTATATCATGTTCACTGTTTTGATTTGGCGGGAAATTTCTTCTGTCCCCCTGTGTTCGGTGGTCGGGGTTCCTCGTCATCATCATCTCTTTGCAATCCTTTCTCCTTATTCTCAGCATTTAACTTGCCATCCTGTTTGAAAACCCAACATTCCCAGTTGGTATGATTGGCTGGTTTATCCGGAGTGCCATGGATTGGCATGGTCGATCTAGTATGTGGTCCAGACTGTACGGGCCTGGATTATTTCTCTTAAATGGCTTCTTCCACTGACCGGACTTAGAGCCACAAAATTCGGCGTTGACCGCCGTGTCTTCGGTGTTGTCATTGTTGTTTTGACACTTATGTCTGTTGCGTCGGGGCTTGCCATTGTTGTTTCTGGCTTCAGAAGTGCCAGGTTCGCTTGTATTCTTATTACTACGGGCTAGCCAGCTATCTTCGCCCGCACAGAAGTGGGTCATGAGTGCCGTAAGGGCGGACATGGACTTCGGTTTTTCCTGGCCAAGGATTCTGGCCGGCCATTCATCACGGATGCTGTGTTTAAAGGCCGCTAGGGCTTCAGCATCCGGACAGTCAACGATCTGGTTCTTTTTAGTTAAGAACCGAGTCCAGAATTTCCTGGCTGACTCTCCGGGTTGTTGGATTATGTGACTTAAGTCATCAGCATCTGGGGGTCGGACATATGTGCCTTGGAAGTTGTCGAGGAAGGCGTCCTCCAAGTCCTCCCAGCTGCCAATGGAGTTTTTGGGCAGACTGTTCAACCAGTACCTAGCTGGTCCTTTGAGTTTGAGCGGGAGGTACTTGGTGGCATGAAGGTCATCGCCGCGGGCCATATGAATATGGAGAAGAAAGTCCTCATTCCATATTGCGGGGTCTGTTGTGCCATCGTATGATTAGATGTTAACGGGTTTTAACCCTTCTGGGAAATCGTGTCGCATTACTTCATTAGTGAAGCAAAGGGGGTGTGCGGCGCCTCTATATCGGGCCAAGTCGTGACGTAGCTCGGATAGAGCTCGTCTGCAGTTTTTGGCTCGGACGTGGTTATGTTTGTCACGTTCAGCCGGATGGCCATCGTCGTGCATCGAGGCACGCCCCCGTAATCCATAGATTGATCTTGTCTGACCTGCCCTATTTTCCAAATCATGCAGCAGGTCATGTGTATATCCCCGATTTGTTGTATTTCTATTTGTTCGGCGAGGCAGTGCGAGCTGGTTTTCGGCTCGAGGTGCCGCTTTATCCCGGCCATGTGGTGGTTGGTCAGTCGCATTGTACCTTGGTAGGATGGGCTCCAGCACCTCGTCATCGAACCATGGTAACAGTTTGCGCTTCGGGTAGCTTTTGGTTGGGTGCTTGAGGCCATATTCCTCGGCTGCCAGGACATCGGTCCATCTTTCATTGAGCAGATCTTGATCAGCTTCAAGCTGCTGCTGCTTCTTTTTCAGGCTTCTTGCAGTGGCAATTAGCTGACGCTTGAAGCATTCCTATTCGGCGGGCTCTTCAGGCACGATGAAATCTTCGTCACCCAGGCTAACCTCATCCTCGGAGAGCGAGAGGTAGTTGCTATCCTCCGAGTCTTCATTCATGTTCTGTTCGCCAGGGCTGACTTGCCCATCATCCTGTTCCTCCTGATCGGAGGTTGGCTCAACGGGGTCTTCATTATTTTCGGCACCGTCCGGAGTGTTGTCCTCTTCTGTGATGGTATTGATGTTTTTACTACGGCGTGGCTTAGAGTGGCGCCGCTGACGCCGGCGCTTTGGTTGTATCTCAGGAGCTTTATCCTCGAGTGGATTTCCGGCGTCGCCGTTATTTTCTTTGGGTGTATCCACCATGTATTTGTCGTACGAGGAGGTGACTGTCCAACGCCATGTAGGCAGTAGTTCCTGGTCCTCTCCGGCATCGTCATCCATACCGTCGATGTCTTCAGAGTCGTAGTCAAGCATGTCGATTAAGTCGTCGACAGTGGCTATAAAGTGGGTGGCGGGTGGGACACAAAGTTCTTTGTCGTTTGCTTCCCACTCGAGCCGGACATAGTTCAGCCAAGAGTTCCCCGACAAGGAGAGGGATTTTAACGAGCTTAACATGTCGCCAAAGGGCGAGTGCTAGAAGATGTCCGCGGAGCTAAACTCCAAGACTGGCGCCCGATCAGGTTCGATGGCGCGGATGCACGCGGTCTGGAACCCATGGTCGGAGACGAGTCCGAGGTTCCGGTGATGCAAGCCCAGCTCGATGCTGGGTCTGTGTGCGGCTCGAGCACCGCCGAGTCTGCGGTCTCCGTGGCGAGGCCGAGCCTCTCGTCTTTGGACGACGCAGTCCGCTCCGGCTCTAGGGCCAGGGCGGCCACAGGTGCTATCTCCTACGTGTGGCCCGATGAAAGATCTAGGTCATGTTCATCGTGGTGGCCGGGGACAACCGTCGTGGGATCGAATCCATCAAAGATCAAGTCTCCGCGGATATTGGCCACAAAATCTAGGCTTCCAAATCTGACCTAATGGCCAGGGGCGTAACTATAGATCTGCTCTAGATGACCAAGCAAGTTGGCCCGCATTGCGAAGCCGCCGAATACGAAGTTCTGTCTGGGGAGGAAGATCTCCCCCTGGACTGCGTTGTTGTAGATGATTGATGGAGCCATCAAGCCTATCACCAACGCCACCGTGGAACTCTCAATGATAGCACCAATGTCGGTGTGAAAACCTGCGGATCTCGGGTAGGGGGTCCCGAACTGTATGTCTAAGGGTAATGGTAACAGGAGGCGGGGGACACAATGTTTACCCAGGTTCGTGCCGTCTCCATGGAGGTAATACCCTACTTCCTTCTTGATTGATCTTGATGAATATGAGTATTACAAGAGTTGATCTACCACGAGATCGTAATGGCTAAACCCTAGAAGTCTAGCCTATGGGATTATGATGATTGTGGCTAAACCCTAGAAGTCTAAACTCTCCGGTTTATATAGACACCATGGGGGACTAGGGTTGTACAAAGTTGGTTACATAGAAAGGAATCTACATATCCGAATCGCCAAGCTTGCCTTCCATGCAAAGGAGAGTCCCATCCGAACACGGGACGAAGTCTTCTATATTGTATCTTAATAGTCCAACAGTCTGGCCAAAGTATATAGTCCGGCTGTCCGAGGACCCCTTAGTCCAGGACTCCCTCAATCTCCGCTGCTCATCTTCGCGACGGACTCGTCATCGACAACGACCACTTCACCATTTTGACACCCTCAACCCTAAGCAAGGACGGTAACTTTGACAAAACCGTTGTGTACTCCTTGCCATTCCATTGATAAATTTGTAGCCCATTTTGCATATCTTTCCTATCGAGACTAGCCATTTGAGTATTGCTGGCAACGTTACTTGTGCACATTAGTGATTTTTGCATATAGCACATCATCTTGGTTTCCATATCTGGGTATCATCTCTTATGTCACAAGGTTGTCATAGCATATACACAATTGCTATCTTGGTTCGTGAAGTTTTGCATAAGTGGCTACCAAAAGAGCTCAAAAGAGAAAGAGCAAAACAAGCTTTTAAGCACAAGAGAAAGATAAGCAAAGCACTTTTGAGCAAGAGCCATTAGCATCATACAACATTAAGATTGTCATACTCGGCCATCTTGGATCATCTCACTGGAACACCATACATATAGCATACTTTGGTGGAAGGCATTGCATTTTTGCCTTATAGGTTGTGCACAAGTCTCGTATCCGCCTATTGTGCAATCGTGCTAGCGTCTGTCTTGTGTTATGCAACAAGAGCATTTTCCGGGATTCCATATTTTGAGCACAATTTTGGTTGCACGACCCCATTTATCTTTCCGTGTGCCATATATTGCTATTGGTCTACTTGTTTCATTTGCAAAGGTGCGAATCTTTCTCAACATTATTTGAATCTCACTAACAACTGCATGAATTTTGTGCCACCATCCTCACGAAGCTCCACCAAAAGCCTTATTTGTGTAGTTGTGAGAAATTGACGAGATCTGGTAGCAATTGTGCTATTTCCTTGTTACATTATTGAGTGATCATTGATCCATTTTCAACATCGGTTAAGGTACATTCTAGTTCTTTTCATTCTTTCACTTACATTTGCTTGAGATGATGGATAGGCCAACTAGTTCTTCGAATCCACTCTTCGTCGAGCAAGATGAGGACCCAAACATCAACGTCACCAAGAACCACCTCTTCAGCGCACAAAGAGCTTTCACTACTAGGGAAAAGCCTAGCAGCAGCGCTGGTTTTGGCCCTCTCAGTAGCGCGGGTACCGGCGCTAGTAATAAAGCGCTACAGCTAACGTATAGCAGTAGCGCCTGTTGTCCCACGCTACTGCTATACATGAATAGCTGTAGTGCTCTTTGGAAATAAGCAATACTGATATTATCTGCAGCGCTGTTTACAGGGAAGCGCTACTGGTAAGGCGGCGCTACTGCTAAATCCCCCCCCTCGCTACTACTAGTTTTATTAGTTTTTTTCCTGCATATTTGTTTTGTATTTGAATAGGCTTTATACAATAATCTTTAGCATATCATCCACATACAAATGTAATCATAGCATATACATACAATTAGTCTCATCAAATCATGTCATCATCATAATCATCATCCAACACAAAGTGGTCTCTCATCATCAATCTCGAAAATAGCGATACAAGTCTCGATTACTTGCAAATACATCGTCATCCATCTAAACAATGATATACGCGAGAATAGCTATCACTTTGAGTACATGAGTTCATATCCCTCTCTCGCATTAGCGTGAACCTAAACTAACTACTGCCTGTCGCTCGGAAACCGAAAACCGGTACACCTGGGCCTGACACTCCGGCCACTTGTCATATATATACTCCTGGCATAGCACTTCTTCGCCATCTATGATCTATGCACCTGCATCGTCACATGAGTCGATGATATGCAACATATATAGTTGAGCAACAGAAAGAGACAGACTTGGCAAAAATAGAAACAACATATCATAAGCATAAATAACAAAGTTCGTCGTACCCAAAATGCCCTAACTAGAGTGATTTTCGCTAGTCGAGGAGGAGGACGGTTTAATTACATCACAAATAAAGTTTTACTGTGCATAACTCAAAGTTTTGTCATAAAAGAAAGTATGGACTAAACGGACACATTGTCATATATCGACAATCACTCCATCATGTCGTGCCATCCATCCATGTCAGGGAGATAGTCCTCGAGCTTAGTGAAAGGATTCATGTCGAGACGTTGAGAGGCTATCCATGTTCGGACGTCTTCCCGCGACATTTGTCCTTCTGCGTAGAACATCCCTATTTTTCCGACGACCTCATTCATGATGATTTGGGCAAGTTCGCGCTGGATGTTATAGAACTCACCTCGAAGTCGATGATCCTCGATATCTCCTATGTCCTTTGCCCATTGCAGAATATGTGCATCGCCAGATCTAGGTGACATGTGAAGGTTCTGGTGATCCCGTCTGTACTCCAGCATGTGGTGTAGGACATAGAATCCATCATTAAGAGAATCGTTCGGTTGCTGGATGCAGCAGAGGTCTTATGGCTGAAGGCTGCCCTGCCGCCCCTTCTCTTCTTGTCCCTAACCTCTCCACCCCTTGCTTGGTAGTAAAACATAGCACTGTCGAGAACATCTTTGATGTGGGTGTAACCCTTTTTGTGAATGTTCTTCGACGAGTGCAAGTAAAGAGCATGGAAGAATCAGGGGTAGAGGATGATGAGGACGGCGCGCCCGCCGCTGCGCAAAATAAGTACACCTCAAATTAATTAGCCTCCACCGTGCAAATGAATTATTGAAATCGAAGGAAGGATAGCAGCGCGGATGACTTACACGGGATGATAAGGCACGAGAATCACCTCCTTGTCCTTATTGGCGAGCATGAAACTGACGATGTAATCCCTCGCATATTCACGCTGCTCTGCACAGACTCCCAAGAAGCCCTCGTGCATGTAGTACGGGTCAGCGACACAGATATGACGTATATGCTCAACCCCAATGATGTAGTTCATGTGCAAGGCATAAAGGCGGACAAACGTAAAATCCAGCTTCTTCACGTGAAACATGTCGAATATGTAATCGAATGGGAGGAAGAACTTATCCGCGGGGAAGCTGTCGACATACGGCATTTGCCGCGGAACGTTAACCACGTAGATTGGGCATCCTGGATCTTTCGAGGCGATGAGGCCTTTCTCTACCCGCGGCACATCGTCACGAAGTCTCCTTAGATCGCTGAATCTGGCCCGTAGCGCTGTTTCAGGTAGGATTGGTTGACCGGGGATATGCCATTTATCCGCATCTGGGATATCTATACAGTCGTGAAGCCGAGGCTGCTGAGGCGGTAGGATCATAGAATCAACTTTTTTGCCTTTCCTCGCTCTCTTCCTAGACTTCTTTACTACCGGAAGGTCGTCAATAATACGTTGAGACGGTAATTCAGGCACCGACTCATGACGCTCACACCATGAGGAGGCGCCAGTATAGACATACTGTTCAGCGCCATCGCCATCCTCATCCTCATCCATGGCGACGTCATCAGCGACTAATGGAGCATCCTCCTTACCCCGTCCTCTATCACCCAACCCGACACCCGACGCTAATTGGGTAGGTGGGGTGTTGATGTTCATACCTTGCTGAGGCTGCGTGCTCGTGGGTGTGCTCCCGGCCGCCTCCAGACGAAGCAGACTCTTTGGCCACAACAGGACCCACCCATTGCAACAATCACCAAGCCGCCGCGGGGTCTCGTCGTCATCCCCCACTAGTATTAGAGGAGGCAAATTCTCGTGGCCCGGTTTTACACTGGCCACGAAACCTTGAAGACGTTCGGGGGGATCGGCCGGCTGTGGAACAATGGTTCCTTCGGCTCCATTATCGTCGCCTTCCCCACGTCCACCTTCTGTTCACCGATGGTGTACAATATGGTGCACGGGGTTTCGTCGGCCTGCAAAGAAAAGTCTGCGACGTGAGACATCCGAAAGGCAACGAAAACTGGAGATTATACATTTATATTGAAGGGGGCCGGTGTGACAGATACCGTGAGGGCGTCGAGCTCAGCCAAAGAGGAGGCACCACCGAGCACGTCCAGTGCGGGAGCCAGTGCGGGAGCCGGTGCAGGAGCAGGTGCGGGAGCCGGTGCGGGAGCAGGTGCGGGAGCCGGTGCGGGAGCAGGTACGAGAGCCGGTGCGGGAGCAGGTGCTCCCAAGAAGTCAGCAAGGGGAAAGTCCTCTGCATTTTTTCTGGATTTTGCCTTGTCCAAGTGAAAACGCCCATCACCAAGGAAGTAGATATATCTGCAATCCCCTGTTTTGCGGCAGCTACCGCTGTTGCGACTGTCTGAGATGATTTCTTCTCAACCGCAATCTCAACCTTCTTGTCGATGTTTTCTTCAGTTAACCTCCATCTTTCCTTTCTCTCCTCTGTGGTCTCACGGTAGTACTTCTTCCACGTGGCGCCGTCTCCGACACCGCATCCATACGACGGTCGAGTATCCATCAGTTGTTGTTTCAATATGTTCAACGCCCGGTTGAATGGAGTGTCCCACTTGGGCCTGGCCAATGCCTCAGACGACGAGTCGCTTTCGGCCGCAATCCGGTGCTGCTCTCTCTGCAAAAGGCACAAGGATCATTTACAAATATGACTAACTTGTGCAGTTGAATTGATCAGAAACTAAAATTACCAGCAGTCTCATGAACTCCGTAATAACCGGTGTTGTCTCGTAAACCTTCTTCACTGGGTCCCAACGGTGTCGGGCCCTCAGGACGTCACGCTCCTGCGGGATGGTGAAATCCACCAAGGGGTCTGGGATGCCCAGACTCACAACTTCCGCGTCCTCCTTGGCCCATTTGGACCTCTTTCCGCTGTAACCACGGCTTCCGAGGTGGTGGCTCCCAATGTTCCTCTTTTGAAGCCCCTTCATGTACTTAGACTTTTTTTTGGTAGCTTCGGCCTCGCAAGCCTCCTTGAATATTTGAAACTGCTCTTCCGTGATTGTCGGATTATCCTTTACAATCTCGGAGTAGGGTTCCCCATCGTTGATCTTTGCTTTCACTCGATTTTTCCAGGCGGCCAATGTGTCGCTAAACTTGGTCATGGCGTGTTTGTTTATCTTCTTCATTGCCGGGTCCTCGTCTGGATCTTCATAATCCTTCTCATTCCGGCCCGAGAACAAGAATATCTGGTGAAACTTCTTTAGGAGGGAGATCCTCATATGTTCTATCTTCTGTAGTTTCTCATCGTTGATGGTGGCGGTTGTCCGTACGATGCAGCCTGTTTGATTGCCGTAGCACGCGCGCACTTCCTCGGGTGCCTTTGGCTCAAAATTGCCGTCGTCCACCTCCGTGACAACCAGTCTAGTAGTCCTGAGTTTGTTAGGAACCTGTTTCCTCTTTGCTTTCAGTTCTACACCAGCTCCACTCCCCGAGGCAGCACCGGTCTCAGCGCCGGTCTTGATGCCGGTCTGAATCTCAGCACCGGTCTCAGTCTCAGCACCAGTCTGCGTGTCAGTCTCAGTCCCTGATGCCACCGGTGGGCCCAGCAACAACATCGGTTGATCGTCGGTAAGGCTAAAAAATTTGTCTGCCGCCCGGTAGACGTCGTCGCAATCACCAGAACCATGTCCTTCATCGTTGCTAGCCATGTTTCCTATGATTAAATCTAGTCAATTAATTCTAGACCTAATAAAATGAATAATGACATAAAAAGGACTATTGTTTTGCAGGAATGTTGACTCCTTCCTGGTGCGGCAAATCCCGGGCACTCGATATGTCCTAGTTTGTAGCACAAGTCATGCCGAAATTCACGGAAAATTTTGGCATGACCTTTGCTAAAAAGTGGACAAATCGAGGACCTGAAATTTGCCGGAACAGATATGAATCAACATTCCGGCAAAACATAGGCCACTCAGCATCATTCCCTGGAAACAACAAAGCCACTTGGGCACAATCGAACAACTTCAATGAAAAGATATAACATGACCACTACAATGAAAAATAAAATTTGCCTAAATTCTTTTCCTTAAAAAATAGTGGTCTTTTTAAAAATCAAAAACCTTTGCAAAATGACCTCACTAAAAACTTCTCTGCCTAGGATAGAACCCAAAGTATGTTGATCTAGCTATTCCTCTCTCTCACACAAACACACATTATTATCTCTAACCCTTCTCTGCCTAGGACAGAACCCAATTAAATTGCAAAGGAAATCCATTTCTCTAACCCTTCTGACCTAATGCTCTAAAATAAAATTTTCCTCTAACCTAGCCAACCTACTTAACCTAGCTTCTTAATCCAACGAACCTAATTAACCTACTTATTTAACCTAGTTAGTTAATCTAGTTTACCTAGATAATTAACCCTATTTAAACTAGTTAACGCAGTTGGTTCTCTGTCAAAGCCCAAAATAAATTTTTACACTAACTAACCTAGATAATTAACCTAATTAAACTAGTTAACCTGACTAGTTCTCTGTCAAAGCCCTAACTAAATTTTTGCACTAACCTAGATAATTAACCTAATTAAACTAGTTAACCTAACTACTTCTCTGTCAAAGCCCTAACTAAATTTTTGCCCTAACCTAGATAATTAACCTAATTAAACTAGCTAACCTATGCATGAGAGAGAGAGGAGCGGTGGGGGCTTACAGAGGATGGCTCCGGTGGTGGCGACGGAGGCAGTGGTGGCGAGGGAGGCAGGGGCGTCTCCGGTGACGACGAGGGAGGCAAGGGCGTCTCCGGTGACGGCGAGGGAGGCAGTTGTGGCGAGGAAGGATCTGGTGGCGTCGACAGCGGCTCCGGTGGCGTTGACGAGGCCGCACGGCTCTGTGGCGTTGGGGGCGGCTCCGGTGGCGTCGACGGCGCACGGCTCTGGTGGCTTCGACGCTGGCAGGAGACGGCGGCGAAGTGGGGCGACGGCGAATCGGGGAGACGGCAGCGCGCGGGGTGGGTTGAGGGATTTGGGGGAGAAGTGGTGCACCGGTGGGAAACAGTTTTTTGGTTAAGTCAAACTTAGCGGTAGCGCGTTTGGTAAAACGCGCTATAGCAAAGATAGCTATACACTACTAGGGAAAACCTTATACACAGAAATTTAGCAACAACGTGGGTCAAAAAAGGGCGCTAGTGCTAGATAGTGGTAGCGATTGGAGAAAAACCGCGCTACAGATACAACCTTAGCAGTAGCGCGTGTAGTGGCAAAAGCGCTACTACTAATATTCCCATTGCTAGAATGATAGGCTACGCATAGCAGTAGCGGGCTTGGAAGAAATGCGCTACCGCTACGGCATAAGTAGCAGCGCGTTTCCTAAGAAGAGCGCTACTACTAACGGAAATAAAATAAGATGAAAAACAAAAAGAAAAGTAAATGAAAATGAAAGAAATAGAAAAAGGAGAAAGGAAAAAATAAAATGTAAAGCAAAATAAATGAAAAGGCGAAAAAACGGAGGAAGGCATAGCAGCAGCGTGTGTTTGTAAGAGGCGCTATAGCTAACATAGCTGCAGTGCGTGTCCTAGATCCCCGCTATAGAAACAGAAAAGGAAATTAAAAAATGGAAGAAAATTACATAGCTATAGCAGCAGCACGTTTTGTAAAAACCGCTGTAGCTATCTTAGCTATAGCGCGTTTTACCAAACGCGCTACCGCTAAGTTTGACTTAACCAAAAAACTGTTTCCCCCCGGCCACCACTTCTCCCCCAAATCCCTCAACCCACCCTGCGCGCCGCCGTCTCCCCGATTCGCCATCGCCCCACTTCGCCGCCGTCTCCTACCGACGTCGACGCCACCAGAGCCATGCACCGTCGACGCCACCGGAGCCGCCCCCAACGCCACGGAGTCGCGCGGCCTCGTCAACGCCACCGGAGCAGCCGTCGACGCCACTGGATCCTTCCTCGCCACAACTGCCTCGCTAGCCGTCACCGGAGACGCCCCTGCCTCCCTCACCGTCACCGGAGACGCCCCTGCCTCCCTCGCCACCACTGCCTCCGTCGCCACCACCGGCGCCATCCTCTGTAAGCCCCCACCCCTCCTCTCTCTCTAATGCATAGGTTAGCTAGTTTAATTAGGCTAATTATCTAGGTTAGGGCAAAAATTTAGTTAGGCTTTTACAGAGAAGTAGTTAGGTTAACTAGTTTAATTAGGTTAATTATCTAGGTTAGTGCAAAAATTTAGTTAGGGCTTTGACAGAGAACTAGTTAGGTTAACTAGTTTAATTAGGTTAATTATCTAGGTTAATTAGTGCAAAAATTTATTTTGGGCTTTGACAGAGAACTAGCTACGTTAACTAGTTTAATTAGGGTTAATTATCTAGGTAAACTAGATTAACTGACTAGGTTAAATAGGTAGGTTAATTAGGTTCATTGGATTAACAAGCTAGGTTAAGTAGGTTGGCTAGGTTAGAGGAAAATTTTATTTTAGAGCATTAGGTCAGAAGGATTAGAGAAATGGAGTTCCTTTGCAATTTAATTGGGTTCTGTCCTAGGAAGAGAAGGGTTAGAGATAATAATGTGTGTTGGTGTGAGAGGGAGGAATAGCTAGATCAACATAATTTAGGTTCTGTCCTAGGCAGAGAAGTTTTTAGTGAGGCCATTTTGCAAAGGTTTTTGATTTTTGAAAAGACCACTATTTTTCAAGGAAAAGAATTTAGGCAAATTTTATTTTTCATTGAAGTGGCCATGTTATATCTTTTCATTGAAGTTGTTCGACTGTGCCCAAGTGGCTTTGTTGTTTCCAGGGAATGATGCTGAGTGACCTATGTTTTGCTGGAATGTTGATTCATTTATGTTCCGGCAAATTTCAGGTTCTCGATTTGTCCTCTTTTTAGCAAAGGTCATGCCGAAATTTTCCGTCAATTTCGGCATGACTTGTGCTACAAACTAGGACATATCGAGTGCCCGGGATTTGCCGCACCAGGAAGGAGTCAACATTCCTGCAAAACAATAGTCCTTTTTTATGTCATTATTCATTTTATTAGGTCTAGAATTAATTGACTAGATTTAATCATAGGAAACATGGCTAGCAACGATGAAGGACAGGGTTCTGGTGATTGCGACGACGTCTACCGGGCGGCAGACGAATTTTTTAGCCTTACCGACGATCAACCGATGTTGTTGTTGGGCCCACCGGTGGCATCGGGGACTGAGACTGACACGTAGACCGGTGCTGAGACTGAGACCGGCGCTGAGATTCAGACCGGCGCTGAGACCGGTGCTGCCTCGGGGAGCGGAGCCGGTGTAGAACCGAAAGCAAAGAGGCAACGGGTTCCTAACAAACTCAGGACTACTAGACTGGTGGTCACGGAGGTGGACGGCGGCAATTTTGAGCCAAAGGCGCCCGAGGAAGCGCGCGCGTGCTACGACAATCAAATAGGCTGCATCGTACGGACAACCGCCACAATCAACGGTGAGAAACTAAAGAACATAGAAAATATGAGGAGCTCCCTCCTAAAGAAGTTTCACCAAATATTCTTGTTCCCGGGCCGGAATGAGAAGGATTATGAAGATCCAGACAAGGACCCGGCAATGAAGAAGATAAACAAACACGCCATGACCAAGTTTAGCGACGCGTTGGCCGCGTGGAAAAATCGAGTGAAAGCAAAGATCAACGACGCGGAACCCTACTCCGAGATTGTAAAGGATAATCCGACAATCACGGAAGAGCAGTTTCAAATATTCAAGGAGGCTTGCGAGGCCGAAGCTGCCAAAAAAAGGTCTAAGTACATGAAGGGGCTTCAAAAGAGGAACATTGGGAGCCACCACCTCGGAAGCCGTGGTTACGGCGGAAAGAGGTCCAAATGGGCCAAGGAGGACGCGGAAGCTGCGAGTCTGGGCATCCCAGATCCCTTGGTGGATTTCACCGTCCCGCGGGAGCGTGACGTCCTGAGGGCCCGGCACCGTTGGGACCCAGTGAAGAAGGTTTACGAGACAACACCGGTCATTACGGAGTTCATGAGACTGCTGGTAATTTTAGTTTCTGATCAATTCGACTGCACACGTTAGTCATATTTGTAAATGATCCTTGTGCCTTTTGCAGAGAGAGCAGCACCGGATTGCGGCCGAAAGCGACTCGCCGTCTGAGGCATTGGCGAGGCCCAAGTGGGACACTCCATTCAACCAGGCGTTGAACATATTGAAACAACAACCGGTGGATACTCGACCGTTGTATGGACGCGTGCACGGTGTCGGAGACGGCGCCACGTGGAAGAAGTACTACCGTGAGACCACGGAGGAGAGAAAGGAAAGACGGAGGTTAACTGAAGAAAACATCGACAAGAAGGTTGAGATTGCGGTTGAGAAGAAATCATCTCAGACAGTCGCAACAGCGGTAGCTGCCGCAAAACAGGGGATTGCAGATATATCTACTTCCTTGGTGATGGGCGTTTTCACTTGGACAAGGCAAAATCCAGAAAAAAATGCAGAGGACTTTGCCCTTGCTGACTTCTTGGGAGCACCTGCTCCCGCACCGGCTCTCGTACCTGCTCCCGCACCGGCTCCCGCACCGGCTCCCGCACCTGCTCCCGCACCGGCTCCCGCACCTGCTCCCGCACCGGCTCCCGCACTGGCTCCCGCACTGGACGTGCTCGGTGGTGCCTCCTCTTTGGCTGAGCTCGACGCCCTCACGGTATCTGTCACACCGGCCCCCTTCAATATAAATGTATAATCTCCAGTTTTCGTTGCCTTTCGGATGTCTCACGTCGCAGACTTTTCTTTGCAGGCCGACGAAACCCCGTGCACCATATTGTACACCATCGGTGAACAGAAGGTGGACGTGGGGAAGGCGACGATAATGGAGCCGAAGGAACCATTGTTCCACAGCCGGCCGATCCCCCCGAACGTCTTCAAGGTTTCGTGGCCAGTGTAAAACCGGGCCACGAGAATTTGCCTCCTCTAATACTAGTGGGGGATGACGACGAGACCCCGCGGCGGCTTGGTGATTGTTGCAATGGGTGGGTCCTGTTGTGGCCAAAGAGTCTGCTTCGTCTGGAGGCGGCCGGGAGCACACCCACGAGCACGCAGCCTCAGCAAGGTATGAACATCAACACCCCACCTATCCAATTAGCGTCGGGTGTCGGGTTGGGTGATAGCGGACGGGGTAAGGAGGAGGCTCCATTAGTCGCTGATGACATCGCCATGGATGAGGATGAGGATGACGATGGCGCTGAACAGTATGTCTATATTGGCGCCTCCTCATGGTGTGAGCGTCATGAGTCGGTGCCTGAATTACCGTCTCAACGTATTATTGACGACCTTCCGGTAGTAAAGAAGTCTAGGAAGAGAGCGAGGAAAGGCAAAAAAGCTGATTCTATGATCCAGCCGCCTCAGCAGCCTCGGGGTTAATGTTCCGTGGCAAATGTCGTACGTCGACAGCTTCCCCGCGGATAAGTTCTTCCTCTGATTCGATTACATATTCGACATGTTTCACGTGAAGAAGCTGGATTTTACGTTTGTGCGCCTTTATGCCTTGCACATGAACTACATCATTGGGGTTGAGCAGATACGTCATATCTGTGTCGCTGACCCGTACTACATGCACGAGGGCTTCTTGGGAGTCTGTGCAGAGCAGCGTGAATACACGAGGGATTACATCGTCAGTTTCATGCTCGCCAATAAGGACACGGAGGCGATTCTCGTGCCTTATCATCCCGTGTAAGTCATCCACGCTGCTATCCTTCCTTTGATTTCAATAATTCATTTGCACGGTGGAGGCTAATTAATTTGAGGTGTACTTATTTTGCGCAGCGGCGGGCGTGCCGTCCTCATCATCCTCTACCCCCGATTCTCCCATGCTCTTTACTTGGACTCGTCGAAGAACATTCACAAAAAGGATTACACCCACATCAAAGATGTTCTCGACAGTTCTATGTTTTACTACCAAGCAAGGGGTGGAGAGGTTAGGGAGAAGAAGAGAAGGGGCGGCAGGGCCGCCTTCAGCCATAAGACCGACTTCTGCTGCATCCAGCAACCGAACGATTCTCTTAATGATGGATTCTATGTCCTACACCACATGCTGGAGTACAGACGCCAGAACCTTCACATGTCACCTAGATCTGGCAATGCCCATATTCTGCAATGGGCAAAGGACATAGGAGATATCGAGGATCATCGACTTCGAGCTGAGTTCTATAACATCCAGCGCGAACTTGCCCAAATCATCATGAATGAGGTCTTCGGAAAAACAGGGATGTTCTACGCAGAAGGACAAATGTCGCGGGAAGATATCCGAACATGGATAGCCTCTCAGCGTCTCGACATGAAGCCTTTCACTAAGCTCGACGACTATCTCCCTGATATGGATGGATGGCATGACATGATGGAGTGATTGTCGATATATGACAATGTGTCCGTTTAGTCCATACTTTCTTTTATGACAAAACTTTGAGTTATGCATGGTGAAACTTTATTTGTGATGTAATTAAACCGTCCTCCTCCTCGACTAGCGAAAATCACTCTAGTTAGGGCATTTTGGGTACAATGAACTTTGTTATTTATGCTTATGATATGTTGTTTCTATTTTTGCCAATTCTGTCTCTTTCTGTTGCTCAACTATATATGTTTTATATCATCGACTCATGTGACGATGTAGGTGCATAGATCATAGATGGCGAAGAAGTGCTACGCCAGGAGTATATATATGACAAGTGGCCGGAGTGTCAGGCCCGGGTGTACCGGTTTTCGGTTTCCGAGCGACAGGCAGTAGTTAGTTTAGGTTCACGCTAATGCGAGAGAGGGATACGAACTCATGTACTCAAAGTGATAGCTATTCTCGCGTATATCATTGTTTAGATGGATGACGATGTATTTGCAAGTAATCGAGACTTGTATCGCTATTTTCGAGATTGATGACGAGAGACCACTTTGTGTTGGATGATGATTATGATGATGACATGATTTGATGAGACTAATTGTATGCATATGCTATGATTACATTTGTATGTGGATGATATGCTAAAGATTATTGTATAAAGCCTATTCAAATACAAAACAAATAAAAAATAAAATATGCAGGAAAAAAACTAATAAAACTAGTAGTAGCGAGGGGGGGGGGAATTTAGCAGTAGCGCCGCCTTACCACTAGCGCTTCCCTATAAACAGCGCTACAGATAATATCAGTAGCGCCCTTTTCTAAAGAGCGCTACAACTATTCATGTATAGCAGTAGCGTGGGTCAACAGGCGCTACTGCTATACGTTAGCTGTAGCGCCTTATTAGTAGCGCCGGTACCCGCGCTACTGAGAGGGCCAAAACCCGCGCTGCTGCTAGGCTTTTCCCTAGTAGTGATAGCGGTTTTTACAAAACACGCTGCTGCTATAGCTATGTAATTTTCTTCCATTTTTAATTTCCTTTTCTGTTTCTATAGCGGGGGTCTAGGACACGCGCTGTAGCTATGTTAGCTATAGCACCTCTTACAAACACACACTGCTGCTATGCCTTCCTCCGTTTTTTCGCTTTTTCATTTATTTTGCTTTACATTTTATTTTTTCCTTTCTCCTTTTTCTATTTCTTTCATTTTCATTTACTTTTCTATTTGTTTTTCATCTTATTTTATTTCCGTTAGTAGTAGCGCTCTTCTTAGGAAACGCGCTGCTACTTATGCCGTAGCGGTAGCGCGTTTCTTCCAGGCCCGCTACTGCTATGTGTAGCCTATCATTCTAGCAATGGGAATATTAGTAGTAGCGCTTTTGCCACTACACGTGCTACTGCTAAGGTTGTATCTGTAGCGCGGTTTTTCTCCAGTCGCTACTGCTATATAGCACTAGCGCCCTTTTTTGACCCGCGCTGTTGCTAAATTTCTGTGTATAAGGTTTTCCCTAGTAGTGTTTGCTTCAAGAGAATGTACATTGGGCGACTGCATCGACCTCCTCGCTAAGGACTTGCGACAATCCGAGCACATACAAGAGACTACTTCAACACGTCAATGTCCTCTCTCAAGGAAGACATACGAGCCATGATGGTCAATCGCTCCTCTACGACATCATCCTATTCAAGACAGAGCCACTCAAGTCGACATTCTTTGCAATCTTCTTCATATGCAAGTCCTCCTCGAGCTCGTCCGTACCGTTGCCAAGACCATGAAGATCATCAAGCTCCAAAAAACCCATTCCATGGCAATGGTTTACAAGGCCGTCTCCGGGAAGATGAACAACAACGTCGACAAGCTAATGATCCTATGGTCCAAGAGCAAGCTCCAATATGCAAGATCAACAAGAACAACAAGATGGTGATGCCATTCGACAACAACACTAAGATGGTGATGCACCTCAACAAGAGCAACAACATCGTGAGGAACAAAACCTTGAAGCACAATGTGCTCTTCGTGAAGCTAAACTAGCCATCGACGAGCGCAACCACCAAGCACGACTTCAAGAAGAGTTCCTTCGCCGTGAGCGCCATGAAGAAGCCGCACATCTAGAGGAGCTTCAAGAGACGAGGAATCGTGCTAACCTTCCACGACCTCAACGCCAAGCTAACAATGGGGTGCAAGAGAACCAAGTGGTTCAAGACCCTCCTCCACGGCAAGACCGTCATCATCATCACCATTGGCCCAAACACAGCGACGAGCAACGCTACGGCAAGCTCAAGTTCACCATGCCCAAGTTCTCCGAAAGCAATGATCCGGAAGAGTACCTTTCATGGGCATTGAAGGTTGACAAGATCTTTCGTTTGCATAACTATGAAGAAGAGAAGAAGAACTCCATGGCATCCCTTGAGTTCTAAGATTGCGTCCTCATTTGGTGGGAGCAAGTCATTGAGCGCTGAGCGGCAAGAGGTGAACCACCCATCACAACATGGAATCAAATGAAGGATGTCATGAAAGCACACTTTGTGCGAACCTACTATAACTGCGAGCTCTTCAAGAAATTACAACTACTCAAACAAGGAACAAAGAGCGTTGAAGAGTACTACAAGGAAATGGAAATTGCCATGATACGAGCTAATGTCATGGAAGATGATGAGCAAACTATGGCACGATTCTTGAATGGACTCAACCATCCTATCAAGAAAATTGTGGATTTCCGACCGTACACGAACCTCATCGAGCTAGTGCATCAAGCCACCAAGGAGGAGAGACAAGTGCAAGATGACTACAAGTATGCCAAGTTCTCTTCCAAGACCTACGGTTCCTCCTACAACCAAGCTTCAATGACTACGACACCTTCTCCCGCGAAAAAAGCTTCACCAAGCAACGGTGACAAGTCAAGTTCCAAGAAACCTTTGACATCTTCAAGTCATCCTCCTACTAGAAGCAACTTCAAACCTAGAGCTTCATCATCTACAACTCCACCAGATGAGACCATCAAGACAAGTTCCATCAAATGCTTCACATGTGGCGGCCGAGGCCACAAGTCCTTCGAGTGTACCAATCGGCAAACCATGATCCTCAATGACTACGGAACCTATGACTCCATGAGTGAAGAGGAAATGGAAGCCCTCTTTTGTGACAATGATTCGATCCCCGCTCTTGTTTTATCCAAGGTCTTGACGCTTCAACACCAACAAGATGAAGAGCAATGATGCCATATCTTCCACACCAAGGCGGGCATCAATGGACATTTCGTGAAGGTCATCATCGATGGAGGAAGTTGCCACAATTTGGCAAGTGAAGACCTATGTTCCATGCTACAATTGATCAAGATGAAGCATCCTTGCCCTTACAAGGTCCAATGGCTTAGCGACTCCGGCACCATCCAAGTGGAGCACACCGTTCAAGTTTCCTTCAAGATTGGCACTTATGAAGACACCTTGGAGTGTGATGTGGTTCCTATGTCCGTTTGCCATCTCCTACGACCTTGGAAATCCGACCGCGGTGTCATCCACAACGGGCGTACCAATCACTATAGCTTCGAGATGAAGGGAAAGGAGTACGTGCTATGATCTATGTCACCAAGTCAAGTGATCGTCGACAAGAAAGCAACCACCCATCATGGAGAGAATAGTGAGAGAGCGAACCACCAAAAAGAGAGTGAGCGCCACAAGCCAAAATTGAGTGCCTCCACAATGAGCGACAATAGTTCTATTCGCTACCAAAAGTGAGATGAGTGAAGTGTGTGAGAACCCATCAAGTGTTATGCACTATTTCCTATTGTGCAAGGACGATGCAACAACAACTAAAATCTCTCACTCTCTACCTTTAGTGTTGTCTAATGTCTTGCAAGAATTCAGGGACGTTTTTCCCTATGAGCTACCTCCGGGGCCACCTACACTATGAGGCATCGAACACCGCATCGACCTCATACCCGGAGCCCCTCTTCCTAACAAGGTACCCTACCGCATCAACCCCGAAGAAACTAAGGAGATCCAACGACAAGTACAAAAACGCATCGACAATGGCCATGTACGCGAGAGCTTGAGCCGATGTGTCGTTCCAGTAATCCTTGTCCCTAAGAAAGATGGTACCTATCACATGTGTTCTGATTGTCGTCCCATCAATGCTATCACCGTTAGATATCGTCACCCCTACCTCGCTTGGATGATATACTTGATGAGCTTACCGGAGCCACAATTTTCTCTAAAATTGATATTAAAAGTGGCTATTACCAAATCCACATAAAAGAAGGTGACGAATGGAAAACCGCATTTAAGGCCAAATTTGGCTTATGTGAATGGCTTGTTATGCCAATGGGTTTATCTGAAGCACCTGGTACATTCATGCGCTTCAAGCACTTTCTCCTTAGACCCTACATTGGTGTATTTGTCATCTACTTTGACGACATACTTGTTTTTAGCAAATCTATCAAAGATCATGTCACCCATCTTAGAGCCATTTTGCAAACTCTTCGCGAAGAGAGACTCTATGCTAACATGGAGAAATGCAAATTTGGTGTTGACAAGCTTGTATTCCTAGGATTTGTCGTTTCTTCCAAGGGCGTGCATGTATATGAAACCAAGATCGAAGCTATTAAGACTTGGCCCCAACCCACAAACTTGCAACAAGGGTGTAGTTTTCTTGGCTTAGTCAGATTTTATCATTGCTTTGTGAAAGGATTTTACACCATTACTTCTCCTTTGCACACCTTGAGTAAGAATAATACACCCTTTGTTTGGGGACCATCCCAAGATAATTTGCTTACACATGCTCCCATGCTCGCTTTGCCAAATTTTGACCAAACTTTTGAAGATCATTGCGATGCTAGTGGCAATGGTATAGGAGGTGTGCTAATGCAAGAGAAGCGCCCAATCGCTTACTTTAGTGAAAAACTTTCCGGCGCGCAACTCAATTAGCCCATCTATGACAAGGAATTATATGCTTTAGTGCGAGTTTTGCATGAGTGGGAACATTATCTTCGCCCCCATGAATTTGTCATTCATACCGACCATGAAACGTTTAAGTACCTTAAAGGTCAAACTAAGTTGAACAAGCGACATGCTAAGTGGAGTGAATTCATTGAGTGTTTTTCCTATGTCATCAAGTACATCAAAGGCAAAGAGAATGTTGTGGCGGATGCGCTTTCCCACAAATGCATGCTTGTTACTAAACCTAAATTGAATGTTGTTGGCTTTGAGCACATAAAAGACTTGTATGCGCATGATCCTAGTACTTTGCTATTCCTTATGCCAAATGTTTGACGCATACATATTGGGACAAATACTATATCAAGGATGATTATCTAATGAGATCTAACAAACTTTGTATACCCGAGTCTTCTCTTCCTTTGTTACTTTTGCAAGAGGCTCGTGGAGGAGGACTTATGGGTCATTTTGGATGCGACAAGACATTGGCTATGCTCTCCAAGAACAACTTTTGGCCCAAGATGTTCCGCGACATCTCATGTTTCACCAAACGATGCTCGACATGTCGCAAAGCTAAGTCTAAAACTCAATCCCATGGTCTCTATATGCCACTTCCTATTTCCATATCACCCATGGGAAGATATTACTATGGACTTTGTGCTTGGTTTGCGTAGAACTCAAAGTGGAAAGGATTCCGTGTTTGTTGTTGTGGATCGTTTCTCTAAGATGGCACATTTTATCCCATGCAACAAGATAGACGATGCTTCACATGTTGCAAACTCTTTTTTTGGGAAATCTTACGTCTACACGGAGTGCCAAAGACTATTGTTTCGAATCGCGACGTCAAGTTCCTAAGATACTTTTGGAAGAAGCTATGCGTCAAGCTCAGAATCAAGCTCTTCTTCTCTGCGGCATACCACCCACAAACTGACGGCCAAATGGAGGTCATGAACTAGACGCTATCTACCCTCATACGCGTATTGCTAAAGTAGAACATCAAGGAGTGGGAAGAGTGCCTACCTATCGCCGAGTACGCATACAACTGCACAAGACATTCGACTACCGGCAAGTCCCCCTTTGAGTTCGTCTACGGCTTCAATCTGTTGTCCCCATTGGGCATTCTACCTCTACCACTACAAGAGCGCATCACACATGGATGCAAGCACTAGAGCGAGCTATCTCAAGAAGGTGCGCGAAGATACAAGGCACACCATCGAGCGCCAAGTCCAATGCCTCACGACCAAGATCAACATTAATAAGAACCCCATGATATTCAACAAAGGAATCTTATGTGGCTACACCTTCGCAAGGACCACTTTCCTAACGAACCCAAGTGAAAGCCTCTACTCGAGCCGACAGACCCTTCGCTACAACAACAATGCATACAAGATTGACCTACCTCACGATAAGTACGATGTGAGAGACATCTTCAACATCAAGGGTCTCTCTCCCTACAATGGTGATGAGGCTTTCGATCTGAGGTCGGATCTTTTCCAAGGGGGGAGATGATGCGGAGCATCCTATGGTCATCCCCGTGGACCTACCATCGTCTCACCAAGTGCCAAGAGGACCAATGACACGAGCAGGAACTAGAGCTCTCGAGACCGAGGTGACATCTCTCCTTAGTGATATTCCGTATGATCCTCTCGAGACATGGCTACTACCTAAGTCTGCAATGTTATGTATGATCAGGTACCAAGAGGACCCTCTCGAAGATGCACATGAAGACGGACAAGTCCCCAAGTTCACAGATGAGGAGATCCAACGGAAGGAGTCGAGAACAGCTCCCAGGACCCGGACAGCTGGCCATGACCCGGACATCCGGCCCCTCGAGACCACCACTACAGCAACAGCCCAATGGCCTCGGCAGCCTGGACATCCGGCCCCAGGCCCAGACATCCGGCTCCTCGTGAAGGCTCGGACATCCGGCCCGATGCCCGGACGTCCAGCTTCCCCTGTCTACGCACAGTGTGAAGGGCCATAGCCCATGAATCCCTTCGTCCCCCCTAGACTATATATATCCTTCTCCCTCAACATTCCAGGGTTAGCAATAGTTTGGCTCATTTGAGAGATAGAGTATTGCTCATCCACTTGATACCTACTCCATTGGAGGCCAAGCCCTCCATCTAGGAGAAGATCACCCAAGTGGATTCAAGCCCTCCACCTAGGAGAAGATCCATCTTGGATACAAGACCCCCTCTTGGAGAAGAACTAGCTACTTGTATCTTTCCTTTGTTGTCTTTGGATCTTGTGATCTCTTTGTGTTCATGAATCTAGCACATGTGTGATTGGATCGAGTTTGTTTGAGTGTTTCCTCTTGTTTCCCCTCATGTCCCCCCCCCCCCCCCCGTGTTCTTCGTGGGATCCCCTACAAATCGTGAAAGATCAGCCTTAGGGTTTCCACCCTACATCACCAATTCTCAACAAGGGCCTTCGACACTGTCCTCTTTTTTCCACCTTTCTCCTTGATGAACTGATACAGATTAGGAGCAATTTTACAGAGTGTTGCGAGCATCGAGCCACCGATCATTCCAAGAGCTCACTCGATCTTCCATTCCAATAATGCACTTTATGGTGGTGAGAAATAAATTATTAGCCTCTAGGGATATCTCATGAGATAGACTGGACCATGATCTAAGAGGGCCAATCCACTAAAGGGAAAGACATCTCATTTGCAACATGCTGTTGAAGTAATAAAGACAAAGAATCTTGAGTCCACCGCACCACCACGACTTGTACACTTGTTCCTAGGCCACCATACAATGCCCTCCTTTGGCCTCCTCAAACTCTCCAGAATAACGCCCGACATATATTATTGATGATTTTCAGGACCGAGGGGGAAGCTCAAGAGAGAGCATATGCTAAATGGTGATAGCAGTAAGCACAAATTGGATCAATGTAAGCCTCCCAGTGGTGAACAACATAGACGTCCGCCAGGTAGCCTATGTTGGCCCCTGGATCAATCAATGGCCATAGATCTGCCTTGGTAAGTGGTGTCAAACCAAGATAGGTGCATGGGAAATGGGACACTTGGCAAGGAAGGCTCGCGACCAAGGACGACACGTCAATGTCACCACAACGAATAGGCCAAATGGCACATTTCTGCAGTTTGCAACTAAGCCCGAGGCATCACCAAAGATGAAAAAAATTTCCTTCATAACCACATGCTCACTCTCCTGAGGTTTTAATTATACGAATTTATTGTCCACAAATACGAGGTGGATGACGAACACCCCATCAATTTAGAGGTTGAAAACACCCACGGCTTTAGCTTTATCCACCATTGCATTGGGAAAGCCCATAATCGATAGGAGTAACAAGGGCGAGAGTGGATCACCCTATCTCAACCTCCTAGCATGCCAAATCCGAGCTCCTGGCTTGCAACTAATGAGAACCTTCGAACTAGCAGATAAGTACATTTAACAGTTCGGATAATCTGGTTAGAAAAGCTAACATTCATGTATTCCAGTAAATTATCCTACGACATCGTATATTAGTAATGCCATATCTGATAATGTATCCTACCAGTCCTCCAATTAATTAAGGGATAACTAATTTCATGCCCCTAGTTGTGTCGCACTCCACAATTTTGTCCCTGGTTTTCGAAAACCCTCGGTTTTGCCCAAGCCCGTTTGCTTCTCTTATGGTTTTGCCCTTCCGTCACGTTTCTGTCCAGTTAGTGTCATTTGACCGCATGTTGTCCGTCCGTGGACATTTCACTGGACCATTTTGCCCCTGCTTCCTCACTCTCTCATGAGACACTTCCAAGTGGGACCCATCACCGATAAAACTATTTTGTATCCTATTTTCCTTCTCTCTCGCGAGTCAAACCTAGCATGAGGTCCCCCATCCCTCAAATATTATGCCCTTACTCTACCCTTAGTCCTCCTGCACCATGGTTCGGCGCAAGGCCACATCACCACCAGCCAAGTTGACGTTCACGTTGGTGACCACGTCGGCGCCCGTGTGTGAGGCAATCCGGCTGAACCCGATTGCGGCCAAGCTCACCTCCCGAGCCGCGTCCTTGAATCGATTTGACTTCGTCGGAGCAGCACTATACCACCCTCTCCTCTGCCCCATTGCTTTTCTCCTCTTTCCCTTTTACTTCTCCCCTCTAATCCCTTCCCCTCTCTTTGTTCACGTGCCTACAGATCGAGCCATGGCCACGCAACGCCATGAAACCCATCTCGCACCCGTGGATCTCATCCTGCCGTGAAACTCGCCGTCAGTGAGACCAGTAGGTCAGCTTGTCGGTGCCCACCCGTCTCACCCCTTTTACTCTCTCTCTCTTTTCCCCCTTGCCCCACATCTCTCTCTGTATGTCCACGGGGGAGACCATAATGGCCATGGCACCATGACCACCATATCAAGCTCTGCTTCGCCCTGGGACTTGCATGCCTCGTTGCCCCATCTCCATTTTCCTGTGGATCCGGCAAGATCCATCATAGAATCGTCACCAATGGCTCCGATGAGCTCATCCTCCTTCTCTCGTCCGATGAGGAGGATTTGGTGAGCTTCGCGAGCTCCTCCTTCTTCTCTCTTCTGACGAGGAGGATTTGGTGAGCTCCGGCTATGAATCCTTTGGTTCCGCTGAGCTCATCCTCATACTACAGAGGGCAGTCTCTAATTGTTAACCCACTATATTTTTTTGAACACTTCACCCAATGTAACTAGGTAGTATATTTAACTAGCAACTATGGACTAATGTTTAATCACATTCGAGTTGATACCGACCTTAAGTACTGATTTGTGTTAATTACTATTGTTTTAATTAGTTTATGGTGAGTTAATTATTGCATCAAAAAGTAATGCAAAATTTACAAGTATTTGGTCTATTGTGGGGCCCACATGATAGTGGGAAGAGGGAGGGATGGTTTTCTCTATGATGGGTCCCACTTGGTAGTGTCTCATAAGAGAATGAAGAAGCATGGGCAAAATGGTCCAGCAAAAACTTCATAGAGGGTCAACACATAGTCAAATGGCACTAACTAGTCGGAAACATGAAAGAGGGGCAAAACCATAAGAGGAGCAAACAGGCTTGGGAAAAAATGAGTGTTTTCAATAACTAGGACCAAAACTGCCAGGTGGGACACAACTAGGGGCATAAAATTGATTATCTCATTAATTAAAGAAGACTAGTGGGAAAACTTTATGTTTTTACGAATAAACACGAGCACCTCATCTTATATCAGGGGAACGACTAGTATAGAATCTGGGCATTAGCTGCAAAAATAGAAAAAGGAACCTCCAACGTTGGACTGGAGATGAGTGGTCCAGGTCTAGGGGGAGGGATCTGTACTGACAACTGCATCCTTATTTGTAAAAATGTCCCTTTGCTTCTCGTTATTGCTTCAGGCCTTTGTCCTTCGACTGAGATCCGCACCAGCCCATCTCCTTGTCGCTCGTCGACAGTGGTGGGGGTCCAGATCCGGTGCTTGGGAGACGACTATACTTGCAGCTGCTCCCTGGCTCCTCCCCCTCCCAATCCTTCTTCCAGGCTCCACCTCCAGGACCACGCCGCACTACACATCATCGACCAGGACCACGGCCGACGCCGCCACGGTCTCGTCCTCCCCGGTGGTCGCGGGCACCCCACTCTTGCATCTGCCCAGGAATCAGGGAGGCACCACCTGGCCTTCTCTGTGGTGGATTACGACAGGTTTGCGACCAAGCTGAAGACCCCGGCACGGACTTGTTCGCCAAGACGCAACCGGATGGCCGCACGCGCCAGGTGTTCTTCATCAACCAGGACGGTGAGAAATTCGTTCCTGTATGATTTTTATGTTCATTGGATTCCTATTTCTCAATATTAATTTCAGAGTTCGGACTGCTTGCCCTTTAGTTATTGCCACGTACACCCTCTGTAAAGAAATATAAGAGTGTTTAGATCACTACTTTACTTATCTAAATGCTCTTATATTTCTTTCGAAGGGAGTATTATGGAGTGTTGGAGATGCGGCATGCATGTGAAAGTCTATTACATCTCCAGAATTTTCTTCATTAGTTACTGAACCACGCTTAGCACTTAGCACGATGAGAGCATAAGGAGAAGAATCGTTACAATTTTCTCAAATAGCTCTCTGCCATTTATCACATACTCAAGTACCATGTATATCTTTGTCTTGCTAGCGGAAACCTGTAGAACAGGGGCATAGTGTATCTTACTCACTACTCAGGGTGGTCAAGGATAGATTGAACATGGACTACTGTTTGGATTTTCCTGATCGGTCATTTTTTCTGAAATTTGATACGATTTCTAGTATTATAAGTTTCAGGGAATTAAATTTTCAATGGACGAAGATGGCCTCAGCTTTCTTGGTTGCTACTGCATCCCCAATAGATTGTAGTTCTATCATCAATGAATAATTTATTAATTTTAGGAATCAAATTTGGAGACTAGTTTTCTCATTAATTAGTACTTTCTTGGCTGCCAGGTGTAATTTTACATTTAAGCGAATCAGAATTTCAATGCTTGCTTCAGTCTTTCTGATTGCAGGAAGCCGAAATCCAAATATGGGAGTTATCCACTTAATTCAATCAGTTGATGAACCAAACACTCAAAATAAAGAAGTCTTTTTCCCTTCCCAAGTTAACATTATGAAAATACTATTGTCTAGCTCTTTTGGCAAGTCTCTCTCTGTTGCATTTGCAGTATATGATACTCCCTCCATTCCTAAATATAAGTCTTTTTAGAGATCTCAATATAGACTACATACGGAGCAAAATGAGTGAATCTACACTCTAAAATACATCTATATACATCCGTATGTAGTCCATGTTGAAATCAATAAAAAGATTTATATTTAGAAACGGAGGGAGTACATGCAGTAGGCTCATGTCGTGCAACCTTTCATGTTTTCTTCACATGCAAATGTAGCATCTGTAAGGGAGTGGTGTTCTATGATGTAAGGGCATGCTCTGAGAAAACATGACACGACAATAGAGGTTTGTGCTTCTTGTTGCTTTGAAGCTACCACTTCATCGTCTTGCTATTACTGCCATCCAATTCTTGTTATTGAAATTTGGTCAATGGGCTAACAACTGGTGCTTTTGATTGAATGTATAATAATGCTTGCCCAACTATGTTAAAGTAGTGTTTGTCGAATATTACCTTAGGGTATCAATTGAGAAAAATGTTGGAATTGAAAAGTTATAACGGGAATGTACAAATAATTTAATGATAAGAACTTCATATGAAGCTACAGTTCCTGTCTGTATTCTCCTTTTCCAAGATTTAATATGAAGCTTCAATTCCTACTCTAAGTACAGTTCATGTCTTCTACTACAGTTTCTGTCCATATGCGTGTTGGTCTCCTGTAGGTTGGTCCATCGACAAAACCATTTGCTCTTCGATGTTCCAAACTTGGTGTCTAGAAAAGGAGATCTAGGCTTGGAGTTGTAAGAGGTCCTAATTAACCAGGTTTCTGAATTTTGTGTCACTCTTATTTAGACCAGTCTTCCTGAGTAGATTCGAGTTATGATTATACGGTTGTTTGTCTCGGGGGTCAGCTCTCATGGCCGCAAAATGAAAATATAATTGTATTACTCTTATAGTATAAACTGTGAATGATGACCTGCAAATCCGCAAGCAAAATAGACAATGCAAAAATCAAATGATAATACATATTTCTTATGCACTTTATATTTTTTTCTCATGTTAGTTCAGATGTGACTAACGTGATGTGTTTGTTTAATCATACAAAGACGGAATTTGGTGACACATGAACATATAGCATGCACGTAATGCAGAATTATATCTTTCCTAGAAACACATTTAAAGAAACAAGTTCACTTTTACAGAGCAGACATCAGCGCTGTGAGGTGTGAAAAATAGTCTTATTCCAGAGGACAAAACGATTGGATATGAGAAAGTTGAGGTGGTTACTGCAGAAGTCAAGTTTTACATCTAACTAGTATCAGGGGGGTTTTCATGAAATGTATATTAAGTGGTCCCAGATGGCTCCTGTAGACTATACCATTCATGGTTGATCTTATGGTCCAGATTGATATTTTCTATTTTTCTACCACAACACCTGATTCTATACTAGTTGCTCCCTTATATCCTCACCATATGGGCATGCATGCATGCTGACGGTGTCCCAGCTAGGGGGCAGCTCACCGTGCCGACTCCTAGCCTTATGGGTCGGACCTAGGACCACCATGTCGCTACTTTGGGTAGGCCATAATGATTACAAGGAAGATCTAGAAGACTTGACATATACTCCAAGACGCTGGATCCGTGGAGGACTCTACCTCCCTGAATGTAGCTGACTAGGATCCTATACCCCACACTACAAGAAAAGGACACATCCGTGACATTATGGCCTAAACAGAAATATTTTATGTCATTGAAGTGACACTTTCATGTAGATAACTGTGATGAAAGCACGTTTCATCATGAATGTGGTGGGCACCTACTTCTTTAACAAAAATATGGCAGAAAATGGGTTTTTCATCCTGGGCGGGCCATAGGCATACCTGCATGATGTTCTTTGGGCGATCGATGATGTAAAAAACCATGGTATAAGTTAGGGCAAGAAGTTTTACAGGATTTCTCTGCATCGCACGGTATTGCGGTGGGTGGTCGGGAGGGGTGCACTACTAGGGAAAAGGCTAGCAGCAGCGCGGGTTTTAGATGTATCAGTAGCGCGGGTACCGGCGCTACAGCTAACGCATAGCAGTAGCGCGTGCTCACCCGCGCTACTGCTACACAAGTGTAGCAGCAGCGCTGTTAGAGGAAGCTCGCTACTGCTAGTAGCGCTAGCGCGCTTTGGCTGGACGCGCTACTGCTATTGAGGCGCTGCTGCTAACTTTTATACACTCGCTACTGTTAATTTAAGTAGTTTTTTTTTGGCATATTTGTTTTGTATTTGAACAGGCTTTGTAGAAGAATCTTTAGCACATAGAAATGTCATCATGATACACATACAAATGCCTGCGAGACCACAAATGTAATCATAGCATGTACATATAAATAGTCTCATCATAATCATCATCCAACACAAAGTGATATCTTATCATCATCTCGAAAATAGCGATACATGCAAGTCTCGAATACTTGCAACTACAACAACGTCATCCATCTAAACAAAGGTATACACAAGAAGTGCTATCACTATGAGTGAGAGCGGAACTATGCAGTACATGAGGTGGCGGTTACGAGTCCTCTCTCGCGCTAGCGTGAACCTCAAGTAACTAGCTTCTCCTTCTTGTTTGCTTTTGAAGCCTTTATGGCTGGCGCCCGTGAACCCATTCACTTGCGCCTGACACTCATGCCACTCGTTGTACACCCCCGGAACCTTCCCTTTGTACACGACATAGCATTTCCATCTCGCCATCAAGAAACTAGGTACCTGTTAGAGATGCATGTTCATGAAGAGGATGTACAATCATATATATGCAACAAAATATACTAGAGCAACACCGAAAAAGAAAGGGTTAGCAACTAGATGCAACATATACAGTACGCAAATTAATTAACTAGAGGTACGCAGGTCATCGTACGCAAACTAACAAAGTAGCGTTACGCAAGTTCGGCAGGGACCGTGGACATCACAAAGTTTCATCGCTACAAAAAGTATACAAGTTCAATCGACACATATCATCATCATCGGCATCATAAATCACTAGAAGTTCCATCCTTCCATATCATCAAGGACGAACCCTAGCTTCTTCAATGGCTTGAGGTCTAGACGTTGCATGCATATGCGAGTTCGGACGTCAGCTCGTGATATAGGGCCGTGGTGGAACATCCCCTTCTCATCGACGACTTCTTTCATGATGATCGTCGCAATGTCGCTTTGGATGCGAAAGAAGTCATCTCTAAGTTTATAATTCGCTTCTCTATGAGATTCTAGCCACTTGTGGATATGATCATCATTTCTGCTGTTAATGCGAAGCTTTTGGTGATCCGTGTTGAACTGAATCATGAGATGGACGATAGAATCCATCCTTCTTGCTTGGTTTTGGGACATGGATGCAGGAGAAGTTAGTTTTATGCGCGAAACCCATCTTCTTGTTCCTTTGTTTCTTGATCTGCACGTGGCCACCTCTAAAGCTGAAGCCTTGGAGAGTGATGAGGACATCAATACCATTGTTACACCCACAGCCCCTACTGCTACATATACGGGACCAATTACTAGAGCTCGCGCACGCCAATTAAATTATCAGGTACTTTCGTTTCTTGTTAATGATTCTAATGTTCATGAGAATATGATGCTGCCTAAATTGGATATATTTGTTTTGCTTACAAATGAAGGGCCTAGCTTGGAGAAGGATGAACATTGGAGCAAGAACAAGCATGGAGATGATGCCATGCGCAAGGGGAACAAGAACAGAGTTACAAATGATGATTTCAGGACTTTGAAGCCACCATAATGGGTGCATGAAGCCTTGGACGAAATATACAAGATGCCACTTCATAAATTTCGTCCCGAGGCTATTATAGGTGCTGCGTCACCTTTTTATTGGGCCAGGCCCATGTAATTTTGAAATACATAAGTATAGGCTATTTTTAGAGTTCGTATGTGTGGGGAAACAAGAGATAGGGTTGATTTCGGACCCCTCCACCAAGGGCCACGAAATTCCCCCTCTCTTCCTCCATATATACAGCCCTTAGGGCACCGTTTAGACTTTGGGTTTTGTTTAGATTAAAAGTTCGCCATAGCTGCAACTTCGCGTACTTCGTTTGTGTTCAACGACCAGACAAAGGCGTCACAGAACCCCACCTTGATCAATAAAGCTTTCATCTTATATTCGCAATATCCAGATTGCAATCTTAGTTTCTTGCTTGTTCTTCGTTTGCTCGCAGGAAACAGACCCTCATGGTCAGGTTGATCGTGCTCCGGCGTGGTCAATAACCTCTCGGAGTTGGTTTAGCGATTGCTAAGGCGCGACGTCCTCGCACGTTCGTAGTCGGATCGTCAAAGTCGACTTCCACCAAAGCGATATCCATCATCTCATCGAAAGACGGGACACCTTAGCCTCTATCAAGTGGTATCAGATTTCCAGGTTGCTCGGTGAGATTTTACAGTTTTTCGTAGATTAGATCGAGTCTGTTCTTCATACCTACAGTCCACGAAAAAGCCACAAAAAAAATTAGTGTTAGTTCATCATATCCGAACCAATCTGAGCCTTTGCATAATCTTTTTAGGGTTTTTGCTTTGTTGAATTTGCGGTTGCATCGTCGTGTCAAGTTGCTGGTCTTAGAGTCTAGTCTTTTAGAGTTTTGAGTTCTGGTCATAAGTTGTCACGCCGCCGCCGCATCATCATCATCGCCCATCTACCACTTTTGCTTATCCGCCCCCGCTCTGAATCCATATCCATATACCACTACCAATCCGTATCCATATACCACCACCAATCTGTATCCATATACCACCACCGCTACCATATACCACCACCGCTGCCATATACCACAACCATATATCCACCACCAATCCGAGTTCTTCTCATATTAGGTTTGTTCTTGAGATCAATCTAAATTCCGATTCATGTTTCCTTGCCTGCGTAGGTCTCGAAAAAGAAAAAAAAAGAGTCTGGAGACTCCCGGGCAGTTTTTAGGCCAAAATTTTCACGGGCAAATTTTTTTTCCCTATCCTATTTTTAGGCTTTTCTAAGTCTTTTGAGCCACGTGCCATCATAGTGATTTTTTGGTCGCACTTTTTCATCGTCGCTGCCCTAATTTCCGAAAAAAAAAGTGAATTTTTTTTCGTGCCCATCCTATCAGTTTTGACGAGGGAAGAGTTTTGAGACACTCGCCATTATAGTGATTTTTCGCAAAAAAAAAGAGGAGCGCAAAAAAAAAAAGAGCGAAAAAAAAAGAGTTCCAGAGTGTGCTTTTCCCTTGTTTACGTGCCGCGCCGTGATTTTGTTGGTGTTCTAGGCTCGCGTCTCTAGCACAGTCTAGCCTAGGACCAGCACAGTACCGTCGTTGAGCGTTTATTCAACTTTGCATCTCTGAATTGATTATTGCTGACCCTTTTTGCTACCATATTATAAGCCTTCCCAGCTCCACATACATCTACGTCGTGCGTTTGACTCTCCCTGGTAATCGCTCTATCCAAGCTTTGAGAGTTTTTGACTACAACGGTTGCCGATCACCGCTTGCTGCTGGGTAAGAACTGGTAAGAATTTGAGATTTGCTTGACGGATTTGTGACACCCACCACCACCTCTTGTTAGTAGTCTGTAGGATCATATTCTTGTGTGTTTCTATTGCTGCTAACCATGCCAGGATCACAAGCCGACGAGACTGACTGGGAGAACATGACGAATAAGGATTTGCATGATAAATTTCAGCAAATGATGAGTGGACAGGTGCAAGATGTGCTAAACAGATTTGAAGAGGCCATGGAGAAGATAGATGGCATGGAGAAGACGTTCGAAACAAAGCTCGATAACAAGTTTAATGAATTGCTCGCGCGTCTTCCACTACCACCACCCGCTGCACCTAACGCACCTCTCCAACAACAACAACAACAACAACGCATCCTTTCGAATCAGTATGGACAAGCGAAGCGTGTTCCTATTGAGGATGGCCAAACTTCTGGTGCTGCTGTTCATGTTGTTGATGCTTCTTTGGCCCCTGCTACTGCTGCTGCTGGTACCCAGGAGGATGATGCGTATGCGGGCGATTATGAGGATGAGGTTGATCAAAATCAGCACTACGTGCAGCCACCAGCACCACCACCACCAGGTCGACCTCAGGTATATATTCGTAATGGTAGGCCTGCACCACCACCTCAGGTACGAGATGATGTCCATATTCCTAAACTGAAATTGAATATTCCACCATTTGAGGGTAGATATGTTCCTGATATATATCTTACTTGGGAGTTAGAAACTGAACAACGTTTTACATGTTTACAATATCCCGAGGAGAGACGGGTTGCTGCTGCTGTTTGTGCTTTCACTAGTTTTGCATGTGTACGGTGGTATGAACATTGTAGATTATATCCTATTCCCGCTACTTGGGCTGCTTTGAAAACTGCTATGCGTACTCGTTGGGTTCCACCATATTATCAACGTGAATTGCTTCAAAAATTACAGCGCTTAAGACAAGGAAAAAATTCTGTAGAAGAATATTATCAGGAATTACAAACTGGCATGATTAGATGTGGTATTGTTGAGGAGAATGAAGCTATGCTTGCACGTTTTCTGGGTGGATTAAATAGAGAGATTCAGACCATTCTAGACTATAAGGAGTATACTAATATCACTCGTTTATTCCATCTTGCTTGTAAAGCTGAACGTGAAGTGCAGGATCGACAGGCATTGGCGCGGACTAACTTTTCTGCAGGTCGACCTTCATCATGGACACCACGTGCATCATCTACTTCCACACGTTCTGCTACACCGGCGCCTCCGTCGGCTGCCACCTCCAACCGTGATACAATAAAGCAGGCACAATCACCACTATCTGCCAAGAGCACACCTTCTGGGCCTGCAAAGAGCTCTTCTTCATCCATGGCATCAACAGGGCAAACACATGATATTATTTGTCGACGTTGCAAGGGTGGGGGTCATTATGCGAGAGAATGCCCATCTAAGCGTGTGATGATTGTTACTGAGGATGGTGGGTATGAGTCCGCTAGTGACTATGATGAGGAGACTTTGGCTCTTATTACACGTGACGAACACGGTGGAGACGATTCTGATCATGAGACGCAATACATGACTCCTGAAGATGCTGACAGGTATGAATGTTTAGTTGCTCAACGTGTTTTGAGTGTGCAGGTTACACAAGCTGAGCAAAATCAGAGGCATAATTTGTTCCATACAAAGGGAGTTGTGAAGGAACGTTCTGTTCGCGTGATCATAGATGGAGGGAGTTGCAACAACTTGGCTAGCATGGAGATGGTGGAGAAGCTATCTCTCACCACAAGACCACATCCACATCCTTACTACATCCAATGGTTCAACAACAGCGGCAAGGTTAAGGTAACACGTACTGTTCGTGTACATTTTAGTATCTCTACATATGCTGATTATGTTGATTGTGATGTGGTACCTATGCAAGCATGTTCCTTATTACTTGGTAGACCATGGCAATTTGATAAAAATTCTATTCACCATGGTAGAAACAATCAGTATACTCTTGTCATAAGGATAAAAATATTACTTTGCTTCCTATGACTCCTGATTCCATTTTGAAAGATGATATTAATAGAGCTAATAAAGCAAAACAGGAGAAAACTAAGAGTGAAAATCAGATTGTGGCAAAAGAATTTGAGCAACAAATGCAGCATAATAATAATAAACAATCTAGTGTTGCTTCTGAAATTAAATTGAAAAGTGCATGTTTACTTGCCACCAAATCTGATATTGATGATCTAGATTTTAGCAAATCTGTTTGCTATGCTTTTGTGTGCAAAGAGGCATTATTTTCATTCGAGGACGTGCCTTCCTCTTTGCCTCCTGCTGTCACTAACATTTTGCAGGAGTTCGCTGACGTCTTTCCACAAGTCGTGCCACCGGGATTACCACCTATTCGCGGGATTGAGCATCAAATTGACTTAATTCCCGGTGCATCATTACCCAACCGTGCACCATACCGTACCAATCCAGAGGAGACGAAGGAGATTATGCGTCAAGTACAAGAACTGCTCGACAAAGGTTATATACGCGAATCCCTTAGTCCTTGTGCTGTTCCTATCATTTTAGTGCCGAAAAAGGATGGTACGTCGCGTATGTGCGTTGATTGTAGAGGCATTAATAATATTACTATTCGTTATCGTCATCCTATTCCTAGGCTAGATGATATGCTTGATGAATTGAGTGGCTCTACAATATTCTCCAAAGTTGATTTGCGTAGTGGATACCATCAAATTCGTATGAAATTGGGAGATGAATGGAAAACAGCATTTAAAACTAAGTTTGGATTATATGACTGGTTAGTCATGCCTTTTGGGTTAACTAATGCACCTAGTACTTTCATGAGGTTAATGAACGAAGTTTTACGTGCTTTCATTGGACGATTTGTGGTAGTTTACTTTGATGACATATTGATTTATAGCAAATCTTTGGAGGAACATTTGGAACATTTACGTGCTGTTTTTATTGCTCTACGTGATGCACGTTTGTTTGGTAACCTTGGAAAGTGCACCTTTTGCACCGACCGAGTATCTTTTCTTGGCTATGTTGTTACTCCACAGGGAATTGAAGTTGATAAAGCCAAGATTGAAGCTATTGAGAGTTGGCCGCAGCCCAAAACGGTCACACAAGTGAGGAGTTTCCTTGGCCTCGCTGGATTCTATAGGCGTTTTGTGAGAGATTTTAGCACCATTGCTGCACCTCTCAATGAGCTTACAAAGAAAGATGTGCCTTTTCTGTGGGGTACCGCACAGGAAGAAGCCTTTACGGTATTGAAAGATAAGTTGACACATACTCCTTTACTCCAACTTCCTGATTTTAATAAGACTTTTGAGCTTGAATGTGATGCTAGTGGAATTGGATTAGGAGGTGTGTTATTACAAGATGGCAAACCTGTTGCATACTTTTCTGAAAAATTGAGTGGGCCTAGTCTGAATTATTCTACTTACGATAAAGAATTATATGCTCTTGTTCGGACTTTAGAAACATGGCAACATTATTTATGGCCCAAAGAATTTGTTATACATTCTGATCTTGAATCTTTGAAACATATTAAAAGTCAAGCTAAACTGAATCGTAGACATGCTAAATGGGTTGAATTTATTGAGACTTTCCCTTATGTCATTAAACACAAGAAGGGAAAAGAAAATGTTATTGCTGATGCATTGTCTCGTCGCTATACTATGCTTTCACAACTTGACTTCAAAATATTTGGTTTGGAGACCATCAAAGATCAATATGTGCATGATGCTGATTTTAAAGATGTAATGCAGAATTGTAAAGAAGGAAGAATGTGGAACAAGTTTGTCGTTAATGATGGATTTGTGTTTCGTGCTAACAAGCTATGCATTCCAGCTAGCTCCGTTCGTCTTTTGTTGTTGCAGGAGGCGCATGGAGGAGGATTAATGGGACACTTTGGCGTGAAGAAGACGGAAGATGTACTTGCTACACATTTCTTTTGGCCAAAGATGAGATGGGATGTTGAGCGTTTTATTGCTCGATGCACTACATGTCAAAAAGCTAAGTCACGACTCAATCCTCATGGTTTATATATGCCTTTGCCTGTACCTAGTGTTCCTTGGGAGGATATATCTATGGACTTTGTTTTAGGTTTACCTCGAACAAAGAAGGGGAGGGATAGCATATTTGTTGTCGTGGATAGATTCTCGAAAATGGCACACTTTATACCATGTCATAAAAGCGATGATGCTGTTAATGTTGCTGATTTGTTCTTTCGTGAAATTATTCGCTTGCATGGTGTGCCAAATACTATTGTTTCAGATCGTGATACTAAATTTCTTAGCCACTTTTGGAGATGTTTATGGGCTAAGTTGGGGACTAAACTGCTTTTTAGTACTACTTGTCACCCCCAAACTGATGGACAAACTGAAGTAGTCAATAGAACGTTGTCTACTATGCTTAGGGCTGTTTTGAAGAATAATAAGAAAATGTGGGAGGAATGCTTGCCTCATATTGAATTTGCTTATAATCGTTCATTGCATTCTACTATTAAGATGTGCCCTTTTGAAGTTGTGTATGGTTTCCTACCTCGTGCACCTATTGATTTGTTGCCTCTTCCATCTTCGGAGAAGGTTAATTTTGATGCTAAACAACGTGCTGACTTGATTTTAAAAATGCATGAGTTAACTAAGGAAAACATTGAGCGTATGAATGCTAAATATAAACTTGCTGGAGATAAGGGTAGAAAACATGTTGTGTTTGCACCTGGAGATCTTGTTTGGTTACATTTGCGTAAGGATAGATTTCCTGATTTGCGCAAATCAAAGCTAATGCCACGTACTGATGGTCCCTTTAAGGTGTTAGAGAAAATAAATGATAATGCATATAAACTTGAGCTGCCTGCAGATTTTGGGGTTAGTCCCACTTTTAACATTGCAGATTTGAAGCCTTATTTGGGTGAGGAAGATGAGCTTCCGTCGAGGACGACTTCATTTCAAGAAGGGGAGGATGATGAGGACATCAATACCATTGTTACACCCACAGCCCCTACTGCTACATATACGGGACCAATTACTAGAGCTTGCGCACGCCAATTAAATTATCAGGTACTTTCGTTTCTTGGTAATGATTCTAATGTTCATGAGAATATGATGCTGCCTAAATTGGATACATTTGTTTTGCTTACAAATGAAGGGCCTAGCTTGGAGAAGGATGAACATTGGAGCAAGAACAAGCATGGAGATGATGCCATGCGCAAGGGGAACAAGAACGGAGTTACAAGTGATGATTTCAGGACTTTGAAGCCACCATAATGGGTGCATGAAGCCTTGGACGAAATATACAAGATGCCACTTCATAAATTTCGTCCAGAGGCTATTATAGGTGCTGCGTCACCTTTTTATTGGGCCAGGCCCATCTAATTTCGAAATACATAAGTATAGGCTATTTTTAGAGTCCGTATGTGTGGGGAAACAAGAGATAGGGTTGATTTCGGACCCCTCCACCAAGGGCCACGAAATTCCCCCTCTCTTCCTCCATATATACAGCCCTTAGGGCACCGTTTAGACTTTGGGTTTTGTTTAGATTAAAAGTTCGCCATAGCTGCAACTTCGCGTACTTCGTTTGTGTTCAACGACCAGACAAAGGCGTCACAGAACCCCACCTTGATCAATAAAGCTTTCATCTTATATTCGCAATATCCAGATTGCAATCTTAGTTTCTTGCTTGTTCTTCATTTGCTCGCAGGAAACAGACCCTCGTGGTCAGGTTGATCGTGCTCCGGCGTGGTCAATAACCTCTCGGAGTTGGTTTAGCGATTGCTAAGGCGCGACGTCCTCGCACGTTCGTAGTCGGATCATCAAAGTCGACTTCCACCAAAGCGATATCCATCATCTCAGCGAAAGACGGGACACCTTAGCCTCTATCAGAGAGCATCATCTAGAATATTCATTATGTGGGTGTAGTCCTTTTTCTCGTAGTCTCTGGAAGGGTCAAAATACACGGCGTGGGAGAATTGCGGGTAAAGAACAATAAGGACGACGCGCCCGTTGCTGCGGGGAAAAGACACCTCAAATTATTCCCCATATGAGAGAGAAGGAATGATTGAAATGTACGAAAGGGTTGTCCGGAACTGACTTACTTTGGATGATAAGGCACGAGGACAATTTCCCGGTCCTTATTCTGTACCATGAAGTTTTGGAGGTACTCCCTAGCAGTTTCACGCTCAAAGTCGCCGAGACTCAAGAAAGACTCGTGCATGTAGTACGGATCCGCCACATAGATTTGCGAGACTTCTTCACTCTTCATGACGGAGCTCATATGTAGCGCAAAAAGGCGGACGATAGTAAAATCAAGCCGCCTTGTTAGAAACATCTCAAAGATATGGTCAAACCGCAAGAAGAACACCTCCGCGGGCCGTGTGTCGACGTAGCACTTCCCCTCAGGCACACGAGCCGCGGATGTCGGATATCCTGGATCCTTTGAGGCTAGTAGGCTTTTCTCAGTCGACAGCACATGGTCGTGCAGTCTCCTGAGATCCCCTGATAGTGCCTCCAGCGGTTTCGGCGGTAGCATCGGCTCGCCCGTGAGATGGAACATGACCGCACATTTCATGGGTACACGCTCTTCAGAATGCATCATCTGGCTACTGTGTGCTCTGGCTTGTTTGGAGGCAGTTACCTTCCCCGATCTCTTCCTCTCCTTTTTCTTGGGCACACCTTCCAGACCCTTCCTTAATCCCTGCCCCAGTGTTCCCGGGCTAAGTACTATACGACCCTCGCGCCGGCTAGTTGAGCCTGTGTTGAGGCGGCATCTTCAGGCGTGTCCTGTGAGGATTTCATGAAGAGAGACTTTTTGTAATCCATGGTACGACCCTGCCCGGGCATATCATCCATATCCTCATTAGCAAGTTGATAGCCCGATTCATCATATGGTTGACTCATCATATCTATGTCACAGTCATACGCGTTTGTATTGAGGTAATCCATAGGGTCGACCTCCGTCTCATCATCCATTCTCTGTTCTACAGGAGAAATTACATCAGCCAGTACTATTGCACCCCCTTCATCATGTCGTCCGCCGCTCTCACCCGACACTACAGGAGCTGGTAATTGCATAGGCGGGGTGGTGGTCTCCGCACATGCTTGTTGATGTGTGGTTGTTATTGGTGTGCTCTCGGCTCCAGACGAATAAGATTCTTCGGCCATAGCAGCACCCAACCCTTGCAACTTCCAATCCGCGGCGGGGTCTCGTCGTCCACTCCCACATGCTGTACTGGAGGAGGCAAATCCTCGTGCCCTGATTTCACACTGGTCAAGCTAACCCTGAAGTGCCCAGCAGGGATCGGCTGGTTGTGGAACGTGCGTTGAGAGGGGTCCATTTTCATCCCCTTTCCCACGTCCACCTTCTGGCCTTTGATCAAGTAGAGTATGGTGCACGGGGTTTCTTTCACCTACAAACACATATGTCTGTGGCGTCAAAAAACCGAAAGGCAACAAAAATGGAATATTATCTATATATATGTTGGTGCGACATGTAATTACCGTGACGGCGTCGAGCTCAGCCAAAGACGAAGGCCCACCTAGCGCGCCTGAGACTGAGGACGGGCTGCTATGAGCGGGAGCGGCTGCGAGAGGAGGCCCGGTTGCTTGAGCAAGTGATGGTGCGATGGTGTTGTTCATGGAGTTGCTCGCGACGAAACTGGGCATCGGGAAATCATGTACCGTCTTGTCTGAATTTTCCTTCGCCCAGTTGATGATAACTGGAACCAAGTTAGTAGTGAAATCATTTCTGCAGGCAGTTACAGCTGCATTGACTGCCTGCTGTAGCAACTCATATTTATCCTCGGCTGCTTTTTTCGCGTCCTCAGCTGCTTTTTTCTCGACCACAAGCTTCACCTTTGCGTCGATGTCCGCCTGACTAAACTTCTTTTTCTGCTTCTTGGCCTCCGGGCCGTCATTGTAAAACACCTTCCACGTGGCGCCGTCTCCAGCGTCGTGCACACGACCATATTGCGGCCGCTGGTCCAAAGGGAGTCCCTTAAGTTTGTTCAAGGCCCGGTTGAGAGGGGTGTCCCACTTGGGCCTCATCGGAGAAGTAGGGCTTTCGGCTGCAAGCCGGTGCTGCTTCTCTAGTAGTCTAATCAATTTCCTTGTGATCTTGTCCGTGTAAAAAACCTTTTTCTCCTTGTCCCACTTGTAGTGGGCCCTGATGAAGTCATGCTCCAAAGGGTTGGTGAACTTCGCGAAGGGGTCTGGGAGACCCGCGGCTTCACGTTCCGCGTCCTCCTTATCCCATATGGGCCTTTTACCGAGGTAGCCACGGCTTCCGAGGTGATGCTTCCCCGTGTTCCTTTGCTGAAGGCTTTTGAATTTCGCAGCCTTAGCCTTGGCTGCCTCGGTAGTGCAAGTGTCCTTGAACTTTTCGAACTCCTCTTCCGTAAGTGTCGGATTTTCCTCCAGAATCTTGGACACGGGTTCATCAGCCTCAATAGCTCGTTTCACCCTCCCTTTCCAGGAGGCCAAATCATTGCTGAACATGCCCATGGCATGATTGTTAATCTTTTTCATCTTCGGATCATCCCACGGTTGTTCTATGTTATCATCCCGGTCGGGGAACTTGAATCTCTTGTGCAACTTCGTTAGGAGCAACTGCGTCAAATGTTCTTTACTCCTTAAGTCATCATCGTTGATGCTCGCGCATTCCCGTAGGATGCATCCTACTTGGTTCCCATAGCACTTGCGAGGTTCTTCCGGCTCAAACTTGCCAGGTGCCATCTTTGTGATCACAAGTCGTCCAATCCCTAGTTTGTTAGGTTTTCGTATCCTCTGCTTCTTATGCTTCCTCTTTTCGGTAGCGGCATCGGGGCCGGTACCTTCCCCGCCGGTACCTTCCCCACCGGTCTCGGTGCCGCCATCGGTGCTGGCGCCATCGGATTTGTTGTTGCTACTTGGTAGACTTCGGCGAGGCTGCGGATTGTTCGTTTCCGCATATTATTTGATGCGAAGGTCTCGAAGACTGTTGATACCGTACCGGTATTGTTGGAGTGGTTTTCCGGGGCTAGAAGCTTCTCGCCACTTTTGGCCACCTGCCGTAATATCCAACATGCTCGAAGGCTATGTGTTGGGGTGGCGCCCTCTGTACTGTGAATTTTACAGGGTCCGCTAAGCCACCCCTCCAGTACGGTCCCATGCCCTTTATGGGGTTTTTGCTTTTTGGTTTTTGTACCCGGTGCCTGAGTGTAATGCACCCTTTTGTTGCGGACTGGGGTTGTATTCGGGGCCGGATTGCCCCAAAACTTAATTTCGGTTTTCCGGAAACTCTCCATCGCACACTACTTTCGTACTATGGACGCCAGGTCGGCGAAGCGTGTTACTTCACGACGGCTGATGGCGTTCAAGATTCCCTCGTCCGTGCAATTATTGCAAAAGATTGAGACTGCGTTTTCCTCTCGGCAGTCCTTTATCCTGTCCATAACCAGGAGGAATCTGGCCCAGTAATGATGTACTGTTTCAGCGGGCTCTTGCCGGATTAGAGATAGATCGCATATGTCTGGGCGGGTGGGTGGAATTGAGTCCGGAACCCTACCCATCTCAAGGCTCAAGGGCCGAGAAGTTTCGGAATTTGGAAGCTTGGAAAGTGGAACGTTGTCCAACGAGTCCGGTCCAATGCCTGACTTTAGGTTCAGTGCTTGATCGAAATCCATCCCTCCGCGGGAATCCGGCATGGAGGGTTCGGCAGCCCGGACATGACTAGTTTTCAATACAGGAGAAGAGTCGCCGCATTATTCCTCTACCACCGCGACGTGGTGGGTGACCTGGGGAGAGTTAATCTCTCTCAGATCGGTTTTAAGCCCAATCTGATTGTAGTCTGTAGCGACTCCCAGGGCGGCGATGCGATCCAAGAGCTCGTTTACGGACAAGAGCTCTATTGGATCCAGTCGCTCGGCGAATTCCGAGCTGACGTGAAGATTGCTTTTGACGACTTGAGAGGTCATTGTTGAAGCGGTGGCCGGACAGGCGGTCATAAGAAAACCACCTAGCCGGACAGTTTGGCCGGCGGCCAAGGCTCCTTTGGCGAAAATACCATCCTTGAAGACGGGAGGAGGCATCCTTCCTATCGGTGACGGCACAGGGGAGCTCTCAATGAAAGCACCAATGTCGGTGTCAAAACCGGCAGATCTCGGGTAGGGGGTCCCGAACTGTGCGTCTAGGCGGATGGTAATAGGAGACAAGGGACATGATGTTTTTACCCAGGTTCGGGCCCTCTCGATGGAGGTAAAACCCTACTCCTGCTTGATTGATATTGATGATATGGGTGGTACAAGAGTGGATCTACCACGAGATCAAGGAGGCTAAACCCTATAAGCTAGCCTATGGTATGATTGTTGTAATGGTTGTTGTCCTACGGACTAAAGCCTTCCGGTTTATATAGACACCGGAGAGGGCTAGGGTTACACAAAGTCGGTTACAATGGTAGGAGATCTACATATTCGTATCGCCAAGCTTGCCTTCCACGCCAAGGAAAGTCCCATCCGGACATGGGACGGAGTCTTCAATCTTGTATCTTCATAGTCTTGGAGTCCGGCGGACGATGATAGTCCGGCTGTCCGGACACCCCCTAGTCCAGGACTCCCTCAGGGGTCGAGCCAAACTATTCCTTTGCATTTTCGACACGGACATAAAACCTCTGTCCGGTTATTTTCTTTCATGTCATGCACCGCTGACCGCATCCACCTGTCCACCATCGTTCCACTGACCATCGTCAACTCTGCACGGTAATAATAAACAAATTGATTATAAAAATGCATGCATGCATCAAAGTCATAAAAAAATTTGGCATGACCTTCCCTAAAAATAGGACATATATGGATCTAGAGTTTGCCCGGAATTCGCCGAAACGGAAATAAATCGACATTTCGGCAAAACATAGGCAACTCAAAAGCACAATTTGGCGGCGTCAACTCATGCCACACACACAATTTCCACAAACATATCACACACACATAAACATATTTCCATTTTGCAAAAGCATGAAATTTTCATCACCTCTATCTCGATCGAGATCGAGCACACGGTGGAGATGATATTGTAGGAAGATCAAAAGTGCACAAAGCTCTTCTTGACAAAGATAGATCTAGTTAGGGGGCAAATAGGTCACTTAACTAAATCCTACATCTACCTAGCTACCTAATTTGGGAGGAGATAACTTCAACTAGTGGAGGGGGAAGGAAAAAGAGAAAGGAGATGCATTAATGGAGGTGGTGTAGTTATGTAGGAGTAATGAAGAGAGAGCAAGGTGGATAGAAGAGAGAGAGAGAGAGTAATGGGGGAGAAGTATTGAGGAAGAAGAAGAGTGAGAGTGGGAGCATGTGGTGGAGGTAGGGGGAAGGGAAGAGAGGAGGGGGAGGGGGAGGTAGGGGGAAGGAAAAGAGAGGAGGGGGAGGGGAGGGATGGGTGGGGAAAGGTGTTGGGTTGGTGCGGGTTAGCAGTAGAGCGGGATCTAAAACGCGCTGCTGCTAAGGAATTAGCAGCAGCACACTTTGGGGTACGACGCTACTGCTAACTAGGACAAAAAAAGTGTGGCAATTTGAAATTTAGCAGCAGCGATCTCGGGAAAAGCGCGCTACTACTACATATTTAGCAGTAGCGCGGTTCGCGAGACCGCGCTACTGCTACTTAGAGTTAGGTGAACACCGCCGGTCGATATTTGTAGCAGCGCATTTTAAGCCGACCGTGCTACTGCTAAATCCTTAGCAGCAGCGAGTTTACGGAGCACGCGCTACTACTAGTTAGCAGCAGCGCTCATTTTTGAGCCGCGCTGCTGCTAAGATTCTGTGTATAGGCTTTTCCCTAGTAGTGGTGGTTTGCATGTTTATCTCATACACGCACATGTGCAAGTGCATTATTGATTTAATGAGCCCTTCACATTACTGAACCTGACCAATCGCTCGCATTACTGGACCCTGGCAATCGATGCGCGACTCAATCAATCGTTCCTCATGCATGGAGGCCCCCGATCGATCGATGCTAGTCTCCCACTAGGTAACCTTCAGTAGTGTGTGGTGCGTGTGAAGCCTGTTGCATATGCGCGAATTGTTGCGATCATGCACGGAAGTGTTAGAGGGCCTGGTCGATCCCCATCGTTCACATGCACAAGTGTGTAGTAGTTGTGAGGAGCTCCCGTACGTGATACGTAAAGTCGAGACCAACCGATTGTTGCGTCGAGCCCCATTGAGTGACATGTAGATTTGACCTAGCCTGTTGGCTCTCGATGTACAATCCTCATTACTTCCATGCGTGCGTACGCCGCACCCTAGCCGGTGGGGATTCAATGAGCGGGACCCTGTGGAGCCTAAGCCATATGGGATTGTGCTGAATAAATAGGACCCCGAGGAGGCTGTTCCGCGGCATGCCACACCCCAGTTGGTTCAGGTTGATGAACAAGACCCCATTGCGTCCATAGGCGGTTGACGCTGGATGAATAGGAACCTGTGGAGGCTGTTCCGCGGTAGACCACACCCCATCCGATTGGGGGTCCATGAATAGGACCTCGTCGCGGTCGTAGGCAGTTGGAGCTGGATGAACATGACCCCATGGAAACCATTCCATGGTACGCCACACCCCGGCTAGTAGGGGGTGTGGATAAACAGGACCCTGTTTCGGCCCTTCCGTGGTACCCCCACATGCCGGCTAGTGGGGGGTGTGGATAAACAGGACCCGTTTCGGACGTTTCGTGGTACCCCCAAACGAGCCCTGGACGTATGCGTGAGTACGCATTCAAGACCCCGACTATATGTACTCACACAGTTGTATTTCTTGTAGTGTGGATGTACGTACGTGTACATGATTTAGATGGGACTACATGTTGGAGATATGACCTAGAGGCAATCATGTGATGATGATATTTCCTCATGTATTGATGAGACATTTGTATTGTCCTTGGACATCGTCAGTGATATGTATCAATAAGTATGTGACTTGTTTGTAAAATCATATATTTATGATGATCATTCTAATAGTCCCTGGTTGATAAGGCTATACAAACACATACCCTTTGAGTAGTATACGATTAGTTGACGACTATGTTTCAGAAGTCATGGGCATAGAGATGCTAAATCAATAGTATGGACTCAAGGATAGCGATCATCGAGTCGGACAAACCCACATTGAGACACAACGAGATATTGTCATCTATTAGTCTCAAGTACAATGTATATGCCATGTCCTAGACTATAGGTCCTTGCATGTTCCAAGGATGAGGATCAACTCACTTAGGGTCTACCAAACGCTACTCCATAAGTTGGTAGTTATAAAGTTAGCTTTTGGGTGAGTCGTGAGACATGCCGCGAGACATGGTTGACCAAGACGGGATTTACCCGTTAGTAAGGAGAGATATTCTCTGGGGCCTCTTGAGTGATTAGATTCGGAAAGCATAGCCATGCGACTTGGGTTAAGAGTTAACCCAGTTCGGGAATCTATATCACGGTTTCGAGAAGAAAGGTCAAGATACAACAACGGTGACAAGTACTCGCCTTGAGCTCAACAGCATATATCACGGAGCAAAAAGAATGTTGCATACGACACATTGCCGAGGTTTGTCAAATCATTTTACGCATACATGGGAGTTGGCACATTCTGCTAGGAGCCACTACTAATTTCGACCTGTGTCATGTCCATGTGTACGTGAACTTATAGCGTCACACACTTCAAGGGCAGGAGCCCATTCGGATTGCATATGAATGAAAAATGGCGGCAGACTCCTAGTGGGCCTGAAGTGTTGAGCCTAACTCGGAGGTCTATATAAACGGGAGTGGGCGCACCACTCATGGTTGATATTTTTCCTCCCTCACAGCCGTCGCCACCACTCCCCACGCCCCCATGCAGCACGATCGGACTTAGCAGACTGCCTGCTAACATTGCTCCTCATACGTGTGGATACCTTGGAGGCATCGCATCTGCGATGCTTGGACAAACCGTTCGAGGGAACCACAAGGAGCCATTCGAGGGATCCACAAGCAGCTGTTCGTGGGACTTTGTTGTTCGTGGGGGATTTTCATTCACAGGACATCGCTGTTCGTGGGAGATCAGCTGAATGACTACACGCATCACCAACTCTACTTTCGATGCGGGGACTGGGCATCTAGTGGTAAACCCAATCTCGCAGTCTATTTCCAGCAGCATGTTCTTGGGTGTGTGGTAGAAATAAATTTATTTGCCTCTAGTGTAGCGTATCGCGTGTTTTAACAATGCTATCAAAGCCTCCGCTATGTAGTGATAGATTTTGGGATTTTCATATGAGATATGTAGATCAGTTCATGTGCGGGTCGATGAGATCGGTCGTACACGTTAGTGTTGAAGGCTGGTTTCGTGATCTCGTTTCCTTCATTTTTTTTAAGGGGGTCTCGTTTCCTTCATTGTATGCAGAGGTCGCGACATGAAGTACTCCTATCGGTCGGTTTCTTCCTTCGAGGTAGATAGTGGAACCTAAATCCGGATGCGGCATGTGAAGGTCAATGAGATTGATGGAATTGGAACAAAGATCAACACCATGGAAATATGATTTCCGTAGTGCTAAAATCTATTGGAGCGGTCTTGGTAAAACGGGCAAATCTTTTACATAGGAACTCGGTTTTTGCTCCAGGACATGTCAAACTGAAGGGAACAAAATGTTGGATACACCCTTCAACGGGTTTGCCACTTTTGGCGATTTTTTGGAGGTCAAAATTTGCTTGGAAAATAGAGTTTTGGATGGTTTTATCTTCGGTGGTAGAACAACTGACTTGTTTTTGTAGCGAATGCTTGTGATTTTTATAGCCCATGAATGTTGCTTGCGTGTTATTGTTTTGTGACCTGAATGTCATGAGTGTGGCAACTGGAAGGAACCATATGGTTGTACCATTATTGTATTAATGAGAAGCCATGTAATGTAATTTACTTTCAATAGCTATTAGTTTGTAATGGCGTAGTATCTTATGTAACACTTGGAGGTTGACACCATGTCATGGAAATGGATAGCACCACGGGGACAACCATGCATGGAGATGCAGATCACCATGGGAAATCCACGCCCATGGGGATGGAGATCACCATGCGCCATGAAAAGGGGCTATACCATATCACACTTGTATAAACTGCTTGTGGAAGTTAATCCGTTTTAAGAACCCTTCTTTTGCATGCTAGATGTTTTAAGTAGGGTGATCCCTCAAATAATGTGAAGTAAAATTACCTTCCCAAATTCTCCACCATGACACATCAAGTATACTAAGTGGCGGGCTTATAAAATTAAGGTGCCCCTTGGTCTCTTGTAAGTGATGGGTTCATGTCGGACACCTACATGCAGAGCATCGGTTAACCTGTCAAGGCTATCAAAATAGTTTTGGGCCTCAAGGAATATGAGTTGGTGTGGCATGAGATGTCCCCAACAACCAGAAGTCATATCGGGAAATTAGCAAGTGTTGCCTACCGAGTGATCTAGTCTTCTAGGAGTGATGCAAAAGCTCACTTGTTGACATGCTGGTTGGATCTTGAATCACTAAGTATCAACAGAGGGGTGTTGATTTTAGTACAAAGGGATGTTGATTTTAGTGGGAGTAATACTATTATTGAAATGTTTAATGTGAATTACTCTTCATGAATACATGTGTTAGTATTTTGCATGTTTTAGTTGTATATCAATGGCACCACCTGCTCAACCTAGTTTTGCATTGAAATCAATCTTGGAAAAAGATAAACTGAATGGAGCAAACCTTACCACCTGGTATAGAGATCCGAGAATTTTTCTCAGGCATGATAAAAGGAACATGTTCTAGAGGATCCACTTCCAGAGGAACCTGCCGAGAATGCTAATGCCACAAACAAGAATACCCACTTGAAACTCATTGATGAATCAAACAAGACCATCTATCTCATGCTGGGATCTATGGAGCCTGATCTGCAACAATAGTTTGAAGACGTTGATGCTTTTGATATTATCTAGAGCCTCAAGAGCCTGTTCCAAATGCATGCTAGGACCGAAAGGTTCAACGTTTGACGATCCTTGATGGATTGTAAGATGAAAGAGGGTGATCCACTGAGCCCGCATGTAATCATGATGATTGGGTAAATGCAAGCTTTGGATTGATTAGGCTTCCCACTTGGGGATGAGTTATTCGCAGATACAATTTGGTTCTCTTCTAGCTAGCTTTGCGATGTTCATCACAAACTACCATATGCACGAGATGGTAAAGAAGCTCACTGAGTAGCATGTGATGCTTAAGGTGGCAGGGTAGGATATCCAGAAAGGCACGCATCATCAAATGTTAATGGTGCAAAACTTGGCCAAGTTCAAGAAGAGTTGCACTACAAAAAAACACTTCCGTGATAATACGTCTTTGTCATAGTAGGTCACGTTTTCTATCATGCATGTACATCTATGGCGATTTTATGACAGAATCAAGATAGTCATACTTGTGCTGCCATAGAAGTGTTCCATGACAATACTGAAAGTATCATCACGGAAGTGTCCACTTCTATGACGATAAATGTCGCATCATGGAACTGATTTCGTCAAGAGTAACCGACACATGGCATCCAACGTAATGGGTCACCGTTAAGTTATCGGGTCTAGTTTTGGATCCGATAACTCGCTAACAGCTCGGACCAATGGCAATTTTCCACGTGTAAATTTCTCATTCGCCAGAGGATCCACGTGTTAGCTCAGCATTGGGACAGATGTCATCCATATAATGGACGGAATGCGCCTATGACATGATGACACGTGGTATGGCCCCACAGTTGCACATTTATGGTAAAAAGGTCGGCCCAGCCAAAGGCCCACAAGATTTTGTAATACACTACTAAGTCGGCATGTTGACATTGTGCCATGATTTGGGCTAAACTACGACCCACATCAGATCCGGCCCGTTAGATGCCTGCCACGTTTTGGGCCAAATGACGGCCCATATTAGATCCGGGGGGCCAAATGATGGCCCATATCAGATCCGGCTCGTTAACTTCCTGGCATATTTTGGGCCAAATTACGACCCATATAAGATCTGGCCCGTTAACAAGCACTATGCTTTAGGCCCCATTGGGGGCCCATTTGAACTATGGACTCTTTAAAGGCCCATGTAATAGTTTGGCCCGATATTACTTTCAGCCTATTAGTGGCCCTTGGTACATATGGGCGATTGTCGGCCCGGTTTCACTTTCGGCCATTTAACGACCCGTGTTGCATGTGGGCCTATTTGTGGTCCGAAGTGACTTTCTGCCTCATAACTGTCCGTAGTCTTCATGGATACATTTTAGCCCAACCTGAGTATTGGCCCGTTAAAGGTCCATGATATAACTTGGCCTAATTACGCCCCACTTTGCATTTGGCCTACTTACAACCCATCATGTTATCGAGGCAACTTTGGCCCGACACATATTTTGGCTTGTTAATGGCCCATCTTGTGGTTGGGCCAATCATGGGCCGATGTCACAATTCAGGCCCAATCTACTTTTCAGACTGTTAAAAGCCCATTTTATTTTCTGGCCCAACTTAGGCAACTGGTTTACTCAGCCTGTTAAAGGCCCAAAACTAATAGTTGGTGAGTTTATGTCTAGGCCTGCTATTGGTCAGAGATGATTGTAGGCCCATGTTTCGGCCCATTTATACCGATTAGCGGGTCGACCAGTTTTAGTACCGTAATTGTTTTTATATAAACCGAATGTTCAGGCCCATTGCGCTCCGTCAAAGCTTACAGCCTTTTCAAAGAGCGACGACATCATATACAGAAAATAAATTACAGCATCAGGAAGAAGAATAAATCTAGACTATACAACAAATAAATTACTGCATAGGCATAACTAGTCATTCGTATAAACCAAACTTGGTTTTGACAGAAGTTCTCCATTCATCACCTTCTTGAATGCGTATGTGGTAATAGCCACTCTTAAGATCAATCTTAGAGAAAATGGTGGCTCTGCTAAGCTCATCTAGCATATCATCAAGGCGAGGAACAAGATATCTATAACGAACAATGATAGCATGGATAGGACGACAATGGAAACACATGCGAAAACTAGTTTCTTTCTTAGGCACAAGAATAACCGGTACAACGCAAGGACTTAAGCTTTCATGTACATGCCCGTTTGTGAATGAGTTGTACTTGCCATTGTATTTCCTTGGTTTCTTCGGGGTTGACGTGGTAGGGTGTCTTGTTTGGTAACGGTGCGCCCGGGAGGTCGATTCGGTGTTCGATGCCGCGTAGAGGAGGTAGTTCCGGAGGTAGCTCATCGGGGAAGACGTCCTTGAATTCTTGCAATAGTGAAGACAACACTAAAGGTAGATTGTGAGAGGTGTTAGTCCTTGTGGCTTCATCCTTGCACAAAAGGACATAGTGCATAACATTGATGGGTTCTCACACACTTCTCTCATCTCACTCTTGATAGCGAATGGCACTAATTTTCTTCTTGTCGCTCATCATGGAGGCACTCAATTTGGGCTTGTGGCACTCAGTCTATTTTAAGTGGCTCACGCTCTCACTATTCTCTCCACGATGGTGGTTGCTTGCTTGGTGGTGATCACTTGGCTTGGTGACATAGGTCATAGCACATACTCCTTTCCCTTCATCTTGAAGCTATAGTGATTGGTTCGTCCATTGTGGATGACGCCGCATTCGAATTGCCATGGTCATCCAAGTAGGACATGGCAAACGAACATGGGAACTACATCACACTCCAAAGTGTCTTCGTATGCTCCAATCTTGAAGGAGACTTGAACGGTGTGCTCCACCTAGATAGTGCCTGAGTCGCTAAGCCATTGGGCCTTGTAGGGGCGAGGATGTTTCATCTTGACCAATTGTAGCTTGGAACATAGCTCTTCAATTGCCAAGTTGTGGCAACTTACTCCGTCGATGATGACCTTAACGGAACGACCGTTGATGCCCGCTTTGGTACGGAAGATGTTGCAACGTTGGTCTTCCTCTTGTTGGTGTTGAAGGGTCAAGACCTTAGAGACAACTAGAGCTGGGCTTGAATCATTGTCACAAAAGACTTGGTCATCTTCATCTACATTCAATTGTCGGTGCATGGCCACATGTTCAAGGGCTTCCATTTCTTCTTCACTCATGGAGTCGTATGTGCCGTCATCGTTGGCAATCATGGTGCGTCGGTTGGTGCACTCAAATTTCTTGTGGCCTGGGCCTCCACATGTGAAGCATTTGATGGAACTTGTCTTGACGGTCTCATCGTTTGGAGTCGTTGATGATGAAGCTCTCGGCTTGAAGTTGCTTGTAATAGGAGGGCGACTTGGTGTCGAAGTTGACAAAGATTTCTTGTAGTTGGACTTATCGCCGTTGCTTGAAGAAGGCTTGGTTCATGTAGAAGGCGGTGTACTCGTTGAAGCTTGGTTGTAGGTGCCGTATGTCTTGGAAGAGTACTTGGCATACTTGTAGTCTTCTTCTACTTGACGCTCCACCTTGGTAGCTTGGTGCACGAGTTCGATGAGGATGGAGTAAGGTTGAAAGTCGGCGATCTTCTTGATAGGATGGTTGAGGCCATTAAAGAAACGTGCCATGGTTTGCTCCTCATCTTCCGTGACATTTGCTCGAATCATTGTAATCTCCATTTCCTTGTAATACTCTTCAACAGACTTTGTGCCTTGCTTGATAAGTTGCAATCTCTTGAAGAGGTCACGGCTATAGTATGTGGGTACAAAGTGCGCTCGCATGACATATTTCATTTGATTCCATGTTGTGATGGGTGGGTCACCTCTTTCCGCTCGACGCTCAATGACTTGCTCCCACCAAATGAAGACATAGTCTGGGAACTATGCCATGGCGATCTTCTTCTTATCCTCATAGTTGTGCAAGCGAAAGATCTTGTCAACTTTCAATGCCCATGAAAGATAGTCTTCGGGATCATTGCTTCCGGAGAACTTAGGCATGGTGAACTTGAGCTTGCCGTAACATTGCTCTTCATTGTGTTGGGGGCCCCCTTTAGCAATGCATCGATGCGTTGTTGTATGTCCATATAGCCGTTTCTAGGGTCTACACCAACGGATTATTATGCGTTGTCGTTGGTGGCGTTGCAACGATCTACACCAACGGATATAATTGCGTTGGTAATCGATGTGAAGAAGCGTTCCAAGATAGCAAGGTATATTGTTGCAGCCTTACAACACTTCATATGCGTTGGTGCGTAACCTACACGTTGCTGGGAACCTACACACACTGATTTTGAAATGCACACATAACAAATTCGTGCAAACGTTCTCTATTAGTATTTTATATACTACTAACAATATTTACTACACCAAAATTGATAGTACACATGAACCCAGATCCAGTAAAAAGAAAGATCTCACATATTAAATAGAATCGGTTGCATTACATGGACACAATCCAAAGTATGTATACATGATTTCTATACATTGACCATGACAATGAAATTATATAACATTAATGGATAACTATCTGCTACTAGCCCCATTTTCCACCTTGCAATCAACTTAGCCATGCACCATCCATTCATCTGGGCAATCTACAACAACAAAATGCTGACATGAGTAATATATCATTAGAGAAGAAAAAAAAGAAATTAATAGAGCAATATAATCTAAAGATAAGCAACATACAAAGGTAGAAGCCCATGAGATAACTAATCCAACAGCATGACCAATAATTTTGACATTTTTGAATTCCCGTATCAACTGATCATATTTTTCCAATGTGGATCATTACACATTGCTGACAATTCATTTCCAAAGCTAACAGCCTGAATTTTATATGATAGGTCGGTACTTACCTGTGTGGTAATCAGAGTTCGTCTTGGCCAACATGGACATGGATTTTGTTTATACATTTCCCAAATTACAATGATAAGCACATCTCTGAAAATCAAGAATGCGGTGAGAATACAATCAAATCATGGTCACTGGTTCCACCTTTATTACCGGACGCACGCAATTAGAATATAGAATATAAAATATCCCACTAATAAAAATATACAATAATTAGGTTGTTTTGGCGCTATTCTCGAATTGCTGATCATGCGTGCTCAATAGAATTACCTAGCAACGTGTACAGTTTTTTTTTTACCATTTACTGTATACACATGTACATGGCAGAACAAAAATCTCACGATAATGTAATAAATACAGCATGCCTACAGAGAAATTATTTTGCTCCATAAACCACTTCTAAAATACACCCCATATTACTTAGTACATCAGGATGTTATGTTTTATACTGAAGCACAAAGCGATACCTAAAGATATACATAGGTCATATCATTGTTTGCACTGCTGGACATCCATACACATAGTTTTAACATTTTTTGTTAACTGAACAAAAAAGTCCAACAGTACTAACGTTCCTGCAATACATATATAGACTTATAGAGAGAAGGAGTCAAGCGTAGCTCTACCTGTATTCGTTCTTGAGTGTGGATCAAAATTGGAGATATCAGAAAGAGGGTCTTGTCAGTGCATTCCAGTTATGACTTATGAGCCACCTATGAATTAGATACGAACAAATATGTAGGAATAGAAGATAAGTGGACAGTGGATGTACTAGAGTGGTGTATATAGTTGGTTCAATAGTAGGACACCAAAGTGATTATGACGAGAAGAAATTGTCTTGGATTCTGCACAACTTCCACGAGAAGGATTTAGGCAAACTCTGAACTTCTAAGGATAGAACCTCTGAGTAAGCTAGAACCCATTGTTAACTTTCATGACAGCAGAATAAAACACAATCAAACTACAGTAACTCAGGGAAACTACTATCAGATTTCTTGCATGTGAAAATTGAGAATGTTTATTAATCCATTTATTCACAACTCACAAGCGGATGTGCATGACATGATCCTACTCCTATTGACGCATTAAGTATGCAGAGCCCATAGGCAATGTCATTTTTCCATATGTGTGAGCCTTTCAGTTTGTGATTGGCATAACACAACTGACTTGCACAAGCACTGCTAAAAGTTAAATGCATACTTTTTATTTGATTCAAAATGCATTTCATGTCAGTGGTTAAAAACAGCTCGAAATTTCGGATAAATTTCATGTAATTTGCTTTGCACCTATTTCAGAGAATTTGATCATAAATGTAGTGCCAAACTGCCATATGGTGTTGTTTGCTGTGTTCCTACTTCGGAGAATTTGATAATATAAACATTCGTTGGAAGCATTTTTTTTCTAAAGGATTTTTTGCAGGCAAAGAACAGAATGCTTTTAGCTTGTGATTCACTAGATAGAAATCACAAGGCAAGCTAAATCAGGTCCTTGAAGAGCTAAAATGAACAGGGGTTCAGGATTGTGGAACTCACCTTTTCCCTATAAGAAGTGAACGTTTAAAATTGTTCGCGAATAAACCTCTGAAGATGGACGACAGGCCTCAAATTTGATTGTATGAACTATTATTTCTCAAAGCCGACTGTGTTTCATTGTGGTGCTTCCCTCTCCTCATACCTGAAGCATAGAGTTAAATTCTAATCACACATTACTTGCATATTAACCAGAAAGCAACACACACTTGTTGCGTATCAATCAACACAGAAGATGTACCAGGATTTTAACCTGGAAAGGAACCCACAATTGCGACTGTCCTTCCCAGAGAAAATGGATGCACAACCAAGAATCCTGCCGAAGATTCCATCAAACAGCTGGAGGTAGAGCTAAGACGCCGGGGCAAGGGGCATAGAAACGGTGTGCGTAGCGCCCATGGTCTCGCGTGTTAGGTGCGGCAGGCATGTAGGTAGGCAGCAAAGCAACGGGAAGGGTAAGAGCGAAGGGGAGGAGGGGGCAGCCTTACTAAATAGTGGGCGTCGAAGCTGAGGTCCCGAGGTCGAGGATCACCGTCGATCCCAAGCCGGCAGTCGCGGGTGCGGAGACACCGGGCTGTCACACCAGATGAGGCGCGCTGGCGTCCCATGGATGTGGGGGCGCTAGGGCATGGAGGATGCATCGTCAGCGGATGATCGGAGGGAAGATATTAGGGAAAACCAGGCGGGTTTGAGAGAGGAATCAACAAAGGGAGATGGCGGAGAGAAAAGATCTAACTTTTTTTCCTTTTCAACTCTACTTGGCTTCGTGATATTCACACGGTGAAGCCGTGGAGGTACAGTCGGGCGTTGTAGGATATCCGATGGCTGTCGGACGTCTGGTTGCTAGGGCACGTCGGTCGTCCAGTACTGTTGGTTGTCTGACCGCTATTGCACCCTGGGACTTGCGCTGGCTGGAGCTTCAGGTGTCAGACGTCCGTCAAGTCCCGGTCATTCGGTGGCTGGGGATTTTCTGGCAACTCCTCTTCTTGTTCCTTATACTCGGTGTGCTCGCCGTCTTGGCCGTTGGATGTAGTTGTTCCATGGCTTTCCTCTAAGTACCTGGTCACACATGGAGTCTCTGCTTGAGGTTGTAGCCATGTCTCACATGAAGTATGTATAAGTTCGTAGAGGAGAGAGTTCACCTTATCTTCGATAGCCATTACTCAAGCTCTTCTCATTGGTCCAAGTTGTGTCATGGGAGACGTAGGTAGGTCCTTGGGGATGACCATAGAATGCTCCGCATCATCTTCCCCCCTTTGGAAAGATCCGACCTCGGATCGAGAGCCTCACCACCATGATAGGGAGAGAGATCCTTGATATTGAAGATGTTGATCATGAAGTACTTGTCGCGTGGTAAGTTGATCTTGTATGCATTGTTGTTGTAGCGCTCAAGAACCTTGAAGGGTCCGTCGGCTCGGGCTCGTAGCTTGGACTTGCGTTCGTTGGGGAAGTGTACCTGGCGAAGGTGTAGCCATACAAGATCTCCAATGTTGAATATCATGGGTTGATTGTTGATGTTGAGCTTGGTCGTGAGGCGTTGTATGGCGCTCAACGGTGTGCCTTGTATCTTCATGCATGTTCTTGAGGTAGCTCACTCATGCACTCGCGTCCATGCTGATGCACTCTTGTAGTGGTAGCGGTAAAGTGTCCAATGGGGACAATGGGTTGAGGCCATAGATGTCCTCGACGGGGGACTTGCCGGTAGTAGAGTGTCTTGCTCGATTGTAGGCCTACTCGGTGATGGGTAAACACTCCTCCCACTCCTTTATGTTCTTCTTGATCAGCAGCGGATGAGAGTGGATAGCGTCCGGTTTGTGACCTCCGTTTGGCCGTCGGTTTGTGGATGGTATGTGGAGGAGAACATGAGCTTGATTCCGAGCTTGGCGCATAGGGTCTTCCAAAAGTAACTTAAGAACTTGACGTCGTGATCCGAGACAATAGTCTTTGGCAGGCCATGTAGGCGCAAGATTTTCCTACAAAATAGATTTGCAACATGTGAAACATTGTCTATTTTGTTGCATGGAATAAAATTTGTCATCTTAGAGAAATGGTCCACAACAACAAACATGGAATCCTTTCCATTTTGAGTTGTAGGCAAACCAAGCACAAAGACCATACTAATATCTAGAGACCATGGGATTGAGCTTTAGACTTAGCTTTGCGACATGTAGAGCATCGATTCGTGAAGCATGAGATGTCACAGAACATCTTGGGCCAAAAGTAGTTCTTTGAGAGCGTAGCAAAGGTCTTGTCGCATCCGAAGTGTCCATAAGTTCTCCTCCACGAGATTTTATCAAAGGTAACAAACAAAGACAAGACTCGGGGATACATAGTTTGTTAGCACTCATAAGATAACCATCTTTGATGTAATAGCATTCCCAAGATGTATGCATCAAACATTGGGCATAAGTAATAGCAAAAGTAGGATCATGCGCATACAAGTCTTTTATGTGCTCAAAGCCAATAACATTCAATTCAAGTTTAGTAACAAGCATGCATTTGTAGGAAAGCGGATCCGCCACAACATTCTCTTTGCCTTTGATGTACTTGATGACATAGCGAAAATACACAATGAATTCACTCCACTTAGCATGACGCTTGTTCAACTTAGTTTGACCCTTAAGGTACTTAAGTGTTTCATGGTCGGTATGATGACAAATTCATGTGGACGAAGATAATGTTCCCACTCACGCAGAACTCGCACTAATGCATATAGCTCTTTGTCATAGATGGGATAATTGAGTTGCGCTCTAGAATTTTTTTCCGCTAAAGTAAGCAATAGGGCGCTTCTCTTGCATTAACACACCTCCTATGCCATGACCGCTAGCATCGCAATGAACTTCAAAAGTTTTATCAAAATTGGGTAATGCAAGCACATGAGCATGAGTAAGCAAATTCTTAAGTTCATTAAATGCGGCATCTTGGGATGGTCCCCAAAAAAAATGTGCATTCTTCTTACGCAAGGCATGCAAGGGAGAAGCAATGGTGCTAAAATCCTTCACAAAGCGACAATAAAATCTGGCTAAGCCAAGAAAACTACGCACTTGTTGCAAGTTTGTGGGTTTGGGCCAAGTTTTAATAGCTTCGATCTTGGTGTCGTCTACATACATGCCCTTGGAAGAAACGACAAATCCTAGGAAGACAAGCTTGTCAACACCAAATTTGCATTTCTCCATGTTAGCATAGAGTCCCTCTTTGCGAAGAGTTTGCAAAACGGTTCTAAGATGGGTGACATGATCTTTGAGAGATTTGCTAAAAACAAGTATGTCGTCAATGTAGACCACGACAAATACACCAATGTAGGGTATAAGCACAAAATGCGTGATGCGCATGAAAGTAACGGGTGCTTCGGATAAACCCATTGGCATAAGAAGCCATTCATATAACGAATTTTTTTGTTTTTTCCACTCTAGATTTTGCCAATTTTCCTTATGCCACTCTAGATTTTTGACATTTCACTTTTGCCATGCTTAGCTTTTGACAATTATCACAATTGCCATTCTGTTGCAAAAGCAAAATAATTTTATTTCATTTTTGCCACTCTTAGCTTTTGAATGTATCACAATTGCCACTCTAAATTTTTTGCTTTTGCCACGGTAATGGCAATTGTGATAATTGTCAAAAACTAAGAGTGGCAAAAGTGAAATGTCAAAATCTAGAGTGGCATAAGGAAAATTGGCAAAATCTAGAGTGGCAAAAACAAAATTTTCCCTTCATATAGCCAAATTTGGTCTTAAATGCAGTTTTCCATTTGTCACCTTGTATGTGAGTTTGGTAATAGCCACTTTTAAGATCAATTTTAGAGAAAATTGTGGCTCCTCTAAGCTCATCTAGCATATCATGTAAGCATGGAATAGGATATCTATAGTGAACGGTGATAGCATTTATGGGTCTACAATCGGAACACATGTGAAAACTACCGTCTTTCTTAGGTACTAGTATGACCGGTACGACACAAGGACTTAAACTTTCATGCACATTGCCCATTGTCCATGAGTTGTTGTACTTGCCTTTGTATTTCCTTGGTTTCTTCAGGGTTGACACGGTTGGGAGCTGATGCGGAGCATCACTCAACTACTCGCACCGACACTCCATCACCACCGCAAGCACCAAGTGGACCAATGACAAGAGCATGTGTGATGTCTACTACACAACCTTCTTCTTGTAGACGTCGTTGGGCCTGCAAGTGCACAGGTTTGTAGGACAGTAGCAAATTTCCCTCAAGTGGATGACCTAAGGTTTATCAATCCGTAGGAGGCGTAGGATGAAGATGGTCTCTCTCAAGCAACCCTGCAACCAAATAACAAAGAGTTTCTTGTGTCCCCAACACCCCCAATACAATAGTAAATTGTATAGGTGTACTAGTTCGGCGAAGACATGGTGATACAAGTGCAATATGGATAGTAGATATAGGTTTTTGTAATATGAAAATATAAAAACAGCAAGGTAACTAATGATAAAAGTGAGCGTAAACGGTATTGCAATGATAGGAAACAAGGCATAGGATTCATACTTTCACTAGTGCAAGTTCTCTCAACAATAATAACATAGATAGATCGTATGACAATCCCTCAACATGCAACAAAGAGTCACTCCAAAGCCACTAATAGCCGAGAACAAACGAAGAGATTATGGTAGGGTACGAAACCACCTCAAAGTTATTCTTTCGGATCAATCTATTCAAGAGTTCGTACTAGAATAACACCTTAAGACACAAATCAACCAAAACCCTAATGTCACCTAAATACTCCATTGACACCTCAAGTATCCGTGGGCATGATTATACGATATGCATCAGACAATCTCAGATTCATCCTACCAACACAAAGTACTTCAAAGAGTGTCCCAAAGTTTCAACCGGAGAGTCAAGAAAACGTGTGCCAAACCCTATGCATAGGTTCATGGGCGGAACCCGCAAGTTGGTCACCAAAACATACATCAAGTGGCACGTGATATCCCATTGTCACCACAGATAAACACGGCAAGACATACATCAAGTGTTCTCAAATCAAAGACTCAATGCGATAAGATAACTTCAAGAGGGAAACTCAATTCATCACAAGAGAGTAGAGGGGGAGAAACATCATAAGATCCAACTATAATAACAAAGCTCGCGATACATCAAGATCGTGCCATAGAGAGAACACGAGAGGGAGAGAGAGATCAAACACATAGCTACTGGTACATACCCTCAGCCCCGAGGGTGGACTACTCCTCCTCGTCATGGATAGTGCTGGGATGATGAAGATGGCCACCAGTGATGGGTTCCCCCTCCGGCAGGGTGCCGGAACGGGCTCTCGAGAGGTTTTTGGTGGCTACAGAGGCTTGCGACGGTGGAACTCCTGATCTATCTTCTCCGTGGATGTTTTTAGGGTACGTGGGACTATATAGGCGAAAGAAGTTGGTCGGGGGGTGCTCGAGGGGCCCACGAGACAGGGGGGCGCGCCCAGTAGGGGGGGCGCCCTCCTATCTCCTGGCCTCCTCGAGGATCTTCTGACGTGAACACCAAGTCTCCAGGATCATATTCTTCCAAAAAATCACGCTGCCGAAGGTTTCATTCCGTTTGGACTCCGTTTGATATTACTTTTCCTCGAAATACTGAAACAGGCAATAAAACAGCAATATGGGCTGGGCCTCCGGTTAATAGGTTAGTCCCAAAAGTAATATAAAAGTGCATAATAAAGCCCATAATCATTCAAAACAGATAATAAAATAGCATGAATGCTTCATAAATTATAGATACGTTGGAGACGTATCAACGTGCACACGCCATCGAGAACGAGGTGAACTCTTTCCTATTCAAGTCTCGTTTGGATTCATGTGAGGATTGGATTCTACCTCAAGCGGAAACATTGCTCACTCTTAGGTACGAGGAAGTTGACCGCGAGAAGGAGAAGACGGAGATGCGAGCCTCCATGGAGCAAGAGAAGGAAGGAGAGAGCAAGAAGAGTGAAGGAGGAAGGGAGGCAAAACTCCCTGAGCACTCCGGGTGCCCGGCCTCCCCAGCCCCGGGTACCCGACCGCACCACCTGGGAGCTGCCCAGGCCTGGCCCGGGTGCTCGGCCCCTTGCCACCCGGGTGCCCGGGTCCTCCTCTCCCAGCCACTGGTGGCACCCTCGGGTGCCCGGGCCTTGGCCCCCCAGGTGCCCGGCCCGACCCAGTCGGCCTCCTGGCGCCACCCTGGGTGCCCGGGCTTGGGACCCCCGGGTGCCCGGCCAACTCCCAGCCGGCCCCCTGCCCAGGCCGGGTGCCTGGCCCCTCACGCCCCGGGTGCCCGGCCGAACCTGGGCGTCCTCCCCTGACCGGTCCGGGTGCCCGGTCCCGTGGCCCCGGGTGCCCGGACAACACCGTGGGCCTGCGTGCCTCCTCGGGGCTTTGCCCTTGTATCCCCCACCTCTCTCATTTCGTCCCCAAACTATATAAGGGCATCTCCTAGTTCATTTGTAGGGTTAGCAAAGATATTAGAACACAAAATAGGGCTTTGCTCATCTTCCTCCTTTAGGATATCTAGACCTCCACTTGGAGAAGCTCCTCTTGGAGATCAAGCCCTCCTCTTGGAGAAGATCCTCTTTGGATGCAAGACCTCACCTAGTGAGAAGACCTTTACCCTAGTGCTATTCCCCTTGGATTGATCTTGTAATCTTCTGGATCTCATGTATGCTACTCTAGTGGATATGATATTTGGGTTTGTTTGAGAGTTTTGTTCTTGTGTTCTCGAGTGTTTTTCCTCCTTTTTCCCCTCCAAGTGTGAAAAGATCCCACCTAGGGTTTGACCCTACAACATCTTGGTATCATGAGCAAGGTTTATTCACATCTTGGAGTCCCATCCCCCCATTTGCTAGCTTGATTTTGTTGTTTTTCGTCCAAATTCAAAAATTCCCACAAAAATAGCCCCAAAAAAATTTTCTTGCAATTTGGTGGATCTTGTGAGATTTGGTTGTTTTGGTTCATGGATTTGATGTTTGGCAAGTGGATCTAGCCCCTCCCCAACAATCCCCACCCTCCCCACCACGAAATTCGCGGAATTTTGCTTTTCCCCCAAATTTTCCGCCCATCCCGAAGACCACCGGGTGCCCGCACCTCGAACCCCCGGGCACCCACACCTCGCCCAGCCACCCCCGGGCACCCACACCCGACACCCTCGGGTGCCCGCACCACCCCAAATCAGCCCACTACCAACACCATTTTGGCCATAACTTCCACCTCCCAAGTCCGTTTTTCGTGTTCTTTAGCTTGTTTAGAAGCTCTTGACATCCCCCATACACTCATCCCACTACCACCACCATTAGCCCCCATCCAAAAAATCATCACAAAAACACCCACCTTCCGCATTTGACCGATTTTGTGTTGCCTTTTTCGTTTCCTAAGGTGTTTTGGCTACTTAGGAGCGCGTGCCATCTTCCTCACCATCATCGACTCGGAGTCATCTCCATCGCTAACCGTAAGAAAGGACGGTAACCTCGACGACACTTACTCCTTACATTGCTTTTGCATTGATAGCCCGAGCCACCTTGCGTCGCTTACCCATTGAGACTAGCAAGTTGAGAATTGTCGGGCCACGCTATTGTGCACCGTAGTGATCATGTTATCATCTTTGTGCCATAAGTGTCTCCCGTGAATATCATACATACTTGTCTCATATCATACTTGGCTCGAGCATCAAGCATAGAAAAAAAAGAATAAAAGATTTTAAGCAAAAGAGGAGAAACAAAGAGCTTGTAAGCAATAGAGTTGAGCCACTTGCATACCTATATCATCTTTGTCATCGCATATATACCATAGTTGGGATTGAAGATGGCACGGTTCTCTCATAGGTAGGTGCACAAGCGTATCTTTCCCATTTGAGCAATCGAGCTAGTGTCTCTCGAGCATTCGCACAACAAGAGCATTTTCCGTGGTTGCACATTTTGAGCTCACTCCTTGGTTGTGCGGATCCCATATATCTTTCGTGCGTGTGTACCTAGTGATACCTTTGGGTTTGATCTATTTGCTTTACTTGCATTTTTGTGAACCTTCTCAACCTTATCGATATCTTGACTAACATTTGCTTGAAATTTTTGCCACCATCCTAACCGAGCTACTCCATAAGCCTCTTACTTGTAGGTGTGAGAAAAAAACCCGGTTCCAATTCTCCTATTGTGGCATTACATTGAGTGACACTTGTTACATCTTCAATCCTTGGAGAAGGTAACTTTGGTATTGTTCTCTCATTTTCCTACTCACCCCACTTGGTTATGATGGATAGGCCAAACTTGCCGTCGAACCCACTTTTCGAGGAGCAAGGTGATGATTTCGGCTTCGTCTCCAAGAACCACTTCTTCATCGCGCAACGAGCGCTTCATCAAGAAAACGTCGCATTGGGTGAACGCTTGGAGCACCTCGCCTCCAACCTTCGTCAAAACATTGACGACAAATTAAACAAAAAAATGGAAGAGCTCCGCAACATGATTGTGTGACGCCCGTCTTCCTCATCCGCTTCGTCAAGACGGCGCCACTCAAGTCACCGTACAAGTCGGCAATCTTTGGACTGCTCCTCTTATGATGCAAGTCCGCCACGAGCTCGCCCTCCTCGACGTGATCATCCTCATGATCACCAAGCTCAAGAAAATCCATACCATGGCAATGGCTTACAGGACCGAGTTCGAGCATGTGAACGAATGCGACACCAAGTCCCTCAAGGAGCAATGGAGCAAGAGCAAATACTTCCACAAGTACCACGTCAAGTCCCTCAAGACGGTGATGCACTTCGACAAGCACAAGAGCAACATGAAGCACAAGCCCTCGAACGTGAAGCTCAAGCACTTGAAGCACAATGCACACTCGCCGAGGCCACTAGAGACGTCGACCGCCAAGTGCGAGAACAAGAGGAGGCTTTTCATCGCGAGATACAAGAAGAAGCTGCACGACGTGAAGAGCAACAAGAAAGGCGCAACCAAGCGCACATTCCTCGACCTCCTCCAAGACAAGAGAGACACCAAGTGGAACAAGTGCTTCAAGACCCTCCTCCATGCCAAGAGCAACACCACGAGGAACGAGTATTTGAGGACTTTCCAAGGCAAGAGCGATATCACAACCGCTATCAAGATGAAGAACTCCGCTACAGCAAGGTCAAGTTCACCATGCCAAAGTTCTCCGGAAACAATGATCCTGAAGAATATCTCTCTTGGGAATTGAAGGTGGACAAGATTTTTCGCCTCCACAACTACGATGAAGAAAAGAAGATAGCCATGGACTCCCTCGAGTTCCAAGACTACGTCCACATTTGGTGGGAGCAAGTGATCGAGTGACGACATACAAGAGGCGAACCACCAATCACAACTTGGGAAGCAATGAAGGAAGTCATGAGAGCCCGCTTTGTGCCTACTCACTACACTCGAGATCTTTTCAAGATGTTGCAACTCCTCAAGCAAGGCACAAATATGGTGGAAGAATACTACCAAGAAATGGAGATTGCCATGATACGAGCGAATGTCAAGGAAGATGACGAGAAAACAATGGCATGCTTCTTGAATGGCCTCAACCACCCAATCAAGCGGATCGCCGACTTCCAACCATATTCCAACCTTCTTGAGCTAGTTCATCAAGCGACCAAGGCCGAGCGACAAGTGCAAGATGACTTCAAATACGCCAAGTACTCGTCCAAGACCTACGGCTCCTACTCTCAAGCTCCCGTGACTTCGGCACCTCCTACATCAACTCGAGCATCACCAAGTACCGGCGACAAGTCAATTTCCAAGCAAGTGGCACCTTCCTCGACTCGTCCTCCGGCAAGCACCTACAAATCCAAGACTCCTTCATCGTCGGCGCCTCCCGATGACCCCGTCAAGACAAGTTCAATCAAGTGTTTCACATGTGGCGGCCGAGGACACAAGTCCTTCCAATGCACCAACAAGAGAACAATGATCTTCAACGATGACGGCACATATGACTCAATGAGTGAAGAAGAAATGGAAGCCATTGAGCACATGACCATGCGCCGGCGCGTGAACGATGATGAAGATGACCAAGTCTTTTGTGACAATGATTCAAGTCCCTCTCTCGTGGTCTCCAAGGACTTGACGCTCCAACACCACCAAGAAGAAGACCAATGGTGCCACATCTTCCACACCAAGGCCGGCATCAATGGGAGGTCCATCAAGGTCATCATCGATGGAGGTAGTTGCCACAATTTGGCAAGTGAAGAACTATGCTCCAAGCTTCAATTGGTCAAGAGGAAGCATCCGCACCCATACAAGGTTCAATGGCTAAGTGACTCCGGCACTATCCAAGTTGAGCATACGGTCCAAGTCTCCTTCAAAATAGGTGCATATGAGGACACTTTGGAGTGTGATGTGGTCCCTATGACCGTTTGCCACCTCCTTCTTGGTCGACCATGGCAATTCGACCGTGGTGTCATCCACAATGGGTGTACCAATCACTATAGCTTCAAGATGAAAGGGAAGGAATATGTGCTACGACCTATGTCTCCTAGTCAAGTGATAGCCGACAAGCAAGCCACCCATCATGGAGAGAAGAGTGAGAAAGTGATCCACCCAAACATGAGTGAGAGCCACAAGCCAAACTTGAGCGCCTCTTCGCCTAGAGAGAAAAACCTCATACTATTTGCCAGAAAAAGTGAGATGAGAGAAGTGTGTGAGAACCCATCGAGTGTGATGCACTTTGTCCTTGTGTGTAAGGATGGAGAACCAAAAACTAAAACCTCTCACGAGCTACCTTTGGTGTTTCAATCTCTTTTGCAGGAATTTCAAGATGTTTTCCCCGATGAGCTACCTCCGGGTCTACCTCCTCTACGCGGCATTGAACATCGGATCGACCTCATCCCCGATGCACCTCTTCCAAACAAGGACCCCTACCATGTCAACCCCGAAGAAACAAAGGAGATCCAACGGCAAGTACAACAACTCATCGACAACGGTCATGTACATGAAAGCTTAAGACCTTGTTCCGTTCCCGTTATACTTGTGCCCAAGCAAGACGGTAGTTTTCGCATGTGCTCGGATTGTAGACCTATCAATGCTATTACCGTTTGTTATAGGCATCCCATTCCTCGCTTAGATGATATGCCTGATGAACTTAGCGGTGCCACCATTTTCTCAAAAATTGATCTTAAAAGTGGTTATAATCAAATCCACATACAAGAAGGTGATGAATGGAAAACCTCTTTCAAAACTAAATTTGGCTTATACGAGTGGTTAGTTATGCCTATGGGTTTATCGGAGGCTCCCGATACTTTCATGCATCTTATGCATTTTGTGCTTTGACCTTACAATGGAGTTTTCGTTGTGGTTTACTTTGATGATATTCTTGTCTTTAGCAAATCCATGAAAGAGCATCTAAGTCATGTTAGGGCTGTTTTACAAACTCTTCGCAAGGAACGTCTTTATGCCAGCATGAAAAAGTGCACGTTTGGTGTTGACAAGCTTGTTTTCTTGGGATTCGTTGTTTCTTCCAAGGGTGTACATGTTGATGAATCTAAAATTGAAGAAATTAAAACTTGGCCCCAACCCACCAATTTGCAACAAGTGCGAAGTTTTCTTGGCCTTGCGTGTTTTTATCGTCGCTTTGTGAAAGATTTTAGCACTATTGCCGCTCCTTTGCATGCTTTGAGTAAGAAGGATGCTCCTTTTGTTTGGGGACCTTTGCAATCAACCGCTTTTGATGAGCTCAAATCTTTGCTTACACATGCTCTGATTCTTGGTTTACCAAACTTTGACAAAACTTTTGAGGTTTATTGCGATGCAAGTGGTACCGGAATTGGTGGAGTTTTGATGCAAGAAAAACGAGCTATTGCATATTTTAGTGAAAATCTTTCTGGTGCTCAACTTAACTATCCCATCTATGACAAAGAATTGTTTGCATTAGTGCGTGTGTTACATGTGTGGGAGCATTACCTTAGACCGCATGAGTTTGTCATACATACCGATCATGAAACACTTAAATACCTCAAAGGTTAAACCAAGTTGAATAAACGACATGCTAAATGGAGTGAATTCATTGAATCTTTTCCCTATGTGATAAAGTACATTAAGGGCAAAGAAAACGTGGTGGTGGATGCCCTTTCCCGCAAATGCATGTTACTTACTCAACTTGAATTGAATGTAGTTGGATTTGATCATATCAAAGATTTGTATGAGGGTGATGTGACTTTTGCTACTCCTTATGCTAAGTGTGTGACGCATACTTCTTGGGAAATATATTATATCAAAGATGATTATCTTATGAGAGCTAACAAACTATGCATTCCCGAGTCTTCTCTTCGTTTGCTCCTTTTGCAAGAGGCTCATGGAGGCGGACTCATGGGACACTTTGGACGTGACAAGACTTTCGTCACGCTCTCCAAGAACTATTATTTGCCCAAGATGTTTCGCGATGTCGCCCGCTTCACCAACCGGTGCTCTACATGTTGCAAAGCTAAGTCACACTCTCAATCCCATGGTTTACATATGCCTTTACCTATTCCACATCAACCTTGGGAAGACATTAGCATGGACTTTGTGCTTGGATTACCTAGGACTCAAAATGGCAAGGACTCCGTTTTTGCTGTTGTGGACCGATTCTCTAAAATGTCTCATTTTATTCCATGCAATAAGATAGACGACGCTTCACATGTTGCCAATCTCTTTTGTAGGGAAATCTTGAGGTTGCACGGCGTGCCAAGGACAATTGTGTCGGATCGAGACGTCAAGTTCTTAAGCTACTTTTGGAATACACTATGCACCAAGCTTGGGATCAAGCTACTATTCTCCACCGCCTACCATCCTCAAACTGATGGCCAAATGGAAGTCACCAACCGGGCGCTTGCAACTCTTCTACGCGTGTTGATCAAGAAGAACATCAAGGAGTGGGAGGAGTGCCTACCCATCGCCGAGTACGCCTACAACCGCGCAAGACACTCTACAACCGGCAAGTCCCCCTTCGAGGTCGTCTACGGTTTCAACCCTTTGTCGCCATTGGACATCCTTCCTCTACTGCTTCAAGAACGAGAAAACATGGACGCAAGTGCAAGAGCCGCCTACCTCAAGAAGATGCATGAAGAAACACGTTCCACGATCGAGCGCCAAGTGCAACGTCTCACCGCCAAGCTCAACATCAACAAGTCTCTGATGGTGTTCCAACCGAGTGATCAAGTATGGATACATCTCCACAAAGACTGCTTCCCCAAGGAACGCAAGTCCAAGATACTCCCAAGAGCCGACGGACCATTCAAGGTGATCGCACGCTACAACGACAACGCCTACAAGGTCGACATCCCACGCGACAAGTACAATGTTAGCGACATCTTCAACGTCAAAGACTTGGCCAAGTACCATGGTGATGAAGAGCACGATCCGTGGACAATCTCTCCCAAGGGGGGGGGGAAGATGATGCGGAGCATCCCTCGACTACTAGCACCGACACTCCATCACCACCGCAAGCACCAAGTGGACCAATGACAAGAGCACGTGCACGCGCCATCGAGAACGAGGTGAACTCTTTCCTATTCAAGTCTCGTTTGGATTCATGTGAGGATTGGATTCTACCTCAAACGGAAACATTGCTCACTCTTAGGTACGAGGAAGTTGACCGCGAGAAGGAGAAGACGGAGATGCGAGCCTTCATGGAGCAAGAGAAGGAAGGAGAGAGCAAGAAGAATGAAGAAGGAGGAAGGGAGGCAAAACCCCCTGAGCACTCCGGGTGCCCGGCCTCCCCAGCCCCGGGTGCCCGGCCGCACCACCCGGGAGCTGCCTAGGCCTGGCCCGGGTGCCCGGCCCCTTTCCACCCGGGTGCCCGGGTCCTCCTCTCCCAGCCGCTGGCGGCACCCCCGGGTGCCCGGCCCGACCCAGCTGGCCTCCTGGCGCCACCCCGGGTGCCCGGGATTGGGACCCCCGGGTGCCCGGCCAACTCCCAGCCGCCCCCTGCCCAGGCCGGGTGCCCGGCCCCTCGCACCCCGGGTGCCCGGCCGAACCTGGGCGTCCTCCCCTGACCAGTATGGGTGCCCAGTCCCGTGGCCCCGGGTGCCCGGACGACACCGTGGGCCTGCGTGCCTCCTCGGGGCTTTGCCCTTGTATCCCCCACCTCTCTCATTTCGTCCCCAAACTATATAAGGGCATCTCCTAGTTCATTTGTAGGGTTAGCAAAGATATTAGAACACAAAAGAGGGCTTTGCTCATCTTCCTCCTTTAGGAGATCTAGACCTCCACTTGGAGAAGCTCCTCTTGGATATCAAGCACTCCTATTGGAGAAGATCCTCTTTGGATGCAAGACCTCACCTAGTGAGAAGACCTTTACCCTAGTGCTATTCCCCTTGGATTAATCTTATAATCTTGTGGATCTCATGTATGCTACTCTAGTGGATGTGATATTTGGGTTTGTTTGAGAGTTTTGTTCTTGTGTTCTTGAGTGTTTTTCCTCCTTTTTCCCCTCCAAGTGTGAAAAGATCCCACCTAGGGTTTGACCCTACAACAGGAGCCTTGTTTGGAAGAGGGGCTCTAGGTAAGAGGTCGATGCGGTGTTCGATGCCTCGTAGTGGTGGTAGTCCCGGAGGTAGCTCATCGGGGAAGACGTCCTAGAATTCCTGCAAGACATTATACAACACTAAAGGTAGATGGTGAGAGTTGTTAGTTGATGTTGTCTCATCCTTGCATAATAGGACATAGTGCATAACACTTGATGGGTTCTCACACACTTCTCTCATCTCACTTTTGGTGGCAAATAGCACTAGGTTTTTCTTGTTGCGCATCATGGAGACACTCCCTTTGGTGTGGCTCACTCTCTCACTATTCTCTCCATGATGGGTGGTTGTTTGCTTGTCGGCGATCACTTGACTTGGTGACATAGGTCATAGCACGTACTCCTTTCCCTTCATCTTGAAGCTATAGTGATTGGTTCATCCATTGTGGATGATGCCGCGGTCGAATTGCCATGGTCGTCCAAGTAGGCGATGGCAAACGGACATGGGAACCACGTCACATTCCAAAGTGTCTTCATATGCTTCGATCTTGAAGGAAACTTGAACCATGTGCTCTACTTGATTGGTGCCGGAGTCGCTAAGACATTGGACCATGTAGCTAGGGGCGGGGATGCTTCATCTTGACCAATTGTAACTTGGAACAAAGCTCTTCACTTGCCAAGTTGTGGCAACTTCCTCCGTCGATGATGACCTTCACAAAATGACCGTTGATGCCCGCCTTGGTGTGGAATATGTGGCAACTTTGGTCTTCTTCTTGTTGGTGTTGAAGCTTTAAGACCTTGGAGATAGCGAGAGCAGGGCTTGAATTATTGTCACAAAAGACTTGGTCATATTCATCTTTGTTCAGTTGCCGGTGCATAGCCATGTGCTCAAGGGCTTCCATTTCCACTTCAATCATGGAGTCGTAGGTGCCGTCGTAGTTGAGGATGATGGCATGCTTATTGGTACACTCAAAGGACTTGTGTCCTCGACAGCCGCATGTTAAGCATTTGATGGAGCTCGTCTTGACGGTCTCATCGGTTGTAGTAGACGATGATGAAGCTCTCAGCTTGTAGTTGCTTATAGTAGTAGGACGACTTGAGGATGTTGAACTTTTGTTGTAACTTGACTTGTCACCGTTGCTTGGTGAAGCTTTCATCGTGGAAGAAGCTGTCAAAGTCGTTGAAGCTTGGTTGTAGGAGGAGCCGTAGGTCTTGGAAGGGAACTTGGCATACTTGAAGTCTCTTGCCCTTGACATTCCGCCTTGGTAGCTTGGTGCACTAGCTCCATGAGGTTGGAGTAAGGTTGGAAGTTGATGATCTTCTTGATAGGATGATTGAGGCCATTCAAGAAACATGCCATAGTTTGCTCATCATCTTCCGTGACATTGGCTCATATCATGGCAATCTCCATTTCCTTGTAGTACTCTTCAATGCTCTTTGTTCCTTACTTGAGGAGTTGTAATTTCTTGAAGAAGTCGCGGTTGTAGTAGGTTGGCACAAAGCACGCTCTCATGACATCCTTCATTTGATTCCATGTTGTGATGGGTGGTTCACCTCTTGCCTCACGGCGCTCAATGACATGCTCCCACCAAATGAGGATGTAGTCTTGGAACTCAAGGGTTGCCATGGCGATCTTCTTCTCTTCTTCATAGTTGTGCAAACGAAAGATCTTGTCAACCTTCAATGCCCATGAAAGGTACTCCTCGTGATCATTGCTTCCGGAGAACTTAGGCATGGTGAACTTGAGTTTCCGTAGCGTTGCTTGTCATTTTGTTGGGGTCGATGGTGATGATGATGATGGTCTTGCCGTGGGGGAGGATCTTGAACCGCTTGATTCTCTTGCGCCTCACTATTGGCTTGGCATTGAGGTCGTGGAAGGTTAGCACGATTCTTCATCTCTTTAAGCTCCTCAAGACATGCGGCTTCTTCTTGGCGCTCTCGGCAGAGGGCCTCTTCTTGAAGTTATGCTTGGCGGTTGCGCTTGTCGATGGCAAGTGTAGCTTCGTGAAGAGCACGTTGTGCTTCAAGGTTTTGTTCCTCACGATGTTATTGCTCTTGTCAAGGTGCATCGCCATCTTGGTGTTGTTGTCGAATTTCATCACCATCTTGTTGTTCTTGTCGATCTTGGCGTATTGGAGCTTGCGCTTGGACCATAGGATCACTATCTTGCCGACGTTGTCGTTCACGTGCCCAGAGACGGTCTTGTATTCCATTGCCATGGAATGGGTTGCTGGAGCTTGATGATCTTCATGGTCTTGGCAACGGTATGAACAAGCTCTGGTAGGACTTGCATCCGTAGAAGATTGTGAAGAATGTCAACTTAAGTGGCTCCATCTTGGATAGGATGATGTCGTAGAGGAGTGATTGACCATCATGGCTTGTATGTCTTCCTTGAGAGAGTCCATTGATGTGTCGAAGTAGTCTCTTGTACGTTGCTCAGATTGTCGCAAGCCGGTAGCGAGTAGGTCGATGCGGTCGCCCAATGCTTCATTCTCTTGATGCAAATCTCTTTGTGTGCCGAAGAGGTGGTTCTTGGTGACGTAGATGTTTGGGTCCTCATCTTGATCGATGAAGAGTGGATTCTAAGAAGTAGTTAGCCTATCCATCACCTCAAGAAAACGTAAGTGAAATAATGAAAAGAACTAGACCAAATGTACCTTACCAGATGTTGAAAATGGATCAATGATCACTCAATAGTGTAACAAGGAAATAACACAATTCGTATCGGATCTCGTCGATTTCTCACACCTACACAAATAAAGCCTTTGGTGGAGCTTGGTGAGGATGGTGGACAAAATATATGCAATTGTTAGTGAGACTAAATAATGTTGAAAAAGATTCACAAATTTGCAAATGCAAGAAGTTGACTAATAGCAAGTAGTGGTACATGGAAACACACTCGCAAATAGATAAATGGGGTTGTGCAAACCAAAAATCAGTGGAAATGTGGAATCCACGGAAAATGCTCGTGTTGCACAACACAAGAGAGACGCCAGCATGATTGCACAATAGGCGGATATGGGACTTGTGCACAACCTATAAAGCAAAAATGCAACGACTTCTATCCCAAGTATCTATATGTATGGTGTTCCGGAGGTATGATCCAAGATGATCGAGTATGACAATCTTAATGTAGTATGATGCTATGGTTCTTGCTTAAAAGCTCTTTTGCTTATCTTTCTTTTTTGCTTAAAAGCTTGTTTGGCTCTTTCTCTTTTGAGCTCTTTCTCATGCAAAACTTGACGAACCGAGGTAGTTATTGTGTATATGCAATGACAACCTTGTGACACAAGAGATGATGCCAAGATATGTGTACCAAGAAGATGTGATATATGCATTGATCACTAATGTGCAGAAGTAACGTTGCCGGCAATACTCAAAGGTTAGTCTTGATAGGTAAGTGGCACAAAAATGGGCTATTGGGTTATCAATGCAATGGCAAGGGTAGTCTACGATAGTGTCGTTGAGGTTAATGTCCTTGCTTATGGTGGACGGTGTCAAAATGATGAAGAGGTCGAGGTCGATGACAAAGATGAGCGGCGCTGACGTCGTTGTCGAACCGTCCCTAAGTAGCCGAAACACGTTAGGAAACAGAAACCGCAACTCAATTCTCAAAGACCAAAAGTGGCAAAATTATCGGAGTTTCTAGCGGGTAAGCAATGGTGGTTGCGGAAATCGGTGGTGGTATGCGGCAATGCAATGTGGGGTTACGGGAGCGGTGGTGCGGAAAGTGTAGCGGGCGGATGAAATTTTTTCGAGGGAAATTTCAGTCTTGTCAGGTTCGGTTGGACGTTCGGTGGGGGTCGGACGACCGATGGTCGTCGGACGTCCGGTGACTATTGAACGTCCGTTGCCTGGGCAATTTCGGGCATGGGATGAACTCTAGGGTTCGTGGTGGGTGCAAAATGTGGGCAAAATTGGACAAATTTGTGGATTGGAAATGGGGGACTGAATCTAGATCTACCCGCTACACATCAAATCCACAGATCAAATCCAACAAAACTTCATCACACCAACAAATCACAAAAAAAATTGGGGGCTATTTTTGTGGGGATTTTTGAATTTAGGACGAAATCAACAAAATTAGGCTAGAAAACAAAGAGGGGAGGCCCCAAATTCATGATCAACATTGGCTCATGATACCAAGATGATGTAGGGTGGAACCCTAGGGGCCGATCTTTCATGATTTGGAGGGGATCACATGAAGAACATGAGGGGGAACATATTGCGGAGCATCCTTCCATCATCCCCATGGACTGTACACCAAAACATCAAACCCCACGTGGACCCATGACAAGAGCTAGAGCACGTGCAATGGAAACCAAGGTGAACTCTTTCCTACTGGACATGCATATGGATACAAGTGGAACTTGGCTGCTACCTCACCAAAATGCTCTGTGTGTCATTAGGTACGAAGATGAGCATTCCCAAGCAGCTAAGAAGCATCACCAAGGAGTTGGAGAACCAGCCCAAGTCCACACAAAGGAACAAGAAGACGAATAGCAACTAGACAGGAAGTCCCAGGCGACCCCGTGCACGCGGGCCCCCGAGACCCCGTGCCCAGGGACTATCCAGGGAGTTGGCGATGTAGAACCCCATGCACACGGGTGTGTACCGTGCACACGGGACTCCCGTGCACACATGCCCAACTTACCCTGTGTGCACTGGCCCTACAGGATGGGCATCTGAGATTGTGTTTTGGACCTCCTCTCCTTCCACTTCGACCCCAAGCCTATATATTCCGTACCTATGGTTATGTTTAGGGTTAGCAAAGTATTATATGAGATATTTTTGTGCTTTGCTCCTTCTACCAATCCATTGAAGATCAAGGCCTCTTAGGAGAGGATCCACTTGTGGATTTCAAGACCACCATCTTGGAGAAGACTACCATCATCAAGACCTCATTTCTAAGGAGTGGGAAGAATTCTACCTAGTACTTGTTTCCTTTGATTGTGCTTGTAATCTTGTAGATCTCATGTATGCTATCTCTAGTAGATGTGTGATTTGGGTTTTGTTTGAGTGCTTCTCCAATGTGTTCTTGTGTGTTCATCACTTTCCCCACATCCAATTGTGAAAAGATCCCTTCTAGGGTTCCACCCTACAACATCTTGGTATAATGAGCAAGGTTGATTCACATCTTGGAGTCCCTACCCTCCACTTTCTAGCTTGATTTTGTTGTTTTTCGTCCTAATTCAAAAATCCCCACCAAAAAGAGTCCCAAGATTTTTTTGGTAATTTGTTGGTTCTTATGAGATTTGGTTGATTTGATCCACGAATTTGGTGTTTGACAAGTTGATCTACCCCCTACCACCTTCCACCACCTTTCCATCCATCACCTTTGGTTGGATTTTGCATAATTTCCATGGATCCAAAGGTGTTTATCCGCTCTCGGAACACCCCGTGCACACGGTCCATCGGGACCCCGTGCACACGGGTATCACTCACCCCGTGCGCATGGGCTACTCAGAGAAGTTTGACCACTCCCATTTTCCTTCTTTTTGCCATTCCACCACCACTTCTGCTCTTCCTTAGTACTTCTTGTGGTTGTTTGAGTTTTGGGTTGCGGTTTCCCTCGTGTCCTAAGGTGTTTCGGCTACTTAGGCACGATTTGTCGTCATCATCACCGCCAGTCTTCATCGACTCGGCCTCCACATTGGCTTCGCCAACATCACCTTCATACCAACCGTAAGCAAGGACAGTAACCTCGACGACACCATAGAATTACCCTTGCCATTACCTTCATAGCTTCGAGCCTCTTTTGCGTAGCTTTCCCACTAAGACTAGCGAGTTGAGAATTGTCAGGCCATGCCTTAGTACACCTTTAGTGTTACATCTCTCCCGTGCATATATTACTTATTGATTCGCATTGTGGCTCGCTTATCAACCATTGTGGCATAGTAAAAAAACTTTTAAGCAAAAGAAAAAGAAGAGAAGCAAAGAGCTTGTAAGCAATAGCATCGAGCCTCAAAGCATAGTTACATCATCTTTCTCACGACATACTTAAGCATACTTGGACAGTAGAGTACCCATTTCTCTCTTAGGTTGGTGCAATCGAGCTATGTCTTTCTAGTATCCGTGAAACAAGAGCTTTATCCGTGGTTACACATCTTGTGCTCATTCCTTGGTTGCGCGGATCCCATTTATCTTCCGTGTGTGTGTTCCTAGAGATATCCTTGGGTTTGATCTATTTGTCTTACTTGCGATTCGTGCATCTTTTAAACCTTTTCAACATCTTGACTAACATTTGCTTGAATTATTTGTGCCACTTCCTAACCGAGATCCATCATAAGCCTTTACTTGTAGGTGTGAGGAACAAAACCTGGTACCAATTCTACTATTATAGCATCATGTGGGATCGTACTTGATACATCCACAATCTTCGAAAAAGGTATCTTTGGTCTATTCTCCAATTTTTCCTACTCACCACCACTTCTACATGATGGATATGCCTTCTTCTTCGACGAACCCTCTCTTCGAGGAACAAGATGACGAACGCGACTACATCACCAAGAATAACTTATTCATCGCGCAACGAGCTCTAAATCAAGAAAGTGAAGCTTTGGGTGGTCGCATCAAGCAACTCGCCACCGACCTACGACAATCGGAAGCACGACAATGGGACTATTTGGATGCCAAGCTCTCCAAACAAATGGATGAATTCTGCAACATGATCATGAGCCGCGCATCTTCCTCAACCGCTTCACCAAGACTGAGCCACTCAAGTCGACACTCGTCATCTTACTCTTCTTCTGATGCGAGTCCTCCTCGACGCAACGACACTCAAGATTGCCAAGCTCAAGAAAATCCTTTCCATGGCAATGGCCTACACGACCGAGTTCGAGCACGTGATCAAGCAAGACGCCAACAACAAGAAGCTATGGAGCATGATCTACCTCCACAATGTCCTTGTCAAGCATCTCAAGACCGCGATGCAATCCGGCAAGAGCAACAAAGTCGTGAAACTCAAGCTCAAGTGGCTCAAGACACACTCCAGAGTCCACTCGAGCTATTGCCCAACGCAGCCGTCAAGTACGTGAGCAAGAAGAAGCCCTTCGTCAAGCACGACAAGAAGAAGTCGCTCATTGTGAAGAACAACAAGAAAGGTGAAACCGGGAACATATGCCTCGACCGCCTCCACGGCAAGCAGATCGACTGCTCGAAGACCCCCCCCCCCCCTTAACGCTAAGAGCAACACCAAGCGGATTGAGTGCTCGAAGACCATGCTCCATGCCAAGAGCGACATCAACATCATCACTATGATGGAGAACTCCACTACGGCAAGCTCAAGTTCACCATGCTCAAGTTCTCCGGAAGCAGTGATTTCGAAGAATATCTCTCATGGGCATTGAAAGTCAACAAGATATTCCGTCTTCACAACTACGACGAGGAAAAGAATACCGCCATGGCATCTCTTGAATTTCAAGACTACATTCTCATTTGGTGGGAACAAGTGATCGAGCGACGCCACGAGAAGGACGAGCCACCCATCATGACTTGGACACAAATGAAGGACGTCATGCGAGCCCGCTTCATGCCCACATACTACACACGTGATCTCTTCAAGAAGTTGCAACCTCTCAAGCAAGGCGCGAAGATGGTGGAAGAATACTATCAAGAAAAGGAGATCACCATGATACGAGACAATGTCAAAGAAGATGATGAGCAAACAATGGAACGCTTCTTGAACGGCCTCAACCACCCAATATAGAATATCGCCGATATCCAACCCTACTCCAACCTTCTCTATCTAGTTCATCAAGCGACCAAGGCGGCACGACAAGTACAAGAATATTTCAAGTATGCCAAGTACTCATCCAAGACCAACGGCTCATACACTCAAGCTACCTCTACTACAACTTTGGCACCTCCTACACCGACTAGAGCATCACCAAGTACTGGCGACAAGTCAAGCTACAAGCAAGGTATGCCTTCCTCAACTTGTCCTCCGATAACCAACTATAAGAACAAGACTTCTTCTTCATCGGCACCACCAGACGATCCCGTCAAGATCAGTTCTATCAAGTGGTTCACATGTGGTGGCCGTGGACACAAGTCTTTCCGATGCATCAACAAGCGAACCATGATCGCCAATGATGATGGTACGTATGACTCCATGAGTGAAGAAAAGATGGAAGCACTCGAGGATGTCGCCATGCAGTGCCAAGTGAATGAAGAAAAAGATTCTCAAGTCTATTGTGACAACGATTCAAGTGCCGCTCTCGTGGTCTCCTAGGTCTTGACACTTCAACACAAACAAGACGAAGACCAAAGGTGTCACATCTTCCACACCAAGGCCGGCATCAATGGGCGCTCCGTGAAAGTCATCATTGACGGAGGAAATTGCCACAACTTGGAAAGTGAAGAGTTATGTTCCAAGCTACAATTGGTCAAGAAGAAGCATCCTCGTCCCTACAAGGTCCAATGGCTTAGCGACTCCGGCACCATTCAAGTGGAGCACATGGTGCTAGTTTCCTTCAAGATAGGCGCTTATGAGGATACCATGGAGTGTGACGTGGTTCCTATGTCCGTGTGCCATCTTCTCGGGAAGACCCTTTCAATTCGACCTCGGCGTCATCCACAATGGGAGAACAAACCACTATAGTTTCAAGATGAAGGGAACAAAGTACGTGCTACAACCTATGTCACCAGGCCAAGTGATAGCCGACAAGAAAGCATCTACCCATCATGGAGAGACTAGTGAGAGAGTGAACCACCACAAAGTGAGTGAGCGCCACAAGCCACAATTGAGTGACTCTTTGCCAAAAGAGAAAAACATGGTCCTCCTAGCCACAAAAAGAGAGATGAGAGAAGTGTGTGAGAACCCATCGAGTGTCATGCACTACGTCCTATTGTGCAAAGATGAGGTGGCAAAGACTAACACTCCTAATCCCCTTCCTCTAGTGTTGGCTGATTTGTTGCAGGAATTCATGGATGTCTTTCCCGATGAGCTACCTCCCGGTCTTCGTCCTCTGCGTGGCATCGAAAATTCAATCGACCTCATCCCCAGCGCACCTCTTCCTAACAAGGCTCCATACCATGTCAACCCCAAAGAAACCAAGGAAATACAAAGGCAAGTCCAACATCTCATAGATCATGGACATGTGCGTGGAAGTTTGAGTCCTTGTGTCATACCAGTAATTCTTGTGCCAAAAAGAGACGATAGCTTTTGCATGTGTTCTGATTGTAGACCTATCAATGCTATCACCGTTCGATATAGGCGTCACATTCTACGCCTTGATGATATGCTAGATGAGTTTAGCAGTACCTCCATTTTCTCTAAAATTGATCTTAAAAGTGGCTATTATCAAATCCGCATACAAGAAGGTGATGAATGCAAAACCGCTTTCAAAACAAAATTTGGCTTGTACGAGTGGTTAGTTATGCCTATGGGTTTATCCGAAGCACCTGGTACTTTCATGAGAGTTATGGATTACGTGCTTCGCCCTTACATTGGTGTGTTTGTTGTAGTTTACTTTGAAGACATTCTTATGTTTAGAAACTCCCTCAAGGAACATGAAGATCATCTTAGGGTGGTTTCACAAACTCTTAGAAAAGAGCGACTTTATGCCAACATGGAAAAATGCACATTTGACGTGACAAAATTGTTTTCTTGGGATTCGTTGTGTATTCAAAGGGTGTTCATGTAGATGAGTCTAAAATTGAAGCAATTAAAACTTGGCCACAACCCACTAATTTGCAACAAGTGCGTAGTTTCCTTGGTCTAGTATGTTTTTATCGTCGCTTTGTGAAATACTTTAGCACTACTTCCACACCGTTCCATGCTTTGAGTAAGAAGAATGCACCCTTTGTTTGGGGACCCTTGCAATCTACCGCATTTGATGAGCTCAAATTTTTGCATACACATGCCCCAATTCTTGCATTACCTAATTTCGACAAAAATTTTGAGGTACATTGTGATGCTAGTGGTAATGGAATTGGAGGAGTTTTGATGCAAGAAAAGCGACCCATTGCATACTTCAGTGAAAAACTCTCCAGTGCTCAACTTAACTATCCCATCTATGACAAATAATTGTATGATTTAGTGCGAGCATTGCATGTTTGGGAGCATTATCTTCGCCCACATGAATTTGTCATACATAACGATCATGAGACACTTAAGTACCTAAAAGGTCAAACCAAGTTGAATAAACGGCATGCTAAATGGAGTGAATTTATTGAATATTTTCCTTATGTGATCAAGTACATTAAGGGTAAAGAAAATGTTGTGGCGGATGCTCTTTCCAGCAAATGCATGTTAGTTACTCAACTTGAATTGAATGTGATAGGTTTTGAACATGTTAAAGCTCTTTATGCCAAGGGTCCTTCCTTTTTGATTCCTTATGCAAAATGTCTTGCTCACACTTGTTGGGAGAAATATTATCTCAAGAATGACTGCCTTATGTGCGCTAACAAACTTTGTATACCAGAGTCTTCTCTTCATTTGTTACTTTTGCAAGAGGCTAACGGAGGTGTACTTATGGGACATTTTTGACGCAACAAGACCTTTGCTACACTCTCCAACAAGTACTTTTGGCCAAAAATGTTCCGCGACGTCGCGCGGCTCACCAGCCGATGCTCTACATGCTGCAAATCTAAGTCAAATGCTCAATCTCATGGTTTATATATGCCACTTCCAATTCCTTATCAACCATGGGAAGATATTAGTATGGATTTTGTGCTTGGTTTGCCTAGGACTCAAAATGGAAAGGATTCCATATTTGTTGTTCTAGACTAATTCTTGAAAATGGCACATTTCACCCCATGCAATAAGATAGACGATGCTTCACATGTCACAAATCTCTTTTCCCTGAAATCTTGAGGTTACGTGGAGTGCCAAGGACCATTGTGTCAGACCGCGACTTCAAGTTCCTAAGCTACTTTTGGAAGATTCTATGCGCCAAGCTCGGAATCAAGATTCTTTTCTCGTCGGCCTATCATCCACAAACCGATGTCACCAACTGGACGCTCTCCACCCTCCTACGCTTGTTGATCAAGAAGAACATTAAGGAGTGGGAGGAGTGCTTAGCCATCGCCGAGTATGCCTACAATCGAGCTCGACATTCAACTATCGGCAAGTCCCCTTTCGAAGTTGTCTACGGCTTCAACCCTTTGTCACCATTGGAAATTCTACCTTTCCCACTATAAAAACGCACAAACATGGATGCAAGTGCAAGGGCAAGCTTCCTCAAGAAGATGCATGAAGATACAAGGGCAGCAATCGAGCATCAAGTACATCGCATCACCAACAAGCTCAACATCAACAAGACACTAATGGTGTTCCAGCCGGGAGATCCCGTATGGCTTCATCTTCGCAAGGACCGCTTCCCCAACGAGAGCATGTCAAAACTGCTACCACGAGCCGACGGACCATTCAAGGTGCTAGCACGCTACAATGACAACACTTACAATATTGACATCCCACGCAACAAGTACAATGTAAGCGACATCTTCAATGTCAAAGACTTGGCCAAGTACCATGGTAATGAAGATCTTGTCCGTGCACGGATCTCTCCCAACAGAGGGGGGAGATATGATGTGGAGCATCCTTCCATCATCCCCCTGGACTCTACACCAACACATCAAGCCCCACGTGGACCTATGACAAGAGCTAGAGCACGCGCAATCGAAATCGAGGTGAACTCTTTCCTACTAGACATGCATATGGATACAAGTGGAACTTGGTTGCTACCTCACCAAAATTCTCTATGTGTCATTAGGTACGAAGAGGAGCATTCCCAATCAGCTAAGGAGCATCACCAAGGAGTAGTAGAACCACCCCAAGTCCACACGAAGGAAGGAGAAGACAAAAAAGAAGCTGGACAGGAAGTCCAAGGCGACCCCGTGCGCACAGGCCCCCGAGACCCCGTGCCCACAGACTATCCAAGGAGTTGGCATTGCAGCACCCCACGCGCACGGGTGTGTACCGCGCCCACGGGACCCCCGTGCGCACGGGCCCAACTTACCCCATGTGCACGAGCCCTACAGGATGGGCGGCTGAGATTGTGTTTTGGACCTCCTCTCCTTCCACTTAGACCCCAAGCCTATATATTCTATACCTAGGGTAATGTTTAGGGTTAGCAAAGTATTATATGAGATATTTGTGATATTTGCTCCTTTACCACTCCATTGGAGATCAAGGCCTCTTAGGAGAGGATCCACTTGTGGATTTCAAGACCTCCATCTTCGAGAAGACTACCATCATCAAGACCTCATCTCTAAGGAGTGGGAAGAACTCCACCTAGTGCTTGTCTCCTTTGATTGTTCTTGTAATCTTGTGGATCTCATGTATGCTGCTCTAGTAGATGTGTGATTGGGGTTTTGTTTGAGTGCTTCTCCCTTGTGTTCTCATGTGTTCATCACTTTCACCACCTCCAAGTGTAAAAATACCCCTTCTAGGGTTCCACCCTACAACATAACCTGAGGGGAAACAAGAGGAAACACTCAAACAACCTCAACCCAATCACACATGTGCTAGATTCATGAACACAAAGAGGTCATAAAGATCCAAAGACAACAAAGGAAAGACACAAGTAGCTAGTTCTTCTCCAAGAGGAGGTCTTGAATCCGAGATGGATCTTCTCCTAGGTGGATGGCTTGAATCCACTTGGGGGATCTTGTCCTAGATGAAGGGCTTGGCCACCAATGGAGTAGGTATTAAGTGGATGAGCCATACTTTATCTCTCAAATGAGCTAAACTATTGCTAACCATACAAAGAGGAAGGAGGAGGAGTATATATTGTCTAGGGTCATGAAAGGGTAAATGGGCTTCGGCCTGACACACTGTACACAGACAGGTGTCAGACGTCCAACAGTTACCGGTCGTCTGGTGTCTTGCTGGTGCCGGGACATTCGGTAAGTGTCGGATTTCTGACGTTTTGGCTTTGATGGGCATCCGTCGGATTTCCGGCCGAGGTCGGACATCCGGTGCGTCGGTCATCCTGTGGGCTTCAGACTCTCGGTGTTTTGGCGCTGGTCGGACGTTCTTGGATATCCGATGGCTTTCGGACGTCCGATAGCTGGGTGCGTCGGTCATTCGGTACTTGTCAGTCGTCCGGCCGCTGTAGCATTCTGGGACCTGGCTAGCTAGAGTTTTGGGCGTCGGACGTCCATCAAGCCTCGGTCGTCCGGTGGCTGGGGATTTTCTGGCAGCTCCTCTTCTTGTTCCTTGTACTCGGTGTCCTCGCTGTCTTGGTTGTTGGATGTAGTTGTTCTGTGGCTTCTCTCTAAGTACCTTATCACACATAGTGTCTTCGCTTGAGGTAGTAGCGATGTCTCACATGAAGAATGTATAAGTCGGAGAGGAGCGAGTTCACCTTATCTTCAATAGCCTTTGCTCGAACTCTTGTCATTAGTCCAAGTGGTGTCGTGGGAGCCGTAGGTAGGTCCATGGGGATGACCTTAGGATGCTCCGCATCATACGCTCAATGCTTCATTCTCTTGATGCAAAGCTCTTTGCATGCCGAAGAGGTGGTTCTTGGTGACGTAGTTGTTCGGGTCCTCATCTTGCTCAGTGAAGAGTGGGTTCGAAGAGGTAGTTGGCCTATCCATCATTGCAAGCAAATATGTGAGTGGAAGAAAGGAAATAACTATACCAAATGTACCTTAACCGATGATGAGAATGGATCAATGATCACTCAATAGTGTAGCAAGGAAATAGCACAATTGGTACCGTATCTCGTCAATCTCTCAGTCCTACACAAATAAAGCTTTTGGTGGAGCTTAGTGAGGATGGTGGCACAAAATTTATGCGAATGTTAGCAAGACTCAATAATGTTGAAAAATATTCATAAATTCACAAATGTAACAAGTAGACCAATAGCAAGAAGTGGCACACGGAAACACACACACACACACACACACACACACACACACACACAGAGAGAGAGAGATAAATGGGGTCGTGCAACCAAGGAATGAGCTCAAAATGTGGAATCCACGGAAAATACTCTCGTTGCGCAACTCTAGAGAGACGCTAGCACAATTGCACAATAGGCGGATACGAGACTTGTGCACAACCTACAAAGCAAAAATGCAACGGCTTCTATCCCAAGCATGCTATATGTATGGTGTTCCGGTGGTATGATCCAAGATTGTGGAGTATGACAATCTTAATGTAGTATGATGCTATGGTTCTCTCTTAAAAGCTCTTTGCTTATCTTTCTCTTTTGCTTAAAAGCTTGTTGCTCTTTCTCTTTTGAGCTCTTTTGTTGGTCACTTATGCGAAACTTCATGAACCAAGATAGCAATTGTGTATATACGGTGACAACCTTGTGACACAAGAGTTGATATCAAGATGCTTGTACCACGATGATATGGTATGTATGCAATGGGAAACAACGATCACTAATGTGCACAGGTAACATTGTCGACAATATCAAATGTCTAGTCCGATAGGAAAGTGACGCAAAAATGGGCTATGGGGTTGTAGCGACCTGACCTCAAATGGTCAAGCTTCTGTGTATCTGTGCCATCCCTGGATCAGCATGCTGGCACACACAGTACATCAATATATATATATATATATATATATATATATATATATATATATATATATATATATATATATATATATATATATATATATATATATATATATATATCAAAGTGCAGCCACATGTATAAATAATGTAAAACTGATATATACCTCGTAAGTCTCAGCGGAAATAATCAATCGGGGGTGGAGTCCCATCAACGCCATAGGCAGGTTGTGTGTAGACTGTAACCCTATACTGTAGCTCTTACTCATTGAAGAAATATCTGCAACATGATACGTTGCAGCCATGTAGGTCAGTACATTGAATGTACCGACAAGATCACTATAAGAAAAATAGATGATAAGACTATACTATATGCAATATGGCTTTGTGGCTCTGTGTCTGAGTTTTGTTTGCGTAAAAGCTGCTTTTATTTTCCGTACCTCAAAGGAATAACATGAGTCTGTAATACAGAGTTTTCTATCTTGACATGGTTCCGCCAATCAATGTGCATAGCCCAAATCATCATAAGTTGCCCACAATCAGTCCGGTGTTGAGAGTTCCAAGATAGATCCAAGTCCAGATGCTCAAGTTGATCGTAACTGGGAACATGGCTAATCGATTAGGTTTTAACCCTCTGCAGAGGTTTGTACACTTTACCCACAAGATTTGATCCCTCTTTTTACGTTCTCGCACTTCAGGGTGTTTGAGAACAAGACGACCAAAACATGGTCTTTCGGAGAGTTCCCCTGACCACTGTTCGGCTCTCATCCAATCCTACCATAGTTCTACATCTGCTAGCATCGTCCCAGGCAGAGTCACAACTAAGGTCAACCAAGCCATAGCCCATAGTTACTTGCAGTTGCACAGGTAAGCTTCCAGGCATGAAGTATTCTTCCGTCTCTTTGAATCTGGGTGAAGCTTTCCGCAAGATGTCATGGCGCTTCTCCAAGCATCCCGGCCATCCACTGGTTTCTATAGGGTGCCTGCCAACCGTCCTTCACCTAGTAGTGTGTATTCAATTCTTTTCTCGAGTCCTGAGGTCTTGAGGCCTTGAAGATGCAGTCCTTGCAGATTCCATCATGGAGTTGTTGTCATTGACGTATTGTCCTCCTTCACACCACTCTCGTGCACTCATACCAAACCCCGTCTACTATAGCGTAGCATTAAAACTATATAACATCTCGGGCTGGTAACAAGGAGATGGGTTCCTACCTCATGCAATCTACTCAACTACAAGATTCAATAACACTACTGGAGGAATTGTTGCAAATATGACACTAAATGCAATAAAAACATAGGTATGGAAAGCATGGTCAAAGTGAACTTGCTTGGTATTACTTGATGAAGATTGTAACGCTCTCAGAAAATAACTTGATAATATCCATCACTCCGATGTAAATCTATATTAAACATGCACGACATTCACATAAGCAAGCCTTCTACCAAGCAATTCTAACAATCATTAAAGAAATCAAAATGTAATGCATCAAATAAAATCAATAAAGAAAATCAATAATAGAAACCAAAATAAAGGTCCAAGAAGAACTTCAAAGAAAACCACGAGAAAAACTACCAAGGAAAAGTCTAAGACTTTACTACAAACAATAAAAATAGCTTTTGACTTATATAAAACTAAAAAAATTAATAAATCTCTAAACTAATAAATTAACAGAAAAGAAAAATGAAAACAACTAACTTAACAGAAAGTATTTTTCATTAAATTTTACTAGCAAAAAGAAACACATAAAAAGCTTTTGTAAAACTATGTTTATACCCTATGCAAGTTTTCATGCACAACTAAAGAAAATAAAATTTTAAAATAAGAACAAAATTTTCTACTGTTTAATAAGAGAAACAAAACTAAATTTTTCAAAAGTGAAAAAAGTTAAAAAACATTTTAAAAACTATAGGAAATGAAAATAACACTAAACTATGTAAAATAGTATTGTTTTGCCTAAAACCCTACTTTAAAATAAACAAAAACTAATTTGCAAAAGTCTACTATTTAGATAAAAGATCAAGTGATCACTAGCAAAAAGAATTAATCAAAAAGCTATTTTAAATAAAAGTTATTAGCAATCTAGTGTTTGTAACAAATCTGTTTGAATAAAAAGTTCAAAAATAATTTTCGTTGGTTTCTCTGGATAGACGGGATTTTTGTGAAACCGTAGGAAAAATAATCATCAAAATCGGAGTTGTGGATCGAACGATATAAAAAACAAAGCTGAATCTAAAATTAGAAATAGAAACGAACAACAACAACAACAACAACAACAACAAAAATCGTGCACTAGCTATGTAGCGGGCTGTAACTGGGCCTAAGGGGTGTGTGTTCTGTACTAAGCTACTCTCGGGCGTATTATAACTGAACCTCTAACACACGTACAATTAAAATAAACAGCGTACCGGTTCGAGCTAATCGAAGAAAACCGATCTACAAAAACAAACCGACCTACTAAACCGATCAAATATTATTTGCACTTAACATTTCAAAAAAAACAGAGGGAGGCGCTCGTTGCTGTTGCTTACAGAGAGGTTGGCGCTCACAGGGAAGTAGGGCGCCGACGGGGTGGTGGCTCCAGACGCCGGCGGTGGAGGTGGCGATGTCCAGCGGGTGCGGGTCGTCTAGGGCGACCGATTTTTGTTGAGCGTGGGGCGATGGGTCGTCGGGGACAGCGAAGATGACGAGGATGAGGTGGCGGAGCGTGCGGAGTTGGGGCGGCCTCTGTAGATGACAAATGAGAGAAAAATCATGTCAAAACAGAACTTGGGGGGTAGACTAGGCCATTGGCCGGAGTTGGAAAAGCTAGGAGAGCTCACTGAAGTCGGAATAGACGGCGGATAGCGGTGGCTGTAGCGAGATCCGAACGGCATTTGCGGCGGCTGTGGATGGGTTTAGAGAGAGTTTCCGAAGGGGATTGCGAGAGGAGGGTAGGGTATATATAGGACATTTTCCTTGAGGAGGAGGTGGGCCGTGGGCTAGGGTTTGGCCATCGCGTGTGCGGCGGCGGCGTCGTGCTTGTGTTGACTTCCTCTGTTTTGTGTAGATGAAGATGAAGATGAGGTTGACCCAGCAATCAGAGAAAAAAAATAAAAAAATAAAAAAATGAGGGGGAGAGGGTTACATGGGAGAGAGAGAATGAGGGAAAGGGGTGGCGGTGGCTCTTGGGAGTTGGGAGCGCTCGCTAGGGGCAGTTCCCGTGTGAGCCTGGGCTCTGAAACTGGCCTGGCTCGGCCTGCTTGGCCGGCTGGCCTAGCGGGCTTCTTTTTTTTTTGAATAACAACGAGGAAAAAATAACATAATAACAAAAATTATATAGGCATATTATATATCAAATTTTTCAGATTTTTTTTTCTAAAACATGAACATATTTTCAAGACCAAATAAAATACTTAAAAAAAATCATTTTTTTGCAATAACTAAAAATGAGAAGGAATTTGGATTTCAAATAAATTGCATGTAATTTCTGCATTCAAATTTTAATATCAAACAAAACATTGTCTCTGATTTTGGAGTGTCATTTTCCTGCTCTCATTTTATTTGTTTATCAGAGGGTTTTCAAAAGGATTTGAACTCAAAATTGAATAGGGATTCAAGGAAATTTTTGGGAAAGTCCTTCTATTCCCTCTCATTTTTTAAGTTTCAAGTTCCACTCAATTATTTATTTAATATAACATTCCAAAATTTAGAATTCTGGGATGTTACAAACCTACACACTTCAAACGAATCACGTCCTCACGATTCGAAGAGGCCAGCAAGAGGGTTAGGATTGGAAGGTCTTCTTGAATTTCCAATGATCGCCAGAACGGTCCTGGGTTCTACCACCCTTAGAAGAATGGTTACCGTTCAGTGAAAACTAATGTAATCTCTCTTGGGGTTGGCAATGTTGGTCTTCTCACATCTTCGGGATACTCCTACACTAGGGCTCTTCCATTCGGGGCATAACCTTTTCCTCAACAACTTGTGTCCTTTTATTATTGTAAGGTTCTTCTGAGACTGGGTCTTCTTAGCTGACAGGTCTATCGCCGATACTAAACAAATATCGATACACTCATGGGGGTCAACAATTTCTGGTTTCTCCTGCAGGAAATGGTATTGGTTGAATCTCACCGTATAACCTATGGTTGGCAACGGTTGCCTTTACAGGGTTCCATTGTCCTACCATTCTATGGTTTTTGGCTTATCGCATTGACACTCTTCTAAGGTTTTCAGGGCTCTCTGATTTTCCATCAACATATGATAGTTCATGATAAAAGTCTCTGGTGTGGGGGCCAATCCATCCCGTACTTGAACCACAACTACATACGCACACAGTGAATCACGTATTCTAACACTAGGGCATTCTCACAAGCATTGCAAAAATTCTCTTGTCAACGAACTGAGTTCAGATATATCCATTGATTCTAAGGATACGACCAAAAATATTGCATACATGTGTATTTGTGAGGTGATTTCTAATGCAAACTATGCAATAATTTGTTTATGTCATCCAGGACAAAAATACTTCACAAACTTTTATGTCATTTCCAATTGCAGGTGTATCGGACATTTGTACAATCCACATATAAAGATAAGGGAGAAAGAGATGTTTACTTTTTGTTCAAAAAGTTCTCTCACGTCACTTTTGGGCCAAGAGAAGATAGAATCCAAGTCTCTCACGTTCTTGATTCAGATTCGGACTGCACAGACATACCTGAGTCAAAACGCCAACATCCTTTTCATACGGACTCCGAATTGGGTGATTCTTTTTTTGTTGGAAGCTATATTTCGCGCACTTTCCAACTCAATTGGATTCACCATCAAATTCATCCTTTGTGTTGAGTTACAGATGAAACAATCTGATACTGCAGCAAAATTTGAGTCAAACTACAAGTCCAAAGGTGTTACATCACCTCCACTTGGGCCCATTGGCCTTGTATGACCTAGGGTTAGTTTTAGGCTGCCTTGGGACGTCCTCCCACCTCCTTGGCCGCCACCCCTTGCTCCTATATAAGTAGATCAATCTAGTAGCTTTTCCCTTGGGATTTGTTTAGTTAAAAAGTTAGCCATTGCAACTTCGTGTACTTCATTTGTGTCCAACGACCAGACCAAGACCGCTTAGGGATCCCCACCTTTATCAATACTTCATATATACTTGCATTATTCAGATTGCTTTGATCATATTCTTGCTTGTTCTTCGATTGCTTGCAGGAATAGACCTTCGTGCTCAGGTTGATTGTGCTCTGGCGTGGTCAATAACCTCTCGGAGTTGGTTTAGCGATTGATAAGGCGCAACGTCGTGCATGTTTGTAGTCGGATCGTCAAAGTCATCTTCACTAAATCGATAGTTATCATCTCATCGAAAGATCGGGACACCCCGCCTCTATCAAGTGGTATCAGTTTTCAGGTTGCTCGTTGAGAATTTCCAGTTTTCCCTCGATTAGATTTATTTTCTTACCTATTGTCCAAGAAAAAGCCCCCCCAAAAAGTTAGATCTATTCATCCTTTGTCCAAGCCAGTCTAAGCCTTTGCAATTTTCTTTTTATTGTTTGCATTATTGAATTATCGGTTGCATTGTCATGTCGAGTTGCTGGTCTTAGTGTCTAGTTCGTTTAGAGTTTCAAGTTTTGTTCACAGTAGCCACGCTGCCGCTGCGTCGTTATCCCTTCCACTGTCTATCACCCATCCATCAATTTTCATCACGTCCTACCCGCCGTTCATGGTCATAATCATTGTTGAGGTCATTCACATCTTCGCTTGATCCAATCTGCATCTTATCTAGTTTGTTTCTCTTTTTTTATTATCACGAAGAAAAAATAGAAAAAAAGAGAGAAATAATAAAAAAAAGTGTGAGGAAAAACAAGAGAAAAAATAATAAAATTCAGAGCTATCTAGACTCAATCTCGTAGTTGAATTCGGATTGGAATCTGTTTTGTGCACTGTTCAGTAAAATAGGCATAACTTTCTCATACGAAGTCCGTTTTGGCTTCGCGAGTACTCAAATGAAAGCTAGCGACAAGCCGCATCTAAATAATTGCAAAAGCAAGTTCAATATATGGCACCTCAAAATCAGCTTCTAAATAGGTCTTTTTGCCCTCTGAAAGTTGCGAACACAGCTTATTCAAGTTTTCCAGGCAAGTTTTAGAATTTTTAACTGCTCATATCAACTCGGAATTGAGTGATTCATTTTGAATTGGAAAACTTGAGTTGGTAGCATTCTTTCAAAAAATTTATCAGAAAATTGGCTCAAACTTTTCAAGAGGAAGTTGGAGAGAGAGTTGTTGTATATCCTGCTTGGCAGTTGTTGTTCATCATTATCTTTACTGTCGTTGTGATCTTCACTTATATCTTGCTGTCCAGAGCTACTTAGTATCGTTCATTGATGCTAGTTGTGCTACGCCGTGACCTCATTAGTGTTCTAGGCTCGCATCTCTAGTCCGGTCTAACCTAGGACCAGCACAGTACCATCGTTGAGCGTTTATTCAACATTGCATCTTTGAATTGATTATTGCTAATTGTTTGCTACCATATATAGCCAACCTAGCTCTACATATTTCTACACCGTGTATACGTATGTTCCCCTGGCAATCGCTTTAAACAATCTTCATAGTTATTTGACACCGCTGGTTGCCTATCACCATGTCACAGCATGATTTTTGGCCCTTTCTTTTTCTTTTGTTTTTCCGAGATTTTTGCTTGAGTTTTCTTTTTCCATGGCTTTGTGGTCTGGAAACTGAAGAAGATGACCTCTTCTTTGTTTACAGAGTGGCTTGTCATTCCCAAATCTTTCCCTAGACCTTTCCATTTCCACCTTGCACCAAATCCCAATATTCTTTCTATTGGGAATATTCCTTTTCTATTAAAGGAATAACTCCAATTGCCCTAGGCTGTGAAGCAACCTATATTTCCATCACTCCTAAAATTCCCAAATAATTTTCATAATTTTTTTGGGTCATATCTTGATCAAATATGGCAAAACTTTTCATTGCCATGTTCAGAAATAATCCTCCAATAATTCATTTCCTATTCTGCCCTGAATGGCACTTTGTGAAGGAAGTGTCATTTATATTTCTCCTATTGACTCCCAACCTTTTTGGGCATGTTTATATGTCCAAATAATTGCCCCATGCACAAGTTCAAATTTATTTGCCTAGGCAATCTTCCTCAGTGAATTTTCAAAGTTTCTGTCAAATAGAAGGCTTTGTGAAGGAAGTACTAGCTAGGTGTATGCAAATAAGTTGCGCTTTTGCACACTCTTTAATGCGCTCATATTAATCCCCTCTACCCATTTGCAGCCCCATCCAACTATTTATGTGAAGCAAGTATATTTTTCAGGTTGTGAAGCAAGTATATTTTATATTGCTTCAAAAATCCTGATAAATTACCAGATCATTCTTCTACCCATAAAACATCTCTCTGCCCATTTTGGCGTCATTTCATTCAGCCATTTGATCACCATAATTATTTCAAGTTTCTGGTCAGCAGAGGTGTTTGTGAAGCAAGTGCCATTTTGCCTTGGCCATTTGGCATGTTCTTTTTGCAGCATCTTCATATGACCATATGACCCATCCTTGCCTCAAGTGGACACTCCTGGTGAGTGCATCTTGATGATCTTCATTTCTGGACCAAGTATGTAGTTGTGAAGCAACTGCAGTAAATCTTGATCCTTTTACCCTCAAAACCTCCAGGATAAATGTCCTTCGATAGTTAAACCTCCCAGACAAGCTATTTACTGATTTACCTAGCTGGTTTAACCACATCAAGTTACAAACACCTTCTTACTGATTTACTTTTGGAGCTAAGTGCAAATCTCTTCTTTGCCCCTGGACCGATTTATTTCTTTAATTGGACTAAGGGCACCAAGGACCATCCACTGGACATGGTTGGCCACGCCAAAGGGCGCCGCTTGGTCCAGTGCGCGTGGTGATCACGCTGATGTCATGCAAATGGCGTGCTCTGGATTCTTCCCGGCCCTGTGCCCGTCGTCTCCCTCCTCGTCTCGACCTCAAACCTTGTCCTGGAGCTTCCCCGTGACGCCCTACAGCGCCCTGCGTGGTTCGCCATGAATGCGCCGCTAGCACCATGCCCGTGTCGTGCCCCGCCTCTGTCCGCCATTAATGCTTGGTCGGGAGCTCGTCTGTGAGCTCTAGAGCCCTCCCCCGCGCCTATACAAGGACCCCGAACCCCCTCCGCACCTCACCAGCCTCTCCCCAAGTCTCCTCGATCACCAGAGTTGCCCAATCTTGCCATTTTATCCTCGGACTACCATGACCTCGCCGGAGTTCGTGTTGTTTCCGACGAGCTCAAGCCTCCCCTCCTCCTCTGGTGTTGTCCAACGCGTTCCCCTCGTCTCCGCGAGTCTCCCCAACCACTTGCCCCTCGCCGGAGTGCCCTGCTCCAACGAACACTTCCTCCATCACCACCTCTCTGTCCTCCTCCTGTCGCCTCTCACCACCGCACCCCCACTCCTCCCCAGCGTCCCTTCCTCCTCTGAACGGGACCGCACAGTCGCCCTGAAGCTGCCGGTGGCCTCGCCTCGGCCAATGGTGGTCGGAGTTGGCCGGGCCCCTCGCCGGAGTCTGCCGCCTGTGTCTCTGTCCCCGCGCGCCACCGTCGCCCTGCCTCTCTCCGGCGCTGCTGCTGCCCTAGGAGGATGCGCCACGCCGCCCCGTGCCCTTCGGTGGCCGCGCCCTGGCCGGAGGTGGCCGGAGCCGGCCTGCCCCCTCTTGCCGCCCCTCCCCTGCCCTCGCTACTCTGTCTCTAATCGGGGAGGCAGCGAGGAGGAAGAAGACAGGCGCGAGGAGAGAGAGAGGATAAGGCGGGCCCCGCCTGTAAGCCTCTCAGCGTTGCCCCCTGCCACGTAAGCATAAGTGTCAGCGCCCCAGCTGCACAGGAGCAAGGCACTGTGGCAGCGCCAGGTCAACAGCCTGCCACGGCGATCGGCACGCAGGGCTACACTCCAAGGTGCGTCGCTAGCAGGATGTTAGGAGCACAATCGATCAATCTCTCGATTACAGATACAGGCTTGAATTCGGTACAATCGATCAATCCGTTCTTGGGGAGAAAGGGGAAGGAGAAGAGAGAGCCGCCGCCGTTCTGATCCAACCGGATGCCTTTCCTCGTCTCGCTGATGGTGTAAGTAGTGGCGCCAGCGGGCCAACCCTAGCGGGTCCAGTCCGGCCCAACGATCCTTCGGTTGGGCTGTGCGATGCGGGCCGGCCTGCTAGCGACGCGCCTTGGAGTGTAGCCCTGCGTGCCGATCACCGTGGCAGGCTGTTGACCTGGCGATGCCACGGTGCCTTGCTCCTGTGCAGCTGGGGCGCTGACATCCCCCCCCTCCTTGAGAGCTGGCTCGCCCTCGAGCCAGTGTGGGGAACCTGTCGAAGAGGTACTTGGCGTCTTCCCAGGTGGCGTCGAGGACCGAAGGATCGGACCAGCGCACCAGCATCTGTTCACGCCGGCGTTGAGGCGTCTGTCGCCAACGCGTGTCCATGATCTCGACGGGGCGGAGGGGCTCGTCCGTGAACGCTGGCAGCTCCATCTCGACCGATGTGGTAGCTGGAATGGCTCGGCGCAGTTGAGAGACGTGGAAGACCGGGTGCACCTTGGCGCCTTCTGGGAGCTGCAGTTCGTAGGCCACCGGGTTGACCACCCGGATGATCTTGAAGGGACCGAAGTAGCGGAAGGCGAGCTTGTGGTTGGAGCGCCGAGCCACTGTTGTCTGGACATAGGGTTGGAGCTTGACGAAGACCGTGTCATCGACAACGAATGTGCGTTCGGAGCGCTTCTTGTCAGCTTGTTTCTTCATGATGTCGCGGGCGCGATGAAGATGGTCGGAGAGGACTTGTTGCACGTGCTTGCGCTCCTCGAGCCATTCTTTGAGCGGGGGATGCTTGCAAGTGGACGCGGCCTCGATTCCCCAGTGTCGAGGCTCGTGGCCGTACAGCGCTGCAAAAGGAGATGTGTTGAGGGCAGAATGATAGCTAGAGTTGTACCAGAATTCTGCGAGGGCCAAGTATTGGTGCCATTTGTGTGGGCAGGCATGGATGAAGCAACGCAGGTAGATCTCCAAGAACTGGTTGACGCGCTCGGTCTGTCCGTCAGTTTGGGGGTGGTAGGGTGTGCTCAAGTTCAGTTCAGTCCCGATGGTCTTGAACAGCTCGCTCCAAAAGGTGCTTGTGAAGACTGGATCCCTGTCGGAGACGATAGCAGCCGGCAACCCGTGGAGTTTGTAGACGTTCTCCAGGTACGAGTGAGCCACCTTGGCTGCAGTAAAGGGGCGGCTCAGAGGCAGAAAGTGTGCATAACGCGTGAACTTGTCGACCACCACAAGGATGCAGTTGAATTTGCCAGAGGTGGGCAGCCCGTCGATGAAGTCCATGGTGACTACTTTCTAGGCGCCGTCTGGGATGGGCAGGGGCTCGAGGAGTCCAGGGTAACGAACACGCTCCGGCTTCGCTTGCTGGCATACAATGCATGACTGCACATACTGGCGCGTCTGTTCCTTCATTTTAGGCCAGGCGAACAGGCGACGAAGGCGGTGATAAGTTGCTGGCGCGCCCGAGTGACCGCCAACTGTGCTGTCATGGAAGGCACGGAGCACGCGCTGCTGCATGGACAGAGATCCTCCTAGCCAGAGTCTGTTGCGGAAGTAGAGCAGCCCATCTCGCATGGTGAAGCGTTGCTTGGGGTCTGGCCGGCGTTCGAGGTCCGCAATGATCTTCTGAGCTTGAGGGTTTGATGCATAACTGGCTTGAATGTCAGTTAGCCAGGTGGGAGTACAGACCGAAATGGCTGCCAGTGATGCGTCGGGGGTGCGTCGAGAGAGAGCGTCTGCTGCTGTGTTGGAAACCCCGGTTCGGTAGCAGATCTTGTATCTCAGACCTAGCAGTTTGGTGAAGGCTTTTTGCTGCCAGGGGGTTGATAGGTGTTGATCGTCTAGATGTGTCAGGCTGCGTTGATTAGTGCGGATGATGAACTCATCCGAGTGCAGGTAGGGGCGCCACTGATCGACGGCCATAAGAATCGCCATGCATTCCTTCTCGTATGTGGATAAGCCTCTGTTCTTGGGGCCGAGCGCTTTGCTCAAGTAAGCGATCGGGTGCCCATCTTGCTGGAGAACAGCTCCGACCCCGTAGGCACAGGCGTCAGTGTCGATCACAAATTGCTTGCTGAAGTCTGGTAGCTGCAAAACTGGGGCAGATATCAGCTTTTCCTTGAGTGTGTCGAATGCTTGCTGAGTGTCACTAGTCCAAACGAACAGCTGGTTCTTCTTCACTAGCATGAAAAGAGGACGGGCGATGATTCCAAAGTGCTTGATGAACTTGCGATAATAGCCTGCTAGCCCGAGGAAGCTATGCACGTCCTTTGCACACTCAGGAGTAGGCCAGTTCTGAATGGTCTGGATCTTGGTTGGGTCTGTAGAGACGCCCTGCTCATTAATGACATGCCCGAGGTAGGATATCTGGCGCTGGGCAAAGGAGCATTTGGATTGTTTCACTTGCCAATGATCTTTACGCAGCAGTTGCAGAACGAGGGTGAGGTGCTGGAGATGGTCAGAGAAGGTCTTACTGAAGACGAGAATGTCATCAAAGAATGAGATGACGCAGACGCGGTTGGCTGGCTTGAGAGTTGTGGTAAGGGCACCATTGAAGGTTGAAGGGCCACTAGCAACTCCAAAGGGCATGACACGGAACTGCCAGTGGCCTGAATGAGCCTGAAATGCCGTCTTGTACTCTTCTCCCTCAGCCATCCTGATTTGGTGAAACCCAGCGCGAAGATCGAGCTTCGAGAACCACTTGGCACCGGAAAGTTCGTCGAGCAGTTCATTGATAATTGGTATAGGAAACTTGCCCACAACAGTCATGGAGTTGAGACGGCGGTAGTCGACACACAGACGCCAAGTTTCGTCCTTCTTCTTGACCAACAGAGCTGGGGATGAAAAGGGGCTGGAGCTTTTCTGAATTATTCCGGCATCTAGCAGTTCCTGGACTTGTCGCTCGATCTCTGTTTTCAATTCTGGCTTGTACCGATAGGGTCTGGATGTGACAGGTTGCGCGCTGTCCATCAAGGGTATGCGATGGTTGCAGTCACGGCGCGGCGGGAGACCACGCGGGTCTTCGAAGACGTCAGTAAACTGCTCCAGTAGGCAGGACCTCGACCGGCATCTGTTCCTCATGCTTGCTGCTGCCATCGATGGAGTTGAGGTGAATAATGTGAGCAACTGACCCCTGCTTGCAGGCCTTGAGCAATTCCGGGGCAGAAATAACAGAGCACTGAGTATGATCCGAAGATGTTGCAGACAGGTGGAGGCGTCCAGCGGGTGTGGTTACATTTAACTGTTGCGCCACCCAGTCGATGCTCATCGGACTGTGCTGGCGCAGCCAATCCATTCCAAGTATGGCATCGTAGGAGCCTAGCTTCAGGATTTTGAAATCCGTTGAGAATTCGTGCCCTTGTGTGATCCACGATCAAGCTGGAATGAAACGGTCGCAGGGAATGGTGTTGCCGTTGGCGACACGCACCTTGCATGGTCGCGGCAACGGTGACACTCCTTCAAGCTTGGCAGCCAGGGTACTATCGACGAAGGATGTAGAGCTGCCTGAATCGACGAGCAGCAGAATCTCGTGCCCTTGGAGCCATGCTTGAAGTTGAAGAACTCCCGGATTAGAGGAGCCATCCTCTGCTTGGCGAGAGAGGGTGCACAGGTTTTCTTCTTCAGAGCTTGGCGATGGAGGGGGCGATTCAATGGCGAGGTCGTCTTGGGTGAACATGGCGAGAAGTTCGTCGACGACGTGCATCTGTACGGTGGGTGGGTACACGTGATCCTTGCCCCACCGTTCTTCGCACTTGAAGCAGAGGCCCTTCGCGCGGCAAAACTGTCGGAGCGCCGCAACCTTGCTATTCTCAGAGTTGGCGCGTGCGGCATCGGTGCCGCGTCGATCCTCGGAGACCAGAGTTGGTGTAGCAGGTCGACCGAAGAACGAGGGCGTTGTTGTGCGTGGATGGTTCCCCTGGCCGCGGTTGGCGATGGCGCGACCGACCAAAAGTTCGCCGTCGGCCACTTCCTCCTGAAGTAGGGCCAGCGAACAAGCTGTATCCAGGTCCGGTGGTCGTTGCACGAGTACCACCGCACGAATGTCCGGACGCAGGCCCTCAACAAAACGAGTCAAAAAGAAATACGGGTGAGTTAACTCTGAATATGATATCAGATGGTTCATCAGGGACTCAAAGCGCTCGATGAATTCAGCTACTAATGTGGTCTGTTTGATGGCATAGAACTGGCGGATGAGCATTTGGTGTTTATCTCGACCGAAACGTGTACAAAGCAGAGATGTGAACGAGTCCCAGTCCAGCCCGATGAGCTTCTTTTGGACTGATTGGAGCCAAATGCCCGCCGGACCCGAGAAATTGAGAATGGCCATAGGAACGCGGTAAGAATCGTGGACAGGGAACATCTGGAAATACTGCTCGCACAGTGTTTTCCAGAGTTGTGGGTTGTCGCCGGAGAAAATAGGAAAGCTTATGGGTGGGGGAGATTGGCCTAGCATTGTGAGAACTGATGAAGAGAACGGAGCTGTGGTGGTAGGGACGAGCGGATGCGGAACCGTACCTGTGACCGGAGGTGCCGCCGGCGACACAGAGGCCACCGACGGAGCCCCCCCGGTGAGATCTGCGACGTCGTGGCCATCTGGCCCGATAGGTGGACCGCGCACTTGGAGCAGCGGTGGAAGAGCGCTGGGATGCGTCATCCCGTTGATCACGGAAGGCGCCGCGGCTTGCATTGTCGCCACGGTGGTCTCCAGCTTCGCGAATCTCGCCTCCAGATCGGGTTTCCAGCGGAGGAGATCCTCGATCTACGACGACTGGGTCTGTAGTTGCTTGAGGACGTGGGCGGAGTCGGCCTTGGCGTCTTGGTGCAGCTTGTCCAAGTACTCCTTGAGGGCCGGATCCATGGCGGCGAGGAAGACTTGCCGCGCTTGAACGCGGTGGCGAGTCTCTAGGGTTGGCGCGGCGGAGAGGGGTGGTGGAGTGGTCTCTGATACCAGGATGTTAGGAGCACAATCGATCAATCTCTCGATTACAGATACAGGCTTGAATTCGGTACAATCGATCAATCTGTTCTTGGGGAGAAAGGGGAAGGAGAAGAGAGAGCCGCCGCCGTTCTGATCCAACCGGACGCCTTTCCTCGTCTCACTGATGGTGTAAGTAGTGGTGCCAGCGGGCCAACCCTAGCGGGTCCAGTCCGGCCCAACGAACCTTCGGTTGGGCTGCGCGATGCGGGCCGGCCTGCTAGCGACGCGCCTTGGAGTGTAGCCCTGCGTGCCGATCGCCGTGGCAGGCTGTTGACCTGGCGCTGCCATGGTGCCTTGCTCCTGTGCAGCTGGGGCGCTGACAATAAGTGGAAACGTATTCGATCGAGTGAGCTTTCCGTTTTTCTGTTCAAGCCCCTGATTGAAAATGTTTTCATTACAGATGGGTCCCTGGCAGTCAAACCTTCATATCTTTTTAACCGTAACTCTAAATGAGGTGAAACCAACGCTCACTTCTTCGTTTCATCGAGCCTGTTCTGTTGGTTACACTATCACTATGGTTTGACACTATGAAATTGACCATTATGCCCTTGTCCTTGTTCAGCCCCCTCCGAGAGAGAACGTTTTCCGGTGATTCGTTCCGCGAGTTTCTCACACTTCTCCCCGGTGCCTTCTTCATCCCCAGGCAAGACACAATACCCACTTGCATGATAGTCATGTAGTAGCCATGGTTTTCAACTTGAATATTTAATAAATGTTTGCTTGTTGAAAAGATGGTTATCGTTGTTCCGGTAATGTTCAGATTTGCATGTTCACTTTTGTGCTATGTTGTCTTATACTCTGTGATCATGTTATAGCTGCTAGTATTACCTTTCATATGTTTATGCTTGTTAATAGTACATGTTGATGTTGGAGATGGTCATGCTAGTCGGTATGCGATGCTCAGTGGATATGATTTATTATTGATATGGTGGATAGTTATGTGATACCCTCATGATGATGTTGATATCATGTTCATGTATTATTGTTGGCATCATGTTATTTTATCATGGCTCAACATATTTACATTCAAGTTTAACCGGACTAAATTGAACTTGAACACATGTTGGCTGAGTCATGGTGCCGCTGAATCGATGCTGACCAGTGCAACCACGCTTACCGGTATGGGACGGTCCTAACTGGGTCTATTGTCGTGCCTCTCGCCGGTGCCTCCAACGAGGGAAGGTTATGGGAGCGTGCTACCCTGATCAGGTAGGCGGAGCATAACCTTGTGTGCCCGGTTTTGATTTGATTTTGCGCAAGGGTCCCAGAGTGGATTGGGCCACGACGGTGATCGTTGTGTCTGGAGGTAGACACGGGGCCACCCATGACTTAGCTCAGTGAGGAGTGAGTCGGAATGGCCGAGAGAGTGTCATGGCAGTAGATCGGTTTTTTCGGAACGCCATTGGTCCACACGAATGGGAGTGCGAGGCCATGGGTTCCGTAGTGTGGGTCCAGTGTACTAACCTCTATAGAGTGTATATTAATCTATCGATTGCCGCGCCCGCGGATAAGGGCCCAGGTCGAGAGAAGGTCACACCATGAGTCAACATTAATAATAATAATGTGCTTAATAACAATGAGATGAGTTGGTTGTGATCGCCGTAAGGATCACGGGCCAAGTGTTGGTCGGGTTGTGATCGCCGTAAGGATCACGGGCCATTTAGTGGTCGGGTTGTGATCGCCGTAAGGATCACGGTTTGAGACTAAGTGTTGGTCGTGGTTGTGATCGCCGTAAGGATCACGATGGTTCGAGGATACCGAGTTGTTGTATATTCGTGATGTTGTACGAGAGTCATGGGTAAAGATCTGGTGGTCTTTCACTGATTACTACGGTATTGTTTATACCAAGCTTGATTTGATCCTGAGATGATCGTGTGATGTCCGAGATTGGTAAGTGATGCATGTGTTGGTTACGAGGTAACCGAGCAGTATAAGTGGTGCATATAGTGGTTTCATGTTGCATGCTAGTATTGTTGGATTAATATGTTCATGTTATGTTAGCTGTATCATGTTTATGTTGGTCATGCCATGTCATAATGTTCTGATGATATTATGATCATTCCTGTTTAACCTGTAATTGCCATACTGTTGTTTGTCTTGAATGCTTCTGGTTATTGTGAGCTTACAAGTACATTCAATGTACTGACCTGGCGTGTCATGCCAGCTTGCAGGTCATGCCGGATTTGATTGCTTGCTTGTCGTGGTTTCCGTTCGTGCGAGCTAGGATAAGCGTTCCAGCCAGAGTACCTGCGCAGTGGAGTTCACCACCGTCGCCGTTGTTCCGCTGCTAGAGTTATTCCGCTGCATCGTGTTGTTCTGCTGCTTGCATAGAGCAACAGAGGATGGTGTAGTGTCGCCGTGCCGATGTTATTCATTCTAATATCGGAGACCCTGTATTCATATTCGTGTAATAATAGAAGGCTGGTTTGTTCTATGCTAAGCAGTGCCGTATTCCAGAAGACTTCTCCTCGATCTCTGGGCTGGAATACGGGGCGTTCCGGTTTTCTCTGAGCCGGGGTGCCACACACCACCTACTGCATGGTAAGAACTTGTAAGATAGTGATATTTGCTATACTGTAAGCATTTTACCACCACATCCTAGTAGTTCATAGGAACATTATTCTCGGATTTTGTTTCTTGTTTTCTACTAACTATGGCAGGTTCCGGAGTTGTTAGTTCTTGGGCTTCATCGAACGTGGGAGATTTGCCACCACCTAAGAAAATACAACAACCGTCACAAGAGGAGCAACAATATCAGAATGCACATAATCAGGTTAATGTTTTCATGCCATCATTTATTGGTCATTTTAGGCCTGATTTATATATTGAATGGGAGTACAAAATAAATGCTATATTTGCTTCCCATAATTTTTATGAGCGTGGAAAATTTCAAGCTGCGGTTAGTACTTTTAGTAGCTTTGCTTTAGTTTGGTGGAGTGAAAATTGTCGGTTAAACCCTGATTTTATACCTACTACTTGGGATGATTTAAAACTTGTCATGAGAGATAGATTGTTGAAGTTTATTGTACTCGTGGCATGATTAAAAAATTACAACATTTAAAACAAGGCACCGACACGGTCACAAAATATTATGATGATTTACAAACTACATTGTTGCACTCATTTTTAGAAGAAAGTGAAGAAGATTTTATGGATAGATTTTGGGGAGGATTAAACCGGGATATTCAAGCGATACTAATTCATGAAGAGTGTTATCCTATGGACCATTTGTTTTGTCTTGCTTGCAAAGCTAAACAGGAAATAAAACGACGTGTTGCCCACAAGGAGAACAAGAGCACGGTGCACATTCCATGTCTTGATATAGATGTTTCTTCAACTACTATGCGTGCTATGACAACCACATCCGATGTTGCACGAACTACATCCTCTCCACCATGTGACACATCACCACGGAGAGTGCCTACATCATCTGAGTTGATCATAAGAGGTAATGACAAAGGTACAGATTTTCCACTTTCACATGAGAATGATGCAAGCCTAGTTAACTTGAATACATCATGTGTTGAGTTACCTATTGATTCTGGCACACCACCTATTTTAGAGAATTGTGTTACTGTAATGAATGCGTCATGTGATCAAACAACTAAAATACCAACAATTTTGAGTGCACCCATTGAATTAAGTGTTGATGCAAAAGAACCAATGTTTAATCATTTTGATATGACCTCTAGTCTTGGTGATGATTCTGTCAACAATGACTTATTGCAAGTTTGCTTTTTTAAGCTTGTTGTAGCATGTAAATTTGATGCAAGTAAGATTTATTCACCAATGTTAGGATGGTTTAATGATGAATATTGTCAACCTTTTGAAATGGATAAGAGCTTCGCTTATATGTGCAAACCGAGTTACAATATTTTCATGCCTTCTACTTCTTGTGATAATATTTTGGCTTGAGATTTTATGAACTATGAAGGTTACTCATGTATACATGTGTCATATGTGCAAAAACCAAGGGAAGTAAAAATGGATGACATATACATATACAACATGTACACCTTGTCTCTTCTGTTAGCCACATTTCACATTAAGCAACACCGAGGACGGCTTTGTTTCAAGAAGGGGAGGATGATGAGGACATGACTATCATGGGTACGACAAAAAATATTGCATACATGTGTACTTGTGAGGTGATTTCTAATGCAAACTATGCAATAATATATTTATGTCATCCATGACAAAAATACTTCACAAACTTTTATGTCATATCCAATTGCAGGTGTATGGGACATTTGTACAATCCACATATAAAGATAAGGGAGAAAGAGATGTTACTTGTTGTTCAAAAAGTTCTCTCACGTCACTTTTGGGCCAAGAGAAGATAGAGTCCAAGTCTCTCACGTTCTGGATTCAGATTTGGACTGCACAGACATACCTAACTCAAAATGCCAGCAACTTTTTCATACGGACTCCGAATTGGGTGATTCTTTTTTTGTTGGAAGCTAGATTTTGTGCACTTTCCAACCCAATTGGATTCACATTCAAATTCATCAGGAGCCTTGATTTATGGACGAAACAATCTTATGCTGCAGCATAATCCGAGTCAAACTACAAGTCCAAAGGTGTTACATCACCTCCACTTGGGCCCATTGGCCTTGTACGACCTAGGGTTAGTTTTAGGCTGCCTTGGGACGTCCTATCACCTCCTTGGCCGCCACCCCTTGCTCCTATATAAGTAGATCCATCTAGTAGCTTTTCCCTTGGGATTTGTTTAGTTAAAAAGTTAGCCGTTGCAACTTCGTGTACTTCGTTTGTGTCCAACGACCAGACCAAGACCGCTTACGGATCCCCACCTTTATCAATACTTCATATACACTCGCAATATTCAGATTGCTTTGATCATATTCTTTCTTCATCTTCGATTGCTTGCGGGAATAGACCTTCGTAGTCAGGTTGATTGTGCTCCGGCGTGGTCAATAACCTCTCGGAGTTGGTTTAGCGATTGATAAGGCGCAACGTCGTGTACGTTTGTAGTCGGATCGTCAAAGTCATCTTCACCAAATCGATAGTTATCATCTCATCGAAAGATCGGGACACCCCGCCTCTATCAACAAGGCGTCTAACATCATCTTTACAACACTCGGGTTTTCGTATCCTCCTAAGGAACGTGTGGTGATCAAATCACAACTTCTTCCAAGATTTCTTCTTCCAGGGAGTACTTGATCCTTATTAATTTCCTGGGCCTGTGGGTTATGGACCCACTTCAACACATGTATAGCTTTAACTCATCCTGGAAGTTACAATTGTTCCATATTTCAACATTACACCGACTTTAGTTCCATCAATACTTCCTTTCTTCATACCCATCATATCAAAAACAAAACTCCAACTCATTGGGTCCAAACTCCACTCCGTGGAATATCATTATCATTTCCTTGGGTCAAGTGTCCTCACAGGGTACTACCACCCTTGAAATGCACAAATTCTTCCATGGACCATATTTCCCATATCCTCAAAACTGGTCCAGATCTATGTTCATGGCGTAAAACTCATATAATACGACATATGAAATCATAACACATTAACTTTATTGATTCATGAATCCATTACAAACTCTAAGGCTTCGATTACATAATTCAACTCATCAAACTTAGGAAAATAAAACTGCTTTCTACTACTCTTATTATCCATATCAAAATCTCGACTACTCAGCTTAAACTTTCATTTGATCGGAACATTCCCTAGCAAAATGCCATGCTTCCTTGTAGCGAGAACAAATGACTTCCGACATGTCTTGGGGCTTCTTTGTGATTATGTAGGCTCCTTGGATTTTAGCTTCTTTTCTGGACATTTACCAGTGTAATGACCTAAATCCTTGCACGTGAAACATGTGATATTACTGAGGTCCTTTTTTGCAGAAATTGGGTTGTTCTGGGGATTCCTTCATTTTCTCTTCCTGGATTTGTCCGTAATGATCAGAGCTTCTATTTCGCGAGGGTCCAACTTCACTTCTACTGACAGGAAGTCTCTGGGATACTCTTCTCTTTCCTTTGTGCAATACTGGGAATAATGTCCTTCTTCTCCACATGAATAGCAAGCATTGGAGTAAAATCTGATGAGGCCTTCTTAAGGGTCTTCAACAACTTCCTTCATCACACTTTCTTCTAAACTTTCCCTGAGGGCTTCTTCCTGTTGCTTGGTAACTTCTTGTACCTTGGGGTAAATGTGGCATTGAGCCGGGTAGTGCGTAGTTCCTTCACATAGGAAGCAAGTAACCTGCCCAGTCGGGCCTTCTTTGGTTGGGTGATTCTGCTCACAACGAGGGCATCCATCCTTGTGTTCCTCCTGGGTGTGTCCTATTTCTCCGCAAATCTTGCATGCACAAGGCTTCTTCACTTTAGTGGCACATGGCTTCTAATTCATCCCAAGCATTTGCTCCATTCCATCCTTGTATAGCTTGATGTATCTCTCACTGATAATTCCCAAGTGCAAGGAATCATCATAGCAATTTCCAAAGGTGGAAGTGATAAGCATGGAGTGTCGAACAAACAAGGAGCTAAAGGTAAGATCAATATTCTCTCAAGTCCAGTCTGCCACTGATACGACTCTACATACACTGAACGTTCGCTTCCAACTAGAAACGAGAAATAAAACTATGTCGTGGGTATGAATAGGATAACTTTGCATGATATCAGAGATCTAAAATATAAAAGTAGGTGTTGTTATCATAAAGTTAGAATATATTACTTAAGTATTATAAATAGGGAGTGTGGAATAATGATGGGTCGGTGTGCGGAATTGTCCTAGGCAATTGTTAACAAGATCGGTAGTCGTCATTGCAATTTGATATGAGGGGAAGGCATAAGCTAACATACTTTCTCTTCTTGGATCATATGCACTTATGATATGAACTCTAGAAAGCATCCGTAACTACTAAAGATCAATAAGGTAAAACCCAACCATAGCATTAAAGCATCAAGTCCCCTTTATCCCATAAGCAACAACCCCCCTTACTCGGGTTTATGCTTCTGTCACTCAAGAAACCCACTATAAGCGAATCATGAACATATTGCAACACCCTATAGCGGGAATCCCTCACGCTTGCGCGACACGGGGGGCACCATAGGACAACACCAAAATAAATCATACAAACATACCAATCTAGATCATCAATCAAACCAAAGACAAAGGATAGCTACTCAAAACATCATAGGATGGCAACACATCTGATGTAGGGCGGAACCCTAGGGATCGATCTTTCACGTTTGGACTGGATCCTACGGGGAAACACGAAGAACGCGCAGAAGAACACGAGGGAAATCACGAGGGGAAAACGAGAGAAACACTCAACCGACACGAATTTGATCACACAAGTGCTAGATCATTGAGGATCAAGTAACCCGAGATCCAAAGTCAACAAAGGACGATACAAAGGTAGCCGTTCTTCTCCGAGAGGAGGTCTTGATTGTCTTCTCCGGATGGAGGCCTTGAATCCGGATGGATCTTCTCCGAAGAGGTGCGGTCCCTCACGAGGAGTAGATCCGTGCGGATGAGCAATGCTCTTTCTCAAATGAGCTAAACCAATGCTAAGTCCCTAAGTGAGGAGGAGGAGTCCTATATATAAGCTAGGGGGGCGAAGGGGTACATGGGCTCAGCCCAACACGCGTGCTCATGCGCTAGCCGGATGATCCGGGTGGGGAGCCGGATGATCCAGGCTCGGCCGGATGATCCGGGTGGAGGCCCAGATGAGATGGGGGTGCACGCGGTGGCGGTGCAGGTCCGGATGTCCGGCTGGGGGTCCGGGTGATCCGGGACAGCGTCTGGATGATCCGGCTTCATGGAGAGGCTTAGGGTATCTTCGGTGCGCATTAGCCGGAACGTCCGGACCGGGGTCCTGATTGTCCGGGCTCTATCCGGATCATCCGGGTCCTCGTCCGGATCGTCCGGGCCCTCGTCCGGATCATCCGGCCAGTCTGGGACTTGGCGCTTGTCCTCTCCGTCTTCACGCATGTCTTCTGCTTCCGGTCCTCCTTGCTTCCTAGCTTCTCCATGGTTAACTGTTTGGTACCTGAGCATGCAAAGCGTCTCCGTTTGAGGTAGTAACCATGTCTCATGTGAATCGAAAGGGAGTTGTGAGAGGAGTGATGTCACCTCGGTTTCGAGAGCTCTTGCACGTGCTCGAGTCATAGGTCCAAGTAGTGTTGTAGGGGATGTAGATGCGCCCATGGGGATGATCGTGGGATGCTCCGCATCATCTCCCCCCTGGTAAAGATCCGATCTTGGATCGAAATCTTCATCACCATGGTAAGGCGAGAGGTCTTTGACGTTGAAGATGTCGCTCATGTTGTACTTGTCGCTTGGTAGGTCGATCTTGTAAGCGTTGTTGTTGTAGCGTGCTAGCACCTTGAAGGGTCCATCGACTCGAGGGAGAAGCTTGGACTTGCGTTCGTTGGGGAAGCGGTCCTTGCGAAGGTGTAGCCACACGAGATCGCCTATGTTGAAGATCCTGGGTTGCTTGTTGACGTTGAGCTTGGTCGCTAGTCGTTGTACTTGGCGCTCGATGGTGTTCCTTGTATCCTCATGCATCTTCTTGATGTAGCTTGCCCGTGCACTTGCATCCATGTTCGTGCACTCTTGTAGAGGAAGAGGTAGAATGTCCAATGGGGACAATGGGTTGAAGCCGTAGACGACCTCGAACGGGACTTGCCGGTAGTCGAATGTCTTGCACGGTTGTACACGTACTCGGTGATGGGTAGACATGCCTCCCACTCCTTGATGTTCTTCTTGATCAAAACGCGAAGTAGAGTGGAGAGCGTCTGGTTTGTCACCTCCGTTTGGCCGTAGGTTTGAGGATGGTATGCGGATGAGAACAAGAGCTTGATTTCGAGCTTGGCGCATAGCGTCTTCCAAAAGTAACTCAAGAACTTGACGTCACGGTCGGAGACGATTGTCTTTCGTATTCCATGGAGGCGCAAGATTTCCCTACAAAAGATATTTGCAATGTGTGAAGCATCGTCTATATTGTTGCAAGGAATGAAATGTGCCGTCTTAGAAAATCGGTCCACAACAACAAACACGGAATAGGCAAACCAAGTACAAAATCCATGCTAATGTCTTCCCAAGGTTGATAAGGAATAGGAAGAGGCATGTAAAGACCATGGGATTGAGCTTTAGACTTAGCTTTGCGACATGTAGAGCATCGGTTGGTGAAGCGTGAGACGTCACGGAACATCTTGGGCCAAAAGTAGTTCTTGGAGAGCATGGTGATTGTCTTGTCGCGTCCAAAATGTCCCATGAGTCCGCCTCCGTGAGTCTCTTGCAAAAGGAGCAAACAAAGAGAAGACTCGGGAATGCATAGTTTGTTAGCTCTCATAAGATAACCATCCTTGATGTAATATCGTTCCCAAGATGTATGCGTCAAACATTTAGCATAAGGAGTAGCAAAAGATGGATCATTAGCATACAAGTCCTTTATGTGCTCAAAGCCAATAACATTCAACTCAAGTTTAGTGACAAGCGTCCATATGCGTGAAAGTGCATCCGCAACTACATTTTCCTTACCCTTAATGTACTTGATCACATTGGGGAAAGATTCAATAAATTCACTCCATTTGGCATGACGCTTGTTCAATTTAGTTTGACCGTTTAAGTACTTAAGCGTTTCATGATTGGTATGGATGACAAACTCATGAGGTCTAAGATAATGTTCCCAAACATGTAGCACACGCACTAAAGCATACAATTGTTTTTCATAGATGGGATAGTTAAGTTGAGCACCGGAGAGTTTTTCACTAAAATATGCAATGGCTCGTTTTTCTTGCATCAAAACTCCGCCAATTCCTGTACCACTTGCATCACAATGAACCTCAAAAGTTTTCTCAAAGCTGGGCAAAGCAAGAATCGGAGCATGAGTAAGCAAAGACTTGAGCTCATCAAAAGTGGTGGCTTGCAAAGATCCCCAAACAAGAGGAGCATTCTTCTTACTCAAAGCATGTTAAGGAGCGGCAATAGTGCTAAAGTCTTTCACAAAGCGACGATTAAAACACGCAAGGCCAAGAAAGCTACGCACTTGTTGAAAATTGGTGGGTTGGGGCCAAGTTTTAATTGCTTCAATTTTAGGTTCATCAATATGGACAACCTTGGAAGAGAAAACGAAACCCAAGAAAACAAGTTTGTCAATACCAAACGTGCATTTTTGAAGTTGGCATAAAGACGTTCCTTGCGAAGGGTTTGCAAAACAGCCCTAACATGATTAAGATGCTCTTTCATGGTGCTAAACACAAGAATAGCATCAAAGTAAACCACAACAAACACTCCAATATAAGGTTGAAGCACAAAATGCATAAGTCTCATGAAAGTACCGGGAGCTTCCGATAAACCCATAGGCATAACTAACCACTCATACAAGCCAAATTTGGTTTTGAAAGCAGTTTTCCACTCATCACCTTCTTGTATGCGGATTTGATAATAGCCACTTTTAAGATCAATTTTTGAGAAAAAGGTGGCACATCTAAGTTCATCAAGCATATCATCTAGGCGAGGAATGGGATGCCTATAGCGGACGATAATAGCATTTATAGGTCTACAATCGGAACACATGCGAAAACTTCCATCTTGCTTAGGCACAAGTATAACTGGAACGGAACAAGGGCTTAGGCTTTCATGTACATTACCGTTGTCGATTAGTTATTGTACTTGTCGTTGGATCTCTTTAGTTTCTTCGGGGTTGACATGGTATGGAGCTTTGTTTGGAAGTGGTGCTTCGGGGATGAGGTCGATTCGATGCTCAATGCCTCATAGAGGAGGTAGACCCAGAGGTAGCTCTCGGGGAAAACATCTCGGAATTCCCAAAAAAGAGATTGAAACACTAAAGGTAGCTCGTGAGAGGTGTTAGCTTTTGGTTCCCCATCCTTGCACAAAAGGACAAAGTGCATAACACTCGATGGGTTCTCACACACTTCTCTCATCTCACTTTTTGTGGCAAATAGGACTAGGTTTTTCTCTCTAGGCGAAGAGGTGCTCAATTTTGGCTTGTGGCTCTCACTCACTTTTTGGTGGATCACTTTCTCACTCTTCTCCCCACGATGGGTAGCTTGCTTGTCGGCTATCACTTGACTAGGAGACATAGGTCGTAGCACATACTCCATCCCTTTCATCTTGAAGCTATGGTGATTGGTACGCCCATTGTGGATGACACCACGGTCGAATTTCCATGGTCGGCCAAGAAGGAGCTGTCAAACGGACATTGGGACAACATCACACTCCAAAGTGTCCTCATATGCACCAATTTTGAAGGAGACTTGGACCATATGCTCAACTCGTATAGTGCCGGAGTCACTTAGCCATTGGACTTTGTATGGGTGCGGGTGCTTCATCTTGACCAATTGAAGCTTGGAGCATAGTTCTTCACTTGCCAAGTTGTAGCAACTATCTCCATCGATGATTACCTTGATGGACCTTCCATTGATGCCAGCCTTAGTGTGGAGGATGTGGCATCTTTGGTCTTCTTCTTGTTGATGTTGAAGAGTCAAGACTTTAGAGACAACGAGAGCGGGGCTCGAATCCTCATCACAAAAGATTTGATCATCTTCATCCTCATTCACTCACCGGTGCATGGCCACTTGCTCAAGGGCTTCCATCTCCTCGTCACTCATGGAGTCATAGGTGCCATCAATGTTGAGGATCATGGTGCGCTTGTTTGTTCATTCATAGGACTTGTGGCCTCGGCCGCCGCAAGTGAAACACTTGAAGGAGCTTGTCTTGATGGTCTCATCGGTCGGAGTAGACGATGAAGCACGCGGCTTGAAGTTTCTTGTAGTAGGAGGAGGATGACTTGAACTTGTCGAAGTTTTCTTGTTACTTGACTTGACGTCGTTGCTTGGAGAAGGCTTGGTTGATGTAGAGGTTGGAGGAGTTGTTGAAGCTTGGTTGTTGGAGAAGCCGTAGGTCTTGGATGAGTACTTGGCGTACTTGAAGTCATCTTGCACTTAACGTTCTGCCTTGCTTGCTTGATGCACGAGCTCAGTGAGGTTGGAGTAGGGTTGGAAGTCGGCGATCTTCTTGATGGGATGATTGAGTCCATTCAATAAATGTTCCATTGTTTGCTCATCATCTTCCTTGACATTGGCTTGAATCATGGCTATCTCCATTTCCTTGTAGTATTCTTCAACACTCTTTGTTCCTTGCTTGAGGAGTTGGATCTTCTTGAAGAGGTCGCGGTTGTAGTAGGTGGGCACAAAACGTGCTCGCATGACATCCTTCATTTGAGCCCAAGTGGTGATTGGAGGTTCCCACCATATGAGCACATAGTCTTGGAACTCAAGTGATGCCATACCGATCTTCTTCTCTTCCTCATAGTTGTGCAAATGAAAGATTTTGTCGACCTTCAATGCCCATGAAAGGTACTTTTTGGGGTCATTGCTTCCATTGAACTTGGGCATGATGAATTTTAGCTTTCCATAGCGTTGCTCTTCATTGTGTTGTTGGTGCTGGTGATGATGATGCCCTTGACGTGGAGGGTAATCATCCTCATGTTGCTCTTGGCATGGAGGAAGTCCATGATCAACTTGCTCTTGTTGAACTTGAGGTTGAGGTGGAGCTTGACGAGCTTGTGGAGGAGCTTGAGGAACTTGACGTTGCACACGCGGTTGGTAGTTTCTCTCTTGGATTTCTTCTGGAAGCGGTTGGTGATGGCTCGACTTGATTCTTGAAGGGCACGTTGCGCCTCAAGATCTTGCACTTCACATTATTGTTATTGAAGACGTTGAGCCTCGGTGTCTTGTTCCGCTTGGGGTAGACGCGCTCGTTCTTCCTCTTGGCGCCGTTGTCGTCGTCGTTCTTGAGCTTGAGAAAACGCAACTTGATGTGGTGGAGGACGAAGTTCTTGCTCATCGACTTGCTCTTGTGAATGCTTGTCGCGTAGCGGATTGCGAGATGCATGACGGTCTTGACGTGCGGCTCGTCGAAGAGTGTTCGATGACAGTGTACTTGAGCCGGAGAAGGAATCATCGGAGTGTCGACTTGAGCGGCTCCGTCTTGAGTATGAAGAAGTTGAAGGAGGACGGTTCACCAACAAGGCACGGATCTCGTGTATCCTTGCATTGTTCTCTTGCTTATGCACGTCGAGCTTGTTCTCAAAGTAGTCCTTGGTACGTTGCTCTAAGAGTTGCAAGTCGGTGGCGAGGTTGTCGATGCGGTCGGTCATAGCTTCTTGCTCTTGATGCAGCACTCATTGTGCACCAAAGAGGTGGCTCTTGGTGACGTATGATGACATGTCGTCGTCTTGCTCGATGAAGAGTGGGTTGGTAGAAGTACTTGGCCTATCCATCATTCCACGCAAAATGTGAGTGTGAGAAGGAGAAGAACTTATACCAAATGTACCTTGACCGATGTTGATGATGAATCTTGTTCACTCAAAGAAATAAAATAGCACTCTTGGTACCAATTCTTGTCGGTTCTCACACCTACACAAGTAAAAGCTTATGGTGGAGCTTGGTGAGGATGGTGGCACAAAATTTGATGCAATTGTTAGTTTGACTCAAAGATGTCGAAAAAGATTCACAAATTCGCAAATGCAACAAGTAGACCAAGCAAGTAGTGGTACACGGAAACACATGCAAATAGAATAATTGGATTGTGCAAACCAAAAATGAGCCGAAATGTGGAGTCCAGGAAAATGCTCTTGTTGCACAATACTCGAGAGACGCTAGCACGATTGCACAATAGGCGGATACGGAGCTTGTGCACAACCTACTAAGCAAAAATGCAATGACCTCTATCCGAAGTATGCTATATGTATTGTATTTTGGTGATAGGATCCAAGATGATTGGATATGACAATCTTAATGTAGTATGATGCTATTGTTCTTGCTTATAAGCTCTGTGCTTATCTTTCTCTTTTTGCTTAAAAGCTTGGTTGTCTCTTTCACTTTTGAGCTCTTTTCTCATGCAAAATCATGAACCAAGATAGAAATTGTGTATGCGAGGACAACTTTTTGATAAAAGAGATGATATGGTATGTATGCTATGGTGTATCATCACTAATGTGCACAAGTCATGTTGCCGGCAATATTCCATGGCTAGTCTCGATGGGTAAGCAACGCGAAAGTAAGGATAAGGTGGTTATCAATGCAATGGCAAAGCATAGACAAAGATGTCGTCGAAGTTACCGTCCGTAGCGATGATGAGTAGTCGACGAAGATGAGCGGTGGTGATTTTGAAGTCGCGCCGTACCTAAATAGCCAAAACACAAAAGGACACGAGAAACCACAACTCAAATTCTCGAACTCAAAGTCGAATGGTGGTACGGAGGGGGTATGTCATGGAGTTTAGCGGGTTAAGGTGGTGGTGGTTGAAGTGGGCGGGGAGCGGAGGCGTAGGTGGTGGTGGTGAAAAACTGCAGAAAATGCAGTTTCGGCAGAGGAAGCCGGATGATCCGGGCTAGGAGCCGGATGATCTGGGCGCGTCCGGATGATCCGGGTCAGGGTCCGGATGATCCGGGCAGGTCATTCGCGCTCGGAAACTGCTCGGGATGAACTCGAAAACGGCGAGAAATTCGAAGATTTCGCGGATTTTGGATGGATTTCGACGGGGAGAATGTGGGGAAAGGCAAGATCCACGAGTTACACAACGAATCCATGGATCAAAATCAACAAAACATCATCAAAACCAACAAATCACAAAAAAATTTGGGGGCTATTTTTGGTGGGGATTTTCATATTTAGGATGAAAACAACAAAATTAAGCTAGAAAACACGGGGTAGGGGCTCCAAAAACATGATCAACGTGTCTCATGATACCAAGATGATGTAGGGCGGAACCCTAGGGGCCTATCTTTCACGTTTGGAGTGGATCCTACGGGGAAACACTAAAAACACGAGGGAAATCACGAGGGGAAAACGAGAGAAAGACTCAACCGACACGAATTTGATCACACAAGTGCTAGATCATCGAGGCACAAAGTAAAACGAGATCCAAAGTCAACAAAGGACGATACAAAGGTAGCCATTCTTCTCCGAGAGGAGGTCTTGATTGTCTTCTCCGCATGGAGGCCTTGAATCCAAATGGATCTTCTTCGAAGAGGTGCGGTCCCTCACGAGGAGTAGATCCGTGCGGGTGAACAATGCTCTATCTTAAATGAGCTAAACCAATGCTAAGTCCCGAAGTGAGGAGGAGGAGTCCTATATATAGTCTAGGGGGACGAAGGGGTACATGGGCTCAGCCCAACACGCGCGCGCAGGCGCTGGCCGGATGATCCGGGTGGAGGCCCGGATGAGCTGGGGGTGCAGGCGGTGGCGGTGCAGGTCCGAATGTCCGGGCAGTGTCCAGATGATCCGGGACAGTGTCCGGATGATCCGGCTTCATGGAGAGGCTAGAGGTGTCTTCGGCGTGCATTAGCCGGATCGTCCGGACCGAGGTCCGGATCGTCCGGCCCGTCTGGGACTTGGCGCTTGTCCTCTCCGTCTTCACGCATGTCTTCCGCTTCCGGTCCTCCTTGCTTCCTAGCTTCTCCATGGTTAACTCCTTGGTACCTGAGTATGCAAAGCGTCTCCGTTTGAGGTAGTAACCCTGTCTCATGTGAATCGAAAGGGAGTTGTGAGAGGAGTGATGTCACCTCGGTTTCGAGAGCTCTTGCACGTGCTCGAGTCATAGGTCCAAGTGGTGTTGTAGGGCATGTAGATGCGTCCATGGGGATGATCATGGGATGCTCTGCATCAACATCATTGGATCATAATATGTGGCATAAAGCACCATGTTCAAGTAGGGTTTACAGCGGGGTGCGAGAGAGTGGACCGCGTAAAAGAGATGAGGATGGTGATGATGATGGTGATGTTGATGAAGACGATCACCACGGCAATGATTCCCCTCCTAATGATTCCGCGCCATCGAGAGAGAGGAGGAGAGGTTCTCCCCCTTGTGCTTCCTCCTTCATGGCCTCCCCCTTGATGGGGAGAGGTTATCCATCTGGTCCTTGGCCTTCATGGCGACGATGACCCCTCTGAGATCCTCCTCCATGACCTCCGGTGATGATGGCCCTCTCCGGCAGGGTGCGGGAGAGGGCCTATCGTGGCTACAGAGGCTTGCGGTGGCGGAACTTCCGATCTCCCTTCTATTCTTGGGTTTTTAGGATTTATAGGAAGGGTTGGCCTTGGTTTCACGTCATGGGGAGCCATGGGGAGTCCACGAGGTAGGAGCACCCTCCCGGGGGGTAGGGCGCCCCCCACACCCTCGTGGTGGCCTCGGGACTCCCCTCCGGTAGCTTTTTGTTCCAGTATGTTTTATATTTTTCCAAAAATATTCTCCGTTGATTTTCAGCGCATTCCGAGAACTTTTATTTCTGCACAAAAACAACACCACGGTAGTTCTGCTAAAAACAGTGTCAGTCTAGGTTAGTTCTAACAAATCATACGAAAATCATGTAAAAATATTACAAACATGGCATGAATACTTCATAAATTATAGATACGTTGGAGATGTATCAGCATCCCCAAGCTTAATTCCTGCTCATCCTCGAGTAGGTAAATGATAAAAGAAATAATTTATGAAGTGTGAATGCTAGCAAGTGCACAGGTTTGATGAATAATAATTTCAGCCACCTTTTCTAGCATCATTATATATCATAACAGTAGCTCAACTCATAAAACTTCTCATGATCAAGTAACAAGTCACTACTAGGGAAAAGGCTAGCAGCAGCGCGGGTTTTAGATGTATCAGTAGCGCGGGTACCCGCGCTACTAATAAGGCGCTACAGCTAACTCATAGCAGTAGCGCGTGCGCACACGCGCTACTGCTACACAAGTGTAGCAGCAGCGCGGTTAGAGGAAGCTCGCTACCGCTAGTAGCGCTAGCGCTGTTTGGCTGGACGTGCTACTGCTATTGAGGTGCTGCTGCTAACTTTTATACACTCGCTACTGCTAATTTAAGTAGTTTTTTTTGGCATATTTGTTTTGTATTTGAACCGGCTTTGTAGAAGAATCTTTAGCACATAGAAATGTCATCATGATACACATACAAATGCCTGCGAGACCAAAAATGTAATCATAGCATGTACATACAAATAGTCTCATCATAATCATCATCCAACACAAAGTGATATCTTGTCATCATCTTGAAAATAGCAATGCATGCAAGTCTTGAATACTTGCAACTACAACAACGTCATCCATCTAAACAAAGGTATACGCAAGAAGTGCTATCACTACGAGTGAGAGCGGAACTATGCAGTACATGAGGTGGCGGTTACGAGTCCTCTCTCGCGCTAGCGTGAACCTCAAGTAACTAGCTTCTCCTTCTTGTCTGCTTTTGAAGCCTTTATGGCTGGTGCCCGTGAACCCATTCACTTGCACCTGACACTCATGCCACTCGTTGTACACCCCCGGAACCTTCCCTTTGTACACGACATAGCATTTCCATCTCACCATCAAGAAACTAGGTACCTGTTAGAGATGCATGTTCATGAAGAGGATGTACAGTCATATATATGCAACAAAATATACTAGAGAAACACCAAAAAAGAAAGGTTAGCAACTAGATGCAACATATACAGTATGCAAATTAATTAACTAGAGGTATGCAGGTCATCGTACGCAAACTAACAAAGTAGCATTACGCAAGTTCGGCAGGGACCATGGACATCACAAATTTTCATCGCTACAAAAAGTATACAAGTTCAACTGACACATATCATCATCATCGGCATCATAAATCACTAGAAGTTCCATCCTTCCATATCATCGAGGACGAACCCTAGCTTCTTGAACGGCGTGAGGTCTAGACGTTGCATGCCTATGCGAGTTCGGACGTCAGCTCGCGATATAGGGCCGTGGTGGAACATCCCCTTCTCATCGACGACTTCTTTCATGATGATCGTCGCAATGTCGCTTTGGATGCGAAAGAAGTCATCTCTAAGTTTATAATTTGCTTCTCCATGAGATTCTAGCCACTTGTGGATATGATCATCATTTCTGCTGTTAATGCGAAGTTTTTGGTGATCCGTGTTGAACTGAATCATGAGATGGACGATGTAGAATCCATCCTTCTTGCTTGGTTTTGGGACATGGATGCAGGAGAAGTTAGTTTTATGCGCAAAACCCATCTTCTTGTTCCTTTGTTTCTTGATATGCACGTGGCCACCTCTAAAGCTGAAGCCTTGGAGAGCATCATCTAGAATATTCATTATGTGGGTGTAGTCCTTTTTCTCGTAGTCTCTGGAAGGGTCAAAATACACGGCGTGGGAGACTTGCGGGTAAAGAACGATAAGGATGGCGCGCCCATTGCTGCGGGGAAAAGACACCTCAAATTATTCCCCATATGAGAGAGAAGGAATGATTGAAATGTACGAAAGGGTTGTCCGGAACTGACTTACTTTGGATGATAAGGCACGAGGACAATTTCCCGGTCCTTATTCTGTACCATGAAGTTTTGGAGGTACTCCCTAGCAGTTTCACACTCAAAGTCGCCGAGACTCAAGAAAGACTCGTGCATGTAGTATGGATCCGCCACACAGATTTGCGAGACTTCTTCACTCTTTATGAAGGAGCTCATATGTAGCGCAAAAAGGCGGACGATAGTAAAATCAAAGCTGCCTTGTTAGAAACATCTCAAAGATATGGTCAAACCGCAGGAAGAACACCTCCGCGCGCCGTGTGTCGATGTAGCACTTCCCCTCAGGCACACGAGCCGCGTATGTCGGATATCCTGGATCCTTTGAGGCTAGTAGGCTTTTCTCAGTCGACAACACATGGTCGTGCAGTCTCCTGAGATCCCCTGATAGTGCCTCCAGCGGTTTCGGTGGTAGAATCGGCTCGCCCGTGAGATGGAACATGACCGCACCTTTCACGGGTACACGCTCTTCAGAATGCATCATCTGGCTGCTGTGTGCTCTTGCTTGTTTGGAGGCAGTTACCTTCCCCGATCTCTTCCTCTCCTTTTTCTTGGGCACACCTTCTAGACCCTTCCTTAACCCCTGCCAAAGTGTTCCCGGGCTAAGTACTGTACGACCCTCGCGCCCGGCTAGTTGAGCCTGTGTTGAGGCGGCATCTTCAGGCGTGTCCTGTGAGGATTTCATGAAGAGAGACTTTTTGCAATCCATGGTACGACCCTGCCCCGGGCATATCATCCATATCCTCATTAGCAAGCTGATAGCCCGATTCGTCATATGGTTTACTCATCATATCCATGTCACAGTCATATGCGTTTGTATTGAGGTAATCCATAGGGTCGACCTCCGTCTCATCATCCATTCTCTGTTCTACAGGAGAAATTACATCAGCCAGTACTATTGCACCCCCTTCACAATGTCGTCCGCCACTCTCAGCCGGCACTACAGGAGCTGGTAATTGCGTAGGCGGGGTGGTGGTCTCCGCACATGCTTGTTGATGTGTGGTAGTTATTGGTGTGCTCTCGGCCGGCTCCAGACGAATAAGATTCTTCGGCCATAGCAGCACCCAACCCTTGCAGCGTACAATCCGCAGCGGGGTCTCGTCGTCCGCTCCCACATGCTGTACTGGAGGAGGCAAATCCTCGTGCCCCGATTTCACACTGGTCAAGCTAACCCTGAAGTGCCCAGCGGGGATCGGCTGGTTGTGGAACGTGCATTGAGAGGGGTCCATTATCATCCCCTTTCCCACGTCCACCTTCTGGCCTTTGATCAAGTAGAGTATGGTGCACGGGGTTTCTTTCGCCTGCAAACACATATGTCTGTGGCGTAAAACAACCGAAAGGCAACAAAAATGGAATATTATCTATATATATGTTGGTGCGACATGTAATTACCGTGACGGCGTCGAGCTCAGCCAAACACGAAGGCCCACCTAGCGCGCCTGAGACTGAGGACGGGCTGCTATGAGCGGGAGCGGCTGCGAGAGGAGGCCCGGTTGCTTGAGCAAGTGATGGTGTGATGGTGTTATTGTTCATGGAGTTGCTCGCGACGAAACTGGGCATCGGGAAATCATGTACCGTCTTGTCTGGATTTTCCTTCGCCCAGTTGATGATAACTGGAACCAAGTTAGTAGCAAAATCATTTCTGCAGGCAGTTACAGCTGCATTGACTGCCTGCTGTAGCAACTCATATTTGTCCTCGGCTACTTTTTTCGCGTCCTCAGCTGCTTTTTTCTTGACCGCAAGCTTCACCTTTGCATCGATGTCCGCCTGACTAAACTTCTTTTTCTGCTTCTTTGCCTCCGGGCCGTCGTTGTAAAACACCTTCCACGTGGCGCCGTGTCCAGCGCCGTGCACACGACCATATTGCGGCCGCTGGTCCAACGGGAGTCCCTAAAGTTCGTTCAAGGCCCGGTTGAGAGGGGTGTCCCACTTGAGCCTCATCGGAGAAGTAGGGCTTTCGGCTGCAAGCCGGTGTTGCTTCTCTAGTAGTCTAATCAATTTCCTCGTGATCTTGTCCGTGTAAAAAACCTTTTTCTCCTTGTCCCACCTGTAGCGGGCTGTCGGTGTCAAAACCGGCGGATCCCGGGTAGGGGGTCCCGAACTGTGCATCTAGGCGGATGGTAACAGGAGACGAGGGACATGATGTTTTACCCAGGTTCGGGCCCTCTTGATGGAGGTAAAACCCTACGTCTTGCTCGATTAATATTGATGATATGGGTAGTACAAGAGTGGATCTACCACGAGATCAAGGAGGCTAAACCCTAAAGCTAGCCTATGGTATGATTGTTGTAATGTATGTTGTCCTACGGACTAAAGCCCTCCGGTTTATATAGACACGGGAGGAGGCTAGGGTTACACAGAGTCGGTTACAATGGTAGGAGATCTACATATCCGTATCGCCAAGCTTGCCTTCCACGCCAAGGAAAGTCCCATCCGGACACGGGACGGAGTCTTCGATCTTGTATCTTCGTAGTCTTGGAGTCCGGCGGATAATGATAGTCCGGCTGTCCGGACACCCCCTAGTCCAGGACTCCCTCAGTAGCCCCTGAACCAGGCTTCAATGACGATAAGTCCGGCGCGCATAATGTTGGGCATTGCAAGGGGGTTCCTCCCTTGAATAATCCAGAGAAGATCATGAACACCAGGATAGTGTCCGGCTCTGCAAAATAAATTCCACATTCCACCGTAGAGAGAATAAAACGTACACCAGTCCAATCTGCTGACATATTATGCGGCGTGACATCACACCGCTACCAAGCCTTTGTTTGAATCGTTTTTTACTATACCACCTCAGCACGTTTAGCGAAGCGGTTTCGTTGGCACGTCTTGTCGAAGCAGAGATCATGTTCCCCTTATTCCGGGATTCTCATCAATATGTGCGTGGGTAACCCAACCGTGCCCGTCGCCACGCCTCCTCCATCGAAGGTGAATCCCGAACGGTCACGTAGACGACCCTTGGTATTTTTCCCCTTTATAAGAGGACCAAGGACCGTTCCTTTTCTTCAATCTCGCATCGAATCTCCTTCTCGCTCCTAGTTCCAGCACCCAGAGCCTCAGATTCGAGCGCTTCGGATTCTCAACCATGTCCGGCTCCGACCTTCATGGTCGGTGGATGCCCTCCTCCATCACGGAGGATGACGTGTCAAAGCTGCGGGAGGCCAAGTACCTGTCCTACGAGATTTCGCACAGGTTGCCTGCCCAAGGGCAGGCCGTGCCCACCCCCGAGCCCGGTGAGTACGTTGTCTTCGTACCCCACCTCCGTCGGGGTTTAGGCTTCCCGACGGACCCCTTCGTGAGAGGGCTCATGTTCTACTACGGGCTGGATTTTCACGATTTGGCTCCGAAGTCCATCCTCCATATCTCCGCATTCATTATCGTCTGCGAGGCCTTCCTCCGCGTCACCCCCCACTTTGGCCTGTGGCTGAAAACCTTCAATATGGAGCCGAAGATGATCGGGGGCCGTCAAGCGGAGTGCGGCGGGGCGGCCATAAGCATAAGGGCCGATGCCCCGTGGCCTGAGGGTTCCTTCCAAGAGGAACTCGGACTGTGGCAATAGGAGTGGTTCTATATCACCGCTCCGAAGGGCAGCAAGCAAAAGCCGCCGCCTTCATTCCGCCCGGGACCTCCACGCCGACTGATGTCGTGGGTCAACCAAGGGCTCAATTGGGGGCCGTCCGATGACGTGCCCTCATTGCAGGGCCGGATTCGAGACCTCCAAGCGAGGGAGATCAATCTGGTCGTGGTGATGCAGGTAATGCTAACCAGGCGTCTCCTGCCCTGCAAACGCCGTCCTCTCCGTCTATGGGAGTTCAACCCGGAGGGACCTCGAATTCTCCAACACTTCATGGGTGCAACACCCGTGGAGATGTACAGGTTGTTCTTCGGACCGCAGGTGGCGTGTCCGGAATTGACCGAGGACGCAGGCCTAAGCTGCAATCGCCCGGATACTCAGGTAAATAGCTCAGAGTCTGGATGTTTTATTTATCTGCTTTTCTAGGGTTCGCCTCCTGACCCATAACTTTTCACAGGAGTGGGTAGCGCGATCGAAGCTAATAAGGTGTCCGGCTCCCCTCCCAGAGACCGCACTGGAGCCCGTGCTGGTCAGAATGTTGGAGGTCGCGCCCGTAAAAGGGGGCGATGGGAAAGATAAAGGAGCTATTACTTCGCCCAAAGGGGCGTCTGAGGAGGGGGGAATCAAAAACCCCTCCTTCCAGGGGGAGAAGAGGACCGCCTCCGAAGATCCGGAGACCAAAGCCCCTAAACGGGAGAAGAGATCTTCACCGGGGGGTCCGGCGTCCGGGGAGAATCCGGACGTACAATCATCACCAAAGGATCAGCCCTCCAACGAGCCGTGAGTATGAAAAGGGGAGTTCATTAGTAAGAAAATACCTCCATTTGTGCTTCTGTGGGTGACCGAAATTTTTATCTTGCAGTTCGGATTTGCAGCCTTCGCAGATGAGTTCGTCTTCGGGGGACCTTCTTCCGGAGATGATGGAGAGCGAAATGCCCTCGTCTGCTGCGCCGCCAGATAGGGCAGACGAGCCTGAAGTATCGTCACGGAGGGTGTCCCCGAGTCCGGAGGGGCCGGGGAGTTCGGCGCCCGCTAGTGTCCGACCGGGAGAACTGAAGAATCTGCTGTTGTTTTGGCCGTTTTGCACATAAAAGTGCGCCCTGTATAGGTAGTAGCCCCTGAGACTCGCTAGGTTGTCGAAAGCGACAGCGTGCCGAGGATCGAAATCGCAAGTAAAGAATGTCTCCGTTCCTATGCAGGTGGTGGATAGTCCGAGGGCTAGCCAGACTAGTGGGGTTGCCGAGTTAATGCGGCAACTTGACGTGGCGGATGCGGACATCGCACTTGTCAACCGGCGACTTGACGAGTCGCAAGGTAAATGAGTTCTCTACAGTCGCTTTATTAAGGGGGTCAAAGCCCTCCTCTGATAAATTAAATGCTGTTATACAGATGGTGCTGCTGCTGTGGAGAGCCTTCGGGCCGAACTTGCTCAAGCTAAGGAGCAAGCCCGAAGGAGTGACGCGGCTGCCTCGAGAGCGACCGAGGAGTTGAAAGCCGAAAGGGCCGCACACTGCCTAAGTAGGGAAGAGGTGGCCGAATTGGCCGTGAAAGTAAAAGATGCTGCCGACCGCAATGAGGCTCTTGAAAAGGAGCGCTTATCGGAGCAGGAAGACCTGAGGAAGGCCATCGCCGAGGCCAAGGATGCCCGCTCTGCAATGCGGGCCATGAAGGAGGAGCTGCGCCAGGCCGGAGATATCGTGGCTGGCAAGCCTTTTCTGCTGTGTCGCCGGTTTATGGATCAAAAGTATGCTCAATTTAATCGGCTGTGGAGTCCGGAGGATCCGTAATGGACTTAGCGGCAAGTGCGGCTGATGCCGTTGAGCACTTCCGGAGCCAGAAGGATCACAAGACGGAAGAGCTATTTTGGTCTCAATTCCATAGTCCGGATCGCTCACTTCCGTTGACCGACCGGTTGGCCGAATGGGCCGAGCTAAATAGATTATCCGGACTTGCCATGACTGACATCGTGGCTCATGTCTGGCCAGAGAGGCCCAAGGCGATGAGCTACTTCGGCTTACTGCAGCAATTCCTTGGAGCAGTGCCGCATATCAAGGAGATGAAGCGGTCGGCCTGCATCGAAGGCGCGCGGATGGCTCTTGCCCGCGTGAAGGCGCATTGGACAGAGATGGATGCCACCGCTGTTGCCGCCCGGGGTTCGGATGAAAGCCGGCGCCCCGCCGAGCACTATTTCGGGGAAGTTATGCGTGGTGCTCGTGTAATAGAGTCGCAGTGCTAAAAAAATGTCACGCTCAAATGAACGTTTTAGCTTGTAAAACGATGATTATGCTACAACTGCTTTTTATACTTGTGCGTCCCAAGTAGTAAAACTTCTCCTATGCGGCCGTTTACGTATACATTTGTATAACCTGAAAGATTGCAGTCTTCGGCTTCAGCCCCCACTTACAAGGTGCTGGGGTGTTCGCAAAAATAGCGCGTGTTCACACTTAATCTGACGTCTCGGTCCTGTTTAGGAGGTGGTAGCGTAGCAAACGAGGCAATCCGGACTATAATGCTTTATCACTTTAACTTAGCCAGTGGAGTTCAAGGGTGGGGCTACGATATAGCCCCTGGGGGCACCGCACTTCTCCGATTTCGGGGCGCGTGTGTGCCTGACCGGGAAACGGTCCTTCGTCAAAGCGGGGAATTCTAAACATTCCGGTAGTTGATCGAGTGGTTGACCAGTCTCTCGCTATATCATGACAGTCAGTTTTCGGCTTTCTCTACTGAGGTGCTCGCCCAGCCAAACTGGGGCACAATCATAGTAGTTCTCCTGGTGCCACGTTAGCCGATGATACGGAATGTAAGGCAGCAAAACACAGGAGCTGGGCAAACCCAACATTTGACCAAAGACATGATTCGGAGCTGATGCATATAATGCCTAACTCGAGACGTCGAACACTCCCTAAGGTGTTCGGTCTTTATGATAATGGGCAGAATAATGCCCTAAGCCCCTAGTGTCCAGGTACGGGCATGGTCTTCTGACGCGGCCGATGCCAAAACGTCAGGCTCCGATTTGGTTATAGGAAGAAACCAAGGGAGAATAACAACAAGAGACAGTAAAAAAGGTTTACGCAGGGTCTTAATCTGAAAAGAATCCTTGCAACAGGTCCCTACTGCACGTCTGTGCCCGTGTCTCCGTTGTGCCGTTATCCTGGACGGGTATGCACGTTGTTCATCTATAAAAAGAGAGGAACCCTTAGTTTGAAAACAATTCGTGCGAAAAAAAGGTATGTGTGAAAGAAAAAATATGAATAAGCAAAGCGGGGTTTGAATGAACCCGCGGTTGTTTGTGCGCGCAGCCCCTTGTGAAGGGGTGTGCGGCTAGGGAGCCCCTAGCCTACTGATGCCGGACTCGTCTATCCATGTCCGGGGTCTTTGGGTGACCCTCGCACTGAGTGTAAGAGACGCGTAATGTGGTATGGCGTTGAAACGGACAAAAGCCTTTCGTCCCAAGAGTGCTTGATATCCACTTTTAAATGGGACGATATGAAAAATTAGTTTTTCGCGCCGAAAGTTGTTCGGTGATCCAAACACGACTTCTAGTAATAGGGAGCCTGTGCACTTGGCATAAGGGCCTGGCGTCACTCCTTTGAAGGAAGTGCGGCTGTGTAGAATTTTGGTAGGGTCTATCCCCATTTTGCGGATTGTGTTTGAATAAAGCAGGTTTAAGTCGCTGCCTCCGTCCATTAGGACTTTAGTAAATTGTAATCCGTCGATTATGGGATTCAATATCAGGGCAGTCCGTCCCGCGTTTCGAACGCTTCTGGAATAGTCCAGGTGGTCGAAAGTGATTGGTTTTAATATCCAATCTCTATGGTCTGCTGGGTTGGACCGTGCGAGGCTCTTTTTAGGAAGTGCCGCACTATTTTTCCGTATTATCACATGAAGTGAGTTTACTGCTTTGACCTCTTGTGGGAAAGTCTTTTGTTTTCCGGTGCTCTGCTGGTGGGGTTTATCGTCTTCGCTTGACGCGTCGAGCCCCTTGTGTTTGGCGTTTAGTCGGCCGGACTGTTTGAAAACCCAACAGTCTCGATGGGTATGGTTTGCAGGCCTTCCAGGGGTACTGTGGATTTGACATATCCGACCCAAAATCTTGTTTAAGTTGGACAGCTCATCGCCGTCATTCTTAAGAGGCGGTGTTTTGTTGTTTGGCCGCGAGCTTTTGAATCCGGCGTTGACTGCCGTGCTCTTTGGGCTTTTCTCTTGATTCCGGCGTTGCTCTTTTCTGCGTCGTGATTTTCCGTTTCCATCTCTTATCTCAGATGTACTTGGGCCGCTGGTGCTGCATCTTGCTAGCCAGCTATCCTCTCCCGCACAGAAGCGGGTCATGAGGCTTGTTAGTGCGGACATTGTCCTCGGTTTCTCTTGGCCGAGGTGTCTGGCAAGCCATTCGTCTCGGACGTTGTGTTTAAAAGCTGCTAAGGCTTCGGCGTCCGGACAGTCGACTATTTGGTTCTTTTTAGTGAGGAACCTATTCCAGAATTTGCGCGCTGACTCTCCAGGCTATTGAGTTATGTGACTTAGATCATCTGCATTCGGAGGGCGGACATAAGTCCCTTGAAAATTTGCTCTAAACGCGTCCTCGAGCTCTTCCCAACTTTCCACAGTGTTTTCTGGGAGGCCTTTAAGCCAATGACGGGCTGGCCCTTTCAGCTTGAGGGGTAGGTATTTTATGGCGTGGAGGTCATCTCCTCTGGCCATGTGTAAATGTAGTATATAATCTTCTATCGAGACTCCAGGGTCTATTGTTCCATCGTAGGCCTCTATGTTTATTGGTTTAAATCCTGCTGGGAATTCATGGTCCAGCACCTCATTGGTGAAACATAGTGGGTGTGCGGCGCCCCTGTATTTCGGTGTGCCGCTATCTTTGGACACTTGACGTGTTGCCTTGCTTTCTGGGGCCTTCTTCTTTGGCCCGTAGATGGACCTGGCTAGGCCATCTGTCCTTCCAAGTTCATTGGTTGGTTTATGTGTGGCGCCGCTTTCAGAATTTGGCCTCTCATTCGGCCGTCTATCCAACCAGGCAGCCTCTTTATTTTTTGACTGTGGGGGCTCTATGGCCTTGTCGTCGAATTCTGGTAGCAGCTTGCGCTTCGGGTAGCTCTTTGATTGGTGGCCATTGCCGTATTTGTCCGCGGTTTTGAGTACTTTGCTCCACCTCATTCTGAGTGTGTCTTCCGCTGTTTTGAGCTTCCGCTTTTCCTTGTTCAAGCTTCTTGCAGTGTTGACGAGTCTTTTCCAAAGGTTTTTACCTTCCGGCGGCGCGTCCGGCGTGAGATTGTCCGAACCGTCGTTTTCGCCGGGCCTGGACTGATTATCTGACTCGTCCTGTTCGGACGGTTGCTTATCTGCATGTTCGTCGTCCACTTTTGTGCCCTGCTGTATTGCGGGGTCCTTAGGAGCGTTGTTGTTGTCGAGGCGGGGCTTAGGGCGGCGTCTGCGCCGCCGTTTTGGTTGTTTATCGGCGGGGTTATCTTCTGCCACGGCCCGTTGGTCCTCGCGTGCCCTATAGGCGCTGTTTCTTGTTCGTCTCCCGCGTCGTCGTCTATACCGTCGATGTCTTCGGAGCCGTAGTCTAGCATGTCGGTTAGATCATCGACAGTGGCTACAAAGTGGGTGGTGGGTGGGCTCTGAATTTCTTCGTCGTCCGTATCCCAACCATCCTGGCCATAGTCCGGCCAGGGCTCTCCTGATAACGAGAGATGCTTTAGTGAATTCAGGATGTCGCCAAAAGGCGAGTATTGGGAGATGTCTGCGGCGGTGAATTCCATAATCGGCGCCCAATCCGATTTGGTTGGTAGGGGCGTGGGAGGTTCGGAGTCCGGCAAGGAGTCCGGCACCTTGGAATCACGAGTTTTGTGAGGGACAAGATCAGTGTTCGGCTCCATCACTGTGGAAGTTGAAGCCCCCGAGGCGGTGTCCATCCACCGATCCTCTATCTGGGCAATTGGCTCCGGACTAATGGCCGGAGCGGATTCGTGTGCGGCCGCCAAGGCACTGTTCTGTGGTAGAGCTAGATCATGCCCATCGCAACAGTGCGGCGCACTTGGCTGTGGCTCGAGTCCGTCGAAGATCAAGTCTCCGCGGACATCGGCCGTGAAGTTCAGGCTTCCGAATCTGACCTGACGGCCAGGGGCGTAGCTTTCGATCTGCTCCAGATGGCCAAGCGAATTAGCCCGCAGTGCGAAGCCGCCGAATACGAAGATCTGTCCGGGGAGAGAAGTCTCACCTTGGACAGCGTCATTGGTTGCAGATGCCATCAAGCCTATCGGTGACGACACAGAGGAACTCTCAATGAAAGCACCAATGTCGGTGTCAAAACCGGCGGATCTCGGGTAGGGGGTCCCGAACTGTGCGTCTAGGCGGATGGTAACAGGAGACGAGGAACACGATGTTTTACCCAGGTTCGGGCCCTCTTGATGGAGGTAAAACCCTACGTCCTGCTCGATTAATATTGATGATATGGGTAGTACAAGAGTGGATCTACCACGAGATCAAGGAGGCTAAACCCTAAAGCTAGCCTATGGTATGATTGTTGTAATGTATGTTGTCCTACGGACTAAAGCCCTCCGGTTTATATAGACACCGGAGGAGGCTAGGGTTACACAGAGTCGGTTACAATGGTAGGAGATCTACATATCTGTATCGCCAAGCTTGCCTTCCATGCCAAGGAAAGTCCCATCCGGACACGGGACGGAGTCTTCAATCTTGTATCTTCGTAGTCTTGGAGTCCGGCGGATAATGATAGTCCGGCTGTCCGGACACCCCCTAGTCCAGGACTCCCTCACGGGCCCTGATGAAGTCATGCTCCAAGGGGTTGGTGAACTTCGCGAAGGGGTCTGGGAGACCCGCGGCTTCACGTTTCGCGTCCTCCTTATCCCATATGGGCCTTTTATCGAGGTAGCCACGGCTTCCGAGGCGATGCTTCCCAGTGTTCCTTTGCTGAAGGCTTTTGAATTTCGCAGCCTTAGCCTTGGCTGCCTCGGTTGCGCAAGTGTCCTTGAACTTTTCGAACTCCTCTTCCGTAAGTGTCGGATTTTCCTCCAGAATCTTGGACAGGGGTTCATCAGCCTCAATAGCTCGTTTCACCCTCCCTTTCCAGGAGGCCAAATCATTGCTGAACATGCCCATGGCGTGATTGTTAATCTTTTTCATCTTCGGATCATCCCACGGTTGTTCTATGTTATCATCCCGGTCGGGGAACTTGAATCTCTTGTGCAACTTCGTTAGGAGCAACTGCGTCAAATGTTCTTTACTCCTTAAGTCATCGTCATTGATGCTCGCGCATTCCCGTAGGATGCATCCTACTTGGTTCCCATAGCACTTGCGAGGTTCTTCCGGCTCTAACGGCTCAAACTTCCCAGGTGCCATCTTTGTGATCACAAGTCGTCCAATCCCTAGTTTGTTAGGTTTTTGTATCCTCTGCTTCTTATGCTTCCTCTTTTCGGTATCGGCATCGAGGCCGGTACCTTCCCCGCCGGTACCTTCCCTGCCGGTACCTTCCCCACCGGTCTCGGTGCCGCCATCGGTACCGGCGCCGTCGGTGTCGATGTAGGCGTCAGTACCATCATCGAGGCCGACCTGCAAACCTTGCTTAGTAGTCAAATAGTCGAGGTACTCTTGTTCACCCTCACAATCCATCTCGTCTGCATCTTGGTCAGAAGGCCCAGTTTCTTCGTTGTTCGACATGTTTCCTATGATTAAGTGGCCTCATTTATTTCTAAAAGTATGAATAAATGAGAAATGACACAAAAAGAAATCTATGTGCCAGCACTCGATATGCCAACTATGTAGCACAAATCATGCCTTTATTCACGGGAAATTTCGGCATGACCTTTGCTAAAAAATGGACATATCGAGCGCCTGAAATTCACCGAAACGGAAATGAATCAACATTCCGGCGTAACATAGGCCACTCGGATCATTTTCCAAACATGACATGTCCAAAACATGACATATGCACATATCACATGTCCAGTTCAAATTTGCATATAAATTCAGCTAATTTTGAAACCTAGCTAAATTCATAACTAAATAGATAACCTAATTAATTAACATGAAGAACCCTAGCAGAGAGGGGGGGTTTACAGAGAGTGCAGGGGCGAGGAGGCAGGCCCGACGACGGCCGGCAGGGGAGAGGAGGGAGGCGAGGGCCGACGGGTCGGGGGCGAGCGCGCGGGGGTCGGGGGCGAGCGCCGGCGCCGGATTCGGGGGCGAGCGGCTGGGTCGGGGGCGAGCGGTGTGGTCGGGGGCTAGCGCCGGCGCCGGGGTTCGGTCGAGGGCCGGGACGGGGTCGAGCGCCGGGGCTAGCGCCGGCGCCGGCGGAGTCGGGGGCGAGCGCCGGGGCCGGGTCGGGCGCGGCGGAGCGACGGGGGAGAGAGAGTGGGGATTTGGGGGGAAATGGCGGTATGAAGCAGGGCGAGTGAGAATTTTGGGTTAAGTGGACGTAGCAGTAGCGCGTTATGTCAAAACGCGCTGCTACTAAATTCAGTAGCTACAGCGGTTTAGGAGAAATGTGCTACTACTAAGATCTGTAGCTGCAGCGGTTTAGGAGAAACGCGCTACTACTAAGATCTGTAGCTGCAGTGGTTTAGGAGAAACGCGCTGCTACTACCGTCGCTACTGCCAGTTTTCCTTTTTCTTTTCCTTTATTTTATCCCACTTTTATTTCCCGAGGGCAGTGAACGAAGGGAGGGCGATATATATTGCATCATTTGACGGTTAAATATGTATGCAAAATAGGAACATATATATTACACATCATTGGACCCATGCATAATAATGGCTAAATGTGTATACAAAATAGGAACATATATATATTACACATCATTGGACCCATAACATACGTTTCCTTAGTGCTGACGTTTTCGTTTTTGAGTCAGCTTCTTTCCCTTCTTGTTCGTCGAAGAATAATTGAGCCCCTCATTGTGACTTTGCCTTTTCCATGGAGTACGATTTTTCTTAGGTAATGTAGTATTGATTCTTCTTTTGACGTATACTTCATCATCATCGTCATCTTCCCTCATTGGGTTGCCGTACTGATCATAGTCTTCCTCGTTGGCGACTCCATCCATTGCAATGATGTTCCTTTTGCCTCTCCTCACGACAACACAGCTGGGATTGCGCGGGTCAGTTATGAAGAAGCATTGTGTCACGTGCTTAGCGTGTACTCACGGTAGCGCTCTTGGCGTCGGGTATAGTCATGGTAGTGAACATCCGGCTTTCTCTTTCGACATTCTTAGCCCATCTGACACGGAACATCGTCGTGTTGTGCTGTCTGGAGTAGTCAAGCTCCCAGATCTCCTCGACCCTTCCATAAAATCGTTCAGTTGTGCCATTGTCGCTGCCGGTCATGCATTCCACCGTCACCCCTGAGTTCTGATCATCACTGTCCATATCTTTTGCCTCCTGTAGAACGTGTATCCGTTGATATCACATGCCTGATAGGTTACGAGGTTGGGCGAGGGGCCATGTGCTAAGGCGTATATGAGCAATCCGTCCTTAGAGCCCTCCTCCGGGGGATTAGCAATAATATGCTCTTTGAACCAATGAAGGAAAGTGGAGTTGTGCTCTCTAGTAACTTCGGCGTCCGTCCTGCATACCCCCCGGTCACGATACTTCTTTGCGATAATTTCTTTGTGCAGTGCCACGAAAGGATCTACCTCATCTAGGTGTTGTAGCACTACCAAGTTTGCTCTGTCAAAGTTGCTGCGCCGATCTGAGTATGCCACGTGCAGTTCCCTGCGACCGTTGCAGTGACCATCTCCTTCGAGCCTCCCATCGTGCTTGTTAACGGGCAAACCAACACTAACACCAGGTGGCTGGTCTGCGCCATATAGAAAAATCTCACAGAAAGAGATGCACTCTTGTGCCAAATAGCCCTGGACGATGCTTCCATCTAGATGGGACATGTTACGAACGAATCCTTTGATGATCCCATTCATCCTCTCAAACGGCATCATGTTGTGCAGGAATGACGGCCCCAGGTCTATTATGTCATCCACAATATGGACACACAGATGCACCATCATGTCGAAGAACGCGGGCAGGAAGTACATCTCAAGCTCATTCAGTATCACAATGATCTCTTCCTGTAGCCTTTGGAGCTGCTTCACACTGATCGACTTTCGAGAGATGACGTCAAAAAAGTTGCAGAGACCAATAAGCGTGTCACGGACGTGCTTGTCCATTATCCCTCTAAGGGCAACAGGTAGTATCTGCGTCATCATCACATGACAGTCATGAGACTTCATCCCGCTGAACCTTTTCTTGTCCGTGTCTAGATATCTGCTTATCTTGCCACAGTAACCGGAACTAACTTTCACTCCGGTAAGGCACTTAAAGAATTGATTGATCTCAGCCTGACTTAAGGTGAAGCAAGAGGGGGGGGGGCAATAATCCTCTTTCTTTATTTTCTTGCCCTTCTTCTCTCGTGCCTCTGTCTCTGTCTCTGTCTGGTCTGACATTTTACGGGGCGGCATGTGCAGATCTTCCCTGATTTTCAAATCTTGCAAGTCTTTTCTTGCCTTCGGCCCATCCTTGGTCTTATCCGGCATGTTCATCAGTGTTGCGAGCAAGCTCTCAAGGACATTCTTATAGATATGCATTTGATCAAGGCAATGAGGTGTATCGAGTTTGTGCCAGTACTCCAAGTCCCAGAACACAGACCTCGTCTTCCATACCTTCAGCAGCAGCTCCGGCGCCTTTCTCATCGTCTTTCCCGGTGCGGGGCACTCCTTCCAGTTTTTCAACAGCTCATCGATTTCGGCACCGCTCCGCTTACGTGGAGGTCCTCGATGCTCAGCGTGACCATTGAATAGATCTCCACGGTTTCTCCACGGGTCGTCCTGTTCAAGCCATCTTCGGTGCCCCATGTACACGATTTTCCCAGACCCGCCATCTTTCCTTGACGTTAGCTGCTGAGACGTTGTATCATCCATGCACCGCGTGCATCCGCAATATCCATGGCACATCTGGCCTGCCACATATCCGTAACCGAGATAGTCCTGCACTGTCGTGATCAGCGCGGCTCTCATGTTGAAATACTCACCTTTGCTGGCGTCCCATGTCTTGGCCGGTGTTTTCCAGAACGTGTCTAACTCCTCTTGAAGTAGCCCCAGATACAAATTAATATTATTTCCTAGTTGTTTCGGCCCTTGAATAAGCATGCTCATGTGAATGTACTTGGATTTCATGCACAACCAGGGGGGAGGTTGTACATCCATACAAACACGGGCCATGTACTATGGTTGGTGTTCTGGTTGCCAAACGGATTCATGCCATCAGTACACGCGCCGAGCACGATGTTCCTTGCATCACATTCAAAATACCGATAGAAGCTGTTCAACGCTCTCCACTGGCTTCCATCCTTCACGTGTCTTAGCTTCGGATCATCTCCATCTTCGGGCTTCTTCCTCTCCGCGTGCTAGCGCATTAGCTTTGCTTCCTTGGGATCTACAAAATACCTCTGGAGACGGGGAGTGATTGGTAAGTACCATACAACTTTCTGGGGACATTTCTTCCCGGCCTTCTTGTATCGAAAAGCATTGCACACCGGACAACTTGTTTTTTCCGCGTGCTCCTTCCGATAAATTATGCAATCGTTGATGCATGCATGGTATCTAACGTGTGGCAGATCAAGAGGGCACACGATCTTCTTGGCCTCATCAACACTAGTAGGACATAGATTACCCGCGGGAAGAACATCCTTTAGGTACTTGAGATGCTCATCGAGGCTAGTGTCGGTCCATTTGTTTTTAGCCTTCGTCTTCAGGAGTTGGAGCGTGAAACTCAACCGGGTCACCTCAGGATTGCAACCATCATACAATGGAGTGTTCGAGTCTACCACCAGTTGCTCCAGCTTAGCCTCCTCTCTAGAAGCAGCTCTCTCAGTACTCGTCTCCTTGCGAAGCAATGCTTGAACATGAGGGTCCCGCACAATTGAACTTAGTACCGACGAACTCTGCTGCGTGGAGTCCATGTCGTTCTCTCCGCCGCCATGTCCGGCCCCTTCTCCTCCGCCATGTCCGGCCCCTTCTCCGCCGCCATGTCCAACCTCTTCCCCGCCGCCATTATCGATCATCTCTTCGTCTTGGCCCGTGTCATCATTGCCTGCCCCGTCGGCATCCTCAACATCGTCATCCTCATCTTCAATTATCCAGCGAGTATAGCCATCCATGAAACTAGTCATGAGCAGGTGCGCTTCGACACGACCATTGTCATGGGGGTCGAGCCAAACTATTCCTTTGCATTTTCGACACGGACATAAAACCTCTGTCCGGTTATTTTCTTTCATGTCCTGCACCGCCGACCGCAACCACCTGTCCACCATCGTTCCACTGACCATCGTCAACTCTGCACGGTAATAATAAAAAATTGATTATAAAAATGCATGCATGCATCAAAGTCATAAACAAATTTGGCATGACCTTCCCTAAAAATAGGACATATATGGATCTAGAGTTTGCCCAGAATTCGCCGAAACGGAAATAAATTGACATTTCGGCAAAACATAGGCAACTCAAAAGCACAATTTGGCGGCGTCAACTCATGCCACACACACAATTTCCACAAACATATCAGACACACATAAACACATTTCCATTTGCAAAAGCATGAAATTTTCATCACCTCTATCTCGATCGAGATCGAGCACACGGTGGAGATGATGTTGTAGGGAGATCAAAAGTGCACAAAGCTCTTCTTGACAAAGATAGATCTAGTTAGGGGGCAAATAGGTCACTTAACTAAATCCTACATCTACCTAGCTACCTAATTTGGGAGGAGACAACTTCAACTAGTGGAGGGGAAGGAAAAAGAGAAAGGAGATGCATTAATGGAGGTGGTGTAGTTATGTAGGAGTAATGAAGAGAGAGAAAGGTGGATAGAAGAGAGAGAGTAATGGGGGAGAAGTATTGAGAAGAAGAAGAAGAGTGAGAGTGGGAGCATGTGGTGGAGGTAGAGGGGAAGGGAAGAGAGGAGGGGGAGGTAGGGGGAAGGGAAAAGAGGAGGGGGGAGGGGAGGGACGGGTGGGGAAAGGTGTTGGGTTGGTGCAGGTTAGCAGTAGCGCGGGAGCGAAAACGCGCTACTGCTAAGTATTTAGCAGTAGCGCGCTTTGCGGTACGGCGCTACTACTAACTGGGACAAAAAATTGTGGCAATTTGAAACTTACCAGCAGCGATCTCGAAAAAAGCGCGCTACTACTACATACTTAGCAGTAGCGCTGTTCTTGCGACCGCGCTACTGCTAGTTAGAGTTAGGTGAACACCGCCGGTCGATATTTGTAGCAGCGCATTTCTGGCCGAGCGTGCTACTGCTAAATCCTTATCAGCAGCGAGTTCACGTAACACGCGCTACAACTAGTTAGCAGCAGCGCCCCATTTTGAACCGCGCTGCTGCTAAGATTCTGTGTATAGGCTTTTCCCTAGTAGTGAGTTATTCACATGATAAAGTATAGATCATAAGCTTTCTTGAAAACTAACAAACCATGCTCTTAGTCATCAAACAATTGCAATTCATCTTATTTTCGGGAAGGATCTATGTAAGAGCTTTGATTTAGCAAACTCCACATACTCAACTATCATCTTTCACAATTGCTAATACTCACGTGTTATTTATGGGTTCAAAGTTTTAGTCGGACACAGAGTATGATAAGGGCATATAGTTTCGCCTCCCAACCTTTTACCTCAAGGGTTATGTCAACAATAATACTTTAGGAACACCTACATCCAAGTGTGTGTGTGTGTGTGTCTATATATATATATATATATATATATATATATATATATATATATAGACATATATATATCCGGATCGCTCCAACACAAAGTGCTTGCCAAAGGAAAAAGTGTAAAAAGGAAAGGTGATGATCACCAAGACTCTTGTATAAGGGTGTAAGATAAAAGTAAAAGATAGGCCCTTCACAGAGGGAAGTAGAGGTTGTCATGCGCTTTTATGGTTGGATACACAAAATCTTAATGCAAAAGAACGTCACTTTATATTGCCACTTGTGATAAAGACCTTTGTTATGCAGTCCGTCGCTTTTATTTCTTCCATATCACAAGTTCATATAAAGCTTATTTTCTTCACACTAATAGATCATACATATTTAGACAACAATTTTTATTGCATGCACCGATGGAAACTTACTTGAAGGATCTTACTCTATCCATAGGTAGGTATGGTGAACTCTCATGGCAAAACTGGTTTAAGGGATGTTTGGAAGCACAAGTAGTATTTCCACTTGGTGCAAAGAATTTGGCTAGCATGAGAGGGAAAGGCAAGCTCAACATGTTGGATGATCCAAGACAATATAACGTCTATTCGGATATAGGAAAACATAACCCATTAAGTTGTCTTCCTTGTCCAATATCAATTTTTTAGCATGTCATATTTTAATGAGTGCTCACAATTACAAAAGATGTCCAAGATAGTATATTTATATGTGAAATCCCTCTTCCTTCAATATTCTTTCATGAATTGTTCAAGTGACCAATTCTGCATTTGCTAACTTTCAATAAATTTACCACCTATATTATTATGTGTGAAGTCATTACTCCCCATGGTATAAGCATATGAAACATATATAAAAATTCAGATTTATGATATTCAATTCATTCAACCATTTACTCATAGAATGTACGTGAAGCACGTGAGTAAATGACAAACTACTCCAAAAAGATATAAGTGAAGAACGCTGAGTAGTCAAATAATTAACTAGCCATGGGAGAACTCTCTCTCATTCAAGATTTCAGATCCAATGATTTATTATTAAAGATTTCAGATCCATAGGTTTATTCAAACAGAAAGTAAAATGAAAATACGCTCCAAGCAAAACACATATCATGTGACGAATAAAAATATAGCTCTGAGTAAGGTATACTGATGGTTTTGAAGACAAAAGAGGGGATGACTTCCGGGGCATCCCCAAGCTTTGGTGCTTGAGTCTTCCTTGAACATTACCTTGGGGTGCCTTGTGAATCCCCAAGCTTAGGGTCTTTCCATTCCTTATTCTCCTGATAATAATATCTCACCCAAAACTTGAAAACTTCAATCACACAAAACTTAACGGAACTTCGTGAGATGGGTTAGTATGATAAAGAGTAAACCATTCACTTTGGTACTGTAAAAGACATGATTCATAATTGTTTTCACACAATGCCTACTGTACCATATCATTTCTACAGTTTATGATAAATATAAGCCATAGAAACTAGAAAACAAGCAAACTATGCATTGAAAACAGAATCTGCCAAAAACAGAACAGTCTGTAATGATCTGAACAGCAACCATACTTCTGCTACTCCGCAAATCTAGAAAAATTAGGAAACATGAGAAATTTTTGTACCAATCCATAGCAAAAAGAATCAGATCAAAATCACGTTTCTGTAAATTATCAAAACTAATTTACTGGGCGTAAAAGTTTCTGATTTTCAGCAGGATCAACACAACTATCACCGTAAGCTATCCTAAAGGTTTAACTTGGAACTTTATTGAAACAAAAGCTATAAAACATGATTACTACTGTAGCTTAATCATGTTAACACACAAAAACAGTAAGGATAAATATTGGGTTGTCTCCCAACAAGCGCTATTCTTTAATGCCTTTTAGCTAGGCATGATGATTTCAATGATGCTCATAAGAAAGATAAGAATGAAAACATAACGAGCGCATCATGAAGCATATGATTAGCACATTCAAGTCTAACCCACTTCCTATGCCTAGGGATTTTGTGAGAAAACAACTTATGGGAAGAAGAATCAACTAGCATAGGAAGGCAAAACAAGTATAACTTCAAAACTTGAAGGACATGCATAGAGAGGAAACTTGATATTATTGCAACTCCTACACGCATATATTCCTCCCTCATAATAATTTTCAGTAGCATCATTAATGAATTTAACAATATAACCATCACATAATGCAATGTTTTCATAATCTACAAGCATAGAAATTTTACTACTCTCCACATAAGCAAAATTCTTCTCATTCGGAATAGTGGGAGTAAACTCAACAAAATAACTATCATGTGAGGCACAATCCAATTGAAAATTAAAATCATGATGACAAGTTTCATGGTTAACATATTTCTTTATAGCATACATGTCATCACAATAATCATCATAGATAGCAACTTTGTTCTCATAATCAATTGGAACCTCTTCCAAAATATTGGAATCATTACTAAATAAAGTCAAGACCTCTCCAAATCCACTTCTATAAATATCACACTAAGATTCAACACCCTCCAAAATAGTGGTCGTTACTTCCTAAAGTTAACACTCTTCCAAACCCACTTTTTATGATAGTCTTAATTATATTCCCAAAGATATAAGTGAAGTTCATGGAGCATTCTAGAATTAATATAGATTAACCAATATCCAAGCTCAAAATATATAAGTGAAACACACGAAGCATTCTATAAAACCATACTCAAAAGATTTAAGTGAAGAACATGAAGCATTCTATAAATCAACGAAGGGATATCTCATACTAGCATGGTTCTTAAAGAAGAAGAAAAACACAAAGGACACAAATCATGTGAACCAAACAAAAACCGAGGTATACCGATAATTGTTGAAGAAGAAAAATGGGATGCCAACCGGGGCATCCCCAAGCTTAGATGCTTGAGTATCCTTGAAATATTTACTTGGGATGCATTGGGAATCCCCAATCTTGAACTCTTGCCTCTCTTTATTCTTCTCACATTGGTAACTCCTTGTTCTTTGAACACTTCATCCACACAAAACTTAACAAAAACTTTGTGAGATCCATTAGTATAATAAAGCAAACCACTACCTTTAGGTACTGTTGTAAACTCATTCCAATTTCATATTAGCACTATATCTACTGTACTCCAACTTCACCATGGTTCATACCCCCCGATACTACCCATAGATTCATCAAAATAAGTGAACAACACATAGAAAACAAAATCTATCAAAAATAGGACATTCTGTAGTAATCTGGAAATTTCATATACTTTTGTAAATCCAAAAATTCTAAAACAAATATGACAATTTAAACAAATTGTATAGAAGTACTGTGCAAAATGTTTCAGACCCGTTTGACTTTCCAGTAAAAAATGTAAATTCACGCGCTACAACCAAAGTTTCTGTTTTTGTGCTACAACCAAAGTAAACAAGAAATCTAATCATCCTAACACCAAAGCTTGGCACATTATTTTTTTATAATACAATGGATATATATACAAGGGTATAATTATTTCTGAGAAGATTCCATGAAAAATTCTACATTGTTTCCATGAGCATGAACACAAGTGTTCAAGGTCGACCCTCACTTCTCCAATGCATAACCTTCCAATCACTTCTCTTTTTGAAAAAAACTTTTTAGGCATAAGAGGCAAGTAATTTTTTTTTGTATTTTCATTTTTATATTTTTTTCGTATGTTTCACCCACAACTAAGCAAAATAAAAAGGGCAAACAAAAACTACTTAGTGAAGAAAGCAAACAAGCACACACGAGAATATCAACCCCACGCTATTGCTCCCCATCAACGGTGCCAGAAAAGACCTTGATAATCCCCAAGTGCAGGGAATCATCGTAGCAATTTCCAAAGGTGGAAGTGATAAGCATGGACTGTCGAACCCACAAGGGGCTAAAGGTAAGATCAATATTCTCTCAATTCCTATCTGCCACTGATACGACTCTACATAGATCGAAGGTTTGCTTCCAACTAGAAACGAGAAAGAAAACTATGTTGTGGGTATGAAGAGGATAACTTTGCATGATATCGGAGAGATAAAATATAAAAGTAGGTGTTGTTATCATAAAGTTAGAATATATTACTTAAGTATTATAAATAGCGAGTGTGGAATAATGATGGGTCGGTGTGCGGAATTGTCCTAGGCAATTGTTAACAAGATCGGTAGTTGTCATTGCAATTTCATATGAGGGGGAGGCATAAGCTAACATACTTTCTCTTCTTGGATCATATGCACTTATGATTGGAACTCTAGCAAGCATCCGCAACAACTAAAGATCATTAAGTTAAAACCCAACCATAGCATTAAAGCATCAAGTCCCCTTTATCCCATACGCAAGAACCCCCTTACGCGGGTTTATGCTTCTGTCACTCAAGCAACCCACTATAAACGAATCATGAACGTATTGCAACACCCTATAGCGGGAATCCCTCATGCTTGTGTGACACGGAGGGCACCATAGGACAGCACCAAAATAAAACATCCAACTCATACCAATCTAGATCATCAATCAACCCAAGACAAAGGATATCTACTCAAAACATCATAGGATGGCAACACATCACTGGATCATAATATGTGGCATAAAGCACCATGTTCAAGTAGGGATTACAGCGGGGTGTGGGAGAGTGGACTGCGTAAAAGAGACGAGGATGGTGATGATGATGGTGATGTTGATGAAGACGATCACCGCAGCGATGATTCCCCTCCCGATGGCACTCCGGCGCCACCGAGAGAGAGGAGGAGAGGTTCTCCCCCTTGTGCGTCCTCCTCCATGGTCTCCCCCTGGATGGGGAGAGGTTCTCCCTCTGGTATTTGGCCTTTATGGCGATGATGGCCCATCTGAGATCCTCCTCCTTGACCTCCGGTGATGATGGCCCTCTCCGGCAGGGTGCCCGTGAGGGCCTAGAATGATTTCTCATGGCTACAGGCTTGTGGTGGCAGAACTTCCGATCTCCCTTCTGTTCTGGGGTTTTTAGGATTCATAGGAAGGGTTGGCGTCGGTTTCACGTCAAAGGGGGCCACGGGGAGTCCACGAGGTAGGAGCACCCTCCCGGGGGGGGGGGGGTAGGGCGCGCACCCCACCCTCGTGGTGGCCTCAGGACTCCCCTCCGGTAGCTTTTCGTTCCAGTATTTTTTTATATTTTCCAAAAATATTCTCCGTTGATTGTCAGCGCATTCCGAGAACTTTTATTTCTGCACAAAAACAACACCACGGTAGTTCTGCTGAAAACAGCGTTAGTCCGGGTTAGTTCTAACAAATCATACCAAAATCATGTAAAAATATTATAAACATGGCATGAATACTTCATAAATTATAGATATGTTGGAGACGTATCACTCGCCATTTTGCAACACCTTGTGTGATCTGTCGTAGGGTGTATGGAACCATATACTCTCCTTCAATGAAGTGCTCCTTCATGAGATCTCCCATGTTCCATATCCACAGTGCTACCTCTGGCTATGTCATCAATCTTGGAAATACATGTCCATCTTCATTCATCATCTATTGGGTTCAAGGGTTTTGTGATGAGATACAGGAGAGGTGAGGAGAGATACACATAATACAAACAATACTTTTGAAGAAACGGGTTTTATTTTGTGGTGTCGGAAAAACATCAAACAAGAGACAACTCACAAATCGTCGTATGTAACGTAAGTATATAACAGGTGTTTCGTCTTCTAAAGCTCAAATAAATCTTTAGAGTCTTCAAATTCTTCAAGTCTTCGGAGTCTTCAACTCTTGTAGCTTCAACTCTTGTAGCTTCAACTCTTCTAATGCATGGTGAAATACTCTTTATTCTGAAGAGGCCATCAGTTGTCCGATATTTTTTCATTCATGGACACACTTGAGTTGATCCTCCGCGTGGTTGAAAGGCAACGGGGTATATTCTAACTATTTGAGGTAAGAGGGACCATTTGATAAAATTAGAAAACATGAAAAATAAGGGTCTTTTTGAAAATAATGTTTTGGAGAAATCCTGTCCTAGGGCTTTCCGATTTCTCACGTCCTACAGTCAATATGTGTTCTGATACCATATCTGTAGCGACCCAACCTCAAACGGTCAAGCCTCTATGTATCGATGCCATCCGTGGATTAGTATGTTGGCACACACAGTACATCAATGTATATATCAAAGTGCAATCACATGTATAAACAACGTAAAATTGATATATACCTCATAAGTCTTGGCGGAAACAATCAATCAGGGGTGGAGTCCCATCAATGCCATCGGCAGGTTGAGTGTAGACCATAACCCTGTACCTTAGCTCTTACTCATTGAAGAAATATCTGCAACATGATACGTTGCAGCCGTGTAGGTCAGTACATTGAATGTACTGGCAAGATCATTGTAAGAAAAACAGATGATAAAACTATACCATATGCAATATGGCTTTGTGGCTCTGTGTTTGAGTTTTGTTTGCATAAAATCTGCTTTTATTTTCCGTACCTCAAAGGAATAACATGAGTCTGAACTATGGAGTTTTCTATCATGACATGGTTCCGCCAACCGATGTCTCATAGCCCAAATCATCATAACTTGCAAACAATTAAGTTATCAGTCTGGTGTTGAGAGTTTCGAGATAGATCCTAGTCCAGATGCTCAAGTTGTCCATAACCGAGGACATGGCTAATCGATTAGGGTTTAACCCTCTGCAGAGCTTTGTACACTTTACCCGCAAGATTCGATCCCTCTTTTTATGTTCTCGCGCTTCAGGGTGTTTGAGAACAAGACGACTGAAACGTGGTCTTTCGAAGAGTTCCCCTGACAACTGTCCAGCACTCATCCAATCCTATTGTAGTTCTACATTTGCTAGCACTATCCCAGCCAGAGTCACAACTAAGCTCAACCAAGTCAGAGCCCATAGTGACTTGCGGTTGCACAGGTAAGCTTCCGGGCATGAATTATTCTTCCGTCTCTTTGAGACTGGGTGAAGCTTTCCGCAAGATGTCATGGCGCTTCTCCATGCGTCCCGACCATCCACTGGTTTCTCCAGGGTGCCCGTCAACCGTCCTTCACCAAGTAGTGTGTATTGAATTCTTATCTCGAGTCTTGAGGTCTTGAGGCCTTGAAGATGCAGTTCTTGCAGATTCCATCATGGAGTTGTTGTCATTGATGTAGAGTCCTCCTTCTTCACACCACTCTCGTGCACTCATACCAAACCCCGTGTACTATAGCATAGCATTAAAACTATATAATGTCCCGGGCTGGTAACATGGAGATGGGTTCCTATCTCATGCATTCTACTCAACTACAAGATTCAATAACACTACTAGAGGGATTGTTGCAAATATGACACTAAATGCAATAAAAACATAGGTATGAAAAGCATGGTCAAAGTGAACTTTCCTGGTATTACGTGATGAAGATTGTAACGCTCTTAGAAAATAAATTGATACTATCCGTCACTCCGATGTAAATCTATATTAAACATGCATGGCATTCACATAAGCAAGCATTCTAGCAAGCAATTATATCAATCATTAAAGAAATCAAAAGGTAATGCATCAAATAAAATAAGTAAAGAAAATCAATAATATAAAACCAAAATAAAAGTCCAAGAAGAACTTCAAAGAAAACTACGAGAAAACTACTAAGGAAATGTCTAAGAATTTGCTACAAACAATAAAAATAGCTTTTGACGTATATAAAACTAAAAAAAATAATAAATCTCTAAACTAATAAATTAGCAGAAAAGAAAAAGTTAAACAACTAACTTAACAGAAAGTATTTTTCATAAAATTTTACTAGCAAAAGAAACACATAAAAAGCTTTTATTAAACTTTGTTTTATGCCCTATGCATGTTTTCATGCAATACTAAAGAAAATAAAATTATAAAATAAGAATAAAATTGTCTACTGTTTAGTAAGAGAAACAAAACTAAATTTGTCAAAAGTGACAAATTTTTTAATAAAAAACATTTAAAATCTGTGGGAAAAGAAAATAACACTAAACTATGTAAAACAATACTCTTTTTCCTAAAACCCTAATTTAAAATAAACAAAAACTAATTTGCAAAAGTCTACTGTTTAGATAAAAGATCAAGTGATCACTAGCAAAATGAAATAATCAGAAAGCTATTTTTAAATAAAAGTTATTAGCAATCTAGTGTTTGTAACAAATCTGTTCGAATTCGAAATTTAAAAAGTTTAAAAATAATTTTCGTTGGTTTCTCTTGATAGATGGGATTTTTGTAAAATCGAAGGAAAAATAATCATCAAAATCGGAGTTGTGGATCTAAAGATAGAAAAAAAACAAAACCAAATCTAAAACTAAAAACAGAAATGAACAACAACAAAAAAATTGTGCGCTAGCTATGTAGCGGGCTATAACTGGGCCTAAGTGGTGCGCGTTCTGTAACTAAGCTACTCTCGGGCGTATTATAACTGAACCGCTAACACGCATACAATTAAAAGAAACCGGCATACCGATTCGATCTAACCGAAGAAAACCGATCTACCAAAACAAACTGAGCTACTAAATCGATCTAATATTATTTGCACTTAATGTTTCAAAAAAATGGAGGGAAGCGCTCGTTGCTGTTGCTTATAGAGAGGTTGGCGCTCGCAGGGAAGAAGGGCGCCGGTGGGGTGGTGGCTCCGGTCGCCGGTGGTGGAGGCAGCGATGTCCAGCGGGTGCGGGTCGTTTAGGGCAATCGATTTTTGTTGAAGGTGCGGTGAGGGGTCGTCGGGGACAGCGGAGACGACAAGGATGAGGCGGCGGAGCTCGGTGCTCCAGCGGAGGGTGCTGAGTTGGGGCAGCCTCTGTAGATGACGAAGGAGAGAAAAATCATGTCAAAACAGAATGTGGGGGTAGACTAGGCCGTTGGCCCGAGTTGGAGAAGCTAGGAGAGCTCGTTGGAGTCGGAATAGATGGTGGACAGCAGCGACTACAGTGAGATCCGAACAGCGATGGTGGCCACTATGGATGGTTTTAGAGAGAGTTCCTGAAGGGGATCACGAGAGGAGGGGTAGGGGTATATATAGGACATTTTCCTTGGGGAGGAGGTAGGCCATGGGCTAGGGTTTGGCCATCGCGTGCGCGCTGGCGGCGTCGTGCGTGTGTTGACCTCCTCTGTATCGTGTACAGGAAGGTGAAGACGAGGTGGACCTAGCGATCAGAGAAAAAAGAAAAAAGAAAAAAATGAGGGGGAGAGGGTTACGTGGGAGAGAGAGAGAGAACGATGGAAATGGGTGGCGGCGGCTCCTGGGAGTTGGGAGCACTCGCTAGGGCAGCTCCCGTGCGAGCCTAGGCTCTGAAGTTGGCCTGGCTCGGCTTGCTGGGCCGGCTGGCCTAGCGGGCTTTTTTTTGAATAACAGCGAGGAAAAAAATAATAACATAATAAAAAATTATATAGACATATTATATATCAAAATTTTCAGATTTTTTTCCTAAAACATGAACATATTTTCAAGACCAAATAAAATACTTAAAAAATCATTTTTTTGCAATAACTCCAAAATGAGAAGGAATTTGAATTTCAAATAACTTGCAAATAATTTCTGCATTAAAATTTTAATACCAAACAAAACATTGTCTCTGCTTTTGGAGTGTCATTTTCCTCCTCTCATTTTATTTTTTTATCAAAGGGTTTTCAAAAGGATTTGAACTCAAAATTGAACAGGGATTCAAATGGAAAATTTTGGGGAAGTCCTTTTATTCCGTCTCATATTTTTTAAGTTATAAATTCCACTCAATCACACACAACCAATCACACAACATCCAAGCAAACAATCCTAATTATTTATTTAATATAACATTCCAAAATTTAGAATTCTGGGATGTTACAGGGGTTATCAATGCAATGACAAGGAGTACACAAAGGTGTCGTCGAACTTACCATCCTTGGTTATGGTCGAGGGTCAAAATTCTGAAGTGGTCGTTGTCGATGTCGAGTCCTTAGCGAAGATGGGCGGTGGTGATGTCGACATCAAACCTTTCCTAGTTAGCCGAAACACCCTAGGAAACGGAAAACCACAACTCAAGTTCTCAAAGCAAATGACCAAATGGCGGTAGCGGAAAGCGGTGGTACGGTTGGGTATGTCGAGGGGTTAGCGGAAGTGGGATGGTGGTTGTCTAGGTGGGTATGCGGAGCTGTAGGTGGCGGTGGCTGAAAACTGTAGGAAATGGAGTTTCGTTAGTGGTGGTCGAATGATTCGGGCGAGTCCGGATGATCCGGGACTTGGTCCGGATGATCCGGGCAGGTCAACTGCGTGCGGCTAGTGCTCGGGATGAACTAAAAAACATGGGCAAATTCTAGGATTTCCTGGATGTTTCATGGATCTCCTGGTGGACATGGTGGGGAAAGGTTGGATCCACTTGCAACACAAAGAATCCATGGATCAAAATCTATAAAACTTCATCATACCAACAAATCACAAAAACATTTGGGGCTATTTTTGTGGGGAATTTTCAAAATTAGGACAAAATCAACAAAATTAGGGTAAAAACGAGGGTTTGGGACTCCAAATTCGTGATCAACTTTGCCTCATGATACCAAGATGATGTAGGTTGGAACCCTAGGGGCCGATCTTTCACGATTTGGAGGGGGGGTTTCTCGAAGAACACGAGGGGGAACACGAAGAACACAAGGGGAAAAACAAGAGGAAACACCCAAATTGACTTGATCCAATCGCACATATGCTAGATCCAAGAACACAAAGAGAGATACATGATTCAAATCCAACAAAGGGAATGCAAGTAGCTAGTTCTTCTCCAAGAGGAGGTCTTGAATCCACTAGGGGATCTTCCCTCAAGAGGGTCTTGAATCCACTTAGGGGATCTTCTCCTAGGAGGCCTTGGTCTCCGGTGGAGTAGGTGTCAAGTGGATGAGCAAAGCTCTATCTCTCATATGAGCTAAACCAATGCTAACCCTAGAAAAGTGGAGGTGGAGTCGTTTATATAGGCTAGGGGGGTGAAAGGGTACATGGGCTTCGGCCCAAAACACACACGCAGGTGGGGGATCGGATGATCCAAATGGTGGCCTGGATGATCTGGGTGTCAGGGGTCTGGATGATCTGGGCGGACCTCCGGATCGTCCCGATGTGTCGTAGCCATCGAGGGGGGTCCAAATGATCGGTAGATGGTCCAGACATCTGGGAGGGTCCGGATGATCCGGGAGTCTGTCCGGTTCATCCGGCTCCGCGAGGAGGCTTGTTGTAGGCTTGGGCGATGTAGCCGGATCATCCGGGCCTTGGTCCGGATTGTCTGGGATGGGTCCGGATCATCCGGATGGGGATCCAGATCGTTCGGGCAAGTCTTGACTTGGTCGTTTTCTTCCCCTTCTTCGCGATTGCTTCTCCTCTTCACATGTACTTGCTCTTGAGCTTCTCCATGGCTAACTCCTAGGTACCTGAGTATGCAAAGTGTCTCCGTTTGAGGTAGTAGTCATGTCTCGTGTGGTTTGAAAGGGAGTTGCGAGATGAGTGATGTCACCTCAGTCTCGAGAGCTCTTGCACGTGCTTGTGTCATGGGTCCACATGGCACTTTGTAAGACGATGATAGGTCCATGGGGATGACCTTGGGATGATCTGCGTCAATAGTCCTCTTTCGATTCACCATGTTGACAAGGCTGGATGACGGTGCCACTGCGAGCGAACCAAGGCGGAGGACGACGGCGAGGAATCGGACGAGAATGAAAAGGATCTGGGGAAGATGCGACAGTGTCGCCGTAGGCGGAGAGGGGAGTACGAGGATTCACTGGTTCTGGTGCGAGGTGGGATGTCACTGCCAGACAAGAATAGGATGTGGGGGGAGAGGGATGGCCTAGCCAGCATTTCAGGGCATGATAGGGCAGCAATACGTGCATGACACCGCAACCAGCCGTAGAAGGTGGGAATAGGCGCTCACGCTGGCGTAGGTTTGGTTTTGGCGGCTGGATCGGTCAGACCCAAACTCTCATTATGCTGGATTATAAGAATTAATTTTATATGACTACAACTTATTGTAAAATGAAGCGGAGCACCTTTTTCTTCATGAGGTATGAAGCCGAGCACATTTAGAAGCCCTGGGATAAAGTGGTGTCACCCAACGTGTTGGGCTGGGTTAGGCATTCTTATCCAAAACTAATGTTGGGCCATAACTATTTATCATAGAAAAAAAACTCGGTTTCTCAAAAAACTTGTGGTACTTGGGATTCGAATAGGATACCCGGGTAGCACAATCCCTAAAACAAATAAATGCTACAGAAAAAGTGTATTTATTACAGCTTGCCGCTAATAATTGTTAGAAGATGACCATATTAAATACAATTTGCATGGGCTTCAACCTGGTGGGGACCAGATAACAGTCCGCTGGTTGCAGGAAGAAAATGGTGGGAGAAAAAACACTGGTCGCTATCTTGACCTAAGAATAATATCGACTGAATGTAACGATACTCTCATAGGAAATAATGTCCTCCTGTTAAAATTTTACTTTTCAAATAGTAAATTAAAATAACCTGTGCATAAGCATTTACCTTTATTTATTTATTTAGGGGACCATGAGCATTTACCTGGGTCGGATTCATGTGAGAGTCTCCCTTCCAACTAATTATGGGCTCCTCTCTTGGGCCTTAATCACTGGGCTACATGTCATCGACAAGTGGAATATTTGTTCCGTACTAAAAAATAGTATGCGCTACATACGGGGCACTAAAGGATCGGAGCATGCTATGTCTTCCAAAACATCGTGTTTATCATTCTAACAACACATTTATACAACCAACAGATGAAATATATTACTGATTGCGCATTGAAAACAACAGCAACAACAAGGGCTAGAGTGCAACAGAAGCAGTAACCAGGCAAGAAGAGTAAAGACGCAACTCTCTCTTCCAAAAACATCAGCCAACATTACAAAAGGGCTACCAAGAAAACAAGTGTATGAATCAAACTAAATAAAGATCCTACTACACCAATTGTATGCATCTAACTAACTGGCTGAGTTAGACATTACTATTTATTAAGCTGTGGAGATTGGCTGCAGCTTGAACCAGATCGGTGCCCGATGGGGGGAACACTAGCCAGCAGGTCGAAGTCCGATACTTGCGACCCTCTCTCCTACTTTGGGCTGCAGAGCATGGAGGCACATATCAGGGCTTGGTGCACGGAGAGACACATGGTATGCTCTGTACACAAAGTTTTTCCTGATGAACGAAACTGCGTTGCCATCATGATCCTTACCGCCGGTTATGTCCTGGTTAATCGGATAATTTAGTCAGACAAACAGATAGCGTGCGCCGAGGCTAATTACCGGTCTCCTGTCAAAAATTCCTAAAGGCCCAAAGTAGCTAGGATCCTGCTCAAATACCATGCAGTGGCTATGTCTGTATTCCACGAAACAACACGTCTGATATGTGCGAACGATCATCTATCGTTCACCATCGTCTGATTGATCTAGGAACCACCTACAACTGCCATGCCGCTTTTCTTTGAAAGGTTTTGGGATTAGGAAGGGTGGGGACACCAGGAGTCAAGTTGGGGTCAAATAAAAAAGGCCTCATACTATAGTCAATCTTAAGAACAACATGTTATGAGCATGAATTTTTTCAGTAAATGTTGATAGTAAATATAAGCATGCCATCATGATATCAAAGGGAAGTAGCATACTACTGTAGCACCCCTTTGTAGCGATGACTAGAGTAAGCCAGCAATACGTCCAACCATAAAAGGAGTCCACAGCGTAAATAAAGCCCTTGTGTTTAATGGCATCAGAGAGCCATGGAGATTGTATGATCCAGCGATGGACGTGCAGATTTATCCACTTACCGCAGTGACTTGTCAGATAGGAGAGACCGCGGTTGAGGAATACAATTAGCTTAAAGTCCTTATAATTGGCAGATCTTGTGGGCACTTGGCAGATTACAACCTTGAGCAAATTAAACTTGGTATCATGTTGGCTACTGTAAGATTCCGAGTATTCTGGGGCGCGGTGACAAAGAAGTGCAATCTTAATGTAGACCTCCATGAGCATCCACCTACCATGACTGTCGACGAGCACCATCCAAGACGTGCTCATGCCGACCCAGTACATACCGTTAATGTGGTTGAGGGTGACTAGGATCGGATTGAAGTCGAGGGGGTTGATGCTCGCCACCCTACAATCCATATGCTCTGTGACATGCTGTTTTTGAAGATCGGGTGGCATCAGCAAGTAGGGAGCTGGCTTAAAAAGCTCCGGCCCGAGGGCTTTGAGTAAACGGTACAGCCCCGACAAGCATGCGGTGAGCGGCATGGTACTAAGATTGTCCACATGCAAAACAATGAGTTTGATTACCTATGTGGGCAGTGAATTCCAGCCACTCTTTCGGCAGATGCTGCTCGGTTCTGCCATTTTTAGTGCTTCCGCTTCAGAAGAGGGGGGAAGTGCCTAGCGGGGATGGAACATTGGACGATTGTGTGCAGACGAGGATGGAGAAGCGAATATGTGCTGCGGGAAGTGAACTGTTGATGATGGCAATGTAGCAGCAGCACACTGCTTGACTTATAAGATACTCCCTCCGTTCCGAAATAATTGTCTTTCTAGAGATTTCAACAAGTGACTACATACGGAGCAAAATGATTGTATCTACACTCTAAAACATGTCTACATAGATCTGTATGTTGTAGTCCATTTGAGATGGCTAGAAAGACAATTATTTCAGAACGGAGGGAGTACATCCTAGTAGGTTAGGGTCATACTGATGCCAGGCAACTTGAGTGATCACAGTACTAGTACAATAAACTACAATACCTACTACTATGCCCGAGTAGTATAGTGGAGTAGGACTCTGCTCTACTAGTACCGGAGTTGTATATTCTGAATAGTTACAAACTTCAAAGACCAAACATGGAACGACTATGAACCGTCATTGGTGCTAACACCAATCCCCAACAAATGTTCACTGGGAGACATGGCAGTTGCAAACACCCGCGTCGCAGTTACAGTACATGTGTAAGGGTGGCAGTTTTGTCAAATACCACGGCTTAAAAAAGGCCACCGCCGGATGGAAATCAGACGGTTATGTGGGCATTCACTAGGATTGGGCTCATGGCGAACAATCGCCAGATATCATTACTAAAATAGGTTAAGAGACCAGGGGCTAGCTAGAACTTGCACCGGCTAACCACTAACATTGATACAAATATAGTTGTAAAATGGTACTATACTATGTAGTCCATGTTTCTGGTCAGCGAACGTGTCTACATGGTGTTTGGAATTATATGCAAACTAAGAAGAAACAGAGGGAGTACTAGTAACTACACGATATACCACTTCGTGTTCTACTCTTGCGCTCCATGCGGCGGGTGCGACGTCCACTACGGCCACTCCCGTTTCATGGATGGCCTGGTCGATGCCTGCAAGGTGCCCTACGTCTACAAGAGTTTAGGCTGCAAGAGGTACGTCGACTACCAATCGGTGGCGGACCATAGGTTCAGATGCGTGCATGCACCCTGCTACTGCTATGAGTGCACGATGTCGTTTGAGGGATCGCCGGTAAGCCTCGTGCATCACCTCACGGCACCATTCGACAATCACTCCTAGCCCGCGGCAAATATAAAGTATGATATGTGCTATCCGTCCGCCGTGCCGGAGTTGCTAGAGGATCACCGCCGCCTGCTAGTCACGGAGGAGGATGACAGCGTCTTTCCCTTGGCGGTGGGCACTAGCAAGGCCCATGCAGGCCGCCACCCCTTCTCTATCGTGTGCGCCAGGGGCAACGCCGCTGACACCAACATGAGGCCGTTGTACAACAGTGTGCTAACTGTTGATGCTCCTTCGGTGTACGAGGGCGACCTCGGCGACTCCCTCACGCTGAATGAGACTATGGCGAGCTGCTCCATTCTGTGACACCCTGGTTTTTGCCATCATGAGTTTCCTTGCCTTTTTGCTTTTATTTGCCTTTATTTGGATTTTGAGTTAATTCATTTGGACTAAACACTTGGGAATTATTTTGAATTTCACCCAAGTGGCTCCATTCACCTCCCACAACCTTTCATGGCCTCTCATTCATCCTCATATTGCTTTGGAAAATTTTTCTTCTAAAGAAAATATTCATTTTCAGCCTTAAAATGGAATATTTTCATTCCCACTCCAAAGCAACCCCTAAGTTTCTTGCCCACAAAAATCTGAGAAAATTCACACACACCCTTTGGACAGTGCCCCATCATCCTATGCAAAAATATCAAGTGGTCATGTGGCCAAATTTTGCTAGGAAAAATCATTTGCATTCTGACCTAAAAATGCGGTTTGTACAGCAAGTGTGTTATTCCTTGACCTTTGGAGCTGAGTTTTCTTGAGCATCTGCACATTAGTAACCTAGCACTAAACCCCAAAGCTCAGCTCCTAACTCTTCTTGGTTTGATCACAACTTAAGCCACAATTTTCTATCCAGAAACAATCAGTAAAATCTGTGATCAACTCTTTCATCCAAGTGGCTGGTTCACTCCTCTCCTAACCTAAGCACTCCATGGTTGACAGCCTAGACATAGTTTGGCATCGCCTAGGTATCGTGGTGCCTTAGTGCGCGTGGTGACCACATGAGGACACGGGCTCAGACACGCTGTCGACGCGCTCTAAGCTGCGCCCGAGGCTCTGTTGAGCTCGTGCTCATCTCACCGCCCAACCCAACATGCCGCACCACGCCACCAGCCTCGCTACGCCCCCAGAGGCCTCGCTGCCGCTCGCCAACGCCGGAGACGCCGCAGTGATCATGCGCACACCATGCTAGAAGAGCACAACGCCCCCGTCCTCGATGCTGTGGCCTCCCGTGCGCCCTGTGCTCGTCCCCGAGCTCGTACAACAGCCGCGTGAGCCCTGGCCACTTCCCCCTCACTCACTAACACCCCTTGTCGCCGTGCGCTGTGTCCAGAAACTCCGGGAGCTCTAGAGCTCCGCCTCGGCCACGCCTATAAATAGGCAACTCCCGAGCTCATTTCTCCTCACCTTCCCACCCGCTCAACCACCACGACCTCGTAGGAAGCCGCAGCGGGCAGGCCTTTGGCTGCCGTCCCTAACCCGAGCTCCCGGTGATCAACTTTCTCCGCCCCCACCTCTCAACAGCTCCTCAAGGTCAACCCACTTCTCCGGCGACTCCCTAGTGAACCTCTGGAGCTAGCTGACCCCCTTGGAGCCCCTGGAGCCGCGTGTTGTCATCGTCTTCTTCATCTCTGATTAGCTCCGAGTGCTACAACCGCTGGAGAAGCTCTTGCCGAGCTCGTCCGTCCACCTCCCGCCAAGTTACGGGTATGTTCGGGTGCGCCGTAGTCTTGCACGTCGATCTATCCCTTCCACGGCGGCCGCCGACCTCTCCTCGCCGGAGAAACGCCTGCGACGCGCTGCCTCTCCTTTGTTTCTCTCTCTCTCCCCTCAGATCTGACGCCCGGGACCCGCTGTCAGCCTCTCCACTCATGCTCGAAGCGGTACGAGTGGAGGCATATTCCTTGGAATCCGTCTTCGACGTCACCCCCTAGATTTTCTTTTATTCAAATTAAATTCAAATTTGACCAGAAACTTTTACCAGTCATAACTCCTAATCTATAAGTCCAAATGAGTTGATTCTTTTTGCATTAGTTTTGTATTGAAATATTCTAGCAGCACACCAAATTTGAGATTTTTCCTTGCTGTCTAGAATTTCTGGTGAATTTCAGAGTGGTTCTTATTATTTTCTTTTGCTGTTTTTAATTATTTTCAGAAGGAGAAACTTGCCTTGAGGAGAACCAGTTGTGTGACCCTCCTCTGTGCTAAGGCAAGCCACAAAAATATTTGCATGGTGTCATTTCAATAACTATGATTTTCCAACTTGAATATTGTTTATTTCATGCATTTAATCATTTAATAAATATTGCTTATGCTAGTTCATTTGTTATGCTTGAATTGCTTAGTTTGCTGTAGTGCTTGAGTGCATGGACTAGTGTGATGCAGTAGAGTTATTTTGGTAGCATGACTATAGTTGAATATGATCGGTATTATTTTGCATTAATGATTTATCATTTTCACCATGCTATTGTTATAACAAAAAAGGATTGGCTTAAAACCAGTGAGTTAAAACCAGTGTCTCTAAAGAGGTTAGTAGTGCAGGCAGAACAGTTCTATAATGTCAATCCGTTTGAGTTTAATGCTATATGAATATAGTTGCATGTCAGATATTTGCATGTTCATGGCATACTATGGCTCGAGTTCTTTTATTTCAAGTTAAACCTGATGATAATTCAGTTTGAACATATCATTGATCGAGTCATGGTGCCACCTAATCGAGCTTCCTAGTTGAAAGTGTGTTATATCGACTAGAGGGTGGGTGAATAGGCGATTTTTATGAATTCTTCACTGAGGAATTTGCTGGTGAGGAAATTCCTTAATGAAGAACTACTAGCAGCGGAATAAGTACACAAATGTAAACATAACAGAACGGAAGCATGGTCATCATAATGGAATGAAGACAAGCACAGAGTACAGAAAGCGTAAACACAGGATAACTCAGAAAGAAGACGGATAGACTAAAGAAATTGAACTAAGGAAATTGAGAAAGTCTTCAGTCAAAGTCTTCAAGCAGATATGAAAAAGCACACAACAACAGAAATGAGGAAATGAAAGAGTTGAGGAAATAGAACCAGTAAGCTTGTTGAAGACAATGATTTGGTAGACCAGTTCCAACTGCTGTCTCAGTTGTAGGTCTGGTTGGAGCGCCTGGGTATTTAAACTCGAGGACACACTGTCCCGGACACATAGTCCTCACCGTATTCTCCTTGAGCTAAGGTCACACAGACCTCGCCCATTCACTCGTGGTAAGTCTTCAGGTGACTTCCAAACCTTCACAGACTAGGTCGCTCGGCGATCCACATATCCTCTTGGATGCTCTAGACCATGACGCCTAACCAGCTGGAAGAAGCACAGTCTTCAAAGGTAACAAGCGTCGGATCCACGCAGGATCAATCTCTTCAGTGATGCTCAATCACTTTGGGTTTGTAGGTGTTGGGTTTGGGTTCTCCTCACTCGATGATTTTCGCTCAAAGTCCTCGAAGGATGGGATGCTCTCAAATGACAAGTGTTAGTTTCTCTCGGAGCAGCCAACCAGCTAGTGGTTGTAGGGGGCGGCTATTTATAGCCTAGGGAGGAGCCCGACATGATAAGACATAAATGCCCTTCAATGATATGACCGTTAGGAGGATAGATATTTTGGGACAGCTAGCGCGTAGCACAGCAATGGTCGGGATTTTGACTCTCAAATTCCTCAGGGCTATCATGTTCCTCACTGTATAGGCAATCCGCACTGGCGAATTCCTAACTCCTCATTCAGAAAAAATTCCTCAGAGACCAGAAGAACTTCGTCTCTGTCACTGAAGAATATGACTGAACTGTATGAGATTTCCAATGGCTTCACTCAAAGGGATTGGTAGGTGTACGATTTTGAGTTAGGCATCACATGGAAATATTTCCTTAGTATTTCCTTGACCCCCTTTAACAGTACGGTGTTTCCTATGACTCAAGAAAGAGAAAATGAAACAGTAAAAACAAAAGTCTTCACGCTTCATGTTCCTCGAATGATTACCAAGTCTTCAAGGTCACACCAATTTCTTCACTTTCAAAGTCTTCAGAAGGTCTTTAGAAATCCAAAGTCTTAAGTCGAAGAACTTCTTTTTTAGGGGTCGACTTTCTCTGTAAATATCAAACTCCTCATAGACTTATAGACATGTGTACACTCACAAACGCATCAGTCCCTTAACCTATAAGTTATCAATACACCAAAATCACTAAGGGGCACTAGATGCACTTACACTAGTGCAACCACATTTGCCTTTATGGGAAGGCCTTTATTTGGTCTGTTGTCATGCCTCTGGTCGGTGCCTCTAATGAGGAAAGGTTATGGGTGTGCGGTACCCTGGCCCGGTAAGTAGCATAACCTGGTGTGCCCGTTGTTGTTGTTTTGGTACCGGGTCCCCGTTTGGGATCATTTATGTTTGGCCACGACGGTGGCATTGGATGTCACTGGTTGACATCAGGCCACCCATGGCTTAGCCCAAAGGGGAATTGGTTGGAGTGGCCTTGAGAGTGTCATGACGGGTTGGTTCGATCGGAATGTTGTTGGTCCACCAGAATGAGAGTTCGAGGCCATGAATTCCGTGGTGTGGGTACAGTGTACTAACCTCTGCAGAGTGTGTGTCAAATCTATCAATTGCCTCTTCCTTGATTACGCACCCAGTTCGTAGTAGGTCACACCATGGATCAACATAAACAATTTAATCTTGCACACAAATGTTATATGGTTGGCACTTGTTATGTGATGAGATTGTTGAACCATGAAGATGGTTGTCGATGTTGTTGTGGTTGGAACCATAGAGTTTGTTTCAGTTGTGATCCGGGAGTGATCACCATATTGATAAGATTGGTTACGAGGTAACCCATATGGTAAGGAGTCCGAGAGACTCAGTGCACAAGCATGTTCACTTCATGAGTAGTATGTTGAAGCATTGCATTTAACCTACTTAATTGTCATATTATTGTTTCTCATTGGGCTTTTAATTGTTGTGATCTTGCAAGTACATTCACTGTACTGACCTGGCGTGTCATGCCAGCTTTCAGGAAAGTCTTACCGGATTGAAGTGCTTCCCGTGTCTAGACTGTGTCCACATCGGTGTCCTTGTGCTATGGAGTTCCGCTTCGTTGTCGTTCTGTTGCCGCGTAGTTGTCGTGATCGATGCCCCTTCACGTTCACTAAATAATGTACATACTGTTCAACCGCACCATGTGTGCCGCTTGGCCTCGCTATCTGATGTAATATCAAACCTATATTTCCACTAGCATCAATAAAGCGGTTGTTCTCTGTACCAAGTTGTTGTGTGTTGCCAGAAGACTAGATCTCTGGGCTGGCAATGCAAGGTAAATCGGTTGCTCTGAGCCGGGGTGCCACAACGCTTGCTATCAGAGCCGTGCTAACTGTAGGACATGCTAGACGGCCAACACGTTAGTTGAACGGTGGCTAGATTAGCTTTGAGTGCCGGTAGTGTTTTGCATCTTATTGCTGCAGTGCAAGCACTTGATTTATTGTTATTTCTAACCGACTAATGGTTGTGAGTGTAGATGGCTCCAGTACCGTATGCGTGCCAGTTGGAGTTGTCACCGTGCACTTTGCCGCACCTTCTTCAAAGCGTATGGCATCACCTCTACCCTCGCGGTGATGACCTCATGTGTATCGGGAGCGCATAGCAGATTCAGTATACGAGTATCATGTGGTGGTTACCTTGCACTGCAGTTCGGCATCTGGTTCATACACTCGTTCTTCTAGGAGTGGTTTCGCCTCTACCCCCGCTCAGGCTGTCCAGTTTGTTGCATTTGAGATTCTCGTTGAGCTACGCTATAATGAGATCCAAATGGACACTCACCCAGGTTTCTACTACTACACATCCCTCCACGATGATGGTCGTGTACGTTTTCCTATCATTGATCTGGCGGCCGAGAGCCCTGCTAGCCACCTTTCCCGCTATATCACTGCTAGTTATTTTCTGATTCACAAGTTGGCTCGAGAGCTGACTCGTGCTCGCACTACTTTGGTGGCCGCTAGGTCCATGATGTCTACTACGCAACTTTATTCTTGTAGACACGTGTTGGGCCTCCAAGCGCAGAGTTTCGTAGGACAGCAACAATTTTTTCTCAAGTGGGTGACCTAAGGTTTATCAATCTGTGGGAGGCGTAGGATGAAGATAGTCTCTCTCAAGCAACCCTGCAATCAAACACAAGAAATCTCTTGTGTCCCCAACACACCCAATACAATGGCAAATTGTATAGGTGCACTAGTTCGGCGAAGAGATGGTGATAAAAGTGTAGTATGGATAGTAGATATGAGTTTTTGTAATGTGAACAATAAAAACAGCGAGGTAGTAAATAGTAAATGGGGCACAAATGGTATTGTAATGATGGAAAATGAGGCCTGGGGTGCATGCTTTCACTAGTGCAATCTATCGACAACGCTAACATAGTTGAATCATATGATTATCCCTCAAAGAGCAATAAAGAATCACTCTCGAGTTCCTATTAGCGGAGAACAACAGATAGAAATTGTTTGTAGGGCACGAAACCACCTCAAAGCTATTCTTTCCGATCAATCTATCCTAGAGTTCGTACTAAAATAACAACAAGCTATTCTTTCCGATCGATCTAATCAAGAGTTCATACTAAAATAACACCATATGATGCATATCAACAAACTCTAATGTCACCTAGATACCCCAATTCATGTAGGGTAGAACCCTAGGAGGGATCTTTTCACACTTGGAAGGGGAAAAGGAGAGCAACAACAAGAACACAAAGAGGAAATCACTCCAACAATTCCCGATTACGCATCCACTAGAATAACAACACAAGATCCACAAGTCACGAACACAATCAAAGGAAAGATACAATGGCAAAGTTCATTCCAAATCCAAAGGAGATGGGGGATTGAAGATAGTCTTCTCCTTATGGAGGTCTTGAAATCCACAAGGATTCTTCCCTAGGGGGTCTTGATCCACCAGAGGGAAGGTGAAGGAGAAAAGCTCATAAATATCTCATCTAATACTTTGCTAACCCTAAACATGGTCCTTGGTACGGAATATATAGCCTTGGGGTCGAAGGAGATGAAGAGGGCCCGAAGATGCAATCTCAGCCGGCCATCCTGGGAGGCCTGTGCGCACGGGGTAAGTTGGGCCCGTGGACACGGGGGTCCCATGGTCACGGTACACTCCCGTGCACACGGGGTGCTCCAGCGCCAGCTTCCTGTGTAGTCTGTGGGCACGGGGTCTCAGGGGCCCGTGCGCACGGGGTCACCTGGGACCTCCTGTGTTGCTGCTGTTGCACTCCGTCTTGGTTCGCAAGGCCTTGGGGTGGTCCTCCTTCTCCTTGGTGATGCTCCTGAGCTTCTTCGGGATGTTCCTTTTCATACCTAAGGAGGCATCGCGTATTTTGGTGAGGTAGTAACCATGTTCCATTCGTGTCCATATGCAAGTCAAGTAGGAACGAGTTCACCTCGGTTTCCAAAGCACGTGCTCTAGCTCTTGTCACGGGTCCTCGTGGAGTTGGATTTGTCGGTGTAGAGTCCATGGGGATGATGGAAGGATGCTCCGTATCATCTCCTCTCCCTTGAGAAATATCCGACCTCGGGTCAAATCTTCATCACCATGGTAAGGAGAGAGGTCTTTGGTATTGAAGATGTCGCTCACGTTGTACTTGTCTCATGGGAGTTCAATCTTGTAAGCGTTGTCGTTGTAGCATGCTACACCTTGAAGGGTCCATCGGCTCGAGGGAGAAGTTTGGACTTGCGTTCGTTGGGGAAGCGGTCCATGCGAAGGTGTAGCCACACGAGATTGCCTATGTTGAAGATCATGTGTTGCTTGTTGACGTTTCGCTTAGTCGCTAGTCGTTGTACTTGGTGCTCGATGGTGTTCCTTGTATCGTCATGCATCTTCTTGATGTAGCTTGCTCGTGCACTCGCGTCCATGTTGGTGCGTTCTTGTAGAGGAAGAGGTACAATGTCCAATGGGGACAACGGGTTGAAGCCGTAGACGACCTCGAAGGGGGACTTGCCGGTAGTCGAATGTCTTGCATGGTTGTAGGCGTACTCGGCGATGGGTAGACACACCTCCGCTACTTGATGTTCTTCTTGATCAACACGCGAAGTAGAGTGGAGAGTGTCTAGCTCGTCACCTCCGTTTGGCCGTCGGTTTGAGGATGGTATGCGGATGAGAACAAGAGCTTGATTCCGAGCTTGGTGCATAGCGTCTTCCAAAAGTAACTCAAGAACTTGACATCGCGGTCGGAGACGATTGTCTTTGGTACTCCGTGGAGGCACAAGATTTCCCTACAAAAGAGATTTGCAACGTGTGAAGCATCGTATATCTTGTTGTAAGGAATGAAATGTGCCATCTTGGAAAATTGGTCCACAACAACAAACACGGAATCCTTTGCATTTTGAGTTCTAGGCAAACCAAGTACAAAATCCATGCTAATGTCTTCCCGAGGTTGATAAGGAATAGGAAGAGGCATGTAAAGACCATCGGATTGAGCTTTAGACTTAGCTTTGCGACATGTCGAGCATCGGGTGGTGAAGCGTGAGACGTCGCGGAACATCTTGGGCCAAAAGTAGTTCTTGGAGAGCGTGGCGAATGTCTTGTCGCATCCAAAGTGTCCCATGAGTCCGCCTCCATTAGCCTCTTGCAAAAGGAGCAAACGAAGAGAAGACTCGGGAATGCATAGTTTGTTAGCTCTCATAAGATAACCATCCTTGATGTAATATTGTTCCCAAGATGTATGCGTCAAACATTTAGCATAAGGAGTAGAAAAATATTGATCGATAGCATACAAGTCTTTTATGTGCTCAAAGCCAATAACATTCAACTCAAGTTTAATGACAAGCGTACATATGCGTGAAAGCGCTTCCGCATCTACATTTTCCTTACCCTTAATGTACTTGATCACATAGGGGAAAGATTCAATAAATTCACTCCATTTGGCACGACGCTTTTTTCAACTTAGACCTTTTAGGTACTTAAGCGTTTCATGATCGGTATGTATGACAAACTCATGAGGTTTAAGATAATGTTCCCAAACATGTAGCACACGCACTAAAGCATACAATTCTTTGTCATATATGGGATAGTTAAGTTGAGCACCAGAGAGTTTTTCACTAAAATATGCAATTGTTCATTTTTCTTGCATCAAAACTCCGCCTATTCCGGTACCACTAGCATCACAATGAACCTCAAAAGTTTCCTCAAAGTTGGGCAAAGCAAGAATCGGTGCATGAGTAAGTAAAGACTTGAGCTCATCAAAAGCGGTGGATTGCAAAGATCCCCAAACAAAAGGAGCATCCTTCTTGCTCAAAGCATGCAAAGGAGTGGCAGTAGTGCTAAAGTCTTTCACAAAGGCGACGATAAAAACCCGCAAGACCAAGAAAACTGCACACTTGTTGCAAATTGGTGGGTTGGGGCCAAGTTTTAATTGCTTCAATTTTAGATTCATCAATGTGGACACCCTTGGAAGAGACAACAAAACCGAAGAAAACTAGCTTGTCAACACCAAACGTGCACTTTTTCAAGTTGTCATAAAGACGTTCCTTGCGAAGGGTTTGCAAAACAGCCCTAACATGATTAATATGCTCTTTCGTGGAATTGCTAAACACAAGAATGTCATAAGTAAACCACAACAAAGACTCCTATGTAAGGTCGAAGCACAAAATGCATAAGACGCATGAAAGTACCGGGAGCCTCCGATAAACCCATAGGCATAACTAACCACTCATATAAGCCAAATTTGGTTTTGAAAGTAGTTTTCCATTCATCACCCTCTTGTATGCGGATTTGATAATAACCACTTTTAAGATCCATTTTTGAGAAAAAGGCGGCTCCGCTAAGTTCATCAAGCATATCATCTAAGCGAGGAATGGGATGCCTATAGCGAATGGTAATAGCATTTATAGGTCTACAATCGGAACACATGCGGAAACTTCCATCTTGCTTAGGCACAAGTATAACGGGAACGGCACAAGGACTTAAGCTTTCACGTACATGACCGTTGTCGATGAGTTGTTGTACTTGCCGTTGGATCTCCTTAGTTTCTTCGGGGTTGACACGGTATGGAGCTTTGTTTGGAAGTGGCGCTCCGGGGATGAGGTCGATTCGATGCTCAATGCCTCGAAGAGGAGGTAGACCCGGAGGTAGCTCATCGGGGAAAACATCTTGAAATTCCTGCAAAAGAGATTGAAACACTAAAGGTAGCTCGTGAGAGGTGTTAGTTTTTGGTTCCCCATCCTTGCACATAAGGACAAAGTGAATCACACTCGAAGGGTTCTCACACACTTCTCTCATCTCACTTTTCGTGGCAAATAGTATGAGGTTTTTCTCTCTAGGTGAAGAGGCGCTCAAGTTTGGCTTGTGTCTCTCACTCACCTTTGGGTGGATCACTTTCTCACTCTTCTCTCCATGATGGGTGGCTTGCTTGTCGGCTATCACTTGACTAGGAGACATAGATTGTAGCACATATTCGTTCCCTTTCATCTTGAAGCTATAGTGATTGGTACGCCCGTTGTGGATGACACCACGGTCGAATTGCCATGGTCGACCAAGAAGGAGGTGTCAAACGGTCATTGGGACCACATCACACTCCAAAGTGTCCTCATATGCACCAATTTTGAAGGAGACTTGGACCGTATGCTCAACTCGTATAGTGCTGGAGTCACTTAGCCATTGAACCTTGTAGGGGTGCGGGTGCTTCCTCTTGACCAATTGAAGCTTGGATCATAGTTGTTCACTTGCCAAGTTGTGGCAACTACCTCCATCGATGATGACTTTGATGGACCTTCCGTTGATGCCGGCCTTTGTGTGGAAGATGTGGCATCTTTGGTCTTCTTCTTGTTGATGTTGAAGATTCAAGACCTTGGAGACAACGAGAGCGGGGCTCGAATCCTCATCACAAAAGACTCGATCATCTTCATCCTCGTTCATGCGTCGGTGCATGGCCACTTGCTTAAGGGCTTCCATTTCATCTTCACTCATTGAGTCTTAGGTGCCATCGTCGTTGAGGATCATGGTGCGCTTGTTTGTGCATTCATAGGACTTGTGGCCTCGGCCGCTGCAAGTGAAACACTTGAAGGAACTCGTCTTGACGGTCTCATCGGTCGGAGTAGATGAAGAAGCACGCGGCTTGAAGTTTCTTGTAGTAGGAGGAAGATGACTTGAACTTGACGAAGTTTTCTTGTAACTTGGCTTGTCGTCGTTGCTTGGAGAAGGCTTGGTTGAAGTAGATGTTGGAGGAGTTGTTGACGCTTGGTTGTTGGAGAAGCCGTATGTCTTGGATGAGTACTTGGCGTACTTGAAGTCATCTTCTACTTGACGTTCCGCCTTGGTCGCTTGATGCACGAGCTCAATGAGGTTGGAGTAGGGTTGGAATTTGGCGATCTTCTTGATGGGATGATTGAGTCCATTCAAGAAACGTGCCATCATTGGCTTGAATCATGGCTATCTCCATTTCCTTGTAGTATTCTTCAACACTCTTTGTTCCTTGCTTGAGGAGTTGTAGCTTCTTGAAGAGATCGCGGGTGTAGTAGGTGGGCACAAAACGTGCTCGCATGACATCCTTCATTTGAGCCCAAGTGGTGATTGGTGGTTCACCTCTTGCTTCTTGGCGCTCAAGCACTTGTTCCCACCATATGAGCACATAGTCTTGGAACTCAAGTGATGCCATAGCGATCTTCTTCTCTTCCTCATAGTTGTGCAAACGAAAGATTTTGTCGACCTTCAATGCCCATGATAGGTACTCTTCAGGATCATTGCTTCCATTGAACTTGGGCATGGTGAATTTAAGTGTGCCATAGTGCTGCTCTTCATTGTGTTGTTGGCGATGGTGATGATGACGCTCTTGACGCAGAGGGTAATCATCCTCATATTGCTCTTGGCATGGAGGAAGTCCATGATCAACTTGCTCTTGTTGAACTTGAGGTTGAGGTGGAGCTTGACAAGCTTGTGGAGGAGCTTGAGGGACTTGACGGTGCACTCATGGTTGGTAGTCCTCTCTTGGATTTCTTCTCGAAGGGCTTCCTCTTGATTGCACCGCTCGCGATTGCGGCTTGTGATGGCTCGACTTGATTCTTGAAGGGCACATTGCGCCTCAAGAGCTTGCATTTCCCGTTGTTGTTGTTGAAGACGTTGAGCCTCAGCGTCTTGTTCCTCTTTGTGTAGACGCGCTCGTTCTTCCTCTTGGCGCCGTAGTCGTTGTCATTCTTTAGCTTGAGCAAAACCGACTTGGTGTGGTTGAGGATGAGGTACTTGCTCATCGACTTGCTCTTGTGAATGCTTGTAGTGTAGTGGGTTGCGAGATGCATGACGGTCTTGACGCGCGGCTCGTTGAAGAGTGTTCGATGACGGTGTACTTGAGCCGGAGAAGGTGTCGTCGGAGTGTCGACTTGAGTGGCTCCGTCTTGAGTATGAAGAAGTTGAAGGAGGCTGGTTCACCAACAAAGCGCGGAACTCGTCCATTCTTTCATCGTTCTCTTGCTTGTGCGCATCGAGCTTGTTGTCGAAGTAGTCCCGTGTACGTTGCTTGGAGAGTCGCAAGTCGGTGGCGAGGTTGTCGATGCGGTCGTTCATTGCTTGTTGCTCTTTGATGTAGCGCTCGTTGTGCACCAAAGAGGTGGCTCTTGGTGACGAATGATGACATGTAGTCGTCTTGCTCGATGAAGAGTGGGTTGGTAGAAGAACTTGGCCTATCCATCATATGAAAGTGGTGGTGAGTAGGAAAATGAGAGAACAAAACCAAAGTTACCTTTGCCGAAGATTGTGGATGTAACAAGTACGATCCCACGTGATGTTATAATAGGGGAATTGGTACCGGGAATTGTCTCTCACACCTACAAGTAAATGATCTATGGAGGAGCTCGGTTAGGAAAAGGCACAAATAATTCAAGCAAATGTTAGTCAAGATGTTGATAAAGTTGAGAAGATTCACAAATGGCAAGTAAGACAAATAGATCAACCTCCAAAGGTAACACGAGGAACACACACACGGAATATAAATGGGATCCGCACAACCAAGGGGTGAGCTCGAAGATGTCGAACCACGGGAAAAGATCTTGTCATACGGATACTAGAGAGATGCTAGCTCGATTGCACTAATGGGCTAGATACGCTAGTGCACCAACCTAATAGAGAAATCACTCGTCTCACTATCCCAAGTATGCTTATGTATGATGACCAAGATGATGCACGTATGCTAGGAGGCTCGATGCTAGTGCTTATAAGCTCTTTGCTTCTCTTCTCTTTTGCTTAAAAGCTTTTTCTTTTTTTGAACTATGCCATGATGCTTGATATACGAGCCACACAACGAGGTAACAAGTAGTAAATGCACGGGAGGGACGGAATACTAATGGTGCACTAAGGCGTGGCACGTCAATACTCAACAAGCTAGTCTCGATGGGTAAGCTATGCAAAAGGGCTCGAAGCTATCAAGTTAATGGCAAGGGAGCACAAAGGCGTCGTTGAGGTTACCGTCCTTGCTTATGATAGTGATGAAGATGATGTTGTCGAAGCCGATGTGTTATTTGAGTCGATGATTGGTGGCGATGATGATGATACCAACTCGCGCCGAAGTAGCTGAAACACCTTAGGACACAAGAGAAACCGCTACCCAAACTCAAACAAACACGTGGAATGGTGCGGAAGAACACAAGAGGTGGTGGGGAAATGAAATGAACAAAAATAGAAAATGGCCGAAACTCCCTGGATAGTCTGTGCGCACGGGGTAAGTGAGGCCCGTGTGCACGGGGTCCCCTGTGAGCGGACGAACTGCTCGGATCCCGTGGTATTTTCCAAGTTTTTGGCCAAATTCGAACGGTGGAAGGGTGGGGACGAAGATGGAGGGGTAGATCCACTTGCCAAACACCAATTTCGTGGATCAAAACAACCAAATCTCACAAGATCAAACAAATTGCAAGAAAAATTTTGGGGGCTATTTTTGGTGGGGATTTTCAGATTAGGACGAAAAACAACAAAATCAAGATATAAAGTGGAAGGTAAGGACTCCAAGATGTGAATCAACATGGCTCATGATACCAAGATGATGTAGGGTAGAACCCTAGGAGGGATCTTTTCACACTTGGAGGGGGAAAAGGAGAGCAACAACAAGAACACAAAGAGGAAATCACTCCAACAATTCCCGATTACACATCCACTAGAATAACAACACAAGATCCACAAGTCACAAACAAAATCAAAGGAAAGATACAATGGCAAAGTTCATCCAAAATCCAAAGGAGATGGGGGCTTGAAGATAGTCTTCTCCTTATGGAGGTCTTGAAATCCACAAGGATTCTTCCCTAGGGGGTCTTGATCCACCAAGAGGGAAGGTGAAGGAGCAAAGCTCACAAATATCTCATCTGATACTTTGCTAACCCTAAACATGGTCCTTGGTACGAAATATATAGCCTTGGGGTCGAAGGAGATGAAGAGGGGCCGAAGATGCAATCTCAGCCGGCCATCCTGGGAAGCCCGTGTGCACGGGGTAAGTTGGTCCCGTGGGCACGGTACACTCCCGTGCACACGGTGTGCTCGAGCGCCAGATTCCTGTGTAGTACGTGGGCACGGGGTCTCGGGGGCCCGTGCGCACGGGGTCACCTGGGACCTCTTGTGTTGCTGCTGTTGCACTCCGCCTTGGTTCGCATGGCCTTGGGGTGGTCCTCCTTCTCCTTGATGATGCTCCTTAGCTTCTTGGGGATGTTCCTCTTCATACCTAAGGAGGCATAGCATATTTTGGTGAGGTAGTAACCATGTTCCATTCGTGTCCATCTGCAAGTCAAGTAGGAAGGAGTTCACCTCGGCTTCCAAAGCATGTGCTCTAGCTCTTGTCATGGGTCCTCATGGGGTTGGATGTGTCTGTGTAGAGTCCATGGGGATGATGGAAGGATGCTCCGCATCACCAATGTCACAGCGAGTACCCGTGAGTTCATTATACGTTATGTATCAAGCAATTTCAGATTCGTAATACTCAATCCACACAAAGAACTACAAGGGGACCCCAAAGTTTCTATCGGAGAAAAGGTAATAAAAACGTGCATCAACCCCTATGCATAGATTACCCCAAAGTCATCTCCGGAATCCGCAAGTTGAGTGCCATAACATATATCAAGTGAATCAACATAATACCCCATTGTCACCATGAGTATTCATATGCAAGACATATATCATGTGTTCTCAGATCTGAACATTCAATCCGACAAGACAAAACTTCAAAGGGTAAAGACTCAATTCATCACAATAAGAGTAGAGAGGGGAGAAACACTGTATGATTCATCTATGTTAACAAAGCCCATGATACATCAAGATCGTGACATCTCAAGATCACGAGAGAGAGAGAGAGAGAGAGAGAGAGAGATTAAACACATAGCTACTGGTACAAACCCTCAGCCCCAAGGGTGGACTACTCCCTCCTCATCATGGTGGCCGCCGGAATGATGAAGATGGCCACCGAAGATGATTCACCCCTCCGACAGGGTGCCGGAACAGGGTCCCGAATGGTTTTCGATGGCTATAGAGGCTTGCGGTGGCGGAACTTCCGATCTAGGGTCTCCCTGAGGGTTTTTGGAACATTTGACAATTTACAGTGCGAAGAAGGGGTACGGGAGGCCTCCGAGGTGGGCACAACCCAACGGGGCGCGCCTGGGGGCCCAGGCGCGTCCTGGTGGGTTGTACCCCCCTCGAGGCACCCCCAGGTACTGCTCTGGACCATTGGTGGTCTTTTGGTCCATACAAAATCCACAAAAGGTTTTACTGTGTTTGGAGAACTTTTATTTATGCACAAAAAACAACACCACGGTAGTTCTGCTGAAAACAGCGTCAGTCCAGGTTAGTTCCATGCAAATCAAACCAAAACCTTATAAAATTATTGTAAACATGGCATGAAATCTTCATAAATTATAGATACGTTGGAGATGTGTCAGTCCAGTCCCGCTCCACCTTCCATATGATTTACCCCCTATATTCCACCAGTTTCTAGCTCGCCAGCTACCTCGGTTACTCATTAGAGTAGCTCGGGCACCTCGACCGTGACTCCCCATAGTGCCCCTGCCAAGTGGGCTTCACTTCTCGCTACTCCCGTGGCCCCTATGCACCAGCATCATCCCGCACCAACTCCTGAGGGAGAGCCCTCGAGGCAGCGTCGTCGTGTCACCTTTAACCCGGAGGTTTCCGTTAACGTCGTCAGTTCAGGATCCGAGTCCGGCTCAGGAGAGGACCTAACATGACCAGCAGAGCACTGGATCATTAGAGTATCCAATGTTGCCATGATGCCTGGATGTACAGGTGTAGTCATACTTGTCATGATGTTTCATGTATGAGCATAGTCGTGCCCGTCATGATGTTTCCTTTCATGTATGAGACTATGTATAATTATGTTGAGACTTTTTATTATTTGCCTTGGTTTCTCGCTACTTTCTTTCAGGTTTTGTCACTCGCTTTTCTTCCCCATTATTGGATGATGCTCATCTTGATTGCTTCATATTGGGAAAAACAAACAATAGGAGGACGCGGGGAGGCAGCAACAGTCACACTGGTGAGGTTGTCCCTGTTCACCGTTCGGCAAGACAGGCAGGGCATTCCCCGAAGCCGTATCCACAACCACCACCTCCACCGCCACATCCGCTAACCACTGAACAAATCCTGCGCATGTTCGAAGAGAGAAGAAACAACTATCTGATTGAGCTATTGAAAAGTGTACAAATTATGGTTGGGCAGAATGGAAATCGGAATGGCCATCACTCCAAACTATTGGACTTTCAGAGAACTAAGTCTCCCAGTTTCAGTCAAGTTATGGATCCTTTGGAAGCTGACGATTGGTTACATACTATTGAGAAGAAGCTCGAAATTGCCTGCACCAAGGAAGCTGACAAGGTTCCGTTTGCTATACACTATCTTGAGGGAGCTGCCGCTATATGGTGGGATAATGCCAAAGCTATGTGGCCTACAAACGATGAGATTACTTGGGACAAATTGAAGGACCATTTCCGCGAGTATCACATTACCCGCCGGTATTATGAAAGTCAAGCAGCGTGAATTCCTCATTCTTACCCAAGGAAGCCTGTCAGTAAGTGAGTATCTGCATCAGTTCAACCATTTGGTCCGCTATTCTCTCTATGATGTGGCTACGGAAGAAAGGAAGATCGATCGATTCCTTGGAGGACTCAACCAACACCTCCGATGCACACTCTGCATGTTCGACTTCCATGAATTTCAGACTTTGGTAGACAAGGCTCTCATTGCATAAGAGAACACAAGCTCGTGCATGACAATAAGCCCGCTAATAATGATCATAAGCGCAAGTTTGAGCCTAAGAAGGATGGGCAGCCAGTGCAAAGAAATCGTACCTGAGAACAGTGACAGGTTGGCCCCAAGAAGGACAAGTCAAATTCTCCATTCAAGCCATGGGTTAATCACACAGGACCATACCCTGGCCAGAAGACCATCCAAGGGCAATTTCATCACCTCTCCGTAGAAGATGCCCAAGAAAACCCGGAAGTCGTCATTGGTATGTTTTCCTTTAATAGCATACCTGCAATAATTTTGTTTGACTCTGGGTCTTCCCATTCGTTTATTTCGCGGAGTTTTGCTGACCAAAACTAGTTTTCTTGCTTGATTTTGGAAAAGAGTACGATGGCACAATCCCCCGGGTCCCTGCTTAAGAGTAATTTGGCCTGCCAAAATTTGGAGATTGATATCTAGGGAGTCATGTTCCCAGCCTCTTTGATAGTCATTGAGTCTGCCAAGTTGGATATTACTTTGGGAATGAACTGGTTAATGAAACATCAAGTATGCATCAACTGTGCCACCAGAGAAGTCACATTGACAAGCTAGGAAGGCCAGACTACAAAATTTGTTGCTCGAAGAAGCATGCCCAAGAAAGAAATGGTCTTTGCAGCTATAGCTGAAGAATTGGATCTAATTCCTATGGTCAGTGAGTGTCCAGATGTATTTACTGAGGAACTACCAGGAATGCCGCCAGACCAAGAGCTTGAGTTTGCAATTGACCTTATGCCTGGACCGCACCATTATACAAGAAGTATTACCGGATGCCTTCATCCGAATTAGTGGAACTAAAGAATAGCTTGATGAGATGCTTCAGAAAGGATACATTCGTCCAAGCTCTTCAGCATGGGGATCACCTGCAATCTTCGTGGACAAGAAAGACGGCAGTCTTCGAATGTTTGTAGATTACCTTCAGTTGAATGATGTCACTATCAAGAACAAATATCCGTTTCCGAGGATTGATGATTTGTTTGACCAACTCAGTGGGGCAAAATAATTCTCCAAGATTGATCAGAGGATCGGATATCACTAGCTAAAAATCAAGGAGGATATTCCTAAGACCACGTTCACCACTCGATACGGTCTTTAAGAATATACGGTCATGTCTTTCGGCCTCACCAATGCCCCTGCTTTCTTCATGCACATGATGAATAAAGTATTAGTGGAATTCTTGGATAAATTTGTGGTGGTGTTCATTGATGACATCCACATATACTTGAAAGGTGAAGAAGAGCACAAGGGACATCTCAGAGTAGTCTTGCAAAGACTTCGTCACCATCAGCTATATGCGAAATTCAGCAAATGTGAATTTTGGCTCTAACAAGTCGGATTTCTGGGGCATGTTCTTTCTGTAGAAGGATAGCCGTGGATCCAAGAAAAGTAAAGGACGGGCTTGATTGGAAAGCACCCACGACAGTTCGTAGTTTTCTTGGATTAGCCGGATATTACCGGTGATTCGTCGAAGGCTTCTCTAAGATTGCCAAGCCCATGAAAGAACTCCTCAAGAAGGATAAGAAGTTTGTATGGTCTGAGGACTGTGTGAAAAGTTTCAATGAGTTGAAGACCTGATTGACTTCAGCACCTGTGTTGACCCTCCCAGACATCTATCGCAGCTTTGATGTATACTTCAATGCATCCAAGAGAGGTATTAGATGTGTGGTCATGCAAGATGGCAAGGTTGTAGCCTACACATCTAGACAGCTACGACCTGACGAGGGGAACTACCCAACCCATGATTTGGAATTGGCTACAGTTGTGCATGCATTGAAAATTTGGAGGCACTACCTCATTGGCAAAAGATGTCAGATATTTACCAATCACAAAAGTCTCAAGTATATATTCACCCAACCGGATTTGAATCTCCGACAAAGAATATGGCTCGAATTGGTCAAGGATTATGATCTTGGCATAAATTACCATCCCGGTAAGGCCAATGTGGTTGCTGATGCCCTCGGTCGCAAGCCTGCCAACCTGAATGCCATGATGGAGTCCTTGCCTCCTGAACTCCAAGAGGAGATCGCTCAGCTTAACCTAGTTATCATTGAGGCTGACCTCGCCAACATAGTGGAAGTCACCCCTACACATGAGGAAGAAATCTGTATGGCCCAGTTGGATGATGCCATCCTACAACACCATGTCAAGCGTATGCAAGAAGGCAAGACCCAGGATTTCTCGAAGGATGAGCAAGATACCCTAAGGTTTCGAGGTCGGATTTGCGTACCTGAGCAAGCAAACCTGAGAAGGAAGATCTTGACTGAAGCACACAAATCGTCGTACTCGATTCACCCAGGAGGTACCAAGATGTATGAAGACCTTAGACAAATATTTTTGTGGGATGGAATGAAGAAGGTCATTGCCTATTTTGTCACTTGTTGCGATATATGTAACAAGGTGAAGGCGGAACATCAGAAACCCATTGGCTTTCTTCAACCTTTACCCGTTCCACAATGGAAGTGGGATGATGTCTGCATGGATTTCATCACAGGCCTGCCAAAGACTCACCGAGGCAATGATGCAGTATGGGTTGTGGTGGACTTGCTGACAAAGGTAGATCACCTCATTCCCATCCGAACCACCTATCGAGCCGATCAACTTGCACAACTTTATGTGTCTAGAATCATCAGTTTACTTGGAGTACCCAGGACCATCACTTTCGACTGAGGTTCTCTCTTTACCTCCGCATTCTGGTCATGTCTCCATCATGCTTTGGGGGACCGCACTCAAGTACAACACCGCCTATCACCCTCAGACAGATGAGCAGACTGAGCGAGTAAATCAAAAACTTGAAGAAATGCTCCAAACATGTGCCCTAGCCCAAGGACCCAAGTGGGAAGACTATCTACCCTATGTTGAGTTCTCATACAACAACAATTTTCTAGACTAGCCTCAAGATGTCACCCTATGAAGCTCTGTATGGTCTCAAACCGGAGATAGCCGCATTTTTGGAACTAACTTAATGATGGAGGCTGAAAAACAAGTCAAAGAGATCCGAGACAGACTACAAGTGGCTAAGTCCCGACAAAAGAGCTACTATGATTCCAAGCACCAACATATCAGTTTTGAACTCGGAGAGTATGTTTACCTCCGAGTCGCACCCATGAAAGGAGTCAAGAGGTTTCATACACCAAGGAAAACTTGCACCCAAATATATTTTGGCACATTTCCAGTTATGTCCAAAGTTGGTACAGTGGCTTACCAGTTGGAACTCCACCGGAATTGCCAGAAGTGTGCCATGTGTTTCATGTCTCACAATTGAGAAGGTGTATCTCCCCACCCAAGAAAAGGACTGATATGGTAGAGATAGAGCTTGCTAAGGATTTAATATATGAGGAGAAACCATTCCGAATATTGGAATAAATGGAAAGGGTAACTCACAGTAAGGTGATAAAATTTTATAAGGTACAGTTGGAGCATCACACCGGGGAAGAAGCAACCTGGGAAAGAGAGGTTTGAGAGCGTCTTATCCAAAATTGTTTTCCCAAGCAACCGAATCTCGAGGACGAGATTCATCTTAAGTGGGGGAGGTTTGTGACACCCTGGTTTTTGCCATGTTGAGTTTCCTTGCCTTTTTGCTTTTATTTGGATTTTGAGTTAATTCATTTGGACTAAACACTTTGGCATTGTTTTGATTTTCACCCAAGTGGCTCCATTCACCTCCCACAACCTCTCATGGCCTCTCATTCATCCTCGCATTGCTTTGGAAAAAAATTCTTTTAAAGAAAATATTCATTTTCACCCTGAAAATGGAATATTTTCATTTCCACTCCAAAGCAACCCCTCTGTTTCTTGCGCACAAAAATCTGAGAAAATTCACACACACCCTTTGGACAGTTCCTCATCATCCAACTCAAAACTATCAAGTGGTCATGTGGCCCAATTTTGCTAGGAAAAATCATTTGTATTCTGACCTAAAAATGAAGTTTGTACAGCAAGTGCATTATTCCTTGATCTTTTGGAGATGAATTTTCTTGAGCATCTGCACCTTAGTAACCGAAAACTAAACACCAAAACTCAGCTCCTAACTCTTCTTAGTTTGATCACAACTTAAGCCATAAGTATCTATGCAGAAACTTCACTCAAATCTGTGATCAACTCTTTCATCCTAGTGGTTGGTTCACTCGTCTCCTAACCTAAACACTCCACGGTCGACAGCCAAGACATAGTTTGGCATCGCCTGGGTGTCGCATTGCCTCAGTGCGCGTGGTGACCTGATGCGTCGCCAACGTATCTATAATTTTTGATTGCTCCATGCTACCTTATCTACTGTTTTGGACTATATTGGGCTTTATTTTTCACTTTTATATTACTTTTGGGACTAACCTATTAACTGGAGGCCCAGCCCAGAATTGCTGTTTTTTTGCCTTTTTCAGTATTTTGAAGAAACAGAATATCAAATGGAGTCCAAACGGAATGAAACCTTCGGGATCATGATTTTCCAACCGAACGTGATCCAGGAGATTTGGACCCTACTCCAAGAAGCTTCCGAGGAGGTCACGAGGGTGGAGGGCGCGCCCCCTGGGCGCACCCCCTACCTCGTGGGCCCATCGGAGCTCCACCGACGTACTCCTTCCTCCTATATATACCTGCGTATCCCCGTATGATCAAAGGGGAGCCAAAAACCTAATTCCACCGCCGCAACCTTCTGTATGCATGAGATCCCATCTTGGGGCCTGTTCCGGAGCTCCGCTGGAGGGGGCATCCACCACGGAGGGCTTCTACATCATCACCATAGCCCCTCGGATGAAGTGTGAGTAGTTTACTTCAGACCTTCGGGTCCATAGCTAGTAGCTAGATGGCTTCTTCTGTCTTTTTGGATCTCAATACAATGTTCTCCCCCTCTCTTGTGGAGATCTATTCGATGTAATCTTCTTTTTGCGGTGTGTTTGTTGAGATTGATGAATTGTGGGTTTATGATCCAGTATTATCTATGGAAAATATTTGATTCTTCTCTAAATTCTTTTATGTATGATTGAGTTATCTTTGCAAGTCTCTTCGAATTATCCGTTTGGTTTGGCCAACTAGATTGGTAGTTCTTGCAATGGGAGAAGTGCATGGCTTTGGGTTCAATCTTGATGTGTCCTTACTCAGTGACAGAAAGAGTTGCAAGGCACGTATTGTATTGTTGCCATCGAGGATAACAAGATGGGGTTTTTATCATATTGCATGAATTTATCCCTCTACATCATGTCATCTTGCTTAAAGTGTTACTCTGTTTTTAACTTAATACTCTAGATGCATGCTGGATAGCGGTTGATGAGTGGAGTAATAGTAGTAGATGCAGAATCGTTTCGATCTACTTGTTCCGGACGTCATGCCTATAGACATGATCATTGCCTAGATATACTCATAACTATGCTCAATTCTGTCAATTGCTTAACAGTAATTTGTTCACCCACCGTAGAATACTTATGCTCTTGAGAGAAGCCACTGGTGAAACCTATGGCCCCCGGGTCTATTCTCATCATATCAATCTATATCACTTTATTTACTTGCTTTGTTTTTACTTTGCCTTTACTTATTACTTTGCATCTATCTATCAAAAATACCAAAAATATTATCTCTATCAGATCTCACTCTCGTAAGTGACCGTGAAGGGATTGACAACCCCTAAGTGTTGGTTGCGAGTTGCTATCGTGTTGTGTAGGTACGAGGGACTTGCGCGTGACCTCCTACTGGATTGATACCTTGGTTCTCAAAAACTGAGGGAAATACTTACGCTACTGTGCTGCATCATCCTCTCCTCTTTGGGGAAAACCAACGCAAGCTCGAGACGTAGCAAGAAGGATTTCTGGCGCCGTTGCTTGGAAGGCTTACGCAAAAGTCAACATACCAAGTACCCATCACAATCCCTATCTCTCGCATTACATTATTTGCCATTTGCCTCTCGTTTTCCTCTCCCCCACTTCACCCTTGCCGTTTTATTCGCCCTCTCTTTCCCAATCTCCTCCTCTCTTTTCTGTTGCCTTTTCCTTGTCCTTTTGCTTGCTCGTGTGTTAGTTTGCCTATTTGTTGCGATGGCTCTACCTAGATTTGGTGACCTTCACCTTAAAAGGCTTGAGGAGATCGAAAGCAATGTTAGAAAATTTATGGTTTTGCAAATTGAGCATAATAATTTCTTTAGAAACGAACTTAAGGAACAAAAAAGTTTTATGAGCTTTATGAATAAAGAACTCGATGATATGTCTAAAGAATTTGATGGTATAAGGGCCCAAATTTCTCGTCTTGAAAAGATGACCGCTGAAATTTCAGATATGCAAGCTACCTTAGTCAATAAGATGGCCGCTAAACCGAATTCCTATGAAAATCTAGATGAAGATCTAAAAGTTAATGATGTGTCCCCCATTAAATATTTGTTTTGCAATATGAATCTTAATGAATCTGAAGATTATCTTCCTTTACCTAGAAGGCGTTCTTAGAATTTGGAGTTTCTAGATCTTAATGATGAAATTGATGAAAGTGGGATTGAAATAAATAGAAACCGTGATGTTGCTAAACCTACTATTTTGGATCTCAAGAAATTTAATTATGAAAATTGCTCTTTGATTGGTTGTATTTCCTTGTTGCAATCCGTGCTAGAATCTCCTCATGCTTATAGTCAAAATAAGGCCTTTACCGAACACATTGTTGATGCCTTCATGCAATCTTATGAAGAAAAACATGAGATGAAAGTCTCTATCCCTAGAAAACTCTATGATGAGTGGGAACCTACCATTAAAATTAAAATTAAAGACTTTGAGTTTCATGCTTTGTGTGATTTGGGTGCTAGTGTCTCTACTATTCCCAAAACTTTATGTGATTTGCTAGATTTCCGTGATTTTGATGATTGCCCTCTAACTTGCATCTTGCGGATTCCACTATTAAAAAGACTATGGGAAGAATTAATGATGTTCTTATTGTTGCAAATAGGAATTATGTGCCCATAGATTTTATCGTTCTTGATATAGATTGCAATCCTTCATGTCCTATTATTCTTGGTAGACCTTTCCATAGAAAAATTGTTGCAATTATTGATATGAAGGAAGGGAATATTAGATTCCAATTTCCCTTAAAGAAGGGTATGGAACACTTCCCTAGAAAGAAAACAAAATTACCTTATGAATCTATCATGAGAGCCACTTATGGATTGCCTACCAAAGATGGCAATACCTAGATCTATCCTTGCTTTTATGCCTAGCTAGGGGCATTAAACAATAGCGCTTGTTGGGAGGCAACCCATTTTTTTGTGTTTTTTTCTTCTGTTTAGGAATAAATAATCCATCTACCTTCTGTTTGGATGTGGTTTTGTGTTTTAGTTAGTGTTTGTGCCAAGTAGGACCTATAGGATAACCTACGATGATAGTTGATTTGATTCTGCTGAAAAACAGAAACTTTAGCGCTCACGAGATTAGCTGCCATTTTTTACTGGAGAGTGATTTTGTGTTGATTCGTTTTTCTGCTGATAAATAAACAAATTTTCCAGGACTTCCTATTTTGGTAGAATTTTTAGAGTTCCAGAAGTTTGCGTTAGTTACAGATTACTACAGACTGTTCTGTTTTTGACAGATTCTGCTTTTTGTGTGTTGATTGCTTATTTTGATGAATCTATGGCTAGTAAATTAGTTTATAAACCATAGAGAAGTTGGAATACAGTAGGTTTAACACCAATATAAATAAAGAATGAGTTCATTACAGTACCTTGAAGTAGTCTTTTGTTTTATTTCTCTAACAGAGCTCACGAGATTTCTGTTGAGTTTTGTGTTGTGAAGTTTTCAAGTTTTGGGTGAATTCTTTTGATGGATTATGGAACAAGGATGTGACGCCCCCGATTCAATCGTACACTAATCATGCACGCAAACGTGTATGATCAAGATCAGGGACTCACGGGAAGATATCACAACACAACTCTAAAACATAAATAAGTCATACAAGCATCATAATACAAGCCAGGGGCCTCGAGGGCTCGAATACAAGTGCTCGATCATAGATGAGTCAGCGGAAGCAACAATATCTGAGTACAGACATAAGTAAACAAGTTTGCCTTAAGAAGGCTAGCACAAACTGGGATACAGATCGAAAGAGGTGCAGGCCTCCTGCCTGGGATCCTCCTAACTACTCCTGGTCGTCGTCAGCGGGCTGCACGTAGTAGTAGGCACCTCCAGTGTAGTAGTCGTCATCGACGTTGGCGTCTGGCTCCTGGGCTCCGACATCTGGTTGCGACAACCAGGTAGAAAGGAAAGGGGGGGAAAGAGGGGAGAAAGCAACCGTGAGTACTCATCCAAAGTACTTGCAAGCAAGGAGCTACACTACATATGCATGGGTATATGTGTAAAGGGCCATATCAGTGGACTGAACTGCAGAATGCCAGAATAAGAGGGGGATAACTAATCCTGTCGAAGACTAAGCTCCTGGCAGCCTCCATCTTGCAGCATGTAGAACAGAGTAGACTGAAGTCCTCCAAGTAGCATCGCATAGCATAATCCTACCTGGCGATCCCCTCCTCGTCGCCCTGTTAGAGAGCGATCACCGGGTTTTATCTGGCACTTGGAAGGGTGTGTTTTATTAAGTATCCGGTTCTAGTTGTCATAAGGTCAAGGTACAACTCCAAGTCGTCCTGTTACCGAAGATCGCGGCTATTCGAATAGATTAACTTCCCTACAGGGGTGCACCACATAACCCAACACGCTCGATCCCATTTGGCCGGACACACTTTCCTGGGTCATGCCCGGCCTCGGAAGATCAACACGTCGCAGCCCCACCTAGGCACAACAGAGAGGTCAGCACGCCGGTCTAAATCCTATGCGCGCAGGGGTCTGGGCCCATGGCCCATTGCACACCTGCACGTTGCGTGGGCGGCCGGAAGCAGACCTAGCAACCTCCATTACTAAGGAAGTCATGTTACGCGGTCCAATCTGGCGCGCGCTGCTCAGTCGCTGACGTCACGAAGGCTTCGGCTGATACCAGGACGCCGAGTGCCCATAACTGTCCCCGCGTAGTTGGTTAGTGCGTATAGGCCAGTAGCCAGACTCAGATCAAATACCAAGATCTCGTTAAGCGTGTTAAGTATCTGCGAACGCCGATCAGGGCCAGGCCCACCTCTCTCCTAGGTGGTCTCAACCTGCCCTGTCGCTCCGCCACAAAGTAACAGTCGGGGGCCGTTGGGAACCCAGGCCCACCTCTACCGGGATGGAGCCACCTGCCCCTTCAGCCCCCATCTTCGAACAGTATCACAGGTAATGTAACAATGTAAAGTATATAGTATATGCCCGTGATCACCTCCCGAAGTGATCACAGCCCAGTAGTATAGCATGGCAGACGGACAAGAGTGTAGGGCCACTGATGAAGTACTAGCATCCTATACTAAGCATGTAGGATTGCAGGTAAAGGTATCAACAGTAGTAGCAAGGACAGGCTATGCATCAGGATAGGAATAACGGAAAGCAGTAACATGCTACACTACTCTAATGCAAGCAGTATAGAGAAGAATAGGCGATATCTGGTGATCAAGGGGGGGGGGGGGCTTGCCTGGTTGCTCAGACAAGGAGGGGTCGTCGGTGACGTAGTCGACCACAGGGGCATCAGCATCGTCATGGGGTCTACCGGAGAGAAGAGGGGGGAGAAACAGTAAATACATAGCAAGCAAGTGCACAACAGGACAACAAGCAAAGCTAGACGTGTTCTAACGCGGTATGAGGTGATACCGGTGAAGGGGGGAAACATCCGAGAAAGTATCCCTGGTGTTCTGTGTTTTCGGACAGATGAACCGGAGGTGAAATGTTGCAGGTTCACTATGCTAGGGACGCGTGGCGGACGAACGGGCTGCGTATCCGGATTCGTCTCGTCGTTCTGAGCAACTTTCATGTACAAAGTTTTTTGATCCGAGCTACAATTTATTTTATATTAATTTTCAAAGATTTAAACCAATTTTAGAATTAACATAACTAATTTAATTTAAAAAAATCATTTTATGATGTCATCATGATGTAAGTAGTCAACTCTGACCGTTGACTGGTCAAACTGCCAGAAGGGCCCCACATGTCATTGTCTAAGGTTACTTAACACTATTTAATTAGGTTAATTATTTGTTAGGTTAATTTAAACGTGATTAATTAAGTTAATTAATTAAGTAATTAATTAATTATTATTTTTTTATTATATATATATTTCTTTTTTTAATAACGTTTCAGGGGGGTGGGGCCCCCCTCGCCATAGACCCAGGGGGCCTAGCGGGCGTAACGGGCTGCGGGCACGCGCCCGAGTCCACCCGGGATTGGAGCGATGGGCGGCTATGCGGGCGCTCGTCCGCCGGGAGCGGCGGGACGAGGCCAGAGGCCAGGGCGGCCGCGGTGGCGGAGAGGGCCACCGCAGCGGACGGCGGACGCAGCGGGGGTGGGATGAGGCCCCGGACGACGGCGGCGACCCGGGCGGACGCGGCCAGGTGTCGCAGGGTAGAGACGGCGGCGGGCGCAGGCAGCAGGGGGCGACGGGCGTCGTGGCTGCGGCTGGATGGCGCTGGTCGCGCACGCGAGGGCGCAAGGGAGCGCATGGGCGCGCGCTCTGGGTCGAGCAGGGGCGAACGGGGTGCGGGCCGGTGACGTGCAACAGAGAGGGGGAGAAGAGGAGAGGGAGGCCGTGGCCTCACCGGCGTTGCAGAGAAGAGGTCGGTGAGGCTCGGTGGAGCATTTGGGGAGGAGGATGGGGACGACGGCGACGTAGAGGAGGACATCCGGTGAGGAGTCGAAAAGGAGGATGGCAGGGCGCTCCGCGAGGCAGCTCCGACGACGGTGGGGTCCAGCGGCGTCGAGGTCGGTGGATGAGCACGTCGGGGAGGAGGCGAGGCGGCTAGGCGGCGTCGGGTTGGGCGCCGGCATCAGGCTCAGGGGATCTGACGGGGAAGAGGATGAGGAGGAGCTCCGGCGACGGGGTGGCTCCAGCGAACTAGTGGCGGGATGAGGCGCGACGGTGGGGCGGGGCTCGATCCAGAATCGGGATCGGGCGAGGGAGAGGGAGCGGAGTGGATCGAGAGGTGGGGGGAACTTGGGATCGTGGGGGTGGTTAGGGTTTCGGGGTCCAGGGATAAGGGGAAGTGGGGGGGGGGGGGCGGAGTGGCCGGCTAGATCTGATGGGTTGGCCCAGTTGGGCCTGTGGTCTGCTGGGCCAGAGCCCCGGGGGGGTTGCTTTCTCTTTTTTTTGCTTTGTTTTATGTTTTCTTTTCTTTATCGATTTTCTTTTCTATTTTATTCTTTTAATTTCTATTTTATAAAATATAAATACAACTCCTAAATTAATGTTATAATTTATTCTACTGCCCCAAAAAGCTTGACACCTAATTAAAATAGTTTGCATTATTATTATTTTTAAAAGGCATTTAATTAATTCTCATAGCTGCTGATTTAATTACTTTAGAGCCTTTAAACATTTTATAAAAGTGTGGTTTCTCCACAATAATTAGCTATGCATTATTTGGCAACATCCCACCATTTTAGTTTTAATATTTGAAAATCTTTACCGTTTGACTTTATTTTAAGTTTGAATTTCAAATCAATTTTGAACTAACACGAGATTAGCAACAGTAATCGAGGTGACGTGGCATCATTAGCAGATGGTTACTGTAGCTTAATTATCCGGGCGTCACAATTCTCCTCCACTACAAGAAATCTCGTCCCGAGATTTAAGAGGGAAGTAAGGGGGAAGGTTCGGGTTACGAAATTCTAGGGAGTGTTCTTGGTCTTGGTTGTTCTTCTCGAAGAGGTTGATCCATTACATTGATGTCTTCATTTTGTTGTTTCAGGTCATCATGATGAAGTTGTTGTCCTTTCTTCGGGAACTCCATTGTACTTACAAATAGGTAAGGGGCAGCTTTACAACAATTGAATGTTATACGGGAAAATCATCTGGGGGTTATCTCTAGAATGATCATAAGAGTATCTCTCGAGTTGAACAAATAAAACACACATTGAGCATAAGAAGGTACCATAAGAAGTTTGAAACAGATAGACAATCGTCGTTGCCTGAAACAAGGCAACGAGTATAGGTATTGTGTTTAATATCAGAATTGATGATCCCACGGAAGGTGGCACGTGAATTACATACGAAGCCAAGCGTGAGGAATAACTTTAGAAACAGGGTTGTATAGGAGAGTCAGGTTTCAATCCTGTGGAACTGTGAGTTATGGGCCCACCATGTGGGTTAAAAGTAGGAAGGGCGGAGACGTCTTGCGTGATCATGCAAGCAAGGCATGTCAGAGGGTAGCCTGTCGATTATGTCGGCAACAACGTCGATACCAAGGGCGAGGAACGAAGAGAACCATTTTCCTGCTCGTTGAACGAGGCGGACCAATAGGCAAAGTTCCCGTCCGTCGGTGGTTACCGGAATGCTATTGACAAAAGCAACAGGGTCTTACTGACAGAGTGGTACAATGAGGTGTTTGCATAAGTAGGGACATATTGCTGCTTATATAATACAGATCACAAGAAGGTTTAAACAAAACAATGGAAATGAAAATGTGTTTAAACACATATTTCAGGGGTATATCCTTCCCAAGGACAAGCAGAGCATGATATCCATGACAGGATATAATGTAGAAAACTCTTCAGGTAGGGGAGAGAAATTTCATGACATTACCCATACAACGGTGTTTGGATAATTGAGCAGGAAACATTTAGCATTGGGCTTCAAATGTTCTTGTTGAAAATCAGAGTACCACAAACATGCTTTGAGATAGCATTGACATGGTCTTCAAGCAAAGGTCGAACTTTGGATACACACAAAGGATCCATCAGGAACAACATATAGAATAAGTCTTACAATTTCCTCATGGAAGAATGGTTAATCTTGCTAAAAAGGAAGCTATAACAATAGGGCCTCCGGCCAGGTGTGTTAGGCACGACATCACCTTACCGTGTCACATAAAGACCAACGTTAAAACTCTTGGAAATATGTTCCAACCATCATATCTGACCGAGATTCGGATCTGATTGGTGCCAAGATAACTCAGACTCAAGATACTTGAGAAGAAAAGATGCAACACAAATTGACGAGATGACCATGTAAGATTCTCGGGAAATGAACTATGGGAGCAAGTTTTGAAACAAGAGCTCATCATTAAATCAAGGAGAGGATGAGGGGGTAGCTAATGGAATCAGCGAAAATCCTCGAGATTTCCAAAAAGGTGGATTTCCACAGTTATGTGAACAAGGAGATAACATTTGTCGGATCAAATGATAAAATGGTGTATGCTCGAGGAGAACATACACAGTTAAACATTGGATGAGAGGTGCACCCGAAATATGGGCCGGGTTGCACGACCAACGTCAGAATGATGATTCAATAATCAATAGTCCAAGAATGAACGGCCGACCATTAACTTCAAAGCAAGAGGGTTGCTAGAAGGGCAGAATCCAAACAACACCGTTCACTTGTTGGAAGCAACACGGGGCCAAGAAAGAATGGTGATGGTGAGAAGTGTCACTATACCAAGAATTCTTAAGAGGTGGAGTAATCCTCATGACATTCTTGATATAAAAGATGGTAATACTCCAAGGTAAAGAAGAAAAAATGCTGGATAGCAAGGAACTCAATGTATAACACATAACACGAACACGTTTGTGTTGGAGGGAAGGCAATAATGTGGTCGATGACAACACAAATCATCGAGGGCAAGGATGGTATTTCTCATCATGAATTCAATTGATATCCTGGAAGAGCTCAGAATGTTGATGATGATCATGACACAATTGTCGAGAGGTTTCATGAGGATATAATCACTCATCGACGACATCAAGCAAAAGGAAGGATGGAGCGAAAAGTTATTGAAACCACGAATACGACATAAACTCAGAATCAAGCTTGTTGTTTGAGGTGAAACGGTTAGACAAGGAAGATCGACGTAAGCTTAGCTCATCATCGAAAGTTGTGCTCTAAGAATAAGGAACATGTAGCACAGTTTAAGCTTTAACATGACGATGATGATGTAGCCAATCGGTTGGGAATGACATCAGCGAGTACAACTCGCAGGTAATAAGGATTACAACGAGTAGTTGAACCGTAGATTGGACTCGATTCAGTTATCAGTGTTTCGAGTGACAAACAACTCAAAACCCGGAGAAAATTGGTATCATCAAGAAATAATAGTTGATGAAGAACTCACAAGAAGTTATGTAATTCGGTGATATTCTCGAGATACCAGAGTGTAATACTCGACGACAGATCAAAGTAGAGGTTGGACCGGGGTATTGATCCACAGAAGACAAGTGCTTAAACTTGCACGAGAAATGGTACTTAAAAGAGAACATGGTCGAAACCATGATTGCAAAAGGCCAGATCCCAGATATAATATGAACTTATACCAAGGGAGTAATTAATTTAAGAGAAGCTTTAATGATAAGATCTACATCGTATCCATGGGCATAAACACCAAGTTCAAGTTCGACTCGCACTTCTCCAATGCATAACCTTTCATTCACTTCTCACTTTCGAAGAAGTTGTAGTGATGAATTTTTATCTAGCAAAATACCAGAAGAATATGACTCGTGAAAACTCTCGGATTCCCATAGATTAAGGAACGCATAGGTTCAACCCATCGGGGCATCTTAGGAACATATACCACAAGCTTCGAGAGTAATTATCACCAGCTCAAAAGTAGAGTATGGTTATCAAAGCAGAGGATACAAATTGCCAAAGGCATTATATATCAGGGAAAGAACTTCTCGAGGTTTTTGTATATGAAGGACACGGTCAGATGATATTTCAACAAAGGACCCGACGGTCCATAGCAAAGTCGATGTGAGTATCGGCACACAACCATAGGAAGAAACAATGCAAAGGCATTGGATTATAGAGGCAACTGGATAATTCAAAGCTCACATGTAAAGGAATTATGATTTCCAAATCAAAGGATCAGAAGCAAACGCTCTGATTAAGGATGGATAAGTTGAGTAAGCTTAGGGGTAAAATCGTCAACAATTTGATTGGTTGAGAACCAGCTCATGTTCAAACTGATGTCTGAGCCGAAAGGATGAATTATAGGATCTGATGGAGGATTGCGAGCATTCGCAACTTATTGAATCAATGGACTCAAAATTATAGTGACAAAGGATGTCAATAAGATTACTATACTTATGGGATTAACCATAATGCAAGCAAGCAAGAATTTCAAGAGGAATAAGCTGCTTGAGGATTTTCGGAAGATCAAATAGTATTTTTGAAGATCCTTGTGAAACACATGAACAACTTAGTGATGGGCGGATACTCATTATGTGCGAGGAATTATCCGTAGGGGTATTAATGCAGAAAAGAGCTGCAAAGCTGTGGGCACAAAGGATTCTCGAAATATCGGAGAATTTTTTTAGGGTATGAAATAATAACAGGGGCATCTAGGAACGAAGGTATGAATGACAAGTGTAAGCAGTTATCCATAAGGATTAATCGGTGGTCGGGAATAACAAAAGTGATGGCGCAAAGTCTCGAGAGAACATCTTAGAGTACCTTCGGAATCTTCTGGTGCAGCAGGCAATCATTTATAGTACGGGGCTCTCCAGGTGGAAGTGATCACGAGATCCTAAGGTTAGAGTTAGCAAAATTCATTTAACCCGAATAGCAGAGAGATCAGAGTCCCAGAGTATAGACGAGGAGTAAAAGATCCTCATACCACCCAATGGCGACGTGGGCCCGTAAGGCACACAGCCATGTTAGTAAAAGTTTTGTAATATCTAGACTCGACTTCGGCCAAGAAGTGTGGAAGGGGGATTCCTACAGGCAGTCGGCTCTGATACCAACTTGATCAAGGGGGGGGGGGGCTTGCCCGGTTGCTCAGACAAGAAGGAGGGGTCGTTGGTGACGTAGTCGACCACAGGGGCATCAACATCGTCACGGGGTCTACCGGAGAGAAGAGGGGGGAGAAACAGTAAATACATAGCAAGCAAGTGCATAACATGACAACAAGCAGAGCTAGACGTGTTCTAACGCGGTATGAGGTGGTACCGGTGAAGGGGGGAAACATCCGGGAAAGTATCCCCGGTGTTCTGTGTTTTCGGACAGATGTACCGGAGGTGAAATGTTGCAGGTTCACTATGCTAGGGACGCGTGGCGGACGAACGGGCTGCGTATCCGAATTCGTCTCGTTGTTCTGAGCAACTTTCATGTACAAAGTTTTTTGATCCGAGCTATAGTTTATTTTATATTAATTTTCAAAGATTTAAACCAATTTTAGAATTAACAAAACTAATTTATTTTTTAAAAAATCATTTTATGATGTCATCATGATGTAAGCAGTCAACTCTGACCGTTGACTGGTCAAACTGCTAGAAGGGCCCCACATGTCATTGTCTAAGGTTACTTAACACTATTTAATTAGGTTAATTATTTGTTAGGTTAATTTAAATGTGATTAATTAAGTTAATTAATTAAGTAATTAATTAATTATTACTTTTTTATTATATATATATTTTTCTTTTTTTAATAACGTTTCAGGGGGGTGGGGTCCCCCTCGCCATAGACCCAGGGGGCCTAGCGGGCGTAATGGGCTGCGGGCACGCGCCCGAGTCCACCCAGGATGGGGGCGACGGGCGGCTGTGCGGGCGCTCGCCCGCAGGGAGCGGCGGGACGAGGCCAGAGGCCAGGGCGGCCGCGGTGGCGGAGAGGGCCACCGCAGCGGAAGGCGGACGCAGCGGGAGTGGGATGAGGCCCCGGACGACGGCGGTGACCGAGGCGGACGCGGCCAGGTGTCGCAGGGTAGAGACGGCGGCGAGCACAGGCAGCAGGGGGCGACGGGCGTCATGGTTGCGGCTGGATGGCGTTGGTCGTGCATGCGGGGGCGCAAGGGATCGCATGGGCGCGCGCTCTGGGTCGAGCAGGGGCGAACGAGGTGCGGGCCGGTGACGTGCAACAGAGAGGGGGAGAAGAGGAGAGGGAGGCCGTGGCCTCACCGGCGTTGTAGAGAAGAGGGTCGGTGAGGCTCGGTGGAGCCTTTGGGGAGGAGGATGGGGACGACGGCAACGTAGAGGAGGACGTCCGGCGAGGAGTCGAAGAGGAGGATGGCAGGGCGCTCCGCGAGGCAGCTCCGACGACGGCGGGGTCCAGCGGCGTCGAGGTCGGTGGGTGAGCACGTCGGGGAGGAGGCGAGGCGGCTGGGCGGCGTCGGGTTGGGCGCCGGCATCGGGCTCGGGCGATCTGGCGGGGAAGATGACGAGGAGGAGCTCCGACGATGGGGTGGCTCCAGCAAAGTAGTGGCAGGATGAGGCGCGGCGGTGGGGCGGGGCTCGATCCAGAATCGGGATCGGGCGAGGGAGAGGGAGCGGAGTGGATCGAGAGGTGGGGGGAAGTGGGGATCGTGGGGGTAGTTAGGGTTTCGGGGTCCAGGGATAAGGGGAAGTGGGGGGGGGATGGTCGGCTAGGTCGGATGGGTTGGCCCAGTTGGGCCTGTGGTCTGCTGGGCCAAAGCCCAGTGGGGGGGGGGGGGGGTTGCTTTCTCCTTTTTTTTGCTTTGTTTTCTGTTTTATTTTCTTTATCGATTTTCTTTTCTATTTTATTCTTTTAATTTCTATTTTATAAAATATAAATACAACTCCTAAATTAATGTTATAATTTATTCTACTGCCCCAAAAAGCTTGACACCTAATTAAACTAGTTTGCATTATTATTATTTTTAAAAGGCATTTAATTAATTCTCATAGCTGCTGATTTAATTACTTTAGAGCCTTTAAACATTTTATAAAAGTGTAGTTTCTACACAATAATTAGCTATGCATTATTTCGCAACATCCCACCATTTTAGTTTTAATATTTGAAAATCTTTACCGTTTGACTTTATTTTAAGTTTGAATTTCGAATCGATTTTGAACTAACACGAGATTAGCAACAGTAATCGAGGTGACGTGGCATCATTAGCAGATGGTTACTGTAGCTTAATTATCCGGGCGTCACAAAGGAGTGGCAAGAGCCTAAGCTTGGGGATGCCCATGGCACCCCCAAGATAATCCAAGGACACCAAAAAGTCAAAGCTTGGGGATGCCCCGGAAGGCATCCCCTCTTTCGTCCACTTCCATCGGTAATTTACTAGGAGCTATATTTTTATTCACCAACATGATATGTGTTTTGCTTGGAGCGTCTTGTATTATTTGTGTCTTTGCTTGTTAGTTTACCACAATCATCTTTTCTGTACACACCTTTTGAGAGAGCCATACATGAATTGAAATTTTTTAGAATACTCTATGTTCTTCACTTATATCTTTTGAGCTTGATAGTTTGCTCATAGTGCTTCACTTATATCTTTTTGAGCGTGATAATTTTTGCTCTAGTGCTTCACTTAGATCTTTTTGAGCACGGTGGTGGATTTGTTTTAAAGAAACTTGATCTCTCATGGTTCACTTGGATTATTTTGAGAGTCGTTAATAGCATGGTAATTTGCTTAATGTTAATATACTTGGTATTCAAGATATGTGAAACTTTCTTTTGAGTGCGTTGAATACTAAGATAAGTTTGATGCTTGATAATTGTTTTGAGATGTGGAGGTAATAATATCAAAGTCATGCTAGTTGGGTGACTATGAATTTGAGAAATACTTGTGTTGAAGTTTGCAAGTCCCGTAGCATGCACGTATGGTTAAAGTTATGTAACAAATTTGAAACATGAAGTGTACCTGGCTTGTGCATCCTTATGAGTGGCGGTCGGGGACGAGCGATGGTCTTTTCCTACCAATCTATCCCCCTAGGAGCATGCACGTAGTATTTGAATTTTTGATGACTTCTAAATTTTTGCAATAAGTATATGAGTTATTTTGACTAATGTTGAGTCCATGGATTATACGCACTCTCATCTTTCCACCTTTGCCAGCCTCTTCGGTACCGTGCATTGCCCTTTCTCACCTTGAGAGTTGGTGCAAACTTCGCCGGTGCATCCAAACCCCGTGATACGATACGCTCTATCACACATAAACCTCTTTATATCTTCCTCAAAACAGCCACCATACCTACCTATCATGGCATTTCCATAGCTATTCCGAGATATATTGCCATCCAACTTCCACCATCATCATCGTGACATGCATTACTTTTGTCATATTGCCATTGCATGATCTTGTAGTTGACATCGTATTTGTGGCAAAGCCACCTTGCATTATTTTTCATACATGTCACTCTTGATTCATTGCACAATCCCGGTACACCGCCGGAGGCATTCATATAGAGTCATATCTTGTTCTAGTATCGAGTTGTAATTCATATGTTGTAATGAAAGTGTGATGATCATCATTAGAGCATTGCCCAAATAAAAAAAAGAAAAGAGAAAGGCCAAAAAAAAGAGAAAGGCCCAATATATATATATATATATATATATATATATATATATATATATATATATATATATATAAAGGGCAATGCTACTATGTTTTTTTCCACACTTGTGCTTCAAAGTAGCACCTTGTTCTTCATATAGTGAGTCTCATATATTGTGCTTCAAAGTAGGACCATGTTTTTCATATAGTGAGTCTCTTAAGTTGTCTTGTTCATACTAGTGGGAATTTTTCATTATAGAACTTGGCTTGTATATTCCTACGATGGGCTTCCTCAAAATGCCCTAGGTCTTCATGAGCAAGCAAGTTGGATGCACACCCACTAGTTTTTTTTTGTTGAGCATTCATAGCTCTAGTGCATCCGTTGCATGGCAATCCCTACTCCTCGCATTAACATCAATCGATGGTCATCTCCATAGCTCATTGATTAGCCTCGTTGATGTGAGACTTTCACCTTTTTCGTCTTATCCACACAATCCCCATCATCATATTCTATTCCAGCCATAGTGCTATATCCATGGCTCACGCTCATGTATTGCATGAAGGTTGAAAAAGTTTGAGATTATTTAAGTATGAAACAATTTCTTGGCTTGTCATTGGGGGTATAGATGTTGGGAACATCTTTGTGTGACGAAAATGAAGCATAGCCTAACTATATGATTTTGTAGGGATGAACTTTCTTTTGCCATGTTATTTTGAGAAGACATGATTGCTTTGATTAGTATGCTTGAAGTATTATTATTTTTGTGTCAATATGAACTTTTGTCTTGAATCTTTCAGATCTGAATATTCATATCACAATTAAGAAGATTTACATTGAAATTATGCCAAAGTATCACTCCGCATCAAAAATTCTTTTTTTTATCATTTACCTACTCGAGGACGAGCAGGAATTAAGCTTGGGGATGCATGATACGTCTCCAACGTATCTATAACTTTTGATTGCTCCATGCTACTTTATCTACTGTTTTGGACTATATTGGGCTTTATTTTTCACTTTTATATTACTTTTGGGACTAACCTATTAACCGGAGGCCCAGCCCAGAATTGCTGTTTTTTGCCTTTTTCAATATTTCGAAGAAACAGAATATCAAACGGAGTCCAAACGGAATGAAACCTTCGGGATCGTGATTTTCCAACCGAACGTGATCTAGGAGACTTGGACCCTACTCCAAGAAGCTTCCGAGGAGGTCACGAGGGTGGAGGGCGCCCCCCTAGGCGCGCCCCCCTACCTCGTGGGCCCCTCGGAGCTCCACCAACGTACTCCTTCCTCCTATATATACCTACGTATCCCCGTATGATCAAAGGGGAGCCAAAAACCTAATTCCACCGCCGCAACCTTCTATATCCACGAGATCCCATCTTGGGGCCTATTCTGGAGCTCCGCCGGAGGGGGCATCCACCACGGAGGGCTTCTACATCATCACCATAGCCCCTCCGATGAAGTGTGAGTAGTTTACTTCAGACCTTCGGGTCCATAGCTAGTAGCTAGATGGCTTCTTCTATCTTTTTGGATCTCAATACAATGTTCTCCCCCTCTCTTATGGAGATCTATTCGATGTAATCTTCTTTTTGCGGTGTGTTTGTTGAGATCGATGAATTGTGGGTTTATGATCCAGTATTATCTATGGAAAATATTTGATTCGCCTCTGAATTCTTTTATGTATGATTGAGTTATCTTTGCAAGTCTCTTCGAATTATCTGTTTGGTTTGGCCAACTAGATTGGTAGTTCTTGCAATGGGAGAAGTGCATGGCTTTGGGTTCAATCTTGCGGTGTCCTTACTCAATGACAGAAAGAGTTGCAAGGCACGTATTGTATTGTTGCCATCGAGGATAACAAGATGGGTTTTTTATCATATTGCATGAATTTATCCCTCTACATCATGTCATCTTGCTTAAAGCGTTACTCTATTTTTAACTTAATACTCTAGATGCATGCTGGATAGCGGTCGATGAGTGGAGTAATAGTAGTAGATGCAGAATCATTTCGATCTACTTGTTCCGGACGTGATGCATATATACATGATCATTTCCTAGATATACTCATAACTATGCTCAATTCTGTCAATTGCTTAACAGTAATTTGTTCACCCACCGTACAATACTTATGCTCTTGAGAGAAGCCACTAGTGAAACCTATGGCCCCCGGGTCTATTCTCATCATATCAATCTGTATCACTTTATTTACTTGCTTTGTTTTTACTTTGCCTTTACTTATTACTTTGCATCTATCTATCAAAAATACCAAAAATATTATCTCTATCAGATCTCACTCTCGTAAGTGACCGTGAAGGGATTGACAACCCCTAAGCGTTGGTTGCGAGTTGCTATCGTGTTGTGCAGGTACGAGGGACTTGCGCGTGACCTCCTACTGGATTGATACCTTGGTTCTCAAAAACTGAGGGAAATACTTATGCTACTGTGCTGCATCATCCTCTCCTCTTCTGGGAAAACCAACGCAAGCTCGAGACGTAGCATGACCGCGTGAGGACACGGGCTCAGACACGCTGTCGATGTGCTCTGAGCTGCACCCGAGCATCTGTTGAGCTCATGATCGTCACAGCACCCAACCCAGCATGCCGCACCGCGCCACCAGCCTCGCTTCGCCCCCCCAGAGCCCTCGCTACTGCTCGCCGACGCCAGAGACGCCGTAGCGATCACGCGCGCGTCGTGCCAGAGGAGCATAATGCCCCCGTGCTGGAGTTGTGCCCTCCCGTGCGTCCTGTGCTCGTCCCCGAGCTTGTATAGTGGGCACGTGAGCCCTTTCCACTTCCCCCTCACTCACTGACACCCTCGTCGCCGTGCGCCGCGTCCAGAAACTCCGGGAGCTCTCGAGATACGCCTCGGCCTCGCCTATAAATAGGCACCTCCCAAGCTCATTTCTCCTCACCTCTGCACCCGCTCAACCTCCACGACCTCGTAGGAAGCTGCAGCCCGGCCGGGCTATCCTCTGGCCGCCGCCCTCGACCCGAGCTCGTCGGTGATCCCCTTTCTCTGCCCCTACCTCTCCACTGCTACTCGAGCTCAACCGACTTCTCCAGCGTCTCCCTGGTGAACCTCTGGAGCTAGCTGACCCCCCTAGAGCCCCTGGAGCCGCGTGTTCTCGCCATCTTCTTCATCTTCGATGAGCTCCGACCGCTGTAGCCGCTGGAGAAGCTCTTGCCGACCTCGTCCATCCACCTCTCGCCAAGCTACGGCTACGTGCGGGTGCGCCATAGTCTTGTGCGTCGATCTATCCCTTCCAAAGCGGCCGCCAACCTCTCCTCGTCGGAGAAACGCTGGCGACGCGCCGCCTCTCCTCTGTTTCTCTCTCTGCCCTCAAATCTGACGCATGGGGCCTGCTGTCAGTCTGTCCACTCGTGCCCGAAGCGGTACGAGTGGAGGTGTATTCTCTGGAATACGTCTTCGATGTCACCCCCCTGGATTTTCTTTTATTCAATTTAATTCAAATTTGACCAGAAACTTTGACTAGTCATAACTCCTAATATATAAGTCCAGTGAGTTGATTTTTTTGCATTAGTTTTGTATTGAAATATTCTTGCAGCACATCAAATTCGAGATTTCTCCTTGCTGTCTAGAATATCTGGTGGATTTCAGAGTGGTTCTTAATAATTTCCTTTGTTGGTTTTAATTATTTTCAGAAGGAGAAACTTGCCTTGAGGAGAACCAGGAGGAGTGTGACCCGCCTCTGTGCTAAGGCAAGCCACACAAATATTTGCATGGTGTCATTTCAATAGCTATGATTTTCCAATTTGAATATGGTTTATTTCATGCATTTAATCATTTAATAAATATTGCTTATTCTAGTTCATTTGTTATGCTTGAATTGCTTAGTTTGCTGTAGTGCTTGAGTGCATGGACTAGTGTGATACAGTAGAGTTATTTTGGTAGTATGACTATAGTTGAATATGATCAGTATTATTTTGCATAAATGTTTTATCATTTTCACCATGCTATTGTCATAGCTAAAAAGGATTGGGTTAAAACCCGTGAGTTAAAACTAGTGACTTTAAAGAGGTTAGTAGTGCATGCAGAATGGTTCTATGATGTTGATCCGTTTCACTTCAGTGCTATATGAATATAGTTGCATGTCAGATATTTGCATGCTCATGGCATACTATGGCTCGAGTTATTTTATTTCAAGTTAAAACTGATGATAATTCAACTTGAACATAACGTTGATCAAGTCATGGTGCCACCGAATCGAGCTTCCCAGTGCAACCACATTTGCCTTTATGAGAAGGCCTACATTCAGTCCTTTGTCACGCCTTTGGTCGGTGCCTCCAATGAGCAAAGGTTATGGGCGTGCGGTAACCTGGCCCGGTAAGTAGGCATAACCTTGTGTGCCCGTTGTTGTTGTTTTGGTACCGGGTCCCCGTTTGGATCGTTTATGTTTGGCCACGACGGTGGCGTTGGATGTCACGGGTTGACATCGGGGCTACCCATGACTTAGCCCAAAGGGGAGTTGTTCGGAGTGGCGGGAGAGTGTCATGGCAATGGGTTGGTTCTGTCAGAATGTCGTTGGTCCACCCGAATGGGAGTTCGAGGCCATGGGTTCCGCGGTGTGGGTACACTGTACTAACCTCTGCAGAGTGTGTGTCAAATCTATCGATAGCCGCGTCCTCGGTTACAGACCCAATTCGTTGCAGGTCACACCATGGATCAACATAAATAATTTAATCTTGCACACAAAGTTATATGGTTGGCACTGGTTACGTGATGAGATTGTTGAACCATGAAGATGGTTGTCGATGTTGTTGTGGTTGGAACCAGAGAGTTGGTTTCAGTTATGATCCGGGAGTAATCACCCTATTGATAAGATTGGTAACGAGGTAACCCGTATGGTAAGGAGTCCGAGGGACTCGGTGCACAAGCATGTTCACTTCATGAGTAGTATGTTGAAGCATTGCATTTAACCTGCTTTTATTTGTCATTGTGCTTTTATTTGTTGTGAGCTTGCAAGTACATTCAATGTACTAACCTAGCATGTCATGCCCGCTTTCAGGAAAGTCTTTCCGGATTTGAGTGCTTCCCGTGTCTAGATCGTGTCCACATCGGTGTCCCTGTGCTATGGACTTCCGCTTCATCGTTGTTCCGCTGCCGGCACGTAGTTGTTGTCGGTGTCAAAACTGGCGGATCTCGGGTAGGGGTCCCGAACTGTGCGTCTAAGGTCGATGGTAACAGGAGACGGGGGACACGATGTTTACCCGGGTTCGGGCCCTCTCTATGGAGGTAATACCCTACTTCCTGCTAGATTGATCTTGATGAATATGAGTATTACAAGAGTTGACCTACCACGAGATCGTAATGGCTAAACCCTAGAAGTCTAGCCTATGGGATTATTATTGTCCCCTACGCACTAAACCCTCCGGTTCATATAGACACCAGAAGGGGCTAGGGTTGTACAAATTTGGTTACAAAGATAGGAATCTACATATCTAAATCGCCAAGCTTGCCTTCCACGCAAAGGAGAGTCCCATCCGGACACGGGAAGATGTCTTCTATCTTGTATCTTCATAGACCAATAGTCCGGCCCAAGTATATAGTCCGGCCGTCTGAGGACCCCTTAATCCAGGACTCTCTCAGTAGCCCCTGAACTAGGCTTCAATGTCGATGAGTCTGGCGCGCAGATTATCTTCGGCATTGCAAGGCGGGTTCCTTCTCCGAATACTTCAAAGTAGACTTCGAACACAAGAATCGTGCCCGTTCTGCAAAACAAGTACCACACAAAACCATAGAGAGTATAATATGTCACGAGTCCAATCCGCTGACAACTTTTTGTAGCATGACAACACGTCACTGCCCGACCATTATTTGAACCGTTTTTTAGCCTGCTACTCCATATTTCGCAGTGCGGTTTCATTGGCACATCATGTCAAAGGAGAGATCGTGTCCCCTTATTGCGGGATTCTCATCAATACGGGCATGGGTAACCCAAGCATGCCATACGCATGGCCCTTGAGGAATAGACGAGTTTTAAGGTGAGTGGGGAGGCGCACAATTTTTACCGCCTTTATAAAGGGATAAGGGTTCACCCCTTTTTCACCCACGCCTTCTCCTTCCTCTGCCCATCCATTCTCGAGCTCCAGCGCCCAAGCTCTCACCTTTTCCGTCCAAAAAAGCACTCCAACCATGTCTGGATTCAGAGCCGGAGGCAAGTGGATGGCCTCCTCTATCCAGGAGAAGGACATCATTAAGCTCTGGGAGGCCGGGTACCTGGCCAAGGAAATCGCCCATCGGCTTCCGGCCAAGGGACGGATCGTCCCCACCCCAGAGCCCCAGGAGAGGGTGTGTTCATCTCACACTTCGTCCGCGGGCTGGGATTCCCTCTCCACCTATTTGTCCGCAGACTCATGTTCTACTATAGGCTGGATTTCCACGAGCTGGCCCCCAACTCCATCCTCAAAATCTCAGCATTTATTGTCGTGTGTGAGGCCTTCCTCCGCATTCCACCTCACTTCGGGGTATGGCTGAAGGCCTTCAACGTGAAACCAAAGGTGGTGAGTGGTCAACAAGAAGAGTGCGGAGGTGCCATGGTGGGCAAGATGCCCAATGTCACCTGGCCCGAAGGCTCCTTCGTGGAGACTGTCAAAGGGTAGCAGTCGGGGTGGTTCTACATCACAGAGCCGCGCGACACCAACTGGCGGCAGCCCCTGCATTCCGGTCCGGAGTCCCGATGCGGCTCACCTACTGGCAAGAGAAAGGCCTGACCTGGTCTTCCTCGGATGAGCTGATGCGCTCCAGACGCGCGTTCAGAACATGGTAAACAAGAGAATCAAGCTCGTCAACTTGATCCAGGTGATGCTTGTTCACCGGATCCTTCCGTGCCAATGCCGGACTTGCCATCTATGGGAGCTCGATCCGGCCAAGCACCAGACCCTACTGGAGCTCTTCGACATGACGCACAAAGACATCTGGAACGTGCTCTTCAAGGCCAACGAGGTGTCGCTGCCCATGACCGAGGATCGCGGGCATGACTTAACTCACCCTGCTAATCCGGTAAGTTCTTTCATGTTTTCAAGCTATACCCTTTACTCACATATTCGAGGAAGGCATCTAAGCCTCCCTATTAATTTTTTTAGACCTGGACAAAGATGGCAGAGCGGATTAACTGTCTGACTCTGCTGCCTGAAGACCCAGCAATCCCGCTTCTGACAAAGATGTTGGTTCTGGCGCCTTATTAGGTGCCGGAGAAGAAGGCCAAGAAGAAGACCAAGGGGACCAGAGGTGGTCTCCGTCGCAAGGGCAATTCAGACGTGACGTCCGAAGAAGCCGAGGCTCACTCATCCGCCGCCAAGGACGACGAGGAAGAGGAGGAGGAAGAAGAAAGCCATTCCCTCCCTGCAGGGGGGAGAAAGAAGAGGACGGCCTCCACGCGTCTGGAAGCCGAGGCGTCCAAGAAGGGGAAAACCTCCCTTCTGGACAGCTCCGCAGCGGCCACCGACAGCAGCTGGGAGTGGGAGCCCAGGGAGAAGCCCCTAGCCAGACATAAGTGTTCGGACACGTTCATATGTTCGGCCTCTTTATTTCATTGTTTTAATGTGCTAAATTATGTATTTGTAGTCTGGCTTGGTCCAACCTCGAGCTATCCTCCTCTTCGGAGGGTTCGCTGGATCTAGAGGTGATGGACAGCGGGTCCCTTACGGCGGCCTCCTCAGGCCGTGGACAACACCGAGGCACTGTCTCAAGGGATCCCATGCTAGGGAGAGGCTCAGGAGGCCGTCCTGGCGGCGCCGGAAGGTGAAACCTCGGTTGCCGAACACATGGGGGAGCAAACCCCCATGGACCCCAGTGATGGTGGTCATATCCAATTTGGCCCTCAGCCAAATACAGTTCCGGAGACCCATGCGGGTCCGGAATCAGGCAGGCCGCCTCTTTCGAAATAGGGAGGCGCGCCTACTCCACAGGTGACCTCTATCCATCCAGAGGCACCGAACAGTTTACTAGAAGCGCTGCAAGGTGCTTCCATTGTTGACGAACACCGTACCCTTATGGATATGGTGATTGAGAGGATCCAGTCCGCGAAGAGCGGACTGACCGAAGCATGCACAAGCCTTCTGACAGGCTTTGAGGTAAGCAACGCAACTATAAAAACAATATCACGGTGCGAGTCCTTGCAGCGTGACCTTAAGGAGCAAGAGTCCGAACTTGCCAAGGCCCGCCAGGGTGCACACGATGCCCGGGCCGAAGCCCGGGGCGCCCTCCAGGAAATCCAGGCGGCCAAGAAGATCGCGACGGGCAAGGCTTTTATTATGCAGAGCAGATATGTGAAGGAAAGGTTCCTTTTACTAGCCCAGATTTGGAGTTTTCCGGGGGTGTTTGCGGATCTACCGCGCAGCGTGTCAGATACTGCGGAATTCTATCGAGCCGAAGAGGGGAGCTCTACGGAGAAGCTATTCTGGTCGCAATACCTTGCGCCAGATCATCTAGTGCCCTTTAGCGATCAGCTGAAACAGCTGGTCGAGCTGCATAGAGCAGCCGAACTAGCCATGAAGGATTTAATAATTCGGCTATGGCCTGCCGAAGCCATTCCCAGCTGCTACTTCGGACTCATTAAGTGGCTTGTCAGTGCCTGCCCTCAGCCTGATGCCATCAAGTGGTCGACTTGTATTGAAGGCGCGCGACTGGCCTTGGACCGTGCCAAGATGCACTGGGCGAAGATGGACGCAATGAAGCTGATGACCGAGGGACCGCCTACGGGTAAGGAGCACCGCACACCCGAACTGTATTTTGACAGTCTCCTGGAGGGATCCCGCCTTGTGGTGGAGCAATGTGCTAAGGATATCAAATTCCCATGAATACACTCATGTTATCCTCTCGTGTACTATGAAACAAATCCGTTATGTAATATAATGTCTGTTATTCAAAAAAAAAAAATTACCTCCTGTGCGGCCGTTGTCTTAAATCTGAGAGTTGGCCAGTCGTCGGCTTCTGCCCCCACGTAGGTAGTACGGGGGTGTTCGTGATAATCTAAACACTCTTTATCCAAGGTTTTGGTCCTTTAAGGAGGTGTTTAGCGCAACGAACCAGGCAATCAGACTATGCGGCTTTATTACTCTCACTTGGCCATAGGAGTTTGACAAGAAAAATTTAGGCACAGCCCCTGGTGTTCGGAAGTCCGAACTTGGGGCACTATATTCATCACATAATGCGGAAAAAATCACTAAAGATTTGCAACGTCTCAAACAGCTGACCAGCTCTCGCTGCATCATGACAGTCAGTTTTTGGCTTTCTCTACTGAGGTGCTCATCCCGAAGAACCGAGACACAATCGCAGTAGTTCTCCCTTTACTACCCTAGCCGATATAGCGGAACGTAAGGTAGTAAATACAGGAGCCGGGCAACCCAACTATAGACCAAAGACATGATTCAGAGCCGATGCATATAATGCTATAAGTTCGGGGTGCCGAACTGTACTATAAAAGTGTTTGGACTTTATTGCCGTATTGTGGGGTGTGATGAAGCCCCTGGTGAATTAAGGTGTACCATAGTGTACAGGCGCAATTGAAAATAATATAAAGAAAAAGGAAAAAAAAATCAAGTAATAAGCTGACGCCGCAAATATTGAGCCGCAAATTATTTTCTAATAAAGGTGGGGTGTCCCAATATTTCGATGAGATGATAAGTATTGATTTGGTGGAGTCGACTTTGACGATCCGACTACAAACATGCACGACGTTGCGCCTTAGCAATCGCTAAACCAACTCCGAGAGGTTATTGACCACGCCGGATCACAATCAACCTGACCACAAAGGTCTATTCCTGCAAGCAATCGAAGAACAAGCAAGAATATGATAAAGCAATCTCAATATTGCGAATATCGATGAAGTATTGATAAAAGGTGGCGATCCGTAAGCGGCTTGGTCTGGTCGTTGGACACAAACGAAGTACACGAAGTTGCAATGGCTAACTTTTAACTAAACAAATCCAAAGGAAAAAAGCTACTAGATGGTTCTACTTATATAAGAGGAAAGGGTGGCGGCCAGGGAGGTGGGAGGACGTCCCAAGGCAGCCTAAAACTAACCCTAGGTCGTACAAGGCTCATGGGCCCAAGTGGAGGTGATGCATCACCTTTGGACTTGTAGTTTGACTCGGATTCTGTTGGAGCGTCAGATTGTTTCGTCAATATCTCAATGCTCCGGCCGAAATTGAATGTGAATCCAATTGGGTTAGAAAGAGCATGAAATCTACTTTCCAACAAAAAAAGAATCACCCAATTCAGTGTCCATATGAAAAAGTTGTTGGCATTTTGAGTCAGGTATGTGTGTGTAGTCCGAATCTGAATCCAGAACGTGAGAGACTTGGACTCTATCTTCTCTTGGCCCAAAAGTGACGCAAGAGAACTTTTTGAACAGCAAGTAAACATCTCTTTCTCTCTTATATTCATATGTGGATTGTACAAATGTCCCATACACGTGCAAATAGACATGGCACAAAAGTTTGTGAAGTATTTTTGTCCTGTATGACATAAATAAATTATTGCATAGTTTGCATTAGAAATCACCTCACAAATACACATGTATGCAATATTTTTGGTCATATCCATGGTAGCCATGTCCTCATCATTTTCCATTGTAATTTGATTAATACGTCAAGGTGTATTTGTACAAGTAATGCCATAAGCAAATAAGGCTATTTGACATGCCACGACCAAGGGCGAGCTGCGTGCGAGTTTTTAAATCAGGTATAACGATCGTTAGCAGAGACCACCTGGGGATTCCCTCATACGTCAAAGCTTCTTGCCATCTTGGTGTATCCGTCCCTTTATAGGTCCGATGATCAGGTTATCAAGAAAAGCCTCGGGAAGAGAAAAACCTGAAAGAAAAAGAAAAAGTGAAGGTATGCGGGTCCAGGAGCGGTTGAGCCACATTATGGACAACGATCTAGTTGTGCCTCCGTCCATGCCCATGGTATTTTAAGTGCGTAGTTATGTATGAGCGGAACAAGTGTCGCTGCTTGATCGGGACTGGGACGGAGGCCGGATTGCTATTCAAGCTCTGGACGAGATGGACTGTCCTGCTGCAGAGTAGTTCAGACTCGCTTGACGGTGTCTGGGAGCTTGGCTGCCAAATAGAGGTTCTGCCTGAAAAGGCTGCTCTGTACTTCTGCTACAAGGGCGGCGGTGTGGTCCTCAGTGCGGAGGGAGCGTTCCGTGTTTCCATGGACTGTTATAACACCACGTGGTCCGGGCATCTTGAGCTTGAGATAGGCGTAGTGTGGCACCGCATTGAATCGAGCGAATGCGGTTCGTCCGAGCAGTGCGTGATAGCCACTATGGAATGGGACTATATCGAAGATCAATTGTTCGCTTCGGAAATTATCCGGAGATCAGAAGACCACTTCCAGTGTGATTGATCCCGTGCAGTAGGCCTCTACACCTGGTATGACACCTTTAAAGGTGGTTTTAGTGGGTTTGATCCTTGACGGATCGATACCCATTTTGCACACTGTATCCTGGTAAAGCAGGTTCAGGCTGCTGCCACCGTCCATGAGGACTCACGTCAGATGGAACCCTTCAATAATTGGGTCAAGGACCAGTGAGGCTGAACCGCCATGATGGATACTGGTCGGATGATCCCTTCGATCAAAAGTGATCGGGCAGGATGACCATGGATTGAACTTTGGGGCGACTAGCTCTATTGCATAGACGTCCCTGAGTGCGCGCTTGCGCTCCCTCTTGGGGATATGGGTAGCATATATCATGTTCACCGCTTTGACTTGGGGGGGGGGGGACTTCTTCTGTCCCCCTGTGTTCGGTGGTCGGGGCTCCTCATCATTGTCCTCGCTTTAAGACCCCTTCTCCTTGTTCTCGGCATTTAACTTGCCGGCCTGTTTGAAGACCCAACACTCTCTGTTGGTATGATTGGCTTGTTTATCAGGAGTGCCGTGGATTTGGCATGGACGATCTAGTATGCGGTCCAAACTGGACGGGCCCATATTGTTTCTTTTATACGGCTTCTTCCGCTGACCAGATTTAGAGCCGCTGAATCCGGCATTGACCGCCGTGTCTACGGCGTTGTCGCCATTGTTTCGACGCTTGTGTCTTTTGTGTCGGGGCTTGCCGTTGCTGTTTCTGTCTTCGAAAGTGCTAGGTTCGCCTGTGTTGTTATTGCTACGGGCTAGCCAGCTATCTTCGCCTGCACAAAAGCGGGTCTTGAGTGTCGTGAGGGCTGCCATGGGCTTTGGCTTTTCTTGGCCGAGGTGTCGGGCAAGCTATTCGTCACGGATGCTGTGTTTAAAGGCCACTAGGGCTTCAGCGTCCGGACAATCGACGATCTGGTTCTTTTTAGTTAAGAACATAGTCCAGAATTTCCTGGCTGACTCTCTGGGCTGTTGAACTATGTGACTTCAGTCATCGGCATCCGGAGGTCGGACATATGTGCCTTGGAAGTTGTCGAGGAAGGCATCCTCCAAGTCCTCCCAGCTGCCAATGGAGTTGTCGGGCAGGCTGTTCAACCAGTACCTGGCTGGTCCCTTGAGTTTGAGCAGGAGGTATTTGATGGCGTGAAGATCATCACCGCAGGCCATATGAATATGGAGAAGAAAATCCTCAATCCATACTGTGGGGTCTGATGTGCCATCATATGATTCGATGTTCACGGGTTTAAACCCTTATGGGAATTCATGTTCCATTACTTCATCAGTGAAGCAAAGGGGGTGTGCGGCGCCTCTATATCGGGCCCAGTCGTGGCGTAGCTCGGATGGAGTTCGTCTGCGGTTTTTGGCCCGGGCGTGGTTATGTTTTTCATGTCTGGACGGAAGGCCATTGTCGTGCATCGAGGCACGCCCCCGCGATCCATAGATTGATCTGGTCTGACCTGCGCTATTTTCCAGGTCATGCCGCAGGTCATATGTGTGTCCCCGAGCTGTTGTATTTGTGTTTTTACAGCGAGGTAGTGCAGGCTGGTGTTCGGCTCAAGGTGCCGCTTTGTCCCGGCCGCGTGGTGGCCGGTCAGCCGCGTTATGCGCTAGTAGGACGGGCTCCAGCGCCTCGTCATCGAACTGTGGTAACAGTTTGCGCTTCGAGTAACTTTTTGTAGGGCGCACAAGGCCGTATTCCTCGGCTGCCAGGACATCAGTCCATCTGTCGTTGAGCAGATCTTGATCAGCCTGAAGCTGCTGCTACTTCTGTTTCAGGCTCCTTGTAGTGGCAATTAGCCGACGCTTAAAGCGCTCCTGCTCAACGGGCTCCTCAGGCAAGATAAAGTCTTCGTCGCCAAGGCTCACCTTGTCCTTGGAGAGCGGAAGGTAGTTATTGTCCTCCGCGTCTTCATTCATGGCATGTTCATCAGGGCTAGCTTGCCCATCTTCCCGTTCGTTTTGTTCGGATGTTGGCTCCACGGGACCTTCATTGTCCTCGGCATCGTCCGAAGTGTTATTTTCTCCTGTGACGGTATTGCTGTTTTTAGCACGGCATGGCTTAGAGTGGCAGCACTGACGTCGACGTTTTGGCTGTATCTCAGGAGGCTTATCCTCGACTAGATTTTCATTGTCGCCATTGTTCTCTTTGGGTGTATCCACCATGTATACGTCATACGAGGAGGTGGCTGTCCAGCGCCCTATAAGCGGTGGTTTTTGTGCATGCTCCTCTCCGGCATCGTCGTCCATACCGTCGATGTCTTTGAAGTCATAGTCGAGCATGTCGGTCAAGTCCTCGACAGTCGATATGTAGTGGGTGGTGGGTGGGAAGCGAAATTCTCTGCCCTCAGCTTCCAACTCGAACTAGAGATAGTTCGGCTGAGATTCCCCTGATAAGGAGAGGGCTCTTAATGAGTTTAGCACATTGCCAAAAGGCGAGTGTTGGAAGATGTCTGCGGAGCTGAACTCAACGATCGGCGCCCGATCAGGTTTGATGGGCACGGATGCACGCAGTTCGAAACCTATGGCCGGAGACGAATCCGAGGTTCCGATGACACAGGGCCCACTCAAGGTTGGATCTGTGTGCGGCTCTATCGCCGCTGAGTCTGCGGCTTCCGTGGTAGGGTCAAGCATCCTATCCTCGGAGGGCGCGATCTGCTCCGGATCTAAGGCCAGAGTGGTTGTAGGTGCTATCTCCTGAGCACGGTCTGATGACAGATTTAGGTCATGTCCATCATGGTGAAAGGGAGCACTCGTCATGGGCTTGAATCCGTCAAAGATCAAGTCTCTACGGATATCGTCCACATGATTCGAGCTTCCAAACCTGACTCGATGGCCAGGGGCATAGTTGTCGATCTGCTCTAGATGGCCAAGCGAATTGGCCCGTAGTGCGAAGCCGCCGAATACGAAGATCTATCTGGGGAGGAAAATCTCCCCCTAGACTACGTTGCTGATGATTGATGGAGCCATCAAACCTTTTTGGTGACGGCACAGTGGAACTCTCAATGAAAGCCCCAATGTCGCTGTCAAAACCGACGGATCTCGGGTAGGGTGTCCCGAACTGTGCTCTAAGGTCGATGGTAACAGGAGACGGGGGAGACGATGTTTACTCAGGCTCGGTCCCACTCTATGGAGGTAATACACTTCCTACTTGATTGATCTTGATGAATATGAGTATTACAAGAGTTGATCTACCACGAGATCATAATGGCTAAACCCTAGACGTCTAGCCTATGGGATTATTATTGTCCCCTCCGCACTAAACCCTCCGGTTTACATAGACACCATAGGGGGCTAGGGTTGTACCAAGTCGGTTACAGAGAAAGGAATCTACATATCCGAATCGCCAAGCTTGCCTTCCACGCAAAGTAGAGTCCCATCCGGACACGGGAAGATGTCTTCTGTCTTATATCTTCATAGCCCAACAATTCGGCCCAAGTATATAGTCCGGCCGTCTGAGGACCCCTTAATCCAGGACATCCTCATTGTTGCGATCGAGGCCCTTTCATGTTCAGTAAATAATGTACATACTGTTCAGTCGTACCGTGTGTGCCGCTTGGTCTCGCTATCTGACGTAATACCAAACCTATGTTTTTGCTAGCATCAATAAAGCGGTTGTTTTCTGTACAAAGTTGTTGTATTTTGCTGGAAGACTTGATATCTGGGCTGGCAATGCAAGGTAAACCGGTTGCTCTAAGACGGGGTGACAAACATTCCCGACAAGGTGGACATGGAACAGGGCTGGGTTCATGCGATTGTTAACCCCAAGATGATGCACGGGGACTCCAAGGAGGTTCACATGGGCATATGCATTACCAAGTTAAACATTCATCATTAGTCTTTGCTCAATGTAAGCCATTGTCTAAGCATGTGGACACTTCTTATTTAGTCTAGAACCTTCCATGCATGATCTTGCTCTATTAGAGTATCGCGCTTGAATAAAAGTGTATCGATTTATGGTTTAGTCTAAAATCTTCCATGTATGCTCTTGCTCCATTTTAGTTGTTGCTTGCCATTTATGAGATTAATTGTGAATTTTTACTCATGGTGAAAGCCTTATGATGAACCATTTCTTACAGTGCATATATCTTTTTCAGAGAATTTCAACCAAATGCGGCAACACTATCTTTGCATATTTATGAATTTAGCCTTGAGGTCCATAAATATAATGTGTCATATACATGTATTGGAACACTATGCACATAAGGTTTTCCTTTTTCAATGATATAATTCACAAGTATTAGTTGTTTGTTACTAACATTGTCTTGTAACGATATCTCATGACTCAAGTGGAAAGAACGTGCAACTCACTAGTAGGAGTATATAGTACTAGTGTAGAGGGTGCTGCTACACGGGAGTCTCACCCCGCTCGTGGCGCCGCAGTAAAGCCGTCATATCACAAAACCCCACCACTCCCAGTAATAAGTGGCCTAGTAAAATCAACGGACAAGCAACCATCACATCACTCCTGTCTTTTTTGCATTTCATCTCTCTGCATTTAGTTTGTCCGGTTCATCTCGCACACTCGTCCCTAGCTACTACTCCTACTACTAGTAGTACTCAAGTTGGAATTCTAATTGCACGGCACAACTTCTTAGGCAAAATTTTTGATAGAGGGTGTACGAGCGGTTTGGGAGTAGTATTAGTACTTGCAAAAAAATATAGTGCGTATAGACTTTTTGAAAATTCAAACTTGACAAATTTTGAAAAAGTTTATACATAAAATTACTTAGAGAATGGTTAATAATATAGATAGGAGCTGGCTGTAGGGAGTTTCCATGTCACTCATAGCAAATCTAATAGCTCACTCATACAATAGTTACCCATAATAGTATGTCATACAATGAATATATGACCCACTTCTTTCTCTGACACAAAGCTTGTTGAGTCTTGTGCTACAGCCGGCTGTAAGCTTGTAGCCCGCTTCTCTTCTCCTCTCCTGCTCCTCCCTCCTCTCTTCTCTCCCCCAACTAGGCATCTGATGTGGCATTTCTTATAGCCTGCCTACGTCACTCTATTGTCCTTGCTCTTATATCTATAGTAGTAAATACATAAATTATGAAACTATATGTTGTGATGAATCTACTGATATATGTTTTGCATTCTCGATGCTATTATTCCCCAAAAACTGGGTCAAATTTAGTGAAGTTTGACTTTTCAAAAAGTCTATATATGCACTACATCATGGAACGGAGGGTAGTAGTAGGACTCACTCGTAGGAGTACGTGCTAGTACGTACGGTGTGCCTCCCAAGGCCACTACTCCCTCCCCGGTGCATAGGCCATAGATCGAATGGCTGATCTGCGGGATTCACTTGGATAGTACTAGCTAGCAGCTGCCCTCATACTATTCTGTAAGAATCGCAAGGGCACTTGTCCGAAAAATATGCATGCCTTCCTGACCAGTGAGATACTCCATATAAAGTATGATAGAGAAAAAACCATAAAGAGAAGGAAGCTAAAGTAAACAATCAAATGAGCATTATTGCATTTCTTTTGCATTGAATTGTATCACAAGGTTGACTAGTGTTGTTTTTCTACTTTTAGCAAAAGCACATCATAATGTTAAAATCTGCATTTGCACGTGTGTATACATACTAGTAGTAGTACAGTCTACAAGCATAGATAGTATAGATATAGAGAGAGATGTATACTGCGATATATAGTGAAGTTTGTGCTATATGCGCGTACTTACAAATGCGTACGGATTCAAAAAGTTTCCAAAATTTTCCTTTTACATACTTAATTAAGGATGCTAATAATTCCCGAATGTTCAGGATTTATCATTTCCATACCAAAACTAATGGGATCACCTTACGACACTAAATTATTCCTAATAAAAGCTACGACACTCGCAGGAGCGCTTGGGGTGCGCCACATGTGTCTTCGTGTGCGGCCTTTTCCCAGCGCGGTGACACAACGCCTCTTCCTCGGCGTCGCAACTTGTGAGGTGCTGATTAGCGGGTTGCCGATGGGCAAGCACGATCTCACCGGTCTAGTGATCCGGTGCCAATAGGTACTCCTCCTCGTTGGAAGCGTTGCTACTTCTTGAGATTGTGTTGGTTTTTCCCTTGAAGAGGAAAGGGTGATGCAGCAAAGTAGAGGTAAGTATTTCCCTCAGTTTGAGAACCAAGGTATCAATCCAGTAGGATAAGAACGCGCAAATCACTAGTACCTGCACAAACAATCAAACACTTGCAGCCAACATGATAAAGGGGTTTTCAATCCCTTCACGGTCACTTGCAAAAGTGAGATATGGCAGAGATAGATAAACCAAAGATAAAATATGTTTTGGTTTTTGATTTATAGATCTGAAAATAAAAGATTCCAAAATAGTAGATCGGAAACTAATATGATGGAAAATAGACCCGGGGGCCATAGGTTTCACTAGAGGCTTCTCTCATGAAGGAAAATAATACGGTGGGTGAACAAATTATTGTCGAGCAATTAATGGAAAAGTGTAAAGTTATGACGATATCCAAGGCAATGATTATGCAATATAGGGATCACGTCCGTATCAATTAGACCGACTCCTGCCTAGAGCTACTAGTATTAATACACACATCGACCGACTCCTGTCTGCATCTAGAGTATTAAGTTCATAAAGAACAGAGTAACACATTAAGTAAGTTGACATGATGTAGAGGAATAAACTCAAGCAATATGATGTAAACCCCATCTTTTTATCCTCGATGGCAACAATACAATACGTGCCTCGCTACCCCTACTTTGTCACTGGGTGAGGACATCGCAAGATTGAACCCAAAGCTAAGCATCTCTCCCATTGCAAGAAAAACCAATCTAGTTGGCCAAACCAAACTGATAATGCGAAGAGAAATACAAAGATAACAAATCATGCATATAAGAATTCAGAGGAGATTCAAATAATATTCATAGATAAGCTGATCATAAATCCACAATTCATCGGATCTCGACAAACACAACGCAAAAGGAGATTACATCGGATAGATCTCCAAGAACATCGAGGAGAACATGGTATTGAGAATAAAAGATAGAGAGAAGAGGCCGTCTAGCTACTAGCTATGGACACATAGGTCCGTGGTAAACTACTCACGCTTCATTGGAAAGACAATAGAGTTGATGTAGATGCCCTCCGTGATCGAATCCCCCTCTGGTAGGATCCCGGAAAAGGCCCCAAGATGGATCTCACGGGAACAAAAGGTTGCGGTGGTGCAAAAGTGTTTTCGTGGATGCTTCTAGTGGTTTGGGAATATTTGCAAATATATAGGAGGCAGAACTAGGTCAGGGGGGTCACGAGGGGCCCACAAGGTAGAGGGCATCCCCTACCCCCTGGCGCGCCCTCCAACCTTGTCCCCACCTCGTGGCTCTTCTGACTTGAACTCCAAGTCTCCTGGGTGTCTTCTGGTCCAAGAAAAATCATCGTGAAGTTTTATTCTGTTTGTAATCTGTTTAGTATTCCTTTTCTGCGAAGCTCAAAAAAAAGGAAAAAACAGAATTTGGCACTGGGCTCTAGGTTATTAGGTTAGTCCCAAAAATAATATAAAATGTCATATTAATGCATATAAAACATCCAAAACAGATAATATAATAGCATGGAGCAATAAAAAATTATAGATATGTTGGAGACGTATCAAGCATCCCCAAGCTTAATTTCTGCTCGTCCTCGAGTAGGTAAATGATAAAAACATAATTTTTGATGTGGAATGCTACCTAACATATTTATCCATGTAATTTTCTTGATTGTGGCATGAATGTTCAGATCCATAAGATTCAACACAAAAGTTTAATATTGACATAAAAATGATAATACTTCAAGCATACTAATAATGCAATCATGTCTTCTCAAAATAACATGGCCAAAGAAAGCTATCCCTACAAAATCATATAGTCTGGCTATGCTCCATCTTCATCACACAAAATATTCAAATCATGCACAACCCTGATGACAAGACAAGCAATTGTTTCATACTTTTGATGTTCTCAAACCGTTTCAACTTTCACGCAATACATGAGCGTGAGCCATGGACATAACACTATTGGTGGAATAGAATATGGTGGTTGTGGAGAAGACAAAATGAAGGAGATAGTCTCACATCAACTAGGTGTATCAACGGGCTGTGGAGATGCCCATCAATAGATATCAATGTGGCTGAGTAGGGATTGCCATGCAGCGGATGTGCTAGAGCTATAAGTTTATGATAGCTCAAAAAGAAACTAAGTGGGTGTGCATCCAACTTGCTTTCTCATGAAGACCTAGGGCATTTGAGGAAGCCCATCATTGGAATATACAAACAAAGTTCTATAATGAAAAATTCCCACTAGTATATGAAAGTGACAAAATAGGAGACTCTCTATCATGAAGATCACGGTGCTACTTTGAAGCACAAGTGTGGAAAAAGGATAGTAGCATTGCCCCTTCTCTCTTTTTCTCTCATTTTTTTGAATGGCTTCTTTGGCCTCTCTTTTTTTTAGGCTTCATTGGCCTTTTTTTATTTCCTCACTTGGGACAATGTTCTAATAATGACGATCATCACACTTTTATTTACTTACAACTCAAGAATTACAACTCGATACCTTGAACAAAATATGACTATATGAATGCCTCCGGTGGTGTATCGGGATGTGCAATGACTCAAGAGTGACATGTATGAAAATTATGAATGGTGGCTTTGCCACAAATACTATGTCAACTACATGATCATGCAAAGCAATATGACAATGGTGAAGCGTGTCATAATAAATGGAACAGTGGAAAGTTGCATGGCAATATATCTCCAAATGGCTTTGGAAATGCCATAATAGGTAGGTATGGTGGCTGTTTTGAGGAAGGTATATGGTGGGTGTATGGTACTGGCGAAAGTTGCGCAGTACTAGAGAGGATAGCAATAGTGAAAGGGTGAGAGTGCGTATAATCCATGGACTCAACATTAGTCATAAAGAAATCACATACTTATTGCAAAAATCTATGAGTCATCGAAACAAACTACTACGTGCATGCTCCTAGTGGGATATATTGGTAGGAAAAGACCATCGCTCGTCCCCGACCGCCACTCATAAGGAAGACAATCAATAAATAAATCATGCTCCAACTTCGTTACATAACGGTTCACCATACGTGCATGCTACAGGAATCACAAACCTCAACACAAGTATTTCTACAGTACACAATTACTCACTAGCATGACTCTAATATCACCATACTCATATCTCAAAACAATCATAAGGAATCGAACTTCTCATAGTATTCAATGCACTTTATATGAAAGTTTTTATTATATCCCTCTTGGATACCTGTCATATTAGGATGAAACTCATAACCTATGCAAATTACCATGCTATTTATAGAGACTCTCAAAATAATATAAGTGAAGCATGAGAGTTCAACAATTTCAATTAAATAAAGCCACTACCGTTTTCTAAAAAGATATAAGTGAAGCACTAGAGCAAAATTGCCTAGCTCAAAAGATATACATGAAGCACACAGAGTATTCTAATAAATCACGATTCATGTGTGTCCCTCTGAAAAGGTGTGTACAACAAGGATGATTGTGGCAAACTAAAAAGAAAAGACTCAAATCATACAAGACGCTTCAAGCCAAACACATATCATGTGGTGAATAAAAATATAGCCTCAAGTGAAGTTACCGATAGACGAAGGCGAAAGAGGGGATGCCTTCCGGGGTATCCCCAAGCTTAGGCTCCTGGTTTTCCTTGAATATTACCTTGAGGTGCCTTGGGCATCCCCAAGCTTAGGCTCTTGCCACTCCTTATTCCATAGTCCATCAAAGCCTTACCCAAAACTTGAAAACTTCACAACACAAAATTCAACAGAAAATCTTATGGGATCCGTTAGAATAAGAAAACAGATCACCACTTTATGGTACTGTTGTGAACTCATTCTTTATTTATATTGGTGTAATATCTACTGTATTCCAATTTCTCCATTGTTCATACCCCCCAATACTATGCATACATTTATCCAAATAAGCAAACAACACAAAGAAAACAGAATCTATCAAAAACAGAACAATCTATAACAATCTGAGAACTTTGAATACTTCTGTAACTCCAAAAATTCTGAACAATTAGGAAAACCTGGGCAATTTGAATATCAATCTTCTGTAAAACATTCATATGAAAATCACATTTCTATGAATTATGAAAATTAATTTGCTGGGCGCAAAAGTTTTCGTTTTTCAGCAAGATCAAATCAACTATCACCATAAGCCATCCCAAAGGTCTTACTTGGCACAAACACTAATTAAAAGACAAAAAGATTAACCAGAGGATACATGAATTATTTATTACAAAAAAGAACCAACAAAGCAAGAACAAAAATAAAATTGGGTTGGCTCCCAACAAGTGCTATTGTTTAAGGTATTCTCGTAGTAATAATAAGGCAAATCTCGAAAGCTCATCTCGTACTCCCTTCGTTCAGCAGCAAGTTTTCTTTGTGGTAAGCAAAAGTAATCAAAAGGGCTAAATTTAATGGGATAAGGATCCCTAAGATGAAGTTCGAGAGGAATAGGTTCCTCCTTCGGCCCCGCATATTGTATGACCAACTCATCATTATAAGTGTTCTTTTGGCAAAAACATCATGAGCTTATTTCCAAGAGAGAAACCCAATCTGTTGTTTTGTATAGGAAAATTGTCATTAAGTTTAGAAATTTTATGAACTACAACATCGGTAGGGACCCTTTTTCTCAAAATTTCATTATAAGCAACATGATCGAGAGATTGCAAACGCACTATTTCTTCTTGGTTAAAGAGAATCCCCTCTATGGGAGGACGACCACCATCTACTTTGTAATGCGCAAAAATTTCACTATCTTCTTTCATAATATATCTAAACTCATGGGCTAGAAATATAGGGGATAAAGCAAAAAAATAGTATTATCTATCTATTTTCTGAATTATCCGTGCTATAAAAAATAGTCCGAAAATAAAAGTGCTCCAAATGCCCTGCAAATTTAGTATGATTTTTTCTGGAATATTTGAGGATTTTAGGCACTGAAATCACTGCAGGAGGGGCAAGCACCAGGCCACGAGAGTGGAGGGCGCCCCCCCCCCCCTATAGGGCGCGCCCCTGTCTTGTGGGCCCCTGGTGGCTCCCCTCCACTTATGCCAGCACCCACACACTTCATATTCTACCCAAAAAATCGCCATCCAGCTCAAGCACGAGTTCTAGCTCGTTTTGCTGCGATTTTTGATCTCTTTGCTCAAAGCTCCATTTACAAAACTGCTTTGGGAGATTGTTGCTTGGTATGTGACTCCTCCATTGGTCCAATTAGTTTTTATTCTAGTGCTTTATTCATTGCAAATTTTTGCTGCATAGGTGACCATGTTCTTGAGCTTGCATGTTGAATTTATGAGGTCCCAAGCAATTCTAATGCATGATATAGGTTCTAGGCACTTGTAGGAGTAGTTGCTATCAATCTTGGTTTTATTCACTTTTATTTTGAAGTTACTAAAATTTCAGAAATTTTTAGAAAAAGAATTATGCTTAGAAGAATGTACCAAGGTGGTCCCTCGGAAAAGAAAGGGCCAAGGATTGCTATACGTGAGCAAGATGTTGAATTGTCGAGGGACGCGGATGTGCGAGCTTGTGAGTGGCCATCTGATGATTTTATGGTCGAAGCAGGCTTCAAGGAGGAATTTGACGCGTATGTGCGTAATGCCGAGCTAGAGGACTTCTTACAAGATAAGTGGCCTCAATAATATCAATTGACTGATACCTTTGTGCGGAGGTTTCAATATAACTGTGCACATAATTCTCCTAGTTTCATGTTTGATATTTATGATACATCTTATACCATGGATTTAGAGGATTTTACAACTGCTTTCAAACTTCCGCAGTGGGGTAATATTAATGATCCTCGCAAATCTAAGTTTAGAGATTTTCTTGCTAGTATTACTCTGGGAGAATCTAGGGACGTAGCACAAGCAACCATAGGGAGCATTCATTTTCCTGCAATACATTATTTTGCTCTCTTTATTGGTAGATGCATTAACGGTAAGGATGAAGCATGTCACATGTGTGTCCCTGACCTTTGTGTCCTCAAGAGTGCTGTGTCAGGTTATAAAGGTTATAATTTGGGGCAATAGTTGCACGTAGGTTGCAGAATAATAGTAAAAAAGGGGGATTTATATGGAGGAATTTATGCAACCCGTGTGGCTAATTATCTTAATATAGCCCCACGAGAGGGGGATATGATTTTACCTCCTGTTTATTTGGATAAAGAAGCTATGTTCAATTATCAATTTCTTGCGAGGAATGAACAATTCCTCCATTATCGACTAATCTATGACAGACGCAACATCGTCCCTGTTACTCTTCCTGCTCCCAACCTTTTTGATTATCAGGTAAAAGGAAGATGTGTTGTCACCAGGGAGGAAGCAGCTGAACACGGGAGGAGAGCGGAAGCAGCTCGCCAACACGCTACAGCTCAGGAGGCGGTTGCCGCTGCATCTTAGTACGTCCCCGGTTTCACTTATGGATATCAGCCAGGCGGTCCTTGGTATTAGACCAACTTAGGCCAAAAGCCTAAGCTTGGGGAGTACATATTTCTCACTAACTTTACCTTCATGTTCACACACTAGTCGTCGGTGCTCATATTCTTTCATTGTATTTCCATGCTAGTTTAAATTTCATTTTCTCGCTTTCTTCTTGTGTGTTTGTTAAACCTTAAGAAAAACCAAAAAAAATTAGTTAGTTTCATTTCCATGCTTGTAGTAGAAATTAAAATGAAAACCCAAAAAGATTTCTAGTTCTTCTTTTTACTAGTTGGGAGCTTTCCCATGTAATTAGTTTTATTTTCTTTTCTTTCCTTTGGGGTTCGAGAAGACCATATTGAAAATGTTTAGTGGGTCCCATATGCATGATTGTTTATTTAATTTAGAGCCCATATTACTTTTCTTCTCTCTTGAGTTGAATGCTTGCAGATTCCAGCTTAGTCCATTGCACGTGCACTCTTATTATTATACACATCGTTCGGTCATGCAAGTGAAAGGCAATAATGACGATATATGATGAACTTATTGGGATGAGAAAAGCTGGTATGAACTCGACCTCTCTTGTTTTTGTAAATATGATGATTCATCGTTTCTGAGTTAGCTTATTATGAAGTAAACATATTTGCAATGACATTTAGAGATTATAGTTGCTTGTGCCATGCTTGATTAGCTATGAGTTATAATGGTTTACCTTGCATGCCAACATGCTATTAGAATGATTATGATGTGGTATGATGGGATGGTATCCTCCTTTGAATGAATTGAGTGACTCGACTTGGCACATGTTCACGCATGTAGTTGAATAAAATCAACATAGCCTTCATGATATTTATGTTCATGGTGGATTATATCCTACTCATGCTTGTACTCGGTGTGAATTAATTTTAATGCGTGTTTACGACTGTTGTTGCTCTCTCAGTTGGTCGCTTCCCAGTCTTTTGCTAGCCTTCACCTGTACTAAGCGGGAATACTGCTTGTGCATCCAAACTCCTTAATACTCAAAGTTGTTCCATATGAGTCCACCATGCCTTCCTATATGCGGTATTTACCTGTCGTTCCAAGTAAATTTGTATTTGCCAAACTCCAAACCTTCAAATGAAATTCTGTTTTGTATGCTCGAGCAGCTCAGGTTACAACTAGGGCTGCCTATATCTTCCATGCTAGGTGGGTTATTCTCAAGAGGAGTGGACTCCGCTCCTCATTCACAAGAGAGTTTTATTATTATGGCTCGCTAGCTGATTATGCTATTGATATGAGTAATTGTGAGACCTAAGTGTTATTGTAAGTATGGTTAGTTCATAATATTTGCTGAAACTTGAATGCTGGCTTTTCATGTTTACGACAACAAGAGCAAATAGAGTTTGTAAAAGTTTTTCTTTATCACTTTCAATTTATCAACTGAATTGCTTGAGGACAGGCAAAGGTTTAAGCTTGGGGGAGTTGATACATCTCCAACGTATCTACTTTTCCAAACACTCTTTTCCCTTGTTTTGGACTCTAACTTGCATGATTTGAATGAAACTAACCCGGACTGATGATGTTTTCAGCAGAACTGCCATGATGTTGTTTGATGTGTAGAAAAGAAAAGTTCTCGGAATGTCCTGAAAATCCACGGAGGCACTTTTTGGAATTAATAAGAATTTCTGGGCGAAAGAAATACACCAGGGGGCCCAGGGCCTGTCCACGAGACAGGGGGGCAACCCCCCCTGTAGGGCGCGCCCCCCTATCTCGTGGGCCCCCTGGACCTCCACCGACCTCAACTCGAACTCCATATATTCACGTTCGGGGAGAAACAAATCAAGAAGAAAGTTTCATCGCGTTTTACGACACGGAGCCGCCGCCAAGCCCTAATCTCTCTCGAGAGGGCTGATCTGGAGTCCGTTCGGGGCTCCGGAGAGGGGGGTTCGTCGCCGTCGTCATCATCAACCATCCTCCATCACCAATCTCATGATGCTCACCGCCGTGCGTGAGTAATTCCATCGTAGGCTTGCTGGACGGTGATGGGTTGGATGAGATTTACCATGTAATCAAGTTAGTTTTGTTAGGGTTTGATCCCTAGTATCCACTATGTTCTGAGATTGATGTTGCTATGACTTTGCTATGCTTAATGCTTGTCACTGGGGCCCGAGTTCCATGATTTCAGATCTGAACCTATTATGTTTTCATGAATATATGTGTGTTCTTGATCCTATCTTGCAAGTCTATAGTCACCTATTATGTGTTATGATCCGACAACCCCGAAGTGACAATAATCGGGATACTTCTCGGTGATGACCGTAGTTTGAGGAGTTCATGTATTCACTATGTGCTAATGCTTTGTGCCGGTTCTCTATTAAAAGGAGGCCTTAATATCCCTTAGTTTACGCTAGGACCCCGCTGCCACGGGAGGGTAGGACAAAATATGTCATGCAAGTTCTTTTCCATAAGCACGTATGACTATTTACGGAATACATGCCTACATTACATTGATGAATTGGAGGTAGTTATGTGTCACCCTATGTTATTACTATTACATGAGGAATCGCATCCGGCATAATTATCCATCATTGATCCATTGCCTACGAGCTTTTCATATATTGTTCTTCGCTTATTTTCTTTTCCGTTGCTACTGTTACAACTACTAGAAAACCCCCAAAACATTTATCTCTACTTTTGCTACCGTTACCTTTATTATCATACCATTTTTGCTACTAAATACTTTGTTGCAGATACTAAGTTATCCAGGTGTGGTTGAATTGACAACTCAACTGTTAATACTCAAGAATATTCTTTGGCTCCCCTTGTGTTGAATCCATAAATTGGGGTTGAATACTTTACCCTCGAAAGCTGTTGCGATCCCCTATACTTGTGGGTTATCAAGACTAATTTCTAGCACCGTTGCCGGGGAGCATAGCTCAATTCTCTGAGTCACTTGTGATTTATATCTGTTGATCACTATGAAGAACTTGAAAGACGACAGAACTATGATTTTGCCCTCTACTACGAGGGGAGGTAAGAAACTGCCATCTAGCTCTGAACTAGATTCTCCTTCCGTTATTAGTAAGCTTGCGACACCTAAACCTGCTACTGCTATGAATTCTGATATGTCGCATGTTATTGATGATGCCACTTCTGGTATGCATGATGAAATTACTTCTGTGCGTGATACTACTTTGCCATTAGGTGAATTTCTTGATGAACAACTTGCTAGAGTTAGAGGGAATGAAATTATTGAAAATGCTATTATTGATGATAGTGATTATGAAGGTTCTCCCAATGATTATGTATTGCCTATTGTTCCTGAGGGTTATGTTATGAATGAAGAAGCTGATGGGGAAATCTTTGCTTGCAATGATAGATATGATCTTAAAAAATTATTAGCTAAGTGGAAGAAGCAGTCTCTTAATGCTAGGATGAAACCTGACTCTGCTTTTGCTACTTCACCTATCTGTGTTACTGATAAGGATTATGAATTCTCTGTTGATCCTGAAATTATTACTTTAGTTGAATCTGATCCTTTTTATGCCCTTGAATCTGAAACTGTTGTGGCACATCTTACTATGTTGAATGATATAGCCACCCTATTTACTAATGAGGAGAAGTCTCGCTATTCTTATATCCTTAAGATATTTCCATTCTCATTAAAGGGTGATGCTAAGACTTGGTACAATTATCTTGCTCCTGGTTGTGTGCGTAGTCCCCAGGATATGATTTATTACTTCTCTGCTAAATATTTCCCTACTCATAAGAAACAAGCTGCCTTGCGGGAAATATATAATTTTGTGCAAATCAAAGAAGAGAGTCTCCCATAAGCTTGGGGGAGGCTTCTCCGATTACTTAATGCATTTCCTGATCATCCTTTCAAGAAAAATGAAATACTTGATATTTTTTATAATGGACTAACCGATTCTTCCAAGGACTACTTGGATAGTTGTGCTGGTTGTGTTTTCAGGGAAAGAACAGTCGATGAAGCTGAAATACTATTGAATAATATGTTGACTAATGAAAATAATTGGACTCTTCCTGAGCCCATTCCTAAACCCACTCCGAAGAAGAGAGGTGTTTTATTTCTCAGTCCTGAAGATATGCAAGAGGCAAAGAAATCAATGAAAGAAAAAGGTATCAAAGCTGAAGATGTTAAGAATTTACCACCTATTGAAGAAATACAAGGTCTTAATATACCGCCTGTTGAAGAACCACATTGTCTTGATAACTCGACATAGGTAGTAAAGGTAAATTCTCTTTATAGATATGATAAAGTTGAAATCCCCTCTACTAAATTTCACAGCCCATTATTAGATGAATTTGATGACTTCATGGCTAGACAAGAAAGTTTTAATGCTTATGCTGGTAGAGAGTTAAAGAATAATGCTTTCGAGATAGGAAGCGCAAGCGATAATCTGGCTAGAGTTAAAGATGAACTCAAACTCATTAGCAAATATGCTTCTATGGTTGCTACTCAAGCTGAGCTAGTACAAAGCTCAAAATGATTTGCTTGATGAACTAAATAATAAAAATGACTTTGCTGTTAGAGTGGCTACTAGAACTGGTAGAATGACTCAGGAACCTTTGTATACTGAAGGCCACCCTAAGAGAATCAAGCAAGATTCTCAGAGAAATAATTTAGAGGCACCTAGTTCTTCTAAAAAGAAGAAAAAGAAAAACGATAGAACTTTGCATGCTTCTAGTGAACCTACTGTAGACACACCTGAGAATCCCAATGATACTTCTATTTCTGATGCTGAAACACAATCAGGTGATGAACATGAACCTAGTGATAATGTTAATGATAATGTTCATGTTGATGCTCAACCTAGCAAAAACAATGATGTTGAGATTGAACCTGCTGTTGATCTTGATAACCCAGAATCAAAGAATCAACGTTATGATAAAAGAGATTTTGTTGCTAGGAAGCACGGTAAAGAAAGAGAACCATGGGTTAAGAAACCCATGCCCTTTCCTCCTAAACCATCCAAGTCAAAGGATGATGAGGATTTTGAGCGCTTTGCTGAAATGATTAGACCTATTTTCTTACGTATGTGCTTAACTGATATGCTCAAAGTAAATCCTTATGCTAAGTATATGAAGGATATCATTACAAATAAAAGAAAGATACCGGAAGCTGAAATTTCCACCATGCTTGCTAATTACACTTTTAAGGGTGGAATACCAAAGAAACTTGGAGATCCGGGTGTACCAACTATACCATGCTCCATTAAAAGAAATTATGTTAGAACTGCTTTATGTGATCTTGGAGCCGGTGTTAGTGTAGGCCCCTCTCTTTATATCGTAGACTTGAATTGAATAAGTGTACACCTACTGAAATATCTTTGCAAATGGCTGATAAATAAACTTCTATACCTGTCGGTATTTGTGAGGATGTGCCTGTTGTGGTTGCAAATGTCACTATCTTAACGGACTTTGTTATTCTTGATATTCCTGAGGACGATAGTATGTCTATTATCCTTGGTAGACCTTTTCTTAATACTGCAAGGGCTGTTATTGATTGCAACAAAGGCAATGTCACTTTTCATGTTAATGGTAATGAGCATACGGTACACTTTCCGAGGAAACAATCTCAAGTTCATAGCATCAATTCTATTGGAAAAATTCCAACTATTGTTATTGGAGGTTTTGAATTTCCTCTCCCTACTGTCAAGAAAAAGTATGATATTCTTATTGTTGGGGATTTTCATATCCCCGTTGAGGTAACTTAGTGTTATTCGAAATTTCTCTGGTTCCGTGTTATTCGGAATGAGTTTGTTAACAAGACTTGATCAACCTTGTTAGTGGATTCATTTTGATGATCACGAGATGGATGAAACTAGAAGGCACAACCTTCTGTACCCTCTTTTTACTTTCTGTTATTTAGAATAAATAAAGCAAAATAATAGTATTATCTGTCTGTTTTTTGAATTATCCATGCAATAAAAAATAGTCCGAAAATAAAAGTGCTCCAAATGCCCTGCAAATTTAGTATGATTTTTTATGGAATATTTGAGGATTTTAGGCACTGAAATCACTTCAGGAGGGGCAAGCACCAGGACACGAGAGTGGAGGGCGCCCCCCCTATAGGGCGCGCTCCCCTGTCTCGTGGGCCCCTGGTGGCTCCCCTCCACTTATGCCAGCACCCACACACTTCATCTTCTACCCAGAAAAATCCTCATCCAGCTCAAGCACGAATTCTAGCTCGTTTTGCTGCGATTTTTGATCTCTTTGCTCAAAGCTCTATTTACAAAACTGCTTTGGGAGATTGTTGCTTGGTATGTGACTCCTCCATTGGTCCAATTAGTTTTTGTTCTAGTGCTTTATCAATTGCAAATTTTTGCTGCATAGGTGACCATGTTCTTGAGCTTGCATGTTTAATTTATGAGGTCCCAAGCAATTCTAATGCATGATATAGGCTCTAGGCACTTGTAGGAGTAGTTGCTATCAATCTTGTTTAGTTTTATTCACCTTTATTTTGAAGTTACTAAAATTTCAGAAATTTTCAGAAAAAGAATTATGCTTAGAAGAATGTACCAAGGTGGTTCCTCGGCAAAGAAAGGGCCAAGGATTGCTATACGTGAGCAAGATGTTGAATTGCCGAGGGACGCGGATGTACGAGCTTGTGAGTGGCTATCCGATGATTTTATGGTCGAAGCAGGCTTCAAGGAGGAATTTGACGCGTATCTGCGTAATGCCGAGCTAGAGGACTTCTTACAAGATAAGTGTCCTCTGTACTATCAATTGACTGATTCCTTTGTGCGGAGGTTCCAATATAACTGTGCGCGTAATTCTCCTTGTGTCATGTTTGATATTTATGATACATCTTATACCATGGATTTAGAAGATTTCACAACTACTTGCAAGCTCCCGCAGTGGGGTAATATTAATGATCCTCGCAAATCTGAGTTTAGAGATTTTCTTGCTAGTATTACTATGGGAGAATCTAGGGACGTAGCACAAGCTACCATAGAGAGCATTCATTTTCCTGCTATACATTATTTTGCTCTCTTTATTGGTAGATGCATTAACGGTAAGGATGAAGCATGTCACATGTGTGTCCCTGACCTTTGTGTCCTCAAGAGTGCTGTGTCAGGTTATAAAGGTTATAATTTGGGGGCAATAGTTGCACGTAGGTTGCAGAATAATAGTAGAAAGGGGGATTTATTTGGAGGAATTTGTGCAACCCGTGTGGCTAATTATCTTAATATAGCCCCACGAGAGGGGGATATGATTTTACCTCCTGTTTATTTGGATAAAGAAGCTATGTTCAATCATGAATTTCCTGCGAGGAATGAACAATTCCTCCATTATCGACTAATCTATGACAGACGCAACGTCGTCCCTGTTACTCTTCCTGCTCCCTACCTTTTTGATTATCAGGCAAAAGGAAGATATTTTGTCACCAGGGAGGAAGCAGCTGAACACGAGAGGAGAGCGGAGGCAGCTCGCCAACACGCTGCAGCTCAGGAGGCGGTTGCCGCTGCATCTCAGTACGACCCAGGTTTCACTTATGGATATCAGCCAGGCGGTCCTTGGTATTAGACCAACTTAGGCCAAAAGCCTAAGCTTGGGGGAGTACGTATTTCTTACCGACTTTACCTTCATGTTCACACACTAGTCGTCGGTGCTCATACTCTTTCATTGTATTTCCATGCTAGTTTAAATTTCATTTTCTCGCTTTCTTCTTGTGTGTTTGTTAAACCTTAAGAAAAACCAAAAAAATTAGTTAGTTTAATTTCCATGCTTGTAGTAGAAATTAAAATGAAAACCCAAAAAGATTTCTAGTTCTTCTTTTTACTTGTTGGGAGCTTTCCCGTGTAAATAGTTTTATTTTCTTTTCTTTCCTTTGGGGGTCGAGAAGACCATATTGAAAATGTTTAGTGGCTCTCATGTGCATGATTGTTTATTTAATTTAGAGCACATATTACTTTTCTTCTCTCTTGAGTTGAATGCTTGCAGATTCCAGCTTAGTCCATTGCACGTGCACTCTTATTATTATACACATCTTTCGGTCGTGCAAGTGAAAGGCAATAATGACGATATATGATGAACTTTTATGGGATGAGAAAAGCTGGTATGGACTCGACCTCTCTTGTTTTTGTAAATATGATGATTCAACGTTTCTGAGTCAGCTTATTATGAAGTAAACATATTTGCAATGACATTTAGAGATTATAGTTGCTTGTTCCATGCTTGATTATCTATGAGTTATAATGGTTTACCTTGCGTGCCAACATGCTATTAGAATGATTATGATGTGGTATGATGGGATGGTATCCTCCTTTGAATGAATTGAGTGACTCGACTTGGCACATGTTCACGCATGTAGTTGAATCAAATCAACATAGCCTTCATGATATTTTTGTTCATGGTGGATTATATCCTACTCATGCTTGTACTTGGTGTGAATTAATTTTAATGCATGTTTACGACTGTTGTTGCTCTCTCAGTTGGTCGCTTCCCAGTCTTTTGCTAGCCTTCACCTGTACTAAGCGGGAATACTACTTGTGCATCCGAACTCCTTAAACCCCAAAGTTGTCCCATATGAGTCCACCATACCTTCCTATATGCAGTATTTACCTGCCGTTCCAAGTAAATTTGTATGTGCCAAACTCCAAACCTTCAAATGAAATTATGTTTTGTATGCTCGAGCAGCTCATGTTACAACTAGGGTTGCCTATATCTTCCATGCTAGGTAGGTTATTCTCAAGAGGAGTGGACTCCGCTCCTCATTCACGAGAAAGGGCCAGTAACCGGGATGCCTAGTCCCATGATAAAAAAAGATCAAAGCAAATCAAAATAATTATACAAAAATCCCCCAGGGCTATTGGTAGTTGGAGGCACTCGTTGTTTCGAGCAAGCCATGGATTGATGCTTGTTGGTGATTGGGGGATTATAAACCTTTACCATTCTGTTTGGGAACTGCCTATAATGCATGTAGTATGGAAGATACAGCCATCTCATAGTTGTTGCGTTGACAGTGAAAGTATGCCGCTCAAAATGTTATTCAATCTCTATTTTAAAAATCGAGCTCTGGCACCTCTACAGATCCCTGCTTCCCTCTGCGAAGGGCCTATCTATTTACTTTTATGTTGAGTCATCACCCTTCTTATTAAAAGCACCCGCTGGAGAGCACACTGTCATTTGCATTCGTTACTATTGGTTTATATTGGGTATGACTTGACTGGATCTCTTTTACCATGAATTACAATGTTTAGTCAGTCCATGATCTTTAAAGGTGCTCTGCATTTATATTTTGCGGTCTCAGAAAGGGCTAGCGAGATACCATTTTGTTATATCATGTTATGATTATTTTGAGAAAGTGTTGTCATCCGAGTATTATTATTATGGCTCGCTAGCTGATTATGCTATTAATATGAGTAATGGTGTGACCTAAGTGTTATTGTGAGTATGGTTAGTTCATAATATTTGCTGAAACTTGAATGCTGGCTTTTCATGTTTACAACAACAAGAGCAAATAGAGTTTGTAAAAGTTTTTCTTTATCACTTTCAGTTTATCAACTGAATTGCTTGAGGACAAGCAAAGGTTTAAGCTTGGGGGAGTTGATACATCTCCAACATATCAACTTTTCCAAACAATTTTTCCCTTGTTTTGGACTCTAACTTGCATGATTTGACTGAAACTAACCCGGACTGACGCAGTTTTCAGCAGAACTGCCATGATGTTGTTTTATGTGTAGAAAAGAAAAGTTCTCGCAATGTCCTGAAAATACACGGAGGCACTTTTTGGAATTAATAAGAATTTATGGGTGAAAGAAATACAGCAGGGGGCCCAGGGCCTGTCCACGAGACAGGGGGACGCCCCCCTGTAGGGCGCGCCCTCCTATCTCGTTGGCCGCCTGAACCTCCACCGACCTCAACTCCAACTCCATATATTCTTGTTCGGGGAGAAAAAATCAAGAAGAAAGTTTCACCACGTTTTACGACACGGAGCCGCCGCCAAGCCCTAATCTCTCTCGGGAGGGCCGATCTGGAGTCCGTTCGGGGCTCCGGAGAGGGGGATTCATCGCCGTCGTCATCATCAACCATCCTCCATCACCAATTTCATGATGCTCACCGCCGTGCGTGAGTAATTCCATCGTAGGCTTGCTGGACGGTGATGGGTTGGATGAGATTTACCATGTCATCAAGTTAGTTTTGTTAAGGTTTGGTCCCTAGTATCCACTATGTTCTGAGATTGATGTTGCTATGACTTTGCTATGCTTAATGCTTGTCACTAGGGCCCGTGTGCCATGATTTCAGATCTGAACCTATTATGTTTACATGAATATATGTGTGTTCTTGATCCTATCTTGCAAGTCTATAGTCACCTATTATGTGCTATGATCCGACAACCCTGAAGTTACAATAATCGGGATACTTCTCGGTGATGACCGTAGTTTGAGGAGTTCATGTATTCACTATGTGCTAATGCTTTGTTCTGGTTCTCTATTAAAAGGAGGCCTTAATATCCCTTAGTTTCCGCTAGGACCCCACTGCCACGGGAGGGTAGGACAAAAGATGTCATGCATGTTCTTTTCCATAAGCACGTATGACTATTTACGGAATACATGCCTACATTACATTGATGAATTGGAGGTAGTTCTGTGTCACCCTATGTTATAACTATTACATGAGGAATCGCATCCGGCATAATTATCCATGACTGATCCATTGCATACGAGCTTTTCATATATTGTTCTTCGCTTATGTACTTTTCTGTTGCTACTGTTACAACTACTACAAAAACCCCAAAACATTTATCTTTACGTTTGCTACCGTTACCTTTATTATCATACCACTTTTGCTACTAAATACTTTGCTGCAGATACAAAGTTATCCAGGTGTGGTTGAATTAACAACTCAACTGCTAATACTCAAGAATATTCTTTGGCTCCCCTTGTGTCGAATCAATTAATTTGGGTTGAATACTTTACCCTCGAAAGCTATTGCGATGCCCTATACTTGTGGGTTATCAAAGGGATCATAAGATTGTTCATGCTAGAAACTTCCGTGTGCAGCCAGAAGCCATTATGGGCTCTGGCGCAGTTGAGTAAGTTGCGTGAGCTCTTGAAGAGGTAGACTAGCAGATGTAGAGGGTTGTAGGTGGTACTGTCTACCCAGAGTAGAGAGTTAATGCTTCAGAAAGGCTATGTCTCGATCATCCGATCATGGATGCGGTCGAGTCTTGTGGGGAAAAGTGCGCAAACCTCTGATGAGTGTATAAACTAATCATAGTTAGCCGTATCCCCGTTTATGGACATCTTGAGTATCTAGTACTTGAATCTATTGATGTGATCTCATCACGTTACTCTAATTAATTATGATGTTGGGTTAATGATGGTACTTTTAATTGGGATTTGAGGTTGAGGAACCTTCTCAAATAATGGGAAACATGGGAGTAGTTAAATAAATTTATTCCTTTGTTGTAGGGAAAAACTAGTTTTATGCAAAATCATGAAACTTACAACCTCCACCAGCCAAATATTGCATGTAGATATAGTCTTTGCATTATCATTGCTTTACAGTGTAACTATGCCAGCATATTCCATGTGCTGACCCATTTCGGGCTGCAACGTCTTATGTTGCAGACTACTTAGATGACGAATAAGGTGCGATAGATCGTTGTTTTGCACTCAGCTATGCCGTTGGAGTTGATGGACTCATTTACCTACAAAGCCTTCCGCTGTTATCTAGTCTAGATGGCCTTCAACCATGATTTATTTATGTGATAATACTCTTTATGAGGAATCGATGTAATAAGTGTTTGATTGAAACTCTTGTATAATTCCTCGAGTACTGTGTGTGTCAGCATTATCGATCCAGGGATGACACTGATGCACCGAGACTTGACTGTTTGAGGTCTGGTCGCTACAAAGGTCGAATGGCTTAGTGACTCCAACACCATTCAAGTGGAGCACACCGTGCAAGTTTCCTTCAGGATAGGAGAATATGAAGACACTTCGGAGTGTGATGTGGTTCCTATGTCCATTTGCCATCTCCTACTTGGACGAACTTGGCAATTCGACCGCGGCGTCATCCACAATGGGCGAACTAATCACTATAGCTTCAAGATGAAGGGAAAGGATTACGTGCTACAACCTATGTAACCAAGTCAAGTGATCGCCGACAAGCAATAAACCACCCATCATGGAGAGAATAGTGAGAGAGTGAGCCACACCAAAGGGAGTGAGAGCCACAAGCCAAAAATGAGTGCCTCCATGCTGAGTGACAAGAAAAACCTAGTGATATTTGCTACCAAAAGTGAGATGAGAGAAGTGTGTGAGAACCCATCGAGTGTTATGCACCATGTCCTATTATGCAAGGACGAAGCAACATCAACTAACAACTCTCAACCTCTACCTTTAGTGTTGTCTAATGTCTTGATGGAATTCCATGACGTCTTCCCCGATGAGCTACCTTCGGAACTACCTCCACTACAAGGCATCGAACACTGCATCGACCTCATACCTGGAGCACTTCTTCCTAACAAGGCACCCTACCGCGTCAACCCCAAAGAAACCAAGGAAATACAAAGGCAAGTACAAAAACTCATTGACAATGGGCATGTGCGTGAAAGTTTAAGTCCTTGTGCTGTACCGGTCATATTAGTACCTATGAAAGATGGTAGTTTTCGCATGTGTTCTGATTGTAGACCCATAACTGCTATCACCGTTCGCTATAGATCTCATATTCCACGCTCAGATGATATGATAGATGAGCTTAGCGGAGCCACAATTTTCTCTAAAACTGATCTTTAAAGTGGCTATTACCAAATCTGCATGAAAGAAGGTGACGAATGGAAAAACTCATTTAAGACCAAATTTGGCTTATATGAATGGCTTGTTATGCCAATGGGTTTATTCGAAGCACCCGCTACGTTCTTGCGCGTCATGCATTTTGTCCTTAGACCGTAGATTGGTGTATTTGTCGTGGTCTACTTTGACGAAATACTTGTTTTTAGCAAATCTCTCAAAGATCATGTCACCCATCTTAAAACCGTTTTGCAAACTCTTCGCATAGAGAGACTCTATGCTAACATGGATAAATGCAAATTTGGTGTTGACAAGCTCGTCTTCCTCAGAGTTGCCGTTTCTTCCAAGGGCGTGCATGTAGACGAAACCAAGATTAAAGCTATTCAAACTTGGCCCCTGTTGGGGAACGTTGCATGGGAAACAAAAAAAAATCCTTCGCTCACCAAGATCCAGTCTAGGAGGTGACCATCTACGAGAGGAGAGATTGCATCTACATACCATTGTAGATCGCTAAGCAGAAACGTTAAGAAACACGGTTGATGTAGTCGAACGTTTTCATGATCCAATTGCGATCCGTCCCGCGAACTCCAGATCCAAGTGCCAAACGGACGGCACCTCTGCGTTCAGCACACGTACGTATTGATGACGCCTTTACCTCCTCGATCCAGCGGGCGATGGTGAAGTAGTAACTTGAGTCCTCCGGCAGCACAACAGCGTGATTGCGGTGGTGGTGGAGAAATCTCAGGAGGGCTTCGCCAAGTACTACAGGGAAGAAGATGGACTACGAGGGAGAGGAAGGGCAGTGCCGTGGCATAGATGGGTGCAGCTGCCCTCCCTCTACCCCTCTATATATAGGGGAGAGGGAGGAGGAGGGAGCGCCCTAGGGTTCCTTAGTGGGGCGGCGGCCACTAGGGGGGAAACCTTAGATGGGTTTTGGTGCGCCTCCCCTCCGGGAGCCTTGGACCCCAAGGCCAAGGGGGTGGCTGCTCTAGGGGAGTGCCCCCACCCCTTTTGGATACGTGAGATGGGGTGAGGGGGCGCTCAACCCCTTAGTGGGCTTGTTTGCCCCCTGCCCTTGGCCCATGGCCCCCCAACACTTGCCGGGGCCCCCCGAAACCCCTTTCGGTGACATTGGTCATCTCCTGGTACCCCCGCAACAATTCCGTACTCCAATACCCTTTGTCCAATATATCGATCTTCACCTTCGGACCATTCCGGAGTTCCTCATCATGTCCGGGATCTCATCCAGGACTCCGAACAACCTTCGATAACCACCATAATGACAGAATTATAATTATACCATCACCAAATGTTAAGTGTGTAGAACCTGTGGGTTCGAGAACTATGCAAACATGACCGAGACACCTCTACGGTCAATAACCAATAGCGGGACCTGGATGCCCATATTGGTTCCTACATATTATCGTAAGATCTTATCGGTCGAACCTCGATATCAAGCATTCAGCTAATATCGTATGCAGTTCCCTTTGTTTGTCGGTAAGTTACTTGCCCGAGATTCATCGTTGGTATCTCCATACCAAGTTCAGTGTTGTTACTGGCAAGTCTCTTTACTCATTTCGTAATACAAGATCCCGTGATTAACTCATTGGTCACATTGCTTGCAAGCTTATTGTGATGTTGTATTATAGAGTGGGCCCTGAGATACCTCTCGGTCATACGGAGTGACAAATCCCAGTTATGATCCATGCCAACTTGCCAGACACCCTCGGAGATACCTGTAGAGCACCTTTGCAGTCACCTAGTTACGTTGCGATGTTTGGTACACATAAGGCACTCCTCCGGTGTCAGCGAGTTTCATGGTCTCATAGTCATAGGAAAATATACTTGACATGCAGAAAAAGATAGCAATAAACTTGATACGATCATATGCTATGTTCATAGTTTGGGTCCTATCCATCACACATTCTCCTAATGATGTGATCCCGTTATCAAATGACAACTCATGTCCATGGCTGGGAAACCATAGCCATCTTTGGTCAACGAGCTAGTCCGGTAGAGGCTTACTAGGGACATGTTGTTGTCTATGTATCCACACATGTATTTGAGTTTCCGATCAATACAATTATAGCATGGATAATAAACGATTACCATGAACAAGGAAATATAATAATAACCACTTTATTATTGCCTCTAGGTCATATTTCCAACAGTATCCCACTTGCACTAGAGTCAACAATCTAGCATTACATGGTAATGAATCTAACACCCATAGAGTTCTGGTGTTAATCGTGCTTTGCCCGTGGAAGAGGTTTAGTTAACGGATTTGCAACATTCAGGTCCGTATGCACTTTGCAAATGTTTATGTCTTCCTCCTTGATGTAATCGCAGATGGAATTGAAGCGTCGCTTTATGTGTCTGGTCCTCTTGTGAAACCTTGGTTCCTTGGCTAGAGCAATGGCACCAGTGTTGTCACAGAATAGAGTCATCGAGTCCAGTGCATTGGGCACAACTCCAAGATATGTCATGAACTACTTCATCCAGACACCTTCCTTTGTTGCCTTCGAGGTAGCTATGTACTCCGCTTCGCATGTAGAATCAGCTACCACGCTTTGCTTGGAACTACGCCAGCTTACCGCTCCCCCATTTAGAATATATACATATCCGGTTTGAGACTTAGAGTCATCTGGATCAGTGTCAAAGCTTGCATCGACGTAACCCTTTACGACGAGCTCTCGATCACCTCCATAAACGAGAAACATTTCCTTAGTACTTTTCAGGTACTTAAGGATATTCTTCACCGCTGTCCAGTGATACACTCCTGGATTACTTTGAAACTTCCGGCCATACTTATGGCAAGGCTGACATCAGGTCTTGTGCACAACATCACATACATGATAGAGAGTATAACAGAGGCATAGGGGATGGCACTCATCTTTTCTCTATCCTCTGTAATCGCCGGGCATTGAGTCTGACTCAACTTCACACCTTGCAAAACAGGCAAGAACCCCTTCTTGGACTGATCCATTTTGAAATTCCTCAAAATCTTATCAAGGTATGTGCTTTGTGAAAGTCCTATCAAGCGTCTTGATCTATCTCTCTAGATCTTGATGCCTAATATGAGAGCCGCTTCTCCTAGGTCCTTCAATGAAAAACTCTTGTCCAAATATTCCTTCATGTTTTCCAGAAGTTCTATATTGTTTCCAACCAGCAATATGTCATCCACATATAACACCAGAAATGCTATAGAGCTCCCACTCACTTTCCTGTAAATACAAGCTTCTCCATAAACTTGTATAAACACAAACGCTTTGATCACCTCATCAAAGCGAATGTTCCAACTCCGAGATGCTTGCACCAGCCCATAAATAGATCACTGGAGATTGCACACTTTGTCAACATTCTCTGGATCGACAAAACCTTCCGGTTGCATCATATACAACTCTTCCTTAAGGAAACCGTAAAGGAACGCTGTTTTGACATCCATCTGCCAGATCTCATAATCAAAAAATGCAACTATTGCGAACATGATTCTGACGGACATAAGCATCTCTACGGGTGAGAAAGTCTCATCGTAGTAAACTCCTTGAACTTGTAAAAACCCCTTTTCCACAAGTCGAGCTTTATAGACAGTGATATTACCGTTCGCGTCCGTCTTCTTCTTGAAGATCCATTTATTCTAAATGGCCTTTCGCCCTTCAGGTAATACTTCCAAAGTCCATACTTTGTTTTCATACATGGATCCTATTCAGATTTCATGGCCTCTAACCATTTGTTGGAATACGTGCCCACCACCGCTTCTCCATAGCTCGTAGGTTCAACATTGTTGTTATCCAATAACATGACCTCCAAGACAGGGTTGCTGTACCACTCAAGAGTAGTACGTATCCTTGTCGACCTACAAGGTTCGATAGTAACTTGCCAAAACTTCATGATCAATATCATTAGCTTTTTCTTCAACTGACCTACGTGTAACGGAAACATCTTTCTGCGCTGCACTACTCATAGGTTGAATTGAAGGTTCAACAACCTCATCAAGTTCTATTTTCCTCCCACTCAATTCTTTCGAGAGAAACTCTTTCTCTAGAAAGGACCCATTCTTAGCGACAAACACTTTGGCTTCGGATGTGAGATATAAGGTATACCCAACTATCTCTTTTGGGCATGCTATGAAGACGCATTTATCCGCTTTGGGTTCGAGCTTTTCTAGCTGAAGCCTTTTGACATATGCATCGCAACCCCAAACTTTAAGAAACGACAACTTAGGTTTCTTCCCAAACCATAGTTCATACGTGTCGTCTCAAAGGACTTAGATGGTGCCCTATTTAAAGTAAATGCAGCTGTCTCTAATGCATAACCCCAAAACAATATTGGCAGATCGGCAAGAGACATCATATAACAGACCATATCCAATAAGGTACGATTATGACGTTCAGACACACCATTGCACTGTGGTGTTCCAGGTGGCGTCAACTGTGAAATGATTCCACATTGCCTTAAGTGATTTCCCAACTCATAACTCAGATATTCTCTCCCTCGATCAGATCGTAGGAATTTGATCTTCTTGTTGCGATGATTCTCAACTTCACTCTAAAATTGCTTCAACTTTTCAAACGTTTCAGACTTATGCTTCATTAAGTAAATATACCCATATCTACTCAAGTCATCGGTGAAGGTGAGAAAGTAACGATATCCACTGCGTGCATCAATGCTCATCGGACCGGACAGATCAGTATGTATGATTTCCAACAAGTCACTTGCCTGTTCCATTGTTCCGGAAAACGGGGTCTCAGTCATCTTGCCCATGAGGCATGGTTCGCATGTGTTAAGCGATTCAAAATCAAGTGACTGCAAAAGTCCATCAGCATGGAGTTTCTTCATGCGCTCTACACCAATATGACCTAAGCGGCAGTTCCACTAGATAGTGGTACTATCATTATCAAATCTACATCGTTTGGCATCAATGTTATGAACATGTGTATCATTACTATCGAGATTCAATAAGTATAAACCCCTCACAATGGGTGCATGACCATAAAAGATATTACCCGTATAAATAGAACAACCATTATTCTCTAATTTAAATTAGTAACCATTTTGCATTAAACAAGATCCAGATATAATGTTCTTGCTCAACGCAGGCACTAAATAACAATTATTCAGGTTCATCACTAATCCCGATGGTAATCGAAGAGCGAGCGTGTCGACGGCGATCACATCAACCTTGGCACCAGTGTCACAACCCTAGACTGTGCTTGTATTAGTTGCATTTGAGAGCATCCTGCATCATGTCTAAATTTCTAAAACTTGAATTGAGGATTGTTGAAACCTCAGAAATCTAATTAAAAGAAGGGCAAGCACACTTTAAATTGCATTCTGTGAATCCAAAATGCCCTAAAAATAGTTTTGTGAATTTTGGCAAGAGTTATATATCAAACCAAAATTCTGGAACATTTTTAAGGAATTATTTGGTCTCTGAATTTAAATCAATAATCTATTTGAATATGGGGATATATTCATAATATATAATGAATATATTTTCAAATGCTTTGAAATGTTTTATGTACTTTTGGAATAGTCTAGAGAGGTAACATAAAATATTTCAGAATGTTTTGGCACTGTTTGAAATTATTTTGAATTTGAAAACAGTGGCAAAATAAAATAAAAAGGGAAATAGAACAGAAAAATTAAAAAGAACAGTACTCACCTGGTCCACTTACCTAGTGGCCCAACAGGACCGGCCCAGCTCGGCCCAGCCCACCTCTTCTCCTCTCCTATTGTCTTCAACCTCCTGCCAGTGGGCAGGAGGGCGTGTGGCCGTCGTGCGCGCACACGCGCCCCGGCCACCTCCTGCTTGCCGCTCCCCCTCGACGCCCTGGCCTTCTCTGGTGGTGCCACGCACCTCCCTGCCTCTCTCCCTCACTCTTCTTCGCTCCTCCCCCTCCTCTGTTTCTCCCTCCGGCGAACACCCGAGCGTGCTCGTCGCCACCGTTCGCCGCCGCCATGTCCACCGTATCCACCTCGCTCCCCCGATCGGCCTACGAGCTCGGCTTGGTCCGCCTCTTCCTTCTCACCAAGCCGCACGGCGCCGGAAGCCCCTGGACGCCGCCAGCGCCGCCGTCTCCGTCCTCGGGTGCCGGAGATCCCCGCCAACGTTCCGCCGGACCCCGTGTCTCCCCTGCCTCTCCAGCAGCACCAGAAGAACCACGGTGAGCCTCTGCACCGTTTCCCCCATACCCCGTCGCCTAATTCATCCTACAGCCGCCGTTTCCACCGAAGTCGTGAGCTCCTCGCCGCCGGCGATGGTGCAGACGAGGCCATGGGCACTGCAGCCCGCACCCGAGCACACAAGCGTGCTCGGCGTGCCTCCAGTAACCTGCAGCCACCAGTAGCTCCACCTCCCATGCCCTCTAGCACCGTACTCGATCGCTCCCGAATGCCGGCCGCCGCCACGAGGTCGACTCCGGCGAGCTCGTGCGACCCCAGCCCCTCCCACTTGGCTCTCTGGATGTGCAAGAGCAAGGCTATGCCCTGGTGCCCTCAGCGCGCTAAACCGACGCTTCTAGCGCAAGTCCGGCGTGCTCCCGCCGTGTTCTGTGGTCGCCGCCGGCTGGTCTCCGACGTGCTGACGTGGCGCCATCATTAGGGGCTAATGACCCTGCTAATTAAGCCCTCTCTCACTGACATATGGGCCCCACGCCCTTAACTAACCCCGGGTTAACTCCTGTTTAGTTTAAGTTAATCACAGTGGCCCCACGCGTCGGCGTTGACCTCGCTGACGTAGCCGTTGACCAGGCCCACCTGTTTGTGTAACTAACTGGCACTAGGTCACTGACCAGTGGGTCCCACAGGTCAGGTTTGACGTGGTCAGCCACAACCGACCTGCTGACGTAATGCTGTTGTCATGCTGACGCAGTAATATTTTCCGGAATTTAAAATAAATCAAAAATGATTTATTTATTTCAGAAAATATCCAAAACTTCTAAAAATCATATAAAATCAACCGTAACTCCAAATGAAACAAATTATACATGAAAAATTATCAGAAAAATCCAAAGAATCTGTTTATAGCATTTGCATGCATGTTTGAGCAACCTAAAGCTACTGTATATGACAATTTGAACTAATGGCATTTGAAATGCCTTATGTGGAGTTTGAATTTGAATCTTGCGTTCAAACCAACTCCATTTAAATCATTGCTAGCTGCATTAGCTCAAATCACAGCATATTGCCATGTCACATTCATGCATCATATTGTTGCATCGCATTGATTGTGTTCCTTCTCTGTTGCCGGTATTTGTTCCCTCTCAGTAGACGAGGTTTCGAGGACGAGTTCGATGACACCGATGAAGAGCTATATTATCTTCAGAAGTGCCAGGCAAGCAAAACCCCCTTGTTCACTCCGATACAATCCCACTCTCTCGCTCCTGCTCTCTTTTACTGCATTAGGACAACATCGATTCATCTGTTACTTGCTGCGGTAGCTGAACCCCTTTATCCTCTGCATGACCTGTCATTCCACAGTAAATAGATGAAACCCACTAGCATGAGTAGGGGTTGTTTGAGCCCTGTTGTGCCTACTCATTCATGCTTGTTTGTCATGCCTGCTACTGCTTAGAGTTGAGTCAGGTCTGATTCATCAAGGATGAATCAGAGGTGTGTGAACATGTCCTACTGTGTGTGTGAGCTAAGTGTGTGAACACGATTTGGTAAAGGTAGCGGTGAGAGGCCATGTAGGAGTACATGGTGGGTTGTCTCATTGAAGCTGTCCTAGGGGACTGAGTTCTGTGTTTGTGATCCATGAAACAGATACTACCACGCATTGGGCCCGAAACCAATGGACCCTCTCAGCTTCTTAATCACCCTTGTTCTCTGTCCAGGAGTTGCAACTAGTTTATGGTGTTTGTAGGATATGTGTTGGAGGCTGTGCGTAGCACTGACCCTAGGGGTGGGCTATGATGCGGTAGATACACCGTGGCCCGGTGTACTGAGCGCCCGTTTGGTGTCTCGGGAACCCTGCACACATCATTTGGGGCTGTGAGCGAAACCCCGGCCGGATCTCCTCGCGGATGGAACCCGAATAGGCGATAAACCTGGACTACAGACTTGAGTGTTTAGGTAGGTCGTGGCCGACACCCTCATTGGGCTTCCGCTTGAAGGTTGCCGAGTACATGTCGTGTAAACGGCGGTAAGTGGTGAGAGCGTGTGTGAAGAAGTACACCCCTGCAGGGTTAATATCATCTATTCGAATAGCCGTGTCCGCGGTAAAGGACTTCTGGGTTGCCTGTATAGTTCATAGACAAGTGAAAGTGGATACTCTAAAATACGCAAGATAAGCGTGAGTCCGGCGTTCTCGTAGGGAGACGGGAGCGGATCCATAGTGGTGTATTGATATGGTGAATATGTGGACTCGTGTGCGCCACCTCAAAAGAGTTACTTGCAGTCGTAGTTTAAGATAGCCACTGAGTCAAAGCTGGCTTGCTGCAGTTAAACCCCACCATCCCCTTGTTGATAATGATGCATATGTAGTTAGTTCTGATGTAAGTCTTGCTGGGTACATTTGTTCTCATGTTTGCCTATTTTATGTTTTTGCAGAGAGACTTCTGTCTCGCTAGTAGTTCCACGTGGACTTCGACGTTTAGCTTGTTACCTCAGCTATGATCTTGTGCCCTCGGCAGGATCTGGTAGATAGTCATGCTTTTCAGCCTTTTTCATTTGTAGATGTCTGTACTCAGACATGATAAGCTTCCGCATGTGCTTGATCTGTATGCTCTGAATGTTGGGTCGTAAGAACCATGTTTGTAATATCTCGCTCCTCGAAGCCTATTGAATAAATACTTGAGTTGTAGAGTCATGTTGTGATGCCATGTTGTATTTGCACATATCGAGCATACTGTGTGTATGTTATTGAAATGCTTGGTATGTGTGGGATCTGAATATCTAGTGGTTTATCCTTAGTAGCCTCTCTTACCGGGAAATGTCTCCTAGTGCTTCCACTGAGCCATGGTAGCTTGCTGCTGCTACGGAACACTTAGGCTGGACGGCATGTGTCCTTCTTCGTTCCTGTGTCTGTCCCTTTGGGGAAATGTCACGCGATGAATACCGGAGTCCTGTTAGCCTGCTACAGCCCGGTTCATCGGAATCCTGCTAGCCCAGTGATACAGCCTGGATTCACTCACTGTTGACCGACATGTTCGATGCTGGGTCATGGATGCCTGTCCCTGTAAGTTTGTGCCATTTTGGGTTTACGACTAGCCATGTCAGCCCGGTCTCCTTATCATGTGGATGCTAGCGACACTATCATATACGTCCAAAAGGCGCAAACGGTCCCGAGCAAAGGTAAGGCGACACCCGTGGGAATACCGTGCGTGAGGCCGCAAAGTGATATGAGGTGTTACATGCTAGATCGATGTGGCATTGAGTCGGGGTCCTGACAGCTTTGGTATCAGAGCCTGACTGCCTGTAGGATTACCAAGCTAGACTGGGCGAAGTTAAGTCTAGAAATTCTTTAGTTATATAAGGGAATTGATTGTGGGATGGAACGTAAGGCTCTTTTTACTCCTTATACCTTATGCCTTATGATCCGAGTCATCTTATCTTTCCTACGGGGCTAAGAAACTAGGCTTTCTCTTCTTTCTATCAGGATCACGTGTTACTAATCCATAGACTTATAGAATTGTTAGTTTCAAATCTCAGTTCAGCTTTTACTACTCCGCATGTTCATATCTGGTCTCAGAACCTTGATATTGTGATATCAAGTGGTTATGCCACCATTTTTCAGGATGTCTCAAATCATTTTGAGCATTTACAACCGTTATGCTGTCCGAGTCATCCCAGGTTTCTATATAGTCTGATGCATTTGCAAATCCTTTCTTTCCGTTCCCGGTGTCCTTTATGGTCAGAATAAGCACACTAATCGGTGTGTTGAGGTAAATTATTGCCTTGACATATATGTTGGAGTTATTATTACGACTCTAGGTGTCTTAGAAGATTACCTAGTAAACTAGCCATGTTTTGTGCTCCCCGTGTGATGATTCTGGCAATCATTCTCGAAAGCATCCCGTGATTTTATTAGTTAGTAGGTATTCTATTCCTGGGTTTTGAACCCGAGATTCACCCTACTTACTTCATGTTGATAGTGTTTGTTCGTTCCTTTAGGTTATTAGTAACCTTTGCATTAGTCCTCGAGGTCCGTGGTATTTCCTTCTTCCAAATACTATGAACCACTTATGGCAGAAGTTTGTTGGATCAAAAGATCACAACAGGAGTTCCCTCGATGAGTTCTCCATTCATAATTGTGATTCTGCCAGTTCTACCTTTCTGCATAGGTTATCTGGAAGAAACCTGTTGAACTTGGTTCGACATATTAATCTATGCATCCACAACTCAAAAAGATATATGTTCCCTTGAGTTGTCCCTCTTCATTTGTATTCCGACCATCGTCTATCAATTGATAGTCAGGAGTAATTGTGCATCCGTGTTATTGATGCTTATTATTCCTGTGGTCCGTTAAGTCATTCTATTCCGGAATGACTAGGAGAAACAAACTCCAGTACCTTGTCCATTTCTAGGATTAGGTCAAAGCAGTTGTATTCCGCAGATCAAATGCCAATCTAGCTTCTAATCTGTTCCACCCTAGAGTATTGCCATCTTATGTCAAGAATGTCATGGGAATTGTACAACTTCTTATGAATTCTTGATATAGTGATACTCTCGGCATCATTTTTCATTCCTCGGTCCCTGTGTTGTTGCAACCGAAATGCTGACAAGTGAATCATGATGTGTGAAATCAATACCCTAGCAACCATGTTGCTTAGTGGTTAATGGATAAAAATCTCATTCTTAGTGTGTTGGTTACTAAATCACCATCCTGAGATTGATTGTGCTACCTAGTCCGTTTTCCTGGTGTACTCTTCGATCAGTGAGTTAGGATTGTGTCAATCCCTCACTCTTTTGATCATATCATCTTGCTCTGAAAAGCAAGGTTGTTCTCGAGCTTAGTAACATACCGGTGGTTCGTGATTTTCTGAATATCTTCTCGGAAGTATTACCAGGTTGTCCCCTGACCGTTATGTTGAGCTCGTGATCAAGTTGGTTTCTTGTGAACCACCCTTTCTCCAAGAATCTGTGTTGGATACCCCTGAGCCAGTTGGTTGAGCAAAACAACAACTTGGGGAGTTGGAAGATAAAAGCTTGTCCGACTTAGTTCATCACTAAGGGATATCCTTGTGTGTGTGTGTGTGTGTGTTGAAGAAAGATGATATCTTCGTTGATTGATCCTCGTGATCAGTTGTCGGTGCTATTATCTTATCCAATCCTTGATTTGAGTATGGGCTATCGTCAAATCAAATCAGAGCCAACGATGTTCGTAATGTTGTCTTACTCGTGGTTGATCCCTCGAGCATACACCATTATACCTTTTGGGTCTGACCAATGCTATCACCGTGTTCACATGATGGTGGAAGTCCAGTGATATGGAAATTCCGATGAGTTGTTGTTGAGCCCATCAGCAGCATTTTGTCTCCCCCATGATTCATGTTGAACATCAACCTAGTGTTGGAAACTTTGTAAGCAATGCCTTCGTGTTCCATTCATGAAGCCTATGCTTGGATGGAAGAAGTGACTTCCTCGAATCCATGTGCATTTGATGCAAGTTGTTGCCGTGAGTTTGAGAAAGATTGTTTTTATTTCCTCTGGTACCATCCCAAGTCAATTATGCATTTGCGAATGTATTCTATGGTTTGGTAGATTAATTACCTCCACTCCATATGTATTCCCTAGCACACCAAGCCACTGAATGACTTGTTCAAGGATAATAAGTTCATCGATAAGTGCACAAGGACTTGGATATCCATGATGATGGTTCCCTACCAGAACTCGGTAGTGTTTTGTTGTAAGACTACTGTGTGGTCATGCTTGTCTGGGACAATGTGTTCACATGTATGTAGCAGAACCAGCTCATGTTTTGGAGCGTGCTATCGTAGTTCATATCCCGAGAATCTCGCAATGTCATCTCGTCGATTTGTGTTGCAACATTTTTTTCGGACATGCTGAGTCTGAAATATCCTGCTTCTAACCAGATCTGACTCTCAGGCAGATATAATGGTTGGAACACCTCCAATATTTGCATTATGTTCCCAGCTTGCACCCCATCGTGCCAATTTTCCATGGGATGCCCTTCTCAGCAGTTGTTGTCCAGGTTCATCTTCAAAGGTGGACTTACCATGGGTCCCATCCATTTCCGATAATGAGCAAATCATCCGTTGTGTTGTCTTCAACAAGGTAGTCCACATCGTCCATTCTGGCCCTAGAATGTCATTCTTTCGGACTCCTTCAAATGATCGATTGTGATTTGCCTCAGGCTGGTATAAAGAGTTTCAATGATTTTTGAATCAAAGGTAATTCTTTTTGCCACTTAAGGGGGATATATTCTACGAATCACCCTCCTCCAAGATGTCTCGTTATGGTATCATGGCAACTCAACTCCTCGCTACGATGACAACCGTTCACCACCCTTTTAAAGTGTAGAATTGTTGTCTACCTAGTGAACCCTCGTTATCTGTTCCACTCCATCCCTCTAGATGTGTGCTTTGTGTCTCAGCTCAAGAGACGTTCCTATGTCTCACTTCATGGGTTGATCCTGAGTTGCTCAAACTTCAAGAAGATCGATTCTCCTAAAATTCTCCCTTTCCTCTCGTTGTCATGTTGGATGAAGTTGTCAAAGCAAGACGTCGAGATCAAGATGATGCAATGAATCAACATCTTCGAGTAGGACAGTTGGATCTTGGAATTCATGTTATTAGTTTGTGTCCCCTTTGTTTTCTTACCTCACGTCTTGAATCTCGGGGCGAGATTCTTGTTTAGTGGGGGTGAGTTGTCACAACCCTAGACTTTGCTTGTATTAGTTGCATTTGAGAGCATCCTGCATCATGTCTAAATTTCTGAAACTTGAATTGAGGATTGTTGAAACCTCAGAAATCTAATTAAAATAAGGGCAAGCACCCTTTAAATTGCATTCTGTGAATCCAAAATGCCCTAAAAATAGTTTTGTGAATATTGGCAAGTATATCAAACCAAAATTCTGGAACATTTTTATGGAATTATTTGGTCTCTGAATTTAAATCAATAATCTATTTGAATTTGGGGATATATTCATAATATATAATGAATATATTTTCAAATGCTTTGAAATGTTTTATGTACTTTTGGAATAGTCCAGAGAGGTAACATAAAATATTTCAGAATGTTTTGGCACTGTTTGAAATTATTTTGAATTTGAAAACAGTGGCAAAATAAAAGAAAAAGGGAAACAGAACAGAAAAATTAAAAAGAACAGTACTCACCTGGTCCACTTACCTGGTGGTCCAACAGGACCGGCCCAGCTCGGCCCAGCCCACCTCTTCCTCTCTCCTACTGTCTTCAACCTCCTACCAGTGGGCAGGAGGGCGTGTGGCCGCCGTGCACGCACACGCGCCCCGGCCACCTCCTGCTTGCCGCTCCCCCTCGACGCCCTGGCCTTCTCTGGTGGTGCCACGCACCTCCCTGCCTCTCTCCCTCACTCTTCTTCGCTCCTCCCCCTCCTCTGTTTCTCCCTCCCGCGAACAAACGAGCGCGCTCGTCGCCACCGTTCGCCGCCGCCATGTCCACCGTATCCACCTCGCTCCCCCGATCGGCCTACGAGCTCGGCCTGGTCCCGCTTTTCCTTCTCACCAAGCCGCACGGCGCCGGAAGCCCCTGGACGCCGACAGCGCCGCCTTCTCCGTCCTCGGGTGCCGGAGAGCCCCGCCGACGTTCCACCGGACCCCGTGTCTCCCCTGCCTCTCCAGCGGCACCAGAAGAACCGCGGTGGGCCTCTGCACCGTTTTGCCCATACCCCGTCGCCTAATTCATCCTACAGCCGCCGTTTCCACCGAAGCCATGAGCTCCTCGCCGCCGGCGATGGCGCAGACGAGGCCATGGGCACTGCAGCCCGTATCCGAGCACACCAGCGTGCTCGGCGCGCCTCCAGTAACCAGCAGCCACCAGTAGCTCCACCTCCCATGCCCTCTAGCACCGTAATCGATCGCTCCCAAACGCGGGCCGCCTCCACGAGCTCGACTCCGGCGAGCTTGTTCGACCCCAGCCCCTTCCACTTGGCTCTCTGGATGCGCAAGAGCAAGGGCTATGCCCTGGTGCCCTCAGCGCGCTAAACCGACGCTTCTAGAGCAAGTCCAGCGTGCCCCCGCCGTGTTCTGTGGTCGCCGCCGGCTGGTCTCCGACGTGCTGACGTGGCGCCGTCATTAGGGGCTAATGACCCTGCTAATTAAGCCCTCTCTCACTGACATATGGGCCCCACGCCCTTAACTAACCCCGGGTTAACTCCTGTTTAGTTTAAGTTAATCACAGTGGCCCCACGCGTCGGCGTTGACCTCGCTGACGTGGCCGTTGACAGGGCCCACCTGTTTGTGTAACTAACTGGCACTAGGTCACTGACCAGTGGGTCCCACAGGTCAGGTTTGACCTGGTCAGCCACAGCCGACCTGCTGACGTAATGCTGTTGTCATGCTGACGCAGTAATATTTTCCGGAATTTAAAAGAAATCAAAAAATATTTATTTGTTTCAGAAAATATCCAAAACTTCTAAAAATCATATAAAATCAACCGTAACTCCAAATGAAACAAATTATATACGAAAAATTATAAGAAAAATCCAAAGAATCTGTTTATTGCATTTGCATGCATGTTTGAGCAACCTAAAGCTACTGTATATGACAATTTGAACTAATGGCATTTCAAATGCCCTATGTGGAGTTTGAATTTGAATCTTGTGTTCAAACCAACTCCATTTAAATCATTGCTAGCTGCATTAGCTCAAATCACAGCATATTGCCATGTATTCATGCATCATATTGTTGCATCGCATTGATTGTGTTCCTTCTCTGTTGCCGTTATTTGTTCCCTCTCAGTAGACGAGGTTCCGACGACGAGTTCGATGACACTGATGAAGAGCTATATTATCTTCAGAAGTGCCAGGCAAGCAAAACCCCCTTGTTCACTCAGATACAATCCCACTCTCTCGCTCCTGCTCTCTTTTACTGCATTAGGACAACATTGATTCATCTGTTACTTGCTGCAGTAGTTGAACCCCTTTATCCTCTGCATGACCTGTCATTCCACAGTAAATAGATGAAACCCACTAGCATGAGTAGGAGTTGTTTAAGCCCTGTTGTGCCTACTCATTCATGCTTGTTTGTCATGCCTGCTACTGCTTAGAGTTGAGTCAGGTGTGATTCATCGAGGATGAATCAGAGGTGTGTGAACATGTCCTACTATGTGTGTGAGCTAAGTGTGTGAACACGATTTGGTAAAGGTAGCGGTGAGAGGCCATGTAGGAGTACATGGTGGGTTGTCTCATTGCAGCCGACCTCAGGAACTGAGTTCTGTGTTTGTGATCCATGAAACAGATACTACCACGCATTGGGCCCGAAACCAATGGACCCTCTCGGCTTCTTAATCACCCTTGTTCTCTGTCCAGGAGTTGCAACTAGTTTATTGTGTTGGAGGCCATGCGTAGCACTGACCCTAGGGGTGGGCTATGATGCGGTAGATACACCGTGGCCCGGTGTACCGAGCGCCCGTTTGGTGTCTCGGGAACCCTGCACACATCGTTTGGGGCTGTGAGCGAAACCCCGGCTAGATATCCTCACGGATGGAACCCTAATAGGTGATAAACCTGGACTAGAGACTTGAGTTTTTAGGTAGGTCGTGGCCGAAACCCTCGTTGGGCTTCCGCTTGAAGGTTGCCGAGTACATGTCGTGTAAACGGCGGTAAGTGGTGAGAGCGTGTGTGAAGAAGTACACCCCTGCAGGGTTAATATCATCTATTCGAATAGCCATGTCCGCGGTAAAGGACTTCTGGGTTGCCTGTACAGTTCATAGACAAGTGAAAGTGGATACTCTAAAATACGCAAGATAAGTGTGAGTGCTATGGATGGCGTTCTCGTAGGGAGACGGGAGCGGATCCATAGTGGTGTATTGATATGGTGAATATGTGGACTCGTGTGCGCCACCTCAAAATAGTTACTTGCAGTCGTAGTTTAGGATAGCCACTGAGTCAAAGCTGGCTTGCTGCAGTTAAACCCCACCATCCCCTTGTTGATAATGATGCATATGTAGTTAGTTCTGATGTAAGTCTTGCTGGGTACATTTGTACTCACGTTTGCCTATTTTATGTTTTTGAAGAGAGACTTCAGTCTCGCTAGTAGTTCCACATGGACTTCGACGTTTAGCTTGTTACCTCAGCTATGATCTTGTGCCCTCGGCAGGATCTGGTAGATAGTCAGGCTTTTCAGCCTTTTTCATTTGTAGATGTCTGTACTCAGACATGATAAGCTTCCGCATGTGCTTGATCTGTATGCTCTGAATGTTGGGTCGTAAGACCCATGTTTGTAATATCTCGCTCCTCGGAGCCTATTGAATAAATACTTGAGTTGTAGAGTCATGTTGTGATGCCATGTTGTATTTGCACATATCGAGCATACTGTGTGTATGTTATTGAAATGCTTGGTATGTGTGGGATCTGACTATCTAGTGGTTTATCCTTAGTAGCCTCTCTTACCGAGAAATGTCTCCTAGTGCTTCCACTGAGCCATGGTAGCTTGCTACTGCTCCGGAACACTTAGGCTGGCCGGCATGTGTCCTTCGTCGTTCCTGTGTCTGTCCCTTCGGGGAAATGTCACGCGATGAATACCGGAGTCCTGTTAGCCCGCTACAGCCCGGTTCACCGGAGTCCTGCTAGCCTAGTGCTACAGCCTGGATTCACTCGCTGTTGACCGACACGTTCGATGCTGGGTCATGGATGCCTGTCCCTGTAAGTTTGTGCCACTTTGGGTTTACGACTAGCCATGTCAGCCCGGGCTCCTTATCATATGGATGCTAGCGACACTATCATATCCGTGTGCCAAAAGGTGCAAACGGTCCCGGGCAAAGGTAAGGCGACACCCGTGGGAATACCGTGCGTGAGGCCGCAAAGTGATATGAGGTGTTACATGCTAGATCGATGTGGCATTGAGTCGGGGTCCTGACAACCATTTCCCAGGCACATCATCACTTCGTCCTTCGCCAACCTCCATCTATTCTATAGTTCCTGCTTTGTTGCAAATGTGAGCAACCAAACTGGTATCAAATACCCAGGCACAACAATGAGAGTTGGTAAGGTACACATCAATAACATGTATATCATATATACCTTTGTTGGTGTTGGCCCCCTTCTTGTCGGCTAGATACTTGGGGTAGTTCTACTTCAAGTGGACAGTTCCCTTGCAATAGAAGCACCCAGTTTCTAGCTTGGGTTCAGCCTTGGGTTTCTTCATGGGAGGAGCAACTATGTTGCCACCCTTCTTGAAGTTTCCCTTCTTTACCTTGCTCTTCTTAAAACTAGTGGTTTTATTCACCATCGACACTTGATGCTCATTCTGGATGTCTGACTCAGTGACTTTCAGCATCACGAACAACTCAGAGACTGACTTGTTCATCCCTTGCATGTTATAGTTCAACACAAAGATCTTGTAGCTAGGTGGTAGTGATTGAAGAACTCTGTCAGTGACAGCCTCTAGCGGGAGCTCAATTCCCAATTCAGCTAGACGGTTGAAGTACCCAGACATTATGAGTATGTGCTCACTAACAGACCCGTTCTCCTCCATCTTGCAAGCATAGAACTTATCGGAGGTCTCATACCTCTCGATCCGGGCATTCTTCTCAAAGATAAACTTCAGCTCTTGGAACATCTCATATACTCCATGACGTTCAAAATGCCTTTGAATTCCCGAGTCTAAGCCATACAACATGGCGCACTGAACTATTGAGTAGTCATCAACACGCAACTGTGAGGCGTTCACAACGTCCACAGTCGCTGGAGGGGGTGGCGCACCAAGCGGTGCATCAAGGACATAAGACTTATGGAAAGCCGTGAGGATAATCCTTAGATTACGGGCCCAGTCCAGAAAGTTACTCCCATCATCTTCCAGCTTAGCTTTCTCTAGGAACGCATTGAAATTTAGGGGAGCTACTATCGGTGTCAAAACTGACGGATCTTAGGTAGGGGGTCCCGATCTGTGCGTCTTAGGCTAATGGTAACAGGAAGCAAGGGACACAATGTTTACCCAGGTTCGGGCCCTCTCGATGGAGGTAAAACCCTACTTCCTGCTTGATTAATATTGATGATACGAGTAGTACAAGAGTAGATCTACCACTAGATCGTAGAGGCTAAACCCTAGAAGCTAGCCTATGATGATTATGATTGTGATCGTGATCAGTCTTCTAAGGACCAACCTCTCCGGTTTATATAGACACCAGAGAGGGTTAGGGTTTACACGGAGTCGGTTACAAGGAAGGAAATATATTATCCGGATTGCCAAGCTTGTCTTCTACGCAAAGGAGAGTCCCATCCGGACATGGGACGGAGTCTTGAGTCTTGTATCTTCACGCTCCAATAGTCCGGACGAAGTATAGAGTCCGGCTGTTCGGATACCCCCTAATCCAGGACTCCCTCAGTAGCCCCTGAACCAGGCTTCAATGACGATGAGTCCGGCGTGCAGTCTTGTCTTCGGCATTGCAAGGCAGGTTCCATCTTCGAATACTCCAAAGTAATTATTGAACACTTAGACCGTGTCCGGCTCTGCAAGATGATCTTCACATACCACCGTAGAGAGAATGATATTTTACAAACATAATCTACTGACAACCTTTTTAGACAGCACGACATGTCATTACGGTTAGGGCATTATTCAAACCGTTTTCCCACAACCAGCCATAGCGCATGTTGCGAGGCGGTTTCCTTGACATGTCTTGTCAAAGCAGAGATCGTGTCCCCTTATCACGGGATTCTCATCAATACGGGTATGGGTAACCCAACCGCGCCATCAATCGTGGCGCTTGGGAAGTAAGCGATTCTCAACGGGCAAGTGGGGAGACGCACCGCTTTCGTCGCCTCTATAAAGGGATAATGGTTCCTCATTTTTACCCACGCCTTCTTCCTCCTTTGCTTACCCTTGCCTCCTCAAGCTCCAGTGCCCAAGCCCAAGTCTTCTCCACACAGCTAAACATGTCCGGAGCAGCAGGCAAGTGGGTGGCCTCCACCGTGAAGGAGAAGCATATCACGAAGCTCCGGGCGGCCGGATACTTGGCCGCAGACATCGCGCACTGGCTACCGGACGCCGGGCAAATCATTACAACTCCAGAACCTCTCAAGAGGGTCGTGTTTGTCGCCCACTTCGTCCATGGACTGGGATTTCCACTTCATCCCTTCGTCCGCGGGCTCATGTTCTACTATGGGCTAGATTCCCATGATCTAGCCCCAAATTTCGTCCTCAACATCTCGGTGTTTATCATCATGTGCGAGGCCTTCCTCCGTATCAAGCCTCACTTTGGCTTGTGGCTACAAATCTTCTGCGTGAAGCCGAAGATCGTGAGCGGCCAGCAAGCGGAGTGCGGAGGTGCCATGGTTGGCAAGATGCCTAATGTCACCTGGCTTAGCGGCTCCTTCACGGAGACCATGAAAGGGTGGCAATCGGGGTGGTTCTACATCACCGAGCCGCGTGACACCAGCTGGGCGGCGGCCCCCGAATTCCGATCTGGAACCCCCACGCGGCTCACCTCCTGGGAAAGAAGTGCCTGGTCTGGGGCGAACCTGCAGAGCTGACCGGACTCAAGAACTGCATCAAAAATATGAGGGACAAGAACATCCAGCTTGTCAATGTCGTCCAGGTCATGCTTGTCCGTCGGATCCTTCCATGCCAAAGAAGGGCGTTCAATCTGTGGGAGTTCGTCCTGCATGGAAGGCGTCGTTCAAGGCCTCCGAAGTACCTACCCCACATCCGAGGACCGTGGACTTCATGCCGCACGCCCCCCCCCCCCCCCCCCCCCCCCGTCCGGCGAGTTTTCTGACTACCACCGGATTCAGCTCTTCCCAATATATTCATGGGGGACTCTTAAGTCATTGTGTGTACTTGATCAGGATTATGTGGAGACAGCGGAGCGGACTGACTGTCCGGCTCCACTGCCAGAAGGTCCAGTCGATGCTCTCCTGACGAAGATGCTAGTGCCGGCGCCCTACAAGGCACCGGAAAAGAAGGCCCCGAGGACCAGGAAGGGTCTCCGGCGTAAGATCGTACCGAATGCCTCATTCGAAGACGACGAGGCGCACTCCTCGGCCCTCGGCGCAAGGCCGTCATACCCACGTCATCCGAAGACGACAAGGAAGATTCCTCCCACGGAGGCGGGGGGGAACGAGAAGAAATTCTGCCTCCCCGCACTGGGGAGGAGAAAAAGAGGAAAGCCGCCCCGGAGTGGGAGGCTGGGATGTCCAAGAAGGGAAAGACATCCCTTCCGGACTACTCCACCATGGCCGCTCATAGCGAGGAAGGGTGGCTGCCCAGGGGGAAGCCCTTGGCGAGATCGTAAGTCTCCGCACTCTATTATACTTTAGTGCGACTTTGCTTCATAGTCTTGTTATAACGCCGAACATGTATGCAGTCCGGCCAAGGTCCATCCCGAGGTATCTTCTTCGGATGGATCCTTGAGTGATTCGGCGATGAACTCGCTCTCAACGGCCACTACTCCTCAGTCTGCGGATGACACAAATGTGTTATCCCAAAGGCTCCCAGAGTAGGGGGAGGTGACTCTGGAGACGCCCCAAGGCGGGATCCTAGATGTCGGACAAACGGGGTTCAAGATCCCCGCGGATCGTGCCGATGAGAGCCACAGCAAGCCGGACTCTCATCCGGATACCGTGCCAGAGCCTTTGATGGTTTCGGATGCGGGCAGGCGGCCCCTCGATAGGGAGGGCGAGCCGTCCATGCCGATGACTTCTGTTATGCCAGAGGCGTCAGATAGTCTGCTGGAAGCACTTCGCGACGCTTCCATGGATGAAGAGCACCGTACTCTTATGAGTGCGGTGATTCAGAAGGTTCTGTCTGCCAAGAGCGGACTAACCGAAGCATGCACCAGCGTCCTAACAGGCTTTGAGGTAAATAATAAAAATGTGTGAAATTACCACCCGATAGGTAGTAACCCCTGATACTCTGTGCGGTGTTTGGAAAGAAAAGCCAAACAAATGGTCAATTATAATCCGCGGGAGCCTAATAGTAAGTGTGTATGTCAATAAGCAGGCTGTGCTGCTTGCCGATGCTATCGCGCAGCCGAGGTCGCCGGACTAAAGCGGGACCTGGAGCAGGTGCAGGGGGAACTCGATCTCACGAAGAGGCAGCTTGAAGAGAACAAAGGTGAGTGATGCCTCATTCTCATATGATGAAGGATAGTCAAAGTTGGTTATTCTAACGACAAAGCGTCGCGACTTTGTAATAGGGGCCACCACCGAAGTGGCGTCTTTGAAGAAAGCATTGTTCGAGGCCGAAGACAAGGCAGCCTTGGAGCGCAAGGAGCGCGAAAAGCAAGATGCTAGAGTAGGCGAGGTACAGCAGGAGCTCCAGGAACTCAGCCAAAAGTTTGAGTCCCTGGAGCATGATCTTAAGATGAAGGAGACTGAGCTTGCGAAGGCCCTTATCAGTGTGAAAGACGCCAAGGCTGAAGCCGAAAAGGCACAGCAGGAAATCCAGGCAGCCACAAAGATAGCAGCGGGTAAGAAATTCTTTATGCAAAGCAAACATGTGGAGGAGGCATTTCTTTTACTTACCCAAATTCAGAGCTCTCCAGGGGCATTCGCAGATCTACCACGCAACGTATCAGATGCCGCGGAGTTCTACTGTGCCAAGGAGGGGAGCTCCACGGAGAAACTGTTCTGGTCCCAGTATGCTGGGGCCGAACACTCAATGCCTCTGAGTGACCAACTGAAGTAGTTGGTTGAACTCCACAGGGCGTCCGAAGTGGCTATGAAAGATTTCAAAGTCCGGATGTGGCCTGGTGAGCCCTTGCCCACTAGCTACTTTGGCCTGATCAAGCAGATGGTGGATGCCTATCCGTGGCTTGAAGTTATCAAGCGATCCGTTTGTATTGAGGGTGCCCGCCGGGCCTTTGCCTGCGCGAAGGTGCATTGGGGCATGCTGGATGCGGAGAAGCTGGTGAAGGACGGGCCGCTGGAGGGCAAGGCGCATCGCTATCCCGAGAAATATTACGTTGGTGTTATGAAGGGCGCTTGTCTCGTGGCCGATGAATGTACCAAGGACTCCATCCTTGAGTAAATGTACCTCTGTCGTTGTTGTAATATAAAGATGAAGTTACTTGTGCTATGTTGCGCTGTTTGATTTAAAATATTACCTTCTGTGCGGCTGTTTATAGAATTCTGAAAGTAGGCCAGTCATCGGCTTCTGCCCCCACGTAACTAGTAGCGGGGTGTTCCTGGAAAACCCGGACACTCTTTATCCAAATTTTTGGTCCCTTAAGGAGGTATCCAGCGCAGCGAACAAGGCAATCGGACTATGCGGCTTAAGAACTTTCACTTAGCCATAGAAGTCTACAATTTTAAATTTCGGCGAAGCCCCTAGAATTCAGAGGGCCGAATTGGGGCGCTATATATGCCTAAATCGGACGAGGCCAATTCTTTGCCTAAAGCGGAAAAAATCTTTAAGGATTTTAAGACCTCTCGAACAGCGACCAGCTCTCGCTGCATCATGCCGGTCAGTTTTCGGCTTTCTCTACTGAGGTGCTCATCCGGAAGAACCGGGACACAATCGCAGAAGTTCTCCCTATGCTACCTTAGCCGATAAAACGGAACGTAAGGTACAAAAACAAGGGATCCGGGCAAACCCAACTATTGACCCAAGACGTGATTCGGAGCTGGTGCATATAGTGCTATAAGTTCGGGGTGCCGCACTGTTGAAAGTGTTCGGACTTGTTTTGTCGTATTATGAGGCGCCATATGAAGCCCCTGGCAAACTAATCATACCAAGGTGTACGGATGCAATATTAAATAAAAATTTGCAAGAAAAACGCGCAAATAGGAATAATAAGCTGATGCTATATATTATCTCCCATTGATGAGTAATACGTTTAAGCGTATGTTTACAATGGTTGCGTTTAAGAAGAAGTAAATAGGACTATTTAACATGTCCTTTCCAAGGGCAGGCTGCATGTAGGTATATAAAACAGGTATAATGATCGTGAACGGATTCCACCTGGGTATTTCCTTTTGTGCGCAAAGCCTGTTGCCTCCTTGGTTTTCTCTCCTATGTAAGTCCGACAATCCGGCTCTTCTGAAGAGGCTGCCCTAAAGCAATGTCCTGAAAGATAAAGAGGGAGGGTTATGAAGGTATGTTGCGGTGATACCGCACTTTTGACTGAGTCGCTGTTGCGCCTCCTCCTATGCCCATGGTATTTCGAGTGCGTAATTGTGTACGCGTGGCATGAATGCTGCTTTGATGGGGCTTGAGCAGAGGCTGGACTGCTAGTCGCGCTCTTGGCGTGCCTGATGATCCTGTTGCGGGGTGCTCCGGACTCGCTTGATGGTGCTTGAGGTTGTCGTCGCCGGATTGGTGGTTTGTCGGAGGAGGCCTGTCGGTGTCAAAACCGGCGGATCTCGGGTAGGGGGTCCCGAACTGTGCGTCTAGGCGGATGGTAACAGGAGATGAGGGACACAATGTTTTACCCAGGTTCGGGCCCTCTTGATGGAGGTAAAACCCTACGTCCTGCTTGATTAATATTGATGATATGGGTAGTACAAGAGTGGATCTACCACGAGATCAAGGAGGCTAAACCCTAGAAGCTAGCCTATGGTATGATTGTTGTAATGGAGGTTATGTCCTATGGACTAAAGCCCTCCGGTTTATATAGACACCGGAGAGGGCTAGGGTTACATAGAGTCGGTTACAATGGTAGGAGATCTACATATCCGTATCGCCAAGCTTGCCTTCCACGCCAAGGAAAGTCCCATCCGGACACGGGACGGAGTCTTCAATCTTGTATCTTCGTAGTCTTGTTGTCCGGCAGACGATGATAGTCCGGCTGTCCGGACACCCCCTAATCTAGGACTCCCTCAGTAGCCCCCGAACCAGGCTTCAATGATGATAAGTCCAGCGCGTATATAGTCTTCGGCGTTGCAAGGCGGGTTCTCCCTTTAAGTTCCATGTACTTGCCGAACAGTGTCCGGCTTCCTTATAAATGCTGCGCTTCTTGGCTTCTACGCCCAATAATGGCCTTCCTCCACGCGTCGCACGAATGCGAAAAGCCAGGGTATCTTTTATGTTTCACCCCCTAGTCGTGCAAGTAATCTGCCTATAAAAGAGGCAAAAATCCAGATCCAAATCACACCATCCTCCTTCCGCGAATACTCATCGGAGCGCCTTTGCCCCAGAATCCATTCCATCATGGACCGTCGGTGCGGCTCCTCTTCTCGCGCTCCCAGCCCACTGCCAGGAGATTGGAGGAGATGCTCTGTTCCGCACAACGAGCTAGTGAAGCTCCAAGCGGGGGGATATCTCCCTCCGGCCTTCATGGTTCCGGTCTGAGCCGGGCTGGCCACCTATCAAGGTGGGAAGCAAGCAGAGGCTACCCCAAGTCCCAACAAAGGGGAGCGGCTATGTTTTGTCCCCTATCTGATAAGGGAACTCGGATTTCCTACACATCCGTTCCTCCGCGGGCTCCTGGAGTTCTACGGACTCCAGCTCCATCGCGGCTTACGTAGCTCTTTGCGAGATATTTCTGGGCATCGAGCCCCATTTTGCACTGTGGAAGAGGTTGTTCTGCCTCGTACCCCGTTCTCATGAGGGGTCTATATATCAAGTGGGCGGCGCCGAGATATGGCGCATTGCCGGGACCGGATATCCATCCGGAACCCCTAAGAAGGCGTCCAAGACTGGCCTTCGGAATGGTTTTACATAGAAGACGCTCCGCTGCCGGACCCTGTCCGTGTCGGCCTCCCGGAGTCCAATACTGCTCCTCTGAAGAAACGCCTTAGTTGGCGCCCGCGGAGCCCCCAACTGGAGGAAGACAAGAGCGTCCATTATCTGATGGGCCGAATAAGATTACTGGCCCATTCCGGGTTGACCATGATCGGAGTCATGGCAACATGCATTACTCGGGGGGTGCAGCCACTGCAATACAGGGGCCACCCTATGTGGGATTTCAACGAGGAAGACGACGCCAACCGTCATGGCCGCAAAGGACCGGACTCGGCCGAGGATCTGGTGACGATCCTGTCTGGCCTGTACAAGGGGGAGAAGGAGGACTTCCTTCAGACGAACTCGTTGAATGGGTTCTCCATGAATAACCCCCGTCGTTGGGTAAGCGAACACTTTAAGGGCCCGACCCATGTTTTCGAAGTTTAAGCTTCTCATACTATGTCTTCGGCGCAGGAACTGCGTCGGATTGTGGAGGACATGATAAGTCCAGCTCCGCAACCCGAGGATCCAGAGAGATCCCAGGATCCGGCCTCCAAAGAGGATCCGGACATTTAGGTGGAGCTAATCGACGGGGTGTTCCACCAGCTAAGCATGGATAATGCTTTAGTCGCCATTACGGCTGACTACCCCGGACTATATCCGGCTTCCCAGGTGATTGTGACGGAAGTCCGGACAACATTATTTCTTCCTTGCCCATTTCTGACCTTCGCGTACGATGGTGTCTTGCAGGAAGCGCCTTCAAGGCGGGAAGCCGAGCCCGCGGAGGCTGACCAACAAAGGCCAGTCCGGACCAGTAGGCAGAAAAGGAGCGCGGCGCAGACTGAAACGTCGCCGCAAAGGTATAGCTCGTAATTAATTATTTGGAGCAACGTTCCTAGGAAGCGTTTGAGTGCACATGATCTTTGTAGGAGAAAAAGCGCCCGCCGGACTGCGGGCGTAGAGGTTGCCGATCCGACCTCTACCAGCCAGGCTCCAGCACCCGGTCTGGAAGGGGAGGCAAGCGCAAGGCACGGGCCGGATACTCCTCCAACGGAGGATGCCGACAGACTGTCCACCACCAAGTCTGAGGTGGAGAGCGCCATGAACCATAGGCGCCGCCGGACAGTATTTCATGAAGCGTGCTTCTCCCCTGAGGTGTTGAATGCCTTTAACGCGAGGGACGCGCACCTCCGTGCTGCTCAAGATGGTTTTACCAGAGCCACGGAGCAGTATGTAAAAGACATACGGGTAAGAGAATTTAATAGTTATATATGCCAGTAGCCCCCGAGACTTAAAGTAGTTATGTTAACTGATTTAAGGATCATTTGAAATGCAGGATCTTACCGAGAAGAATACCCAACTGTCTCAGGTGCTGCAAGAGTGCAAGGCCCAACTTGAGGCCGCACTTGCTGCCGCAGGAGGGAACACAGAGGCCCCTCCTGGTAACGCATCTGCTTTTAAATATAAGCGCTATGCGGCGTGCGCGCAAGTCTAATAATGACATTGCAGGTGCTGCCGGACAAGATCCGGACAGGCAGGAATTGTTGCGTCAGCTGTAGGCCGGCGAGAGGGTGCTGAATAGAGTGCAGCAGGAAAGGAACAAGCTCCACGATGCCCACGCCCAGCTTGGAGAAGAGCTGAAAGGCGTTCGGGTCGAGCTGTCCGGCTCCATTAAGGAAAATCAGTGGCTTCGTCGCGGCATCTGTAGTAAGTGCTTGAACGAACTCCTTTGAAAAGAAGAGTTCGGCGAGGAAGTCAATTGACAAAATATGTCTTGTAGGTATACTCACAGGTCGCCCTGCGGAGGAGATGCCCGTATCAACGGGTGATCAATTCCCAAGCTGTTGCAACTGCTCAAACGAGTTCGGCAGGCGATGAGCGGCGTCGTCCAGGCTTTATGGCCAGCCCTCTCCCCACCCGAGGGCTTTGGGGAGCTTGCGGAGAAGCTTCAGGGAGTGCGGCAGCGCTTCCGTTTATGGAAGATTTCGGCCTGCCACCAAGGTGCCAGGGAGGATTGGGCCATGGTGAAGACGCGGTACAAGAAGGCGGATCCCAACCACATGGCCGAGGTCGGACCGGTGGGGCCCGATGGGAAGGAGATCCCTGTGAGTTTAGTATACAGCCAAGTAGAGTTGGCTGCTAAATTTTCCCAACGGGACTATAAGTTAGACAGCCTGTTAGACGGGATTGAGGAGGAATACAGTCAATACATTTGACAATGTATTTTAAAATGACATGTGAAATGCCTTCTAGCCGGATTGTAGATCGTTTGTCTTTGCCGACCTTTTCGCTTCAACCTTGGGACCCTAGAGTCCGGAGTGTGTCCGAATACCCTCACGGTTATGTAAGAACCGGGGCATGCGTGGAGACCAGGCGTAGGGGTCATGAGTGCTTTATAAGACAAGTGCCCAACTAGTTATGTTATATTACATGGTTAGTAAGAAACATCTTCCAGGGAGAATAGTTCCGTTAAGGGTTCCTTTCCCTGGGAGGCATGCCCTAAAGTGCATGTCCAGACTGCGAAAAAAGCAGAAAAACATCTGGGGGCAGATAAATAAGTAGGTAAAAAATCATCTTTCAAGTCACAGACCGAATATTCCCTTAAGAATGCTAGCTTTCGGCTTCACCCAGTCTGAGGTACATATCCGGCTGACCCGGCAGTAACAATCGCAGAGGTGCTCCCTTTACCTCCTAGCCGAACAATCGGGAATAGGGGTAAGCACAGGAGCCAGGCAACCCAGCTTGGCCAAAACTTAAGTCATATTGATGCATATAATGGTGAGTAAAAGGTGCATGTGGAAGCTTGACACATGTGCTGGGCATAAAGCCCTTATAATTGAGCTTCTGGAAAGGAAGCCCCCAGGTATAATGAGTGCGGATGGCGCATCAAGTATGTGCGAACAATGCGCAAGTAGGCCCTTAAGGGCTTTGTGGGAAAAAGGTTACGGGAAGAAAGAGGAACAAAAGACAGCTGAAGTGTAAAATTTTGGACGGGGTAAGGGGACGAAATCTTAGTCCAGCGCTAGGCATAGAATCTTCGGAGGCGGGCTGCGTTCCATGGTTCGGCTCGAGTCGGTTGTCCGATGCATTTCGTAGACGGTACGCTCCGCCGGTCAGGACTTGATTGATGATGAAGGGGCCCTCCCATTTGGGCTTGAGCTTGTCCTTTTTCTTGTCCGGCAGGCGTAGAACTAGTTCACCAACGTTGTAAGTCTTGGCCCGTAGTTCTCTGCTTTGATATCTTCGAGCCTGCTGCTAATAGAATGCGGAACGAGCCTTGGCGACGTCGCGTTCTTCCTCCAATGCGTCCAAACTGTCCTGCTGATCCAACTCGGCTTCTCTTTCTTCATACATGCGTACTCGAGGTGAGTCATGAATAATGTCGCAGGGCAGAACTGCCTCTGCGCTGTATACCATAAAAAATGGTGTGAATCCGGTAGTACGGTTGGGCGTTGTCCGTAGCCCCCAGAGCACGGAGTCGAGCTCCTCTACCCAGTGCGTGTCGGATTTCGTAAGTGACCGCACTAGTCTGGGTTTAATGCCGCTCATTATTAGACCATTTGCTTGTTCCACTTGACCGTTGGTTTGAGGATGATAGACTGAAGCGTAATCGAGCTTAATGCCCTTGTTTTTGCACCATGACTTAACCTCGTCGGCCGTGAAGTTCGTGCCGTTATCGGTCATGATGCTGTGGGGGACACCATAACGGTGTACTACCCCGGATATAAAGTCTATCACTGGTCCGGACTCTGCCGTTTTGACTGGTTTGGCCTCTATCCATTTGGTGAATTTGTCCACCATGACCAATAGGTACCTTTGCTTGTGGGTTCCCCCTTTAAGGGGTCCAACCATGTCAAGCCCCCAGACCACGAACGGCCAGGTAATGGGTATAGTTTTGAGGGCGGTGGGTGGCATATGGCTCTCATTAGCAAAGAGCTGACAACCGACGCATCTTTGGACTAAGTCCTTAGCATCTGCCTGGGCCGTCGGCCAATAAAATCCTGTACGGAATGCCTTTCCTACAAGGGCCCGGGCTGCTGCGTGGTGTCCGCCTAGTCCGGCATGAATTTCAGCCAGGAGGTTTCGCCCTTCCTCTTTGGAGATACACCTTTGAAGGACTCCGGTTGTACTTTTCTTATAAAGTTCTCCCTCATGGACCTTGTAGGCTTTTGATCGCCGGACTATGCAGCAGGCCTCATTTTGGTCTTCGGGAAGTTCCTGCCTAAGCAAGTAGGCTAGGAATGGTTCTGTCCACGGGGCGATTACTGCCATTATGTCGTGGGCTGAAGGTGTTATGTCATCGGCTGAATTGCCGGTTGGCGCGGTTTTTTCCGGTTTGTCGTTTCCGGAATCCTCTTCCCATAGTACGGATGGCTTGAAGAGCCATTCCAGGAAGATATTTGGAGGGACAGCGTCATGTTTTGCGCCGATGCGTGCCAGTACGTCGGCTGCTTGGTTATTATCTCGGGCTACGTGATGGAATTCAAGTCCTTCAAACCGAGCTGACATTTTTAAGACAGCGTTGCGATATGCTGCCATTTCCGGATCCTTGGCGTCAAAGTCTCCATTTATTTGGGATATTGCAAGGTTTGAATCCCCACGCACCTCTAGGCGTTGAATCCCCATGGAGATTGCCATCCGGAGACCATGTAGAAGGGCCTCATATTCGGCTGCGTTGTTGGAGTCCGTGTACATTATTTGAAGTACATATTGGACTGTGTCCCCGGTCGGGGATGTCAATACGACGCCAGCCCCCAGTCCGGCCAACATTTTAGAGCCGTCGAAGTGCATAGTCCAATTGGAGTATGCGCCGTACTCTTTAGGGAGTTCGGCTTCGGTCCATTCAGCGACATAGTCAGCCAAAACTTGTGACTTTATAGCTCGCCGAGGTTTGTAGGTTATATCGAATGGTAAGAGCTCAACGGCCCATTTTGCAATCCTGCCCGTTGCGTCGCGGTTGTTTATAATGTCATTAAGTGGTACTTCGGAGGCCACTGTTATCGAACACTCTTGAAATTAGTGTCGGAGCTTCCGGGATGCCATGAACACCGCATACGCTATCTTTTGATAGTGCGGGTACCGGGACTTGCAGGGGGTTAACACAGTGGATACGTAGTACACTGGTTTTTGAAGAGGGAATTTATGCCCTTCTGTCTCTCGTTCGACGACGAGTACCGCGCTCACAACTTGATGTGTTGCTGCGATGTATAACAACATTGGTTCGCCCAGGTTGGGCGCAGCTAGGACCGGATTTGTTGCCAATATGGCCTTTATTTCTTCGAGTTCGGCAGTGGCAGCATCCGTCCAATCGAAGTGTTCGGTGCGCCTAAGGAGGCGATAGAGGGGCAGTGCCTTTTCTCCCAAGCGGGAGATAAAGCGGCTTAAAGTTGCCACGCATCCAGTCAATTTTTGTATCTGTTTGAGGTCTTTTGGAATATCCAACTGTGACAGAGCTCGGATCTTGGCCGGGTTTGCTTCAATTCCTCTACCGGATACAATGAAGCCCAGCAGCTTTCCGGCTGGTACGCCGAAAATGCATATTTCCAGATTCAGCTTGATGGCATATGCTCTGAGGTTGTCGAATGTGAGCCTCAAGTCGTCTACTAAAGTTTCGACGTGTTTGGTTTTGACGACTACGTCATCTATGTATTCCTCTACTGTTTTGCCGATCTGGGTGGCCAGACATGTTTGGATCATGCGCTGATATGTTGCGCCGGTGTTTTTAAGTCCGAAGGGCATCGTGTTGAAGCAGAATGGTCCATATGGAGTGATGAATGCCGTTGTGGCTTGGTCTGCTTCCGCCATCTTGATTTGATGGTAGCCAGAGTATGCATCGAGGAAGCACAATGAATCGTGCCCTGCAGTAGCATCGATTATTTGGTCGATGCGGGGGAGGGGGAAGGGATCCTTTGGGCAAGCCTTATTGACGTCTTTAAAATTGACGCATAGGCGCCAGGATTTGTCCTTCTTTGGTACCATTACCAGATTTGCTAGCCAATCCGGATGTTTCATATCTCTGATGAATCCGGCTTCCAATAGTTTGGCTAGCTCTTCTCCATTGCTTGTCTTTTGGGTTCGGAAAATCGTCGAAGAGCCTATTTGACTGGGTTGAATCCTTTTAGCATGTTTAGGCTGTTTTCTGCCAATCTGCGTGGGACTCCGGGCATATCCGAGGGGTGCCAGGCGAAGATGTCCCAATTTTCCCAAAGGAATTCTCGCAGTGCGGCGTCTACATCAGGGTTCAACTGTGCTCCGATGGAGGCCATCTTTGTTGGGTCCGTCGGGTGGACCTCGAATTTTACTATTTCATCTGCTGGTTTAAAGGAGGTGGACTTGGATCTCTTATCGAGTATCACATCGTCCCTATTCACCGTAGAGCGCAGCGCGGTGAGTTCTTCTGCCGCTAGGGCTTCGGATAGTGCCTCTAGGGCTAATGCGGCTGTTTTGTTTTCGGCGCGGAGTGCTATGTCCGGATCACTAACGAGAGTGATTATTCCGCTGGGCCCAGGAATTTTGAGCTTCATGTACCCGTAATGGGGTACCGCTTGAAAAATTGTGAATGCCTCTCGTCCTAATATAGCGTGATATCCGCTGTTGAACGGGGCCACTTGGAACGTGACTTCTTCGGATCTATAATTGTCCGGCGAGCCGAACACCACATCGAATGTGATTTTTCCGGTGCAGCGTGCTTCCCGGCTAGGGATTATTCCTCTGAAGGTTGTGCTGCTCCAGTCTATTTGAAGAGTTTCCTCATAGATGAGGTTTAATCCGCTGCTGCCATCCATGAGGACCTTTGTAAGTCGAAAGCCGTCCACTATTGGACTAAGTACCAGTGCGGCTGGTGCTCGGGCTGTTCGGAATTTAGGTTCGTCGCTGGCGTTGAAGGTGATGGCTGTGTCGCTCCATGGATTTATTGTTGCTACTTCGTAGACTTCGGCGAGGCCGCGGATTGTTCGTTTCCGCATATTATTTGATGTAAAGGTCTCAAATACTGTTGATACCGTACTGGTATAGTTGGAGTGGTTTTTCGGGGCTAGAAGCTCCTCGCCACTTTTGGCCACCTGCCGTAATATCCAACATGCTCGAAGGCTGTGTGTTTGGACGGCATCCTCTGTACTGTGAAGTTTACAGGGTCCGCTGAGCCATCCCTCCAGTACGGTTCCGTGCCCTCTATGGGGTTTTTGCTTTTTCGTTTTTGTATCTGGGGCCTGAGTGTGATCCACCCTTTTGTTTTGGACTAGGGTTGTATTCGGGGCCGGATTGTCCCAAAATTGGTTTTCGATTTTCCGGGAACTCTCCATCGCACAGTACTTTCGTACTATGGACGCCAGATCGGCGAAGCGTGTAATTTCACGACGGCTGACGGCGTTCAGTATTCCCTTGTCCGTGCAATTATTGCAAAAGATTGAGATTGTGTTTTCCTCTCGGCAGTCCTTTATCCTTTCCATAACCGGGAGGAATCTGGCCCAGTAGTGATGTACTGTTTCAGCGGGCTCTTGCCGTATTAGAGATAGATCGCATATGTCTGGGCGGGTGGGTGGAATAAAATCCGGAACCCTACCCGTCTCAGGGCTTGAAGGCCGTGAAGTTTCCGAATTTGGAAGCTTGGATCGCTGGACGTTGTCCAACGAGTCTGGTCCGATGCCTGACTTTAAGTTCAGTGCTTGATCGAAGTCCGTCCCTCCGCGGAAATCCGGCATGGAGGGTTCGGGAGCCCGGACATGACTATTTTTCAATACGGGAGAAGAGTCGCCGCATTGTTCCTCTACCACTGCGACGTGGTGGGTGACCTGGGGAGAGTTAATCTCTCTCAGATCGGTTCTAAGCCCAATCTGATTGTAGTCCGTAGCGACTCCCAGGGCGGCGATGCAATCCAAGAGCTCATTGACAAACGAGAGCTCTATTGGATCCAGCCGCTCGGCCAATTCCGAGCTGACGTGAAGATTGCTTTTGACGACTTGAGAAGTCATTGTCGAAGCAGTGGCCGGACAGGCGGTCATAAGGAAACCACCTAGTCGGATAGTTTGGCCGGCGACCAAGGCCCCTTTGGCGAAAATACCGTCCTTGAAGACGGGTGGAGGCATCCTTCCTATCGGCAACGGCACAGAGGAACCCTCAATGAAAGCACCAATGTCGGTGTCAAAACCGGCGGATCTCGGGTAGGGGTTCCGGAACTATGCGTCTAGGCGGATGGTAACAGGAGACGAGGGACACGATGTTTTACCCAGGTTCGGGCCCTCTTGATGGAGGTAAAACCCTATGTCCTGCTTGATTAATATTGATGATATGGGTAGTACAAGAGTGGATCTACCACGAGATCAAGGAGGCTAAACCCTAGAAGCTAGCCTATGGTATGATTGTTGTAATGGAGGTTATGTCCTACGGACTAAAGCCCTCCGGTTTATATAGACACCGGAGAGGGCTAGGGTTACACAGAGTCGGTTACAATGGTAGGAGATCTAGATATCCGTATCGCCAAGCTTGCCTTCCACGCTAAGGAAAGTCCCATCCGGACACGGGACGGAGTCTTCAATCTAGTATCTTCGTAGTCTTGGAGTCCGGCGGACGATGATAGTCTGGCTGTCCAGACACCCCCTAATCCAGGACTCCCTCAAGGCCGCATTGTACTCCCACCGCAAGGGCAGCAGTATGCTCTTCTGTCCGGAGAGAGCGTTCCATGTTTCCGTTGACTGTTATGACCCCGCACAGTCCTGGCATCTTGAGCTTGAGGTATGCATAGTGTGTTACCGCATTGAATCTAGCGAATGCGGTTCATCCGAGCAGTGCATGGTAACCGCTGCGGAAGGGGACGATATCAAAGATTAACACTTCGCTTTGGAAGTTATCCGGAGATCCGAAGACCACTTCCAATGATATAGAGCTCGTGCAACGGGCCTCTACTCTAGGAATTACACATTTAAAGGTGGTTTTGGTGGGCTTGATCCTTGAAGGGTCAATGCCCATTTTGCATACTGTGTCCTGATAAAGCAGGTTCAGGCTGCTGCCGCCGTCCATAAGAACTTGCGTGAGGTGGAAACCGTCGATGATTGTGTCTGGGACCAATGCGGCTGAGCCGCCGTGACGGATGCTGGTAGGGTGATCCCTACGATCAAAGGTGATCGGACAAGCTGACCATGGGTTGAATTTGGGGGCGACTGGCTCCATCGCATAGACGTCCCGTAGTGCTCGCTTCCGTTCCTGCTTGGGAATGTGGGTGGCTTAGATCATGTTGACCGTTTTCACCTGGGGAGGAAATTTCTTCTGTCCCCCCGTGTTCGGACGGCGGGGCTCTTTGTCGTCGCCACTGTACAGCCCCTTGTCCTTGTTTTCGGCGTTTATTTGACCGGCCTATTTGAACACCCAGCAGTCTCTATTAGTGTAGTTGGCTGGCTTGTCCGGGATGCCATGAATTTGGCACGAGCGTTCCAGTATGCGGTCCAGACTGGACGGTCCCTGATTGTTTCTTTTGAACGACATCTTCCGCTGACCGGACTTGGATCCGCTGAATCCGGCATTGACTGCCGTGTCTTCAGTGTTGTTGCCGTTGTTCCGTCGCTTATGTCTGTTGCGCTGTGGCTTGCCATTATTGTCACGGACATCCGAAGTGCCAGAATGTGGCGTAGTGCTGCTGCGAGCCAACCAGCTGTCCTCGCCCGCGCAAAAGCGGTTCATTAGTGTCGTGAGAGCTGCCATCGACTTGGGTTTTTCCTGGCCGAGGTGTCGGGCGAGCCACTCGTCATGGATATTATGCTTAAAGGCCGCCAGCGCTTCGGCATCCGGACAGTCGACTATTTGGTTCTTTTTAGTTAGGAACTGAGTCCAGAATTTCCTGGCTAACTCTTCGGGCTGTTGAGTAATGTGGCTCAAGTCATCGGCGTCCAGTGGTCGCACATATGAGCCCTGGAAGTTGTCGAGGAACGCGTCTTCCAGGTTTTCCCAACTGCCAATGGAATTTGCGGGCAGGCTGTTTAGCCAGTGCCGGGCGGGTCCTTTGAGCTTAAGGGGAAGATACTTGATGGCGTGTAGATCGTCTCCGCAGGCCATGTGAATGTGGAGAAGGAAATCTTCGATCCATACTGCGGGGTCTGTTGTGCCATCATATGATTCGAATTTTACGGGTTTGAACCCTTCCGGGAATTCATGATCCATCACTTTGTCAGTGAAGCAGAGGGGGTGCGCGGCGCCTCTGTGCCGGGCTATGTGGCTAGGCAGTTCGAATTAGTCTGGGTGGCTGTGTTCGGCCTGGCCGGACTTGTTGATAGTGTATCCGGCGTGTCAGTCATCGTCGCGCGCTGCGGCGTGCCCCCGTGATCCGTAGATCGATCTTGGCTGTCCTGCTTTGTTTTCCAGTATATCTTGCAGGTCCTGCCTATTGCCCCGAGCCGTAGTGTATTGGCATGGGGGTGCGGGCTGGTATTCGGGCTGATATGCCGTTTTATCCCGGCCGCGGGGTGGCCGGTCAGCCGTGTGTCGCTCAAGTCCGTATTCCTCAGCTGCCAGGACTTCAGTCCATCTATCTGTGAGCAGGTCTTGATCAGCTTGGAGTTGCTGCTGCTTATTTTTCAGGCTCCTCGCAGTGGCCATAAGCCGACGCTTGAAGCGCTCCTGCTCGACGGGGTCCTCAGGCACGCCAAACTCGTCGTCGCCGAGGCTAATCTCGTCTTCGTAGGAGGGCATGTAGTTGTCCTCCTCCGGATATCCGTCCGTTGCCTGTTCATCTGGGCTGACCTGCCCGTCTTCCTGCTCGGCCTGCTCGAAGGCGGGCTGATCAGGGTTGTATTCCTCTTCGGCACCATCCAGATTGTTTTCGTCTCCTGGGCCGGTATTGCTGTGGCGGGGCTTGGAGCGGCGGCGACGACGCCCATGCTTTGCTTTTCTCCCTGATGGGTTATCCTCCGTTGCCTCATCGCCATTGGCTTCCTTCAGAGTGTCCACCATATATATATATATATATCGTATGGGGAGGTGGCTGTCCACTGCCCCGTGAGCGGTGGTTCCTGTACTTCTCCTCCATCGTCGTCCATACCGTCGATGTCTTCGTAGTCGAAGTCAAGCACGTCGGTTAGATCATCGATCGTGGCAATGAAGTGGGTGGTGGGTGGGCAATGAATTCCTTCGTCGCCTGCTTCCCATTCGAGCCGGACATAGTTCGGCCACGAGCCTTCTGACAAAGAGAGAGATTTTAATGAGTTCAACACGTCGCCAAAGGGCGAGTGTTGAAGATATCCGCTACGGTGAACTCCATTACAGGAGCCCAACCATATTCGGCAGGCTCAGGAGAGCGCGGACTCAAACTTACAGCTGGATACGAGTCCGGGGGTCCGTTGTCACAGGCTTCTTTGGGGGCGAGGCCTGTGTTCGGCTCTACCACCGATGAGTGTGCGGCCTGCGGGGCGGGGTCCATCCCTCTGTCATTAGGCAACGTGGTCTGCTCCGGATTTAGGTCCGGGTCTACCGCAGAGATGACATCCCGAGCATTGTCCGACAACAGGTCTAAGCTGTGCTCGTCGTGATCGTCCGGCACTCCCGGCACAGGCCTGAATCCGTTGAAGATCAAGTCTCCGTGGATATCATCCGTGTAGTTCAGGCTTCCAAACCTGATCTGGTGGCCAGGGGCATAGCTGTCGATCTGCTCCAGATGGCCATGCGAATTGGCCCGCAGTGCAAAGCCGCCGAACACGATAATCTATCCGGGGAGAAAGGTCTCACCCTGGACCGTGTTGTTGATGATGATTGAAGGAGCCATCGAGCCTTGCAGCGACGACACAGAGGAACTCTCAATGAAAGCACCAATCTCAGTGTCAAAACCGGTGGATCTCGGGTAGGGGGTCCCGATCTGTGCGTCTTAGGCTGATGGTAACAGGAAGCAAGGGACACGATTTTTACCCAGGTTCAGGCCCTCTCGATGGAGGTAAAACCCTACTTCCTGCTTGATTAATATTGATGATACGAGTAGTACAAGAGTAGATCAACCACGAGATCATAGAGGCTAAACCCTAGAAGCTAGCCTATGATGATTATGATTGTGATCGTGATCGGTCTTCTAAGGACCAACCTCTCTGGTTTATATAGACACCGGAGAGGGTTAGCGTTTACACGGAATCGGTTACAAGGAAGGAAATATATTATCCGGATCGCCAAGCTTATCTTCTACGCAAAGGAGAGTCCCATACGGACACGGGACGGAGTCTTGAGTCTTGTATCTTCACGCTCCAATAGTCCGGACGAAGTATAGAGTCCGGCTGTCCGGATACCCCCTAATCCAGGACTCCCTCAGCTACTGTGCGAGCCATTGATCTACAACATAAATTTTCAAAGGCAACTTTAGACTATTGTTCATGATAATGAGTTCAATTAATAATATTACATAAGAACTCCCACTCAAATCAACATCCCTCCAGTTGTCCGAGTTTAACACGATTGAAATTCACCAACCCAAGTCCGATCAACACGTGAGATGAGGTGGTTTCAATGGTGAACATCTCCTTGTTAATCATATCTGCTATATGACTCGTGTTCAACCTATCGGTCTCTTGTGTTCCGAGGCCATGTATGTACATGCTAGGCTCGTCAAGTTTAACCCAAGTGTTCCGCATGTGCAACACTGGCTTGCACCCGTTGTATGTGAACGTAGAGTCTATCACACCCGATCATCACGTGGTGCTTCAAAACGACAAACTTTCATAATGGTGCACACTTGGGGAGAACACAATTTTATCTTGAAATTTTAGTGAGGTATCACCTTATAGTGCTATTGTCATCCTAAGCAAAATAAGATGCATAAAAGGATTAACATCACATGCAAATCATAAGTGACATGATATGGCCATGAACTTGTGCTTTTGATCTCCATCTCCAAAGCACCGGCATGATCTCCATCATCACCGGCATGACACCATGATCTCCATCATCATGATCTCCATCATCGTGTCGCCATCTGGGTTGTCATGCCAACCGTGCTTCTACTAATATTGCTACCGTTTAGTGATAAAGTAAAGCAGTACATAGCGCTTAATGATTGACATGCTGGTCATAAAATAATTAAAGACAACCCTATGGCTCCTGCCGGTTGGCGTATGCATCGACATGCAAGTCGATATAAACTATTACAAACATGATAATCTCATTTATCAAATATATCTCATCATGTCTTTGGCCATATCATATTACAACATGCCGTGGAAAAACAAGTTAGACATCCTCTAATTGTTGTTGAATGTTTTACGTGGCTGCTATGGGTGTCTAGCAAGAACGAGTCTTACCTACGCAAAGCCACAACGGTGATATGCAAGTTGCTATTTAACCTTCTACAAGGACCACCTTTGTCGAATCTGATTCAAATAAGGTGGGAGAGACAGACACCCGCCAGCCATCTTTATGCAACAAAGTCACATGTCTGTCGATGGAACCGGCCTCATGTACATGGACATGTAAGGTTGGTCCGGGACACTTCATCCCACTACCGCCGAATCAATAAAAGACCAAAGAAGGAAGCAATCTGAATATCAACACCCACAAACTCCTTTGTGTTCTACTTGTGATGTCATCTACGTATAGACCTAGCTCATGATGCCACTGTTGGGGAATGTTGCACGGGAAACAAAAGGATTCCTATGCTCACCAAGATCCAATCTAGGAGATGACCATCTACGAGAAGAGAGACTGCATCTACATACTAGGAAGCATTAAGAAACGCGGTTGATGTAGTCGAACGTCTTCGCGTTCGATCATGATCTGTCCCGCAAACTCCCGATCCAAGTGCCGAACGGATGGCAAGTCCGCGTTCAACACACGTACGGCTTGATGATGCCTTCACCTCCTCGATCCAGCGAGCGATGGTGAAGTAGTAGCTCGAGTCCTGTGGCAGCATGACGGCATGATGGCGGTGGTGGTAGAGAAATCTCAGTAGGGCTTCGCCAAGCACTACGAAGAAGAAGATGGACTACGAGGGAGAGGGAGGGCAACACCATGCCATAGATGGGTGCGGCTGCCCTCCATCTACCCCTCTATATACAGGTGGATGGGAGGAGGAGGGGGCGCCTTAGGGTTCCCTAGGGTGGCCGGCAGCCACCGGAGGGAAACCCTAGATGGGTTTTGGTGCGCCTCCCCCCCGGGAGCCTTGGCCCCCATTGCAAAGGGGGTGGCTGCCCTAGGGGAGCACTGTCGGTGTCAAAACCGGCGATCTCGGGTAGGGGGTCCCGAACTGTGCGTCTAAGGCTAATTGTAACAGGAGGCGGGGGACATGATGTTTACCCAGGTTCGGGCCCTCTCTATGGAGGTAATACCCTACTTCCTGCTTGAATTATCTTGATGATATGAGTATTACAAGAGTTGATCTACCACGAGATCATAGAGGCTAAACCCTAGAAGCTATCCTATGATTATGATTGTTCTTGTCCTGCGGAATAAACCCTCTGGTTTATATAGACATGGAGGGGGCTAGGGTTACATAGAGTCGGTTACAGAGAAGGAAATCTACATATCCGAATTGCCAAGCTTGCCTTCCACGCAAAGGAGAGGCCCACCCGGACACGGGATGAAGTCTTCAATCTTGTATCTTCATAGTCCAACAGTCCGGCATAAGCATATAGTCCGGCTGCCCGAGGACCCCCTAATCCAGGACTCCCTCAGTAGCCCCTGAACCAGGCTTCAATGACGATAAGTCCAGCGCGTAGATTGTCTTTTGCATTGCAAGGCGGGTTCCTTCTCTGAATACCTTAAAGTAGATTTGGAACACAAGAATCGTGTCCGGCTCTGCAAAACAAATTCCACATACCACCGTAGAGAGCACAATATTCCACGGGTCTAATCTGCTAACAACTTTCACCTAGCGTGACATCACGCCGCGGACCGGTTATTATTTGAACTGTTTTTCCAACCTGCCACTACATGTCTTGCGAGGCGGTTTTATTAGCATGTCTTGTCGAAGCAGAGGTTGTGTCCCCCTTATCACGGGATTCTCATCAATACGAGCGTGGGTAACCCAACCGCTCCATTAAAATGACTCCTTGGTTTAAGCAAGTTCCAAACGACCGCACGGAGGACGCTTGACATTCATCCTCTTTATCAGGAGGTCAAGACCTGTCCTCTTCTTTCCATGCCTGATCCTTCCCTTCCCTCACCTCGAGTTCCAACACCCAAGGTTTAGCCCAAGCACTCCGGACCTTCAACCATGTCCAGATCCAACCTTCAAGGCCGGTGGATGGCCTCTTCCGTTATAGAGGAGGACATCAAGAAGCTTAGGGAGGCTAGGTATTTGACCGCCGAAATCCTTCACAGGCTTCCTGCTCAAGGGCAGGTTATCCCTACTCCCGAACCCAACTAGAGTGTCGTATTCATATCCCGCTTCCTTCGAGGGCTAGGCTTTGGTCTTCATCCCTTTGTGAGAGGGCTCATGTTCTATTATGGGCTAGATTTTCACGATCTAGCTCCAGATTCTTTCCTTCACATTTTGACGTTCATCATTGTGTGTGAGGCATTCCTCCGTATTACCCCACACTTCGGCTTATGGCTCAAGACCTTCAATGTGAAGCCGAAGATGATCGACGGGCGACACGTGGAGTGCGGAGGCACTATAATAAGCAAAGGTGTGGATGCTTTATGGCCAAATGGTTCTTTCCCGGAAGTTTCTGACCTATGGCAACGGGAGTGGTTTTACATCACAGCACCTCGAGGGAGGAAGTGGGCGGCCGCCCCGGCCTTCCGTTCTGCCCCTCCGCCATAGCTTGCATCATGGGTCAACAAGGGGCTGGACTGGGGATCGGTTGATGATGTGCGGACATTGCAAAGCCACATTCGGGATATCCTCAAGAAGGATATCAGTTTTGTCAAGGTAATCCAAGTAATGTTAGTTCATAGGGTCCTGCCATGCCAACGTCGACCTCTCCATATGTGGGAGTTCAACCTGGAAGGATCGCGAACCGTTCAGCACTTCTTCGTCGTGACGCTTGAAGGGATGTATCAATTATTCTTCAGATCACGAATAAAGTGTCCGGACACAACAGAGAATGTAGGCCTCAACTACAACCGTCCAGAAACCCAGGTAAGTAACTCCGCGACCGAACATGCTGTCATTATATTTGTCACAACATTATTCTGAACCGCCCGTCCAGGACTGGATAAGAAAGGCGGAGAGGATCAGGTGTTCGGCCCCTCTTCCCGAAGATTCGCCGGATCCTATAATAACTAGGATGTTGGCTCACGCACCTTATCAAGTGCCATCAGGGGAGGACAAGGAGAGGCATGGGAAATCCAAAAGCGGAGTTCACGCCGGAGGTACGTCACGCATCCTAACTGGGGAAATTAGTACCCCTGTGTCAGAGGATGAACGGGGAGGAGTATCTAGCATCCCCTCTCCCCACGGGAAGAAAAGGATGGCCCCTGAAGATCTGGAAGTAGAGGTCTCCAAATGAGGGAAGAAACCTTCATCAGGGGGCCCTGCCCCGGAGGGCAACATTGCTGCACAACGCCCACGGGGGGGCCAGCCGTTAACCGAGCCGTAAGTGAACAAAGGTGCTTAGTAAGCATACCCCATTCTTTTCCTGAAAATAACGACCGAGGCACATGTTTTGCAGTTTGGCTCATAGCCTCCCTCCACAATGTTCGTCCTCGGGGGATCTTCTTCCGGAGATGATGGAGAGCGAAACGCCTCCCCATACTGAGGTGTCGTCCCGGAAGATCCCTCCCGATCCGCAAAGACTGGAAGGTAACTCTTCGGCCGTCCGAAGTCCGGGGTTTTCAGCTCTTAGAGAGACCAACATAAAAAGCCCCGAACTGTCCAATATACAATCAGACACATTGATGGGTCTTCTGCAGCAAGCAGCTATCTCAGAGGCACATCATACCTTAACGGGTACGGTGGTTGAGAAGATATCATCCGCAAAAAGCGGGTTGAATGAGGCTTTTACGAGCCTGCTAAGAGGCTTTGAGGTATGTAAAGTGATATTCTTTGATTGTACCATAAACGCAAGGTGCACTTTGTATAGATAGTAGCCCCTGAGACTCTGGTTGCCATCCGGACGAGGCGAGCAGAGGATCATAGTCTCTGGTAATGATGGTGCCAATTTTGTGTGCAGGCGGCTGCAGCTCCGGCGGCTGATCGGACTGCTGAATTCGCCGAACTGAGGTGGAAACTTGACGTGGCGGATGCGGACATCACACTTGTGAACAAGCGGCTTGACGAGGCACAGGGTATGTATATTTTGGTGGTCAGCAAATATTAATAAGAGCATGATGCTAGGATTTATAATATGCTTTGACTGCAGATGGTGCTGCCGCCGTGGAGACCCTTTGGGCAGAGCTTGCCTGGGCCAAGGAGCAAGCCAGGAGAAGCAATGCGGTTGCCGTGAAGGCAGCTGAAGAATTAAAAGCCAAACAGGCTGCTCATCGCCAAAGTGAGGATAAAATAGCCAACATGGCTCTTGAGCAACAAAATGCCGCCAACCGATATGAGCTTCTCGAAAGGGAGAATCAAACAAAAACGTCGTCAAAGTAAAAACAATGCTTTTGATAATAAAGGCTATATTTATACTTTTACCCGTGAAGTATTGTGGTGCCTCCTGTGCGGCCGCTTATGTATATATGTATATAACCTAAAAGTTTGTAGTCGTCGGCTTCAGCCCCCTCGCATATAATGCGGGGGTGTTCGACAAAGCGCGCAATCACACTTGATCCAACATCTTGGTCCGTTAAGGAGGTGGTAGTGCGGCGAACGAGGCAATCGGACTATATAGCTTTAACAATTTCACTTAGCCATAGGAGTTTGACGGTGGGGCTACTATATAGCCCCTGGTATGTCCGCATTCATCCAAATACAGTGCGTGTACATACGTGACCGAAAAACCGGTCCCGTTAATGCGGAGGAATTGCAAAGATTCCGCTGAGTCATCAAGTGGTTGACCAGTCTCTCGCTTTATCATGACAGTCAGTTTTCGGCTTTCTCTACTGAGGTGCTCATCCAGATGAACCAGGGCACAATCGCAGTAGTTCTGCCGGTGCCACCTTAGCCGATAGAGCGGAACGTAAGGTAGAAAAACACGGGAGCCGGGCAAACCCAACTATTGACCAAAGACATGATTCGGAGCTAATGCATATAAGGCCAAACTCGCGACGCCGAACACTCCCGAAGGTATTCGGACTTTACAACATATACTGGGCTGAGTACCGCCCTCGATAATGAACCCTGATTTTCTAGGTACGTCCATTAATCCGGCGTGACGAAAGGGCGGCTGTGGTGAGAGCATAGATCCCAAAAACACATTGGTTGCTTCCCCTGTAACGTCTGTTTTAGATCGGCGAATCATAAGCTTGCCAATGACGCCGGTATCCCTCTTGGTCATTTTAAGGACCAGGAGGGTGTGGGCCAACAAGAGACAACAAAAAAGGTTTACATAGGGTCTTAATCTAAAAAGAAACCTTTGAACGGGGCCCTGCTGCACGTCTGCGCCTTTCTCTCCGTTGTGTCGTATCCTGGAAGGCTATAGCACGATGGTCATCTGTAAAAAGAAAGAAAAACCCAGGTGAAAGAATCTGGTGTGACCATGCGTAAGGTCGGTTGATCTTAAGCAATCGTGAAAATTCAATCTCTTGAGTGTAAATAGGGTCGGGCCAAACTATGGGCCTTTTAGATGCAGGCAGCCCCTAGCACCACATATGGGGGCGTAGCCATTAATTAAGCTTAGGTTTATCTGGGCTGATATAACTAGGTGTGCGCCGAACACGTCTAGCCGTGTCCGTGGTCTCGAAGACCGATGACTTACTCGGGTTGGAGGGGTCGTTCAGTGGTTCGGCTGCTAGAGCCGCCACGTAATCTTCTGCACGAAGAGAATGCTCTGTGTTTCCACTGATTGTGATGGCGCGATGTGGGCCGGGCATCTTAAGTTTGAGATAAGCATAATGCGGTACTGCATTGAAACGAGCGAAGGTCATTCTTCCGAGTAGTGCATGATAGCCGCTTCGGAACGGAGTGATGTCGAAGATTAGTTCTTCGCTTCGAAAGTTGTCGGGAGAACCGAACACAACCTCTAACGTCAAAGAGCCCGTGCAGCGGGCCTCTATGCCTGGTATTACTCCTTTAAAGGTAGTACTGCTTTGGTTGATTCTTGATGGGTCTATCCCCATCTTGCGGACAGTGTCCTGATATATCAGGTTAAGACTACTGCCGCCGTCCATGAGGACTCGGGTGAGATGGTATCCATCAATTATTGGGTCGAGCACCAAGGCGGCCGAACCTCCATGCCGGATACTAGTCGGATGATCCCTGCGATCGAAAGTGATCGGGCAGGCCGACCATGGGTTGAATTTGGGGGCGACTGGTTCTACAGCGTATATGTCTCGGACTGCGCGTTTGCACTTCCTCTTTGGTATGTGAGTGGCGTAAATCATGTTCACTGTTTTGACCTCTGGTGGGAATTTTTTCTGTCCCCCAGTGTTCGGCTGGCGGGGCTCATCCTCATCTTCACTTGGCGGATCCCTCCCTTTGTGTTCGGCGTTTAGCTTGCCGGCCTGCTTGAAGACCCAACATTCTCTGTTGGTGTGATTCGCAGGTTTCTCAGGGGAGCCGGGAATCTGACAGGACCTATCTAGAATTTTATTTAGGCTGGATGGACCATCTCTGGTTCCTTTAAATGGCTGATTCCGTTGACCGGGTCTACAGCCCCTGAATCCGGCGTTTACCACTGTGTTGTCTGGGTTGTCTTCATTATTTTGACACTTGTTTTTATTGCATCGCAGTTTTCCATTGCCATCCCTTATTTCGGATGTGCCTGGATCGCTGGTGCCGTTTTGGGATAACCAATTGTCCTCGCCTGCGCAAAAGCGGGTCATAAGAGTTGTTAGGGCTGCCATTGTCCTTGGCTTTTCCTGGCCGAGGTGTCTAGCAAGCCATTCGTCCCGGACACTGTGTTTGAAAGCTGCTAGGGCTTCGGTATCCGGACAGTCGACGATTTGGTTCTTCTTGGTGAGAAATATGTTCCAAAGCTTACGGGTTGACTCTCCGGGTTGTTGAATTATGTGACTTAAATCGTCTGCATCCGGAGGTTAGACATATGTCCCTTGAAAATTGGCCCTGAAACTGTCCTCGAGTTCCTCCTAGCTTCCAATGGAATTTTTGGGGAGGCTTTTCAACCAGTGCCCCGCTGGTTCTTTCAACTTGAGGGGCAAGTATTTGATGGCGTGGAGATCGTCTCCGCGAGCCATATGGATGTGAAGAATAAAGTCCTCAATCCAGACTTCAGGGCTTGTCGTTCCGTCGTATGCCTTGATGTTTACGAGTTTAAACCCCTCTGGAAATTCGTGATCCAGCACCTCATCGGTGAAGCACAGGGGGTGTGCAGTGCCCTTTTACTTGGATGTGTCGTGGCGTGGATCCGACGCCTGTAGTGATCGGTGTTGATTCCGAGCTGGTAGTCGATCAGTATAGTCGGTTTGGTGGCCGTGATCCTGCGTAGGAACACGTTTCCTAGATCGATAGATGGACCTGGCCATACTAGCTCTTTTGTCCAAGTGCTCACATAGGTCGTGTGTTGACTTGTGTGCGGCGTCATTAGCCGCTCTGTCTCTGCCACGGGGTGGTCGGTCCGGCAAATCAGTCGTATTGGTTTTCAGCGGAATGGGCGCGATAGCCTCGTTGTCGAATTCGGGAAGCAGCTTGCGTTTTGGGTAGCTCTTTGTGTGGCAATCACTGCCTTATATTTCGTCAGTGTCGAGCACTTTGTTCCATCTGTGGTTGAGCGTATCCTGCACGGCTTTAAGCTGTTGCTTCTGCTTCTTCAAGCTCCTTGCGGTGGCAATAAGCCTTTTGTGGAGGTGCTCTTGTTCCAAGTGCTTCTCCGGGATGATGTGTGCATCGTCGTCCGGACAGTTCTCCTCTCCGAAGACAGGTTTATAAGTTTTGTCTTCGGCATCGCTGTAATCGGACAATAGCCCCGGACTGTGTTTGCCGTCTCCTTGCCCGTCGTGCTTCATTGCTGGTTCTGCGGGGTCGTCCTCTTCTTCGGCATCGTCCGAGGTGTTATTCTTTATCATACCAGTGTCGCTGTTTTTGCTATGGTGGGGTTTATAGCGGCGCCGCTGACGTCGGCGCTTTGGCTACTTCTCAGGAGTCGTTGCATCCTTCTGTTCCTCGCCATTGTTTTCTTTGGGTGTGTCCACCACGTATATGTCGTATGATGAGGTGGCTATCCAGCGCCCTGTGGGCGGTGGTTCCTGTTCTTCTCCGGCATCCTCGTTCATACCGTTGACGTCTTCGGAGTCGAAATCAAGCATGTCGTTAAAGTCATCAACAGTGGCTATTAAGTGGGTGGTGGGTGGGTAACGAATTCCTTCGTCGTCTGCTTCCCACTCAAGCTGGACACAGTTCGGCCAAGAGTCTCCTGACAGGGAGAGAGATTTTAATGAATTTAGCACATCGCCCAAGGGCGAGTGCTGAAAGATATCCGCGGAGATAAACTCCATGATCGGTGCCTAGTTAGATCTGATGGGCACGGATGCATGCGGTTCAGAGCCTATGGCCGGAGACATGTCCGAAGGTCCGATGACACGGACCTCATTGGAAGTGGGATCTGTGTTCGGCTCTATCGCCGTTGAGTGTGCGGCCTCCGTGGCGGGGTCCATCCTCCCGTCCTCGGATGTCACGATCTGCACTGGATTTAAAGTCAGGGCAGCTGCAGTTGTGATATCCTCAACACCGTCCGACGACAGATCTAGGTCATACTCACCGCGACTGTAGGGTGCACCTGTCATGGGCTCGAATCTGTCAAAGATCAAGTCTCCGCGGATGTCGGCCGTGTAATTCAGGCTTCCAAACCTGACCTGATGGCCAGGGGCGTAGCTATCGATCTACTCCAGATGGCCAAGCAAGTTGGCCTGCAGTGCAAAGCCACCGAATATGAAGATCTGTCCGGGGAGGAAAACCTCACCCTGGACCGCATCGGTGTAGATGATCAAAGGGGCCATCAAGCCTTATGGTGATGACACAGTGGAACTCTCAATGAAAGCACCAATGTCGGTATCAAAACCGGCGGATCTCGGGTAGGGGTCCCGAACTGTGCATCTAAGGCTAATGGTAACAGGAGGCGAGGGACACGATGTTTACCCAGGTTCGGGCCCTCTCTATGGAGGTAATACCCTACTTCCTGCTTCATTGATCTTGATAATATGAGTATTACAAGAGTTGATCTACCACGAGATCATAGAGGCTAAACCCTAGAAGCTAGCCTATGATTATGATTGTTCTTGTCCTACGAACTAAACCCTCCAGTTTATATAGACAGCGAAGGGGGCTAGGGTTACACATAGTCGGTTACAGAGAAGGAAACCTACATATCCGAATTGCCAAGCTTGCCTTCCACGCAAAGGAGAGTCCCACCCGGACACGGGACGAAGTCTTCAATCTTGTATCTTCATAGTCCAACAGTCCGGCATAAGCATATAGTCCGGCCGTCCGAGGACCCCCTAATCCAGGACTCCCTCAAGCGCCACCACCCCTTGTGGTTATGTGAGATGTGGTGAGGGGGGCTCTCAACCTTTAATGGGCTGGTTTTCCCCCACCCTTTGGCCCATGGGCCCCTCAACAATTGCCGGAGCCCCCCGAAACCCCTTCCGATGACGCTGGTCATCTCCCGGTACCCCCAGAACAATTCCGGACTCCAATACAGTTCATACAACATATCGATCTCCACCTCCGGGAGTTCCTTGTTACGTACGGGATCTCATCCGGGACTCTGGACAACCTTCGGTATCCACCATAATGACTAAACTATACTTATACCGTCACCAAACGTTAAGTGTGTTGACCCAGTGGGTTCGAGAACTATGCAGACATGACCAAGACACCTCTACAGTCAATAATCAACAGTGGGATCTGGATGTCCGTATTGGTTCCTACATATTCTACGAAGATCTTATCGGTCGAACCTCGATGTCAAGGATTCAGCTAATCCCGTATGCAGTTCCCTTTGTCTATCGGTATGTTACTTGCTCGAGATTCGATCGTTGGTATCTCCATACCTAGTTCAATATCATTACAGGCAAGTCTCTTTACGCGTTCGGTAATACAAGATCCTGTGACTAACTCATTGGTCACATTGCTTGCAAGCATATTCTGATGTTGTATTACTGAGTAGGCCCTGAGATACCTCTCCGTCATACGGAGTGACAAATCCCAGTCTTGATACATGACAACTCAACAGACACCCTCGGAGATACCTGTAGAGCACCTTTATAGTCACCCAGTTATGTTGCAATGTTTGGTACACACAAGGCACTCCTTCGGTGTCAGCGAGTTGCATGATCTCATGGTCATTGGAAAATATACTTGACATGCAGAAAATCGAAAGCAATAAACTTGATACGATCATATGCTACATTCATAGTTTGGGTCCTGTCCATCACACATTCTCCTAATGATGTGATCCCGTTCTCAAATGACAACTCATGTCCATGGCTAGGAAACCATAGCCATCTTTGTTCAACGAGCTAGTCCGGCAGAGGCTTACTAGGGACATGTTGTTGTCTATGTATCCACACATGTATTTGAGTTTCTGGTCAATACAATTATAGCATGGATAATAAACTATTACCATGAACAAGGAAATATAATAATAACGGCATATTTCCAATAGCCCCAACCCACAGACATGCAACAAGTGCATAGTTTTCTTGGCTTAGCCAGATTTTATTGTCGCTTTGTGAAGGACTTTAGCACCATTGCTTCTCCTTTGCATACCTTGAGTAAGAAGAATACACCCTTGGTTTGGGGACCATCCCAACATACCGCATCTAATGAACTTAATAATTTGCTTACACATGCTCCCATGCTAGCATTACCCAATTTTGACAAAACTTTTGATGTTCATTGTGATCCTAGCGGTCATGGCATAGGAGATGTGTTAATGCAAGAGAAGCGCCTATTGCTTACTTTAGCGAAAAACTTTCCGGAACGCAACTCAGTTTTCCTATCTATGACAAAGATCTATAGTTTTGCGTGAGTGGGAACATTTTCTTCGCCCCCATGAATTTGTCATTCATACGGACCATGAAACTCTCAAGTATCTTAAGGGTCAAACTAAGTTGAACAAGTGTCATGCTAAGTGGAGCGAATTTATATAATCTTTTCCTTATGTCATCAAGTACATTAAGGGTAAAGAGAACATTGTGGCGGATGCACTTTCCCGCAAATGCATGCTTGTTACTAAACTTGAATTGAATGTTATTGGTTTTGAGCACATAAAAGACTTGTATGTGCATGACCCTACTTTTGCTATTCCTTATGCCAAATGTTTGGCGCATACATCTTGGGAACATTATTACATCAAAGATGATTATCTTATGAGAGCTAACAAACTATGTATCCCTGGGTCTTCTCTTCGTTTGTTACTTTTCCAAGAATCTCATGGAGGAGGACTTACGGGACACTTTGGATGAGACAAGACCTTTGCTACACTCTCAAAGAACTAGTTTTGGCCCAAGATGTTCTGCGACATCTCACGCTTCACCAATGAATGCTCTACATGTCGCAAAGATAAGTCTAAAGCTCAATCCCATGGTATCTATATGCCACTTCCTATTCCGTATTGCCCATGGGAATATACTAGTATGGACTTTGTGCTTGGTTTGCCTCGAACTAGAAATGGCAAAGATTTCATGTTTGTTGTTGTGGACCGATTCTCTAAAATGGCTCATGTCATCCCATGCAGCAAGATATATGATGCTTCACATGTTGCAAATCATTTTTGTAAGGAAATATTGCACCTACATGGAGTGCCCAAGACAATCGTATCGGACCGCGACGTCAAGTTCCTAAGTTACTTTTGGCCAAGCTCAAAATCAAGCTCTTGTTCTCTTCAGCATACCACCCACAAACTAACAGCCAAACGAAGGTCACAAACCGGACACTCTCTACTCTCCTACATGTGTTGTTCAAAAAGAACATCAAGGAGTGGGAGGAATGTTTACCCATCGCCAAGTACTCCTACAATCGAGCACGACACTCTACTACCGGTAAGTCCCCCTTCGAGGGCGCCTACGGTTTCAACCCGTTGTCCCCATTGGACATTCTACCTCTAGCACTGCAAGAGCACATCAACATGGACGCGAGTGCATGAGTGAGCTACCTCAAGAAGATGCATGAAGATACAAGGCACACCATCGAGTGCCAAGTACAACGACTTGCGACCAAGGTCAACACCCACAAGCAACCCATGAAATTCAACATTGGAGATCTTGTGTGGCTACACATTCGAAAGGACCGCTTCCCCAACAAACACAAGTGCAAGCTTCTACCTCGAGCCGACGGACCCTTCCAGTTGCTAGCATGCTACAACAACAACACATACAAGATCAATCTCCCGTGCGACAAGTACAACGCGAGTGACGTATTCGATGTCAAGGATCTCTCTCCCTACCATGGTGATGAGGCTTTCAATCCGAGGTCAGATTTTTCCCAAGGTGGGGAGATGATGCGGAGCATCCCACGGTCATCCCCATGGACCTACCTATGTCTCCCATGACAACACTATGCCAATGAGAAGAGCTCAAGCAAAGGCCATCGAAACTAAAGTGAACTCGCTCCTCTCCGAAATACCACCTTCTACATACAAGACATGGCTACTACCTCAAGCAGAGACCCTATGTGTGATCAGGTACTTGGAGGGAAGCCACGGGAAAACTACGCCCAATGGATAAGACGATGGGGACACCAAGTACAAGGACAAGGAGGAAGAACTGCCTGGAAGCTACAGCCACCGAACGAACGGCGCCTATCGGACATCCGATGCCTGGAGGCACCAGATGGCTAGCCCAAGTCCCAGCCAGCACACGCTCCAGCGGCTGGACGCCCGACAAAGACTTGACGTCCGACACCCCAGCGCCCGGACGCCCGACCACTCCGGACGACCGCGACCACCAGTCTAGTGCGAAAACGTCACAAGAATGAAGGCCACCGGACGGCCAATGCACCGGACGTCTGACCCCGACCGGAAGTCCGACAGACGCACAACACAGCCAAAACTTCAGAAATCTGACACTCACCAAACGTCTAAGCTCACGTGAGACACCGGATGACAGGTAACTATCGGACATCCAACACCTGTGTATGCACTGCATGTTGGGCGGAGGCCCATGTACCCCTTCACCCATGTAGACTATATATGCTCCTCCTCCTCCCTCTTTTTAGGGTTAGCACTTGTGTTTCTCATTTAAGAGATAGAACTATGCTCATCCACTTGTACCCCTCTCATCAAGAGACCGAGACCTCTCCGGAGAAGATCCCCCAAGTGGATTCAAGTCCTCTCACGGGAAGATCCCTCCTGGATTCAAGGCCTCCTCACAGAGATGAACTAGCCACCGCTTGTATCGTCCGTTGTTAACTTCAGATCATGTATCTCTTCGTGTGTTCAGATCTAACACATGTGTAATTGAATCTTGTTGGTTTGAGTGAATCCTCTTGTGTTTCCCCTCGTGTTATTCATGGGATCTGCTCCAATCATGAAAGATCGGGCATCTAGGGTTCTACCATACATCATCCATAGGGTCCATCTCCAATGTCACTCCTCCATTCCCGAGATGTATAATGTTGACAACAAGATGGAAACAACAATGAAAGAATGATCCATCCAATATGCGTACTTGAGGATGGCTCAAGGAGAAGGAGTTCACCTCTACGAGGATGTCGAAAATGTTGGTGTCGCGCATCATGTACGCCTTAACATGACCAAGTTGTCGCATGATGGCACCGCCTTATGAATCGTCCAAAATGAAAGAACAAGACAAACACTCGAAAAAACAAATGAGGTTAGCGGAACTGCAAAACCTATCATTCAAAATGTGAGATACCCAACAAGTGTTATCATCATTCTTATCATAAGAAAGGACAAGGATGCAGGGCATGGTATGTAGGCACAAGATGGTAGCACAACCAAAGGCATTAAGCTCAATCAAGCAAGCATGCGTCACATATAAGATGTCCAAGTCTCCAAGATAAATAAACATAGCATGGTTGCACTCACCACAAGGCAATATGAAAGACGCAACTAATGGAGACAATTGACAATGAGCAAGATAAATTATGTGAGAGGCATGAATATATATGCCATCAACCCAATGAATCGAGCAAGAATGGATCATGGGTGATGCAACATAGCAAGCAATCATAGCGGTCTAGTCTAGCAACATGTGCAAAGATGCAATGTACTAGAGGTAATCATGTCAAGCATGACATGTGTGTAAATAGTGGGCGTGAATAATGCAGATGACATATCGCAAGCATGAAAGCAAGATATGAGCAATGTATCATCTTTGTAGTGGCAAGAAGTCCTACGTAAATAGCAATGGAGCATCGTGACTCTCCCAATACAAGAATCAACAAATAACATGGGTCACAAAGAAATCATGGCAATAGCTACTAGTATATCTACCAAGCATGCAAATACACATAGGAGTAGTATAATGGTGAATCGTGGGAAGATGCAAGCGAGGGTCACAATTGCATGGCAAAGGCATAGAACGAGGTATAACTTGCAAAGTGAACACGCGAAAATGGGCATAATGTGACAAATGGTTAATAGCCCATATCCATGTGAGAGCCAAGTAAAAGGAATGCGCAAAGTCGTTGCATGAAGAGAACGGTGGTAAGCACAATTCACGTGATCCCAAATCATCGTTGCTCTCAAGAGCTCATTTCGTCAACACTTGGGATTGAGAGGTTGACGAGTATATGTGAGTACCTATACAAAACAAAGACAAAGGTAAAATTGTGCATGCATGGTATACGTACACACCATCCATTATGATGCATACGTGCATGTGTTGGTTAGCACAAAATATCCAATGCTCAAATAAATGAGATGCGTGATATAGAAACATGTCATCCATCATGAGACGTTTGTTGTTATGTATAGCATAATGGAGACTCAAATTGTGCAATGCAACATGAGAAATATGTAGAGCATTGTTATTTATGGAATGCATATGTTCCACACAATCATGGGAATCATGCAAAGTATGGAATGCATCAAAATCTTCTAATATGTATGAGGAAACTATGGGGGTCTCCTCATGATCATTAGTGGAAACAACACATGGAGAATATTGACAACATCCAAAACAAGCATATTTGGTTCTATGTGATCATGGCATGGTATAGTAGATGAATTGCGCAAATCATGTAAAGGAAGCATGGCAATATCATCCCATGAAAAAAATGTCAATGACCATCATCTCGTCATCTATGCCATAAGTGCAAATGGGATTTATTTTAATTGGCCAAGCATAGTTACTATGTTGAGATTGAAATGATGCAATATGGGAGTTCTCACTCATAGCATATGACAAGTTTAAAGGGTTGTCAAACATGAAGTGACCAAAAGAATTTTCATATGATATCCTAATAACCGAAAAGTATGGGGGATCGCAACAGTTTTTGAGGGTAGAGTATTCAAACCAAATTTATAGATTCGACACAAGGGGAGCCAAAGAATATTTGCAAGTATTAGTAGCTGAGTTGTCAATTCAACCACACCTGGAGATTAATTATCTGCAGCAAAGTGATCAGTAGCACAGTAATATGATAGTTTTGATACCAGCAGTAATAGTAGAGGTAACAGTAACTATGATAGCAATGATTTTGTAGCAAGTGTAACAGTATCAATAGCAATAGTAACTTAGCAAGAATAATATGTGAAAAACTCATAGGAATCGGTGAATTCGTTGGATGATTCATCATATAACAGTCATAACCTAGGGTGATACAACACTAGATCTAGTTCATAAATATAATGTAGGCTTGTACTCCGTAAATAGTCATACGTGCTTATGGAAAGAACTTGCATGACATCTTTTGTCCTACCCTCCCATGGCAGCAGGGTCCATAAGCAAACTAAGGGATACTAAGACCTCCTTTTAATAGAGAACCGGAACAAAGGATTAACAATTAGTGAATACATGAACTCCTCAAACTACGGTCATCACCGGGAAGTATCTCGACTATTGTCACTCAGGGGTTTGCGGATCATAACACGTAGCAGGTGACTATAACTTGCAAGATCGTATCTAGAACATAGATATATTGGTGAAACATAAATGGTTCATATCTGATTTCATGGCACCCAGGCTCAAAGTGACAAGCATTAAGCATGGTAAAGTCATAACAACATCAATCTCAGAACATAATGGATACTAGGAATCAGTACCTAACAAAACTAACTCAATTACATGATGAATATCATCCAGCTCCCTCACCGACCAGCGATCCTACGAAGGAATTACTCACTCCCGATGGGGGGCATCATGGAATGAGCAATGGAGAAGGGTTGGTGATGATGAAGATCGAAGATTCCCCACTTCAGAGCCCCAAACGGACTCCAGATCTGGCCTCCTGATGAAGAATAGGAGACGGCAGCGGCTCCGTCTCATGAAACGCGATAATTCTTTCTTCTTGATTTTTTCTTTGATAATAGGATTTTATAGCATCGGAGATAGGGTCAGTGGGGCCACCAGGTGGGAACAACCCACCTGGGCACGCCAGGAGGGGGCGCGCCATGGTGGGTTGTTCTCTCCCGGGGGCCCCCTCTAGTGGTTCTTGGCTCCAGTATTTTTCTTGTATTCCATAAAAAATCTCCAAAAAATTTCGTTCCATTCCGAGAACTTTTATTTCTGCACAAAAACAAAACCATGGTAGTTCTGTTGAAAACAGCGTCAATCCGGATTAGTTTCATTCAATTCATGCAAATTAGATTCCAAAATAAGAGTAAAAGAGTTAGGAATAGTAGATACGACGGAGACATATCGTATCCTATAAATCATAGCATCACAACTAGAGGACTCGACATGCTCATCATCATATTCATCATAAATTGGTAAGTCGTGACATGAAGAAGTCGCCCTAGCATGAAGCACGGTAATAGGTGTGTCAACATCATGTAAGCAATTATTGGTAAGATAGTCCACAAGTGGGACCAGAGAAGCACCATTACCTATGTTACCTTTGGAGCGTAGCTCATGTGTTGTAGATGAGGTTTTGAAGACCAAATCGTGGTCATCTTCATCGTGATGGAACCATGTAGGTGGTGCATCTTATTTCACCATGGCCATCAATTTTCCCATTGGAGGGATGGACTTGTCAAGGATTGGCGCTTCGTCTAGTTGGAGATCTAACACCAAAGAAGAGAACACACTCGGAGTAGAGGTTAAGTCGTTAGAAATCATAGTGGCCTCACATGCCCTATCAACTACCTCACTCACTAAGTGTTGTGTCTCACTCACTCCCTCTTGGATGTCCTCACTCATATGGTTGGTGCAGTCACTCAAATGGCTCTCAACCTCAAATAGGATGTGTGGAATGCTCTCATGTGCGGGGGTACTGGTGGTCACTCATCCTCTCATAGGAAATGCTCTCAGTGTCAGGTATGGTGGAGTCACTCATGTCAGTCATGTGGTGGTGGCTCTCCTCACATGGCAATTGGGGCATCTCGTCATATGTGGGGGTCGGAGAGATGTAGGTGCAAATGTCTCCATGCTTAACTCCATTCGCTGCCTAGGTTGAAGGGATAGTCCCATGCTCAACTCCATTCGCCGCCTAGGTTAAAGGGATAGTCCCATGCTCAACTCCATTTGCCACCTAGGTTGAAGGGATAGTCCCATGCTCAACCTCCTCATCCATAACGCCTCCAAAGATGAATGTAGTAGGATGTGGCAAAACATCACTCTGCTCCGAGATCAAAGGGAGGGTCTCGTGTGCGGTCTCGTAGCTTGACTCGGAGTATGAATCCAATATGGGTGCCATCTTCATGTTGTTGAAGAGGTTCATGCTCGTCGTCATGGTCGAAGGGGATTGCCCTTGCTTGACCGTCTTGTCGTCGTCGTCTTCTAAGAGGCCCATATGATGTGGCACCTCATAGCTCGTCTCCATGACTGAAGGGAATTTCCCATGCCCGGCCATCTTCCTTGAGGGGCTTTCGAAGATGGAAGTGCCACCCTCGCTTGTAGGTGGTCGCCTTGTTGTTGAAAATGTCGATATAGACTAACTCACCAGAAGTAGGTGAAGATGTCGTACATCCAAAAGCAAAGATTCCATGATAGAACTTGGCGAATATGCTGAAGTGGTTATTGTAGCCGTAGCTCCGTCTTGGTGGTGCTCATCTCGCGATCTTCTCTTGTGATCATGAAGCTTGGCCTTGGAGTGAAGTAGGGCTTGTTGGAACTTGTACGCTTGCGCTTGGCGAGCATCTTCATGATGATGGTGTCCTTCTCGTGCTTGAGCTCGTAGAAGATGTTGTTCATCGTCATCATGCACATGGTGCTTGGAGGTGACTTGCCCTTTGATAACCCACAAGTGTAGGGGATCGCAACAACTTTCGAGGGTAGAATATTCAACCCAAATTTATTGATTCGACACAAGGCGAGCCAAAGAATATTCTTAAGTATTAGCAGTTGAGTTGTCAATTCAACCACACCTGGATAACTTAGTATCTGCTGCAAAGTATTTAGTAGCAAAGTAGTATGATAGTAATGGTAAAAGTGGCAAAAGTAAAGATAATAGTTTTGTAGGAATTGTAACAGTAGCAACGGAAAAGTAAATAAGCGAAACACAAGATGTGAAAAGCTCGTAGGCATTGGATCAGTGATGGAAAATTATGTTGGATGCAATTCCTCATGTAATAGCTATAACATAGGGTGACACAGAACTAGCTCCAGTTCATCAATGTAATGTAGGCATGTATTCCGAATATAGTCATACATGCTTATGGAAAAGAACTTGCATGACATCTTTTGTCCTACCCTCCCGTGGCAGCGGGGTCCTAGTGGAAACTAAGGGATATTAAGGCCTCCTTTTAATAGAGAACCGGAACAAAGCATTAACACATAGTGAATACATGAACTCCTCAAACTATGGTCATCACCGAGAAGTATCCCGATTATTGTCATTTCGGGGTTGTTGGATCATAACACATAATAGGTGACTAGACTTGCAAGATAGGATCAAGAACTCACATATATTCATGAAAACATAATAGGTTCAGATCTGAAATTATGGCACTCGGGCCCTAGTGACAAGCATTAAGTATAGCAAAGTCATAGCAACATCAATCTCAGAACATAGTGGATACTAGGGATCAAACCCTAACAAAACTAACTTGATTACATGGTAAATCTCATCCAACCCATCACCGTCCAGCAAGCCTACGATGGAATTACCCTCGCACGGCAGTGAGCATCATGAAATTGGTGATGGAAGATGGTTGATGATGATGACGACGACGAATCCCCCTCTCCGGAGCCCCGAACGGACTCCAGATCAGCCCTCCAGAGAGAGATTAGGGCTTGGCGGTGGTCCGTATCGTAAAACGTGATGAAACTTTCTCTATGATTTTTTTTCTCCATGAAACGGAATATATGGAGTTGGAGTTGAGGTCGGTGGAGCATCAGGGGGCCCACGAGACAGGGGGTATGCCCAGGGGGAGGTCGCGCCCCCACCCTCGTGGACCGGGTGTGGGCCTCCTGGCCTTTATTCTTTCGCCAGTATTTTTTATATTTTCCAAACCTTATCTCCATGGATTTTCAGGTCATTCCGAGAACTTTTGTTTTCTGCACAATAAACAACATCATGGCAGTTCTGCTGAAAACAGCATCAGTCCAGGTTAGTTTCATTCAAATCATGCAAGTTAGAGTCCAAAACAAGGGCAAAAGTATTTGGAAAAGTAGATACGTTGGAGACGTATCAACTCCCTCAAGCTTAAACCTTTGCTTGTCCTCAAGCAATGTAGTTGATAAACTGAAAGTTATAAAGAAAATTTTTTAAAAAGACTATTTGCTCTTGTTGTTGTAAATATGTAAAAGCCATCATTCAAGTTTTCAGCAAGTATTATGAAATAACCATACTCACAATAACACCTAGGTCTCACAATTACTCATATCAATGGCATAATTAGCTAGCGAGCCATAATAATGAAACTCGGATGACAACACTTTCTCAAAACAATCATAATATGATATAACAAGATGGTATCTCGCTAGCCCTTTCTGAGACCGCAGAACACAAATGCAGAGCACCTTTAAAGATCAAGGACTGACTAAACATTGTAATTCATGGTAAAAGAGATCCAGTCAAGTCATACCCAATACAAACCAATAGTAATGAATGTAAATGACAGTGTGCTCTCCAGCGGGTGCTTTTTAAAAAGAAGGATGATGACTCAACATAAAAGTAAATAGATAGGCCCTTCGCGGAGGGAAGCAGGGATTTGTAGAGGTACCAGAGCTCGATTTTAAAATAGAGATGAATAACATTTTGAGCGGCATACTTTCATTGTCAACGCAACAACTATGAGATGGCTATATCTTCCATACTACATGCATTATAGGCAGGTCCCAAACAGAATGGTAAAAGTTTATACTCCCCCACCACCAACAAGCATCAATCCATGGCTTGCTCGAAACAACGAGTGCCTCCAACTAACAACAACCCTGGGGGAGTTTTGTTTAATTATATTGATTTGCTTTGATATTTTTGGATCATGGGACTGGGCATCCCGGTTATCGGCCCTTTCTCGTGAATGAGGAGCGGAGTCCACTCCTCTTGAGAATAACCCACCTAGCATGGAAGATACATACAACCCTAGTTGAAACATGAGCTGCTCGAGCATATAAAACAGAATTTCATTTGAAGGTTTGGAGTTTGGCACATACAAATTTACTTGGAACGACAGGTAGATACCGCATATAGGAAGGTACGGTCGACTCATATGGAATAACTTTGGGGTTTAATGAGTTTGGATGCACAAGCAGTATTCCTGCTTAGTACAGGTGAAGGCTAGCAAAAGACTGGGAAGCGACCAACTGAGAGAGCAACAACAGTCATGAACATGCATAAAAATTAATTCACACCGAGTACTAGCATGAGTAGGATATAATCTACCATGAAAATAAATATCATGAAGGCTATGTTGATTTGTTTCAACTACATGCGTGAACATGTGCCAAGTCGAGTCACTCAATTCATTCAAAGGAGGTTACCATCCCATCCTACCACATCACAATCATTTTAATAGCATGTTGGCACGCAAGGTAAACCATTATAACTCATAGCTAATCAAGCATGGCACAAGCAACTATAATCTCTAAATGTCATTGCAAATATGTTTACTTCATAATAAGCTGAATCAGGAATGATGAACTCATCATATTTACAAACACAAGAGAGGTCGAGTTCTTTCATACCAGCTTCTCTCATCTCAATCAGTCCATCATATATCGTCATTATTGCCTTTCACTTGCTCGACCGAACGATATGTATAATAATAATACTGCACGTGCATTGGACTAAGCTGGAATCTGCAACCATTCAACTTAAGAGAGAAGACAAGTAATATGGGCTCTAAGTTAAATAAACAATCATGCATATGAGAGCCACTAAACATATTTAATGTGGTCTTCTACTCTCGACCGCCAAAGGAAAGAAAAGAAAATAAAACTATTTACACAGGAAAGCTCCCAACAAGCAAGAAGAAGAATGAGAAATCTTTTTGGGTTTTCATTTTAATTACTACTACAAGCATGGAAATTAAACTAACTAATTTTTTTGGTTTTTCTCAAGGTTTATCAAACACACAAGAAGAAGGCTAGAAAAAGAAAATTAAACTAGCATGGATAATACAAGGAAAGAGTGTGAGCACCGACAACTAGAATAGTGTGTGAACATGAATGTAAAGTTGGTGAGAAATACGTACTCCCCCAAGCTTAAGCTTTTGGCCTAAGTTGGTCTATTGCCAAGGATAGCATGGCAGATATCCGTAGTTGTAACTGGGGTCGTACTGAGATGTAGCAGCAAATGCCTCCTGAGCTGCGGCATGTTGGCGAGCCGCCGCCGCTCTCCCTTCGTGTTCAAGTGCCTCCTCCCTGGTAACAACATATCTTCCTTTTACCTGGTAATCAAAAAGGAAAGGAGCGGGGAGAGTAACATGGACAGAGCTATGTCTGTCAAAGATTAGTCAATACTAGAGGAATTGTTCATTCCCCAAAAGAAAATGATGTTTGACCATAGCGTCATAATCTAAATAAGCAGGAGGCAACACCATATCCCCCTCTCGTGGGGCAATACCAAGATAATTAGCCACACGGGTCACATAAATTCCTCCAAATAAATCTCCAGCCCTACCATTAATATGCAACCTACGTGCAACTATTGCCCCCAAGTAGTAATCTTTATTACCTAACACAGTGCTCTTGAGGACACAGATACACATATGACATGCTTCATCTTTACCATTAATGCATCTACCAATGAAGAGAGCAAAATAATGTATACTAGAAAAATGAATGCTCCCTATGGTAGCTTGTGCTATATCCCTAGATTCTCCCACAGTAATACTAGCAAGAAAGTATCTAAATTCAGATTTGTGGGGATCATTAACATTGCCCCACTGCGGAAGTTTGCAAGCAGTTGTAAAATCCTCTAAGTCCATGGTATAAGATTTATCATAAATATCAAACAGGACACTTTGAGAATTACGTGAACATTTATATTTAAACCTTCTCACAAATGAATCAGTCAATTGATAGTACTGAGGACACTTATCTTGTAAGAAGTCCTCAAGATCGGCATTACACACATATGCGTCAAATTCATCCTTAAAGCCTGCATTGACCATAAAATCGTCTGATGGCCACTAACAAGCTCGCACTTCTGCGTCCCTCGGTAGTTCATCGTCTTGCTCACGCATAGCAAGCCTGGGTCCTTTCTTTATTGAGGAACCACCTTGATACATTCTCCTAGACATATTTCTTTTTCTGAAATATTTCTTAAATTTTAGTAACTTCAAAATAAAATTGAATAAACCTAAACAAGATTGGTAGCAACTACTCCTACAAGTGCCTAGAGTCTATATCATGCATTAGAATTGCTTGGGACCTCATAAATTTGACATGCAAGCTCAAGAACAGGGTCACCTATGCAGCAAAAATTTGCAATGAATAAAGCACTAGAACAAAAACTAATTGGACCAATGGAGGAGTCACATACCAAGCAACGATCTCCCAAAGCAGTTTTGTGAATGGAGCTTTGAGCAAGGAGATCAAAACAAAATGAGCTAGAACTCGTGCTTGAGCTGGATGGGGATTTTTTTGGGAAGAAGATGGAGTGTGTGGGTGCAGGAATAAGTGGAGGGGGGCCACCGTGGGCCCATGAGACAGGGGGCGTGCCCAGGGGGTCTGGGCGCGCCCTCCACCCTTGTGGCCTGGTGCTTGCCCCTCCTGCAGTGTATTCAGTGCCTAAATCCTCAAATATTTCATAAAAAATCATACTAAATTTGCAGGGCATTTGGAGCACTTTTGTTTTTGGGATACTTTTTATTGCACGGATAAATCAGAAAATAGATAGATAATACTATTTTTGCTTATTTATTCTAAATAACAGAAAGTAAAAAGAGGGTACAGAAGGTTGTGCCTTCTAGTTTCATCCATCCCATGATCATCAAAATGAATCCACTAACAAGGTTGATCAAGTCTTGTTAACAAACTCATACCGAATAACACAGAACCGGAGAAATTTCGAATAACACTAAGTTACCTCAACGGGGATATGAACATCCCCAACAATAAGAATATCATACTTTTTCTTAATAGTAGGAAGAGGAAATTCAAAACCTCCGAGAACAATAGTTGGAACTTTTCCAATAGAATTGATGATATGAACTTGAGATTGTTTCCTCGGAAAGTGTACCGTATGCTCATTACCATTAACATGAAAAGTGACATTGCCTTTGTTGCAATCAATAGCAGCCCCTGTAGTGTTCAAAAAGGGTCTACCAAGGATAATCGACATACTATCGTCCTCAGGAATATCAAGAATAACAAAGTCCGTTAAGATAGTGACATTTGCAACCACAACAGGCACATCCTCACAAATACCGACAGGTATAGCAGTTGATTTATTAGCCATTTGCAAATATATTTCAGTAGGTGTCAACTTATTCAATTCAATCTACGATATAAAGAGAGAGGCATAACACTAACACCGGCTCCAAGATCACATAAAGCAGTCTTAACATACTTTCTTTTAATGGAGCATTGTATAGTTGGTACCCCTGGATCTCCAAGTTTCTTTGGTATTCCACCCTTAAAAGTATAATTAGCAAGCATGGTGGAAATTTCAGCTTCCGGTATCTTTCTTTTATTTGTAATGATATCCTTCATGTACTTAGCATAAGGATTTAATTTAAGCATATCAGTTAAGCGCATACGTAAGAAGATAGGTCTAATCATTTCAGCAAAGCGCTCAAAATCCTCATCATCCTTTGTCTTGGATGGTTTAGGAGGAATGGACATGGGTTTCTGAACCCATGGTTCTCTTTCTCTGTCGTGCTTCCTAGAAACAAAGTCTCTCTTATCATAACATTGATTCTTTGATTGTGGGTTATCAAGATCAACAGCAGGTTCAATCTCTACTTCATTATTTTTGCTAGATTGAGCATCAACATGAACATTATCGTTAACACTGGCACTAGGTTCATGTTCATCACCTGATTGTGTTTCAGCATCAGGAATAGAAATATCATTGGGATTCTCATGTGTGTCTACAACAGGTTCACTAGAAGCATGCAAAGTCCTATCGTTTTTCTTTTTCTTCTTTTTAGAAGAACTAGGTGCATCTAAATTATTTCTCTGAGAATGCTGCTCTATTCTCTTAGGGTGGCCTTCAGGATACAAAGGTTCCTGAGTCATTCTACCAGTTCTAGTAGCCACTCTAACAACAAAGTCATGTTTATTATTTAATTCATCAAGCAAATCATTTTGAGCTTTAAGTACTTGCTCACCTTGAGTGGTAACCATAGAAGCATATTTGCTAATGAGTTTAAGTTCACCTTTGACTCTAGCCATATAATCACTCAAGCGTCCTATCTCGAAAGAATTATTCTTTAATTCTCTACCAGCATAAGCATTAAAACTTTCTTGTCTAGCCATAAAGTCATCAAATTCATCTAAGCATGGGCTATGTAATTTAATAGACGGGATTTCAGCTTTATCATATCTATAGAGAAAATTTACCTTTACTACCTGTGTCGGGTTATCAAGACAATGTGTTTCTTCGACAGGCAGTATATTAAGACCATGTATTTCTTCAATAGGTGGTAAATTCTTAACATCTTTAGCTTTAATACCTTTTTCTTTCATTGATTTCTTTGCCTCTTGCATATCTTCAGGACTAAGAAATAAAACACCTCTCTTCTTTGGAGTGGGTTTAGGAACAGGCTCGGGAGTTGGCTCAATTGGTTCAGGAATTGCCTCAGGAATTGGCTCAGGGAGAGTCCAATTATTTTCATTAGTCAACATATTATTCAATAGTAATTCAGCTTGGTCGACTGTTCTTTCCCTGAAAACACAACCAGCAATACTATCCAAGTAGTCCTTGGAAGCATCGGTTAGTCCATTGTAAAAGATAGCAAGTATTTCATTTTTATTAAGAGGATGATCAGGCAAAGTGAGGGAGTCCTGGACTAGGGGGTGTCCGGACAGCCGGACTATCATCGTCCGCCGGACTCCAAGACTACGAAGATACAAGATTGAAGACTCCGTCCCGTGTCCGGATGGGACTTTCCTTGGCGTGGAAGGCAAGCTTGGCGATACGGATATGTAGATCTCCTACCATTGTAACCGACTCTGTGTAACCCTAGCCCTCTCCGGTGTCTATATAAACCGGAGGGCTTTAGTCCGTAGGACAACATACATTACAACAATCATACCATAGGCTAGCTTCTAGGGTTTAGCCTCCTTGATCTTGTGGTAGATCCATTGTTGTACTACCCATATCATCAATATTAATCAAGCAGGACGTAGAGTTTTACCTCCATCAAGAGGGCCCGAACCTGGGTAAAAACATCGTGCCCCTCGTTCCTGTTACCATCCGCCTAGACGCACAGTTCGGGACCCCCTACCCGAGATCCGCCGGTTTTGACACCGACATTGGTGCTTTCATTGAGAGTTCCTCTGTGTCGTCACCAATAGGCTTGATGGCATCTTCAACCAACAACGCTGTCCAGGGTGAGACTTTTCTCCCCGGACAGATCTTCGTATTCGGCGGCTTCGCACTGCGGGCTAATTCACTTGGCCATCTGGAGCAGATCGAAAGCTACGCCCCTGGCCGTCAGGTCAGATTCGGAAGCCTAAACTTCACGGCCGATGTCCGCGGAGACTTGATCTTCGACGGACTCGAGCCACAGCCAAGCGCGCCGCACTGTGACGACGGGCATGATCTAGCTCTGCCACCGAACAGTGCCTTGGTGGCCGCACACGAGTCCGCTTCGGCCATCAGTCCGGAGCCGATCGCCCAGATCGAGGGCCAGTGGATAGACGCCGCCCCGGGGGCTTCAACATCCACGGCGATGGAGCCGAACACTAATCTTGTCCCCTGCGAAACTCGTGATTCCGAGGCGCCGGACTCCTTGCCGGACTCCGAACCTCCCGCGCCCCTACCAATCGATTCGGATTGGGCGCCGGTTATGGAATTCACCGACGCGGACATCTTCCAATACTCGCCTTTTGGCGATATCCTGAATTCACTAAAGCATCTCTCGTTATCAGGAGAGTCCTGGCCGGACTATGGCCAGGATGGTTGGGGTGCGGACAACGAAGAAATTCAGAGCCCACCCACCACCCACTTTGTAGCCACTGTCGATGATCTAACCGACATGCTAGACTACGACTCCGACGACATTGACGCTATGGACGATGATGCCGGAGACGAACAGGAACCAGTGCCTACAGGGCACTGGAAGACCACCTCGTCGTACGACATATATATGGTGGACACCCCAAAAGACGGGGACGGCGAAGAAGCAGCGGAGGCAGACTCTTTAAAGAAGCAGCCCAAACGCCGGCGTCAGCGGCGCCGCTCTAAATCCCGCCACAACAAGAATGGAGATTCCGGCACAGGAGATAATAATACTCCAGAGAGTGCCGAAGACAATCCCCTCCAGCAAGACTCAGCGCAGGAGGATGCAGAAGCAAGCCCTCACGAGAGGGCGGCAGACGAAGAGGTTGAGGATCATAACTATATGCCTCCCTCCGAAGACGAAGCAAGCCTCAACGATGATGAATTCGTCGTACCTGAGGATCCCGTCGAACAAGAGCGCTTCAAGCGCAGGCTTATCGCCACAGCAAACAGCCTAAAGAAAAAGCAGTAACAGCTTCAAGCTGATCAGGACCTGCTGGCCGATCGATGGACCGAGGTCCTCGCGGCCGAAGAGTATAAACTCGAACGCCCCTCTAAAAGTTACCCAAGACGCAAGCTGCTCCCCCGATTACAGGAGGAAGCATACATACCTCCATCACCAGTGCACGATATGGCTGACCGACCACCCCGTGGTCGTGACAGAGAGGCATCTAGGCCCCCAGCCAAGACCGTACCCCGGCATCACTCCAAAAGTACGAAGCCAAGAGGGAACGCGCCGGACTTGCGAGACATATTGGAGTACAAAGCAAGGCCATCCAGATCCATCTACGGATCACGTGGGCGCCCCACGACCCATGACGAATACCGTCGCGCCGGATACAATAAACCCGGCCGGGCCGAACACAGCAGACAACGCTCCCTCGAGCTGCGTCGCGATATTGCTCAATACAGAGGCGCCGCACACCCGCTATGCTTCACTGACGAAGTAATGGATCATCAGATCCCCGAAGGGTTTAAACCCGTAAACATTGAATCTTACGATGGCACAACAGACCCCGCGGTTTGGATCGAAGACTATCTTCTCCACATCCATATGGCCCGCGGCGACGATCTCCATGCCATCAAGTATCTCCCACTCAAGCTTAAAGGACCAGCTCGGCATTGGCTAAACAGCTTGCCCGCAGAGTCAATTGGGTGCTGGGAAGACCTGGAAGCCGCATTCCTCGACAACTTCCAGGGCACGTATGTGCGACCACCAGACGCCGATGACCTAAGCCACATTATTCAGCAGCCAGACGAATCGGCCAGACAATTCTGGACACGGTTCTTGACAAAGAAAAACCAAATCGTCGACTGTCCAGATGCAGAGGCCCTTGCAGCCTTCAAACATAACATCCGGGATGAATGGCTAGCCCGGCACCTGGAGCAGGAAAAGCCGAAATCCATGGCAGCCCACACATCGTTAATGACCCGCTTTCGCGCGGGAGAGGACAGCTGGCTAGCCCGCAGCAACAATCTCCGTAAAAATTCTGGCAGTCCGGATACTAAGGACAACAACGGCAGGTCACGTCGAAACAAAAACAAACGCTGCATTAACGGTGACGATAAGGAGGATACGGCAGTCAACGCCAGATTCCGAGGCTCTAAACCCGGTCAGCGGAAGAAGCCATTCAAAAGAACCACTCCGGGTCTGTCCAATCTAGATCGAATACTCGACCGCTTATGCCGGATACATGGCACCTCTGAAAAGCCAGCTAACCACACAAATAGAGATTGCTGGGTGTTCAAGCAGGCCGGCAAGTTAATTGCCGAAAACAATGACAAGGGGCTAAACAGCGACGACGAGGAAGAGACCCGACCTCCGAACAATAGAGGACAGAAGGGTTTTCCCCCACAAGTGCGGACGGTGAATATGATATACCCGACCCACATACCCAAGAGGGCGAGGAAACGCGCACTAAGGGACGTCTATGCGATGGAGCCAGTCGCCCCGAAGTTCAATCCATGGTCCTCTTGTCCGATCACTTTCGATCGAAGAGACCATCCGACCAGCATACGCCATGGCGGATTCGCCGCATTGGTTTTAGACCCAATCGTCGATGGATTTCACCTCACGAGAGTCCTGATGGACGGCGGCTGTAGCCTGAACCTGCTTTATCAGGATACAGTGCGCAAAATGGGCATAGACCCATCAAGGATTAAACCTACAAAGACAACCTTTAAAGGTGTCATACCAGGAGTGGAAGCCAACTGTACAGGCTCAGTCACACTGGAAGTGGTCTTCGGATCCCCGGATAATTTTCGGAGCGAAGAGTTAATCTTCGACATAGTCCCGTTTCGCAGCGGTTATCACGCTCTGCTCGAACGAACCGCGTTTGCAAAATTCAACGCGGTGCCGCATTATGCATACCTAAAGCTCAAGATGCCATGACCTCGTGGAGTCATCACGGTCAATGGGAATACGGAACGCTCCCTCTGAATGGAGGAACATACAGCGGCTCTCGCGGCAGAAGTACAGAACAGCCTTTTAAGGCAATTCTCGAGTCCGGCCGCTAAAAGGCCGGAGACAGCAAAACGCGCCCGGAGCAATGCTAACCAAGACCACCTGGCGCGATCAGAGCACGCGTAGCAATGCGGCCCCAACCCTCGCCCGCGCATGATCGCAAGAATAACACTCCGCGTACATCATTATGCTTTGGAGATACCATGGGCACAGGGGAAGGGGCACGATCGCAACGGACCCAGAGTGCGGTTCGACCACACCGGGGGCTCGCAAGTGTGCCCCCCTTTTTTTTATTTTTTATTTACCTTCTTTGTGTACACAGGACTCCGTTAACCAGAGGCCCTGTTCGGCGATGAACCTGCTGAACTCATGATGCAACAGTCAGGGACGAAAGAAGGCTGCGACGAACACTCAGGTGGTCTCAATTACGAGCATTAAATTCGATTATATACACCAAGTCCGCAGCTCACCCCTGAAGGGGGACATGTTTACTTAGTCCAAATCCCTTGCTTACCGCACTATTTGTATCAATCCGCACTCATAGCAGATTTCCTTTAATAAATAATGCAGCACTTTTCGACTGCAATTACATCACCTTTTTATTTATATGTTCATTACATGACATCTTGCACCCGTATATTTTGGTACGGCCGAATACACCAGGGGCTTCTGTTCCCCAAATTATGGTGTGATAAAGTCTGAACACTTTCATAAGTGCGGCACCCCGAACTTATAGCATTATATGAATCAGCTCCAAATCATGTCTTGGGTCAATAGTTGGGTTTGCCCGGCTCCCACGTTTTGGTGCTTTACGTTCCGTTCTATCGGCTAAGGTGGCACTGGGAGAACCACTGCGATTGCGCCCCGGTTGAGCCGGGCGAGCGCCTCAGTGGAGAAAGCTAAAACTGACTGGCATGATAAGGCGAGAGACTGGTCGCTGTTCGAGAGGTTTTTTCGGGTCCTTAAAGACTCACGCCGCTTCGAGCGAAGTTCCGGACAATGTCCGACGAAGGCGTGGATAGCGCCCCGGATTCGGTCTTCCGAATTCCAGGGGCTTCGCTGAAATTTAAAATTATAGAATTCTATGGCTAAGTGAGAGTGTTAAAGCATTATAAGTCCGGTTGCCTTGTTCGTTGTGTTGAGCGCCTCCCTAGATGGACCCAAAAATGGGAACAAGAGTGCTCAAGTTTATCCCGAACACCCCAGCACTCGTGGCTTGGGGGCTGAAGCCAACGACTTGCCATCTCTCAGATTTTATAAACGGCCGCACAGAAGGTAATATTTTAAATTAAACAAGCGTTGCTTAAACGCGCACATGAACAAAGTTTCAGCGCGCAGGATAATACATAACGAGTTTACTCAAAGATTACATTTCGGGGGCACTCATCCGCAATATCGCGGGCTCCCTTCAGGACAGTTTTATAATACATCTCGGGCGTGCGATACTCCTTGCCTGGTGGCGGTGGGTCCGTGAGAAGCTTCTCCGCATCCAACTTGCCCCAATGCACCTTTGTGCGGGCAAGGGCCCGATGAGCACCTTCAATACAGGCGGAGCACTTGATGACCTCCACCCAGGAGCACGCATCCACCAGCCGCTGCACGAGGCCCAAGTAGCTTCCAGGCATGGCATGTCCAGGCCACAGCCGGACTATGAGAGCCTTCATGGCCCCCTCAGCTACCTTGTGGAGTTCGACCAGCTGCTTCAGCTGGTCGCTTGGGGGCACCGGATGTCTGGCCTCAGCATACTGAGACCAGAAGACCTTCTCCGTTGAGCTCCCCTCCACGCCACGATAGAATGCGGCGGCATCGGACGCACTACGCGGCAGATCTGCAAACGCCCCTGGAGAGCTCCGAACACGGGTAAGTGTAAGGTAGTTTACATTAACATGCCTGCTTTGCATGAAAAATGCCTTACCCGCCGCTATCTTCTTTATATCCTCAACCTCCTGAAGGGCCTTATGGGCCTCGGCCTTGGCGGACTTGGCACTTTCAAGAGCCGAGGCAAGCTCGGACTCTCGAGTCTTGGAGTCATGCTCCAAACTCTCATGCCTCTCCATGAGAGCCTGGAGCTCTTGCCGTACTTCCGCCACCCGTGCCTCCTTCTTCTCTCGTTCCTCCCGCTCCGCGGCCGCACTGCGTTCGGCCGCGGACACGGCCTCCTTCAGGGCTGCCACCTCGTTCGTGGCCCCTGCAATACCCATATTATCCTTGTTAATTTATTGCAACCAAAATCCTTTTCTGTAAGGTAACCATTCAAAGTGGTGTGACTCACCTTCTTTGTCCTCGAGCTGCTTCTTGGCATGGCCGAGCTCTTGCTCGGACCGCTCGAGATCCTTTTTCAGCACATCGACCTCCGCCGTTAGTGCGGCAGAGGTCAGCAGCGCAGCTTGCAAACCCATATGGACATATTTTACGCAACCCTGCGTATATCTTGTTAGATCCTCAGTCCGGCTTTTTCTTTCCGAACACCGAACTGAGCATCAGGGGCTACTGTCTATGCGGTATTACATTACATTATTTTAACTTCTTACCTCAAAGCCTGTTAGAAGGCTGCTCCAGGCTTCGGTCAGCCCGCTTTTGGCGAGCTGAACCTTTTGAATCACCGCACTCATGATAGTGCGGTGTTCTTCCTCGATGGAAGCGCCTTTAAGCGCCTCCAACAAGTTATCCGGCGCCTCCGGTTGGATGGAGGCCGCCGGCGTCACGGTCTTGCCCTTCTTTCGAAGGGGCCGCTTGCCGGACTCTGGAACCACTGCGGGTTCCGATGTAGAGTCTGGCGCAAAGTCTGGGAGGCTGCCTGACGGCGCCTCCGGAGCCTCCTCCTGATGGTTTCCTCTCTGGGATCCCACCTCGGCGTCCTCGTCGGCGCGTGGGGTAGAGGCGGTCGGAAGTGAATCCACATCCGACGGGGCCAACGACCCGCTCGATGAGTCGGGGAGATCGTCATCGGCCGGACTACGGACAGAACGCGGCGTTAGAAGGACACTACGCAACATAAAATATATTGCATATCAAGGATCCGGATACTTACGATCTCGCCGGACGCCTGGCCCTTGGAGGCCACTCATCCTCGCCAACGCTGGTGTTGGCGAAACTGTCCGGGGGGATAGTTCTCCCCCTCTTGGACCCTTCGGCCTCCCCTATTGGGGAAGCCTTCCTCTTCTTCTCTCCCCCCTCCGGGAGAGAGTACTCCTCCTCCTCCTCGTCTTCGGGGGAGGAGTCCGCGTCGTCGTCAGACGCCTGATTGCGGGAACTCTTTCGAGTCCCCGCGGCCACCTTCTTGGCCTTCTTCTCCGGCACCACGTGCGGTGCCGGAACCAGCAGCCCTGCTAAACGGGCGTCCACTGGGTCTTCTGGCATGGGAGTCGGGCTGATAAGCTGCCTGGCCTTCTCCATCCATTCCTGTCAAAGGAAAGGAAGGGATGAAACCCTCTTATAATCAATTCGATTACTACAAAGTGTCCCATAATGGGGTTGAATCACTTACCTCATCAGTTGGATGCTGCGAGCTGAATCCGCGATCTTCCGTCGCGGATACGGGGGCTTCGGCGCCCTTAAACAGCACCCTCCAGGCGCCTTCGTATGTCGTATCAAAGAGCTCTCTCAGCGCCTGGTGCTGTTCCGGATTGAACTCCCACAGATTGAATGCCCGTTCTTGGCATGGGAGAATCCAGCGGATGAGCATGACTTGGACCACGTCGACGAGCCTGAGCTTATTGCTCACCAGCTTCTGGATGCAGGCTCGGAGTCCAGTCACCTCCTTCGGATCGCCCCACAGCAAGCCCTTCTCTTTTCCAGGAGGTGAGATGCGTGGGGACGCCAGATCTAAACTCGGGGGCCGCCGCCCATGTAGGCTTGCGCGGCTCGGTGATGTAGAACCACCCCGATTGCCACCCCTTGACGGAGTCCACGAAGGCCCCTTCGAGCCAAAGGACGTTGGGTAATTTACCCAACATGGCGCCTCCGCATTCCGCTTGCGTGCCCTTCACAACCTTCGGCTTGACATTGAAGGTCTTGAGCCACAGGCCGAAGTGGGGCCGGATGCAGAGGAAGGCCTCGCACACGACGATGAACGCCGAGATGTTGAGGATGAAGTTTGGCGCCAGATCGTGGAAATCCAGGCCGTAATAGAACATGATCCCCCGGACGAATGGATGGAGCGGAAAGCCCAGTCCGCGGAGGAAGTGGGGATGGAAGACGACCCTCTCATGAGGCCCAGGGGTAGGGACGAGCTGCCCCTCGTCGGGCAGCCGATGCGCGATATCGCCGGAGAGATATCCGGCGCTGCGCAGCTTGGTGATGTGCTCCTCCTTAACGGTGGAGGCCAACCACTTGCCTCCCGCTCCGGACATATTCGGAGAAGGTCGAGGCGAGATGCGCGAACTTGGGCGTTGGAGCTTGAGTGCGCGGAGATGGATAAGCAAAGGAGGAAGAAGGCGTAGGTGAGAAGGCGAATCCTTATCCCTTATATATAGACGGACGAAAACTATGCGTCCCCCATCGGCCTGGTAAAACTCGCTTATCTCCCAAGCGCCACCATCAATGGCGCGGTTGGGTTACCCACGTCCGTAATGATGAGAATCCCGGAATAAGGGGAACACGACCTCTGCTTCGACAAGACGTGCCAAGGAAACCGCCTCGCTAAACGTGCTGAGGTGGTACAGTAAAAAACGATTCAAGTAAAAGCCTGGTAGCGGTGTGATGTCACGCCGCATAATACGTCAGCAGATCGAACTGGTGTACATTTTATTCTCTCTATGGTGGAATGTGGAATTTATTTTGCAGAGCCGGACACTATCCTGGTGTTCATGATCTTCTCTGGATTATTCAAGGGAGGAACCCGCCTTGCAATGCCGAACATTATGCGCGCCGGACTAATCGTCATTGAAGCCTGGTTCAGGGGCTACTGAGGGAGTCCTGGACTAGGGGGTGTCCAGACAGCCGGACTATCATCGTCCGCCGGACTCCAAGACTACGAAGATACAAGATTGAAGACTCCGTCCCGTGTCCGGATGGGACTTTCCTTGGCGTGGAAGGCAAGCTTGGCGATACGGATATGTAGATCTCCTACCATTGTAACCGACTCTGTGTAACCCTAGCCCTCTCCGGTGTCTATATAAACCGGAGGGCTTTAGTCCGTAGGACAACATACATTACAACAATCATACCATAGGCTAGCTTCTAGGGTTTAGCCTCCTTGATCTCGTGGTAGATCCACTCTTGTACTACCCATATCATCAATATTAATCAAGCAGGACGTAGGGTTTTACCTCCATCAAGAGGGCCCGAACCTGGGTAAAAACATCGTGTCCCTCGTTCCTGTTACCATCCGCCTAGACGCACAGTTCGGGACCCCCTACCCCAGATCCGCCGGTTTTGACACCGACACAAAGCATTAAGTAATCGGAGAAGCCTCCCCCAAGCTTGTGGGAGACTCTCTTCTTTGATTTACACAAAATTATATATTTCCCGCAAGGCAGCTTGTTTCTTATGAGCAGGGAAATATTTAGCAGAGAAGTAATAAATCATATCCTGGGGATTACGCACACAACCAGGATCAAGAGAATTAAACCAAGTCTTAGCATCACCCTTTAATGAGAACTAAAATATCTCAAGGATATAATAATAGCAAGACTTCTCATCATTAGTAAACAGGGTGGCTATATCATTCAACTTGGTAAGATGTGCCACAACAGTTTTAGATTCAAGGCCATAAAAAGGATCAGATTCAAGCAAAGTAATAATCTCAGGATCAACAAAGAATTCATAATTCTTATCAGTAACACAGATAGGTGAAGTAGCAAAAGCGGGGTCAGGTTTCATTCTAGCATTAAGAGATTGCCGCTTCCATTTAGCTAATAATTTCTTAAGATCATATCTATCTTTGCAAGCAAAAATAGCTCTAGCAGCTTCCTCATTCATAACATAACCCTCAGGAATAATAGGTAATTCATAATCAGGGGGAGAACTTTCATCATCACTATCATCAATAATAGCATCTTCAATAATTTCATTCTCTCTAACCCTAGCAAGTTGTTCATCAAGAAATTCACCTAATGGAAAAGTAGTATCACGCACAGAAGTAGTTTCATCATAAGTATCATGCATAGCAGAAGTGGCATCATCAATAACACGCGACATATCAGAATTCATAGCAGTAGCAGGTTTAGGTGTCGCAAGCTTACTCAAAACAGAAGGAGAATCTAGTGCAGAGGTAGATGGCAGTTCCTTACCTCCCCTCGTAGTTGAGGGAAAAATCTTGGTTATTTCGTCTTTCAAGTTCCTCATAGTGATCAACAGATATAAATCCCAAGTGACTCAAAGAATAGAGTTATGCTCCCCGGCAACGGCACCAGAAGTTAGTCTTGATAACCCACAAGTGTAGGGATCGCAACAGCTTTCGAGGGTAGAGTATTCAACCCAAATTTATTGATTCGACACAAGGGGAGCCAAAGAATATTCTTAAGTATTAGCAGTTGAGTTGTCAATTCAACCACACCTGGATAACCTAGAATCTGCAGCAAAGTATTTAGTAGCAAAGTAGAATGATAGTAATGGTAACAGTGGCAAACGTAAAGATAATAGTTTTGTAGGAATTGTAAAAGTAGCAACGGAAAAGTAAATAAGCGAAACACAAGATGTGAAAAGTTTGTAGGCATTGGATCAGTGATGGATAATTATGTCGGATGCGATTCCTCATGTAATAGCTATAACATAGGGTGACACAGAACTAGCTCCAGTTCATCAATGTAATGTAGGCATGTATTCCGAATATAGTCATACGTGATTATGGAAAAGAACTTGCATGACATCTTTTGTCGTACCCTCCCATGGCAGTGGGGTCCTAGTGGAAACTAAGGGATATTAAGGCCTCCTTTTAATAGAGAACCAGAACAAAGCATTAGCACATAGTGAATACATGAACTCCTCAAACTATGGTCATCACCGAGAAGTATCCCGATTATTGTCACTTCAGGGTTGTCGGATCATAACACATAATAGGTGACTATAGATTTGCAAGATAGGATCAAGAACTCACATATATTCATGAAAACATAATAGGTTCAGATCTGAATTCATGGCACTCGGGCCCTAGTGACAAGCATTAAGCATAGCAAAGTCATAGCAACATCAATCTCAGAACATAGTGGATACTAGGGATCAAACCCTAACAAAACTAACTTGATTACATGGTAAAACTCATCCAACCCATCACGCACTGTGAGAGCATCATGAAATTGGTGATCGATGATGGTTGATGATGACGACGGCGACGAATCCCCCTCTCTGGAGCCCCGAACGGACTCCAGATCTGCCCTCCCGAGAGAGATTAGGGCGGCTCCACATTGTAAAACGCGATGAAACTTTCTCTCTGATTTTTTTTCTTTGTGAAATGGAATATATGGAGTTGGAGTTGAGGTCGGCGGAGCATCAGGGGGCCCACGAGACAAGGGGCGCGCCCAGGGGGGACGGCACGCCCCCCATCCTCGTGGACAGGTTGTGGGCCCCCTGGCCTTGATTCTTTCGCTAGTATTTTTTATATTTTTGAAAACTTATCTCCGTGGATTTTCAGGTCATTCCGAGAACTTTTGTTTTATGCACAATAAACAACATCATGGCAGTTCTGCTGAGAACAGCGTCAGTCCGGGTTAGTTTCACTCAAATCATGCAAGTTAGAGTCCAAAACAAGGGCAAAAGTGTTTGGAAAAGTAGATACGTTGGAGACGTATCACCCTTCATGACGACGTTGATCATGATTGTGACGGTGGTCATCATGAGGACGTGGACGTGGACGAATTGCGCTTGCATCGTTTGTGCGCTCCGAAGATGGTAGACTCGCTCGCCACTGCCTTGAAGATGACGAAGGGGAAGAAGACTTGTAGTTGTCCATCATATCACCTAGTTGATCCTTGAGCTCGTCCAACTTGTCATCGATGAAGTCCCTTTTCCTTGCTTCGGAGTGTCGTATGTCGATGGCGAGGTTGTCGATGCGCTTTCGCAAGGTACATTGTACACCTTGCATTTCTTGTTGTAGTCCGTAGTGAAAAGTGTTGATGTAGTTGTTCGCACCATCGTTGTTGAAGCCGGAGATGAAATGCTTTGCCTATCCATCACAAGACTCTATCAAAAAATGAGTTGGAGAAAGAGAAGAACTAGACCAAATGTAACTTACCCGATGTTGAAAATGGATCAGTGATCACTCTATATAGTTTAGTAAGGAAATAACACAATTGTACCAGATCTTTTCAATTCTCACACCTAGATAATAAGGCTTATGGAGTAGCTTGGTGAGGATAGGGGCACAAAAATTTGATGGAAATGTTAGCAAGAGTCAATAATGTTGAAAGAGCTTCACAAATTCGCAAATGTAACAAGTAGACCAATAGAATTGTGGGCACACAAAACACACACACAAATGGATAAATGTGGTTGTGTGACCAAGGATTGAGCGGAAAATGTGGAATCCATGGAAAATGCTCTTGTCGCACAACACTAGAGAGATGCTAGCCGATTGCTCAATAGGCTATGTGAGACAAAATGTAGCGACTTCCTATCACAAGTATGCTATGTATGTATGATGTTCCGGTGCTTTAGCGAAGATGATCGAGTATGATATCATATGATATATTGTGATGCACTATGATACAATGCTGTGGTTCTTGCTTACAAGCTTCTTTGTGTTTCTATTTTGCTTAAAAGCTTATTCTCTTTTTTTATATGGCTACTATGCAAAATGCACAAACCAAGATAGCAATTGTGTATATGTGATAACCCACAAGTATAGGGGATCGTTTGTAGCCTTATTCGATAAATAAGAGTGTCAAATCTAACGAGGAGATAAAGGCAGAATAGATATTCCCTCAAGTTCTATCGACCACCGATACAACTCCACACACACCTGACATTTGCTTTACCAGAAACAAGTATGAAACTATTTTGCAAGAATAAAACTACGAGTACTTTGCGAGAATAAAACTACAAATAAATTGCAAGGTAATAAAAGTGGATAGCTTTTGTCAACAAGAAAGTCATTTGTCCCTAGGCAATCGATAACAAGTACTGGTAACCATTCTTGCAATTTTATATGAGGGAGAGGCATGATCTAAAATACTTTATCTACTTGGATCATATGCACTTATGATTGGAACTCTAGCAAGCATCCACAACTACTAAAAATCATTAAGGTCGTGAAACCCAACCATATAATAAAGTATCAAGTCCTCTTTACTCCTATACGCCATGACCCACTTATCCACGTTTAGGCTGCTGTCATCCCCTGCAAAAATAACAATAAGAAAACCATGAACATATTGCAACACCCTAGAGCGGGGGCCCCTCATGTTTGCACGAGACGGAGGGCACCGTACGACAGCACCATAAATAAAATATACAATCATACCAACCAAGATCACGATTAACCCATAGGACAAAACGGATCTACTCAAACATCATAGGATAACCATAGATCATTGGGACATAATATACGGAGTTAAGCACCATGGTTAAGTAGAGATTACAGTGGGGAGAAGGGGTGTTACACTGATGCATAGAGGGGGAGAGAGTTGGTGTTGACGGTAGCAAGATTGTTGGTGTAGATCGCCGTCACGATCCTAGCCCCGGTGGCACTCCGGCGCCACCGGGAGAGAGGGGGAGAGCCCCCCTCCTCCTTCTTCTTCTTCTTCCATGGCCTCCCCCTAGATGGGAGGAGGGTTTCCCTCTAGTCCATGCCCTCCATGGTGGCGAGGGGCAGGAGCCCCTCCGAGATTGGGTCTCCCTCTCTGTTCTCTTCTGTTTCGCGTTCCCAGATCTGGCCCTTCATGATTTCTTAAATTCCCGAAGATCCGTAACTCCGATTGCGCTGATCTTTTTACATGATTTTTTCAGATATAAGCTTCCTTGCGCCCGAAGAATAGCTCCAAGCAACGTTCGAGGAGGGCACGATACACCAGGGCGCGCCAGGGCCCGGTAGCGCGCCCTGGTGAATTGTGGTGGCCTCGGGCCTCCATTTATGTTGATTCCACCTCCTAAAATTCGCAAATATTCAAAAATAATTCTTCGTAGAGTTTCGTCACGTTTGGACTTCATTTGATATGGATATTCTGCGATACAAAAACATGCAATAGACAGGAATTGGCACTGGGCACTAGATAAGTAAGTTAGTCCAAATAAATCATATAAAAAGTTGCCAAAAGTATGTGAAAGTTGTATAATATTGGCATGAAACAATAAAAAATTATAGATACGATGGAGACGTATCAGCATCCCTAAGCTTAATTCATGCTCGTCCTCGAGTAGGTAAATGATAAAAAAGATAATTTTTTATGTGGAATGCTACCTAGCATAAACTTGATCATATATCTAGTCAAGGCATGAATATTAAGACAAAAGTGATTCAAAGCAATAATCTATAATTTGACATAGAGACATCAATATCCCAACAAACAATCATGTCTTTCATAATATCAATGCTAAAGAACGTTATCCCTACAAAATCAAATAGTCTTGTCATGCTCCGTCTTCCTAACACAGAGTATAAATCATGTACTATCCCGATGTTAGCCAAGCAATTGGTTCATAATTTTTTAACGCGCTTCAGCTTTTTCAACCCTCACGCAATACATGAGCGCAAGCCATGGATATAGCACTATGGGTGGAATAGAGTATGATGATAGGGGTAAATATAGAGAAGACAAAAAAGTATGAAAGTCTCACATCAACGCGGCTAACCAACGGGCTATGGAAATGCCCATCAATTGATATCAATGCAAGGAGTAGGGATTGCCATGCAACGAATTCACTAAGAGCTATAAGTGTATGAAAGCTCCATATGAAAACTAAGTGGGTGTGCATCTAATCCTATAACGAAATATTCTGACTAGTATATGGAAGTGACAACATATGAGACTCTGCAGATGAAAACCATGGTGCTACTTTGAAGCACAATTGTGGTAAAGGATACTAACAATGCACCTTCTCTCTTTGTTTAGTTTTTCTTTTTCTTATTTTCTTTCTCTTTTTTTCTTTTTTTTCCTTTTTTTCTTTTTCTTTGTTTTTCTCTTTTCTCTCTCATTGTCCGGAGTCTCATCGCGACTTGGGGGGAATCATAGCCTCCATCATCCTTTTCTTACTGGGGCACTACTCTAAAAATGAATAATGACGATCATCACACTTCTACTTACTTATAACTCAAAAGAAATAAAAATTACTACTCGATAGCTATGACAAAGTATGACTCTATATGAATGCCTCTGGCAATGTACCAGGATGTGCACTGATCTAGCATAACATGTATGAAAAATGATGAACGGTGGGTGATCCGCAACTACTATGTCAGCTATATGATCATGCAAAGCAATATGACAATGAATGCTCAAGTCATCAAACAGAAGCGGTGGAAGTTGCATGGCAATATATCTCGGAATGGCCATGGAAAAGCCATAATAGGTAGGTATGGTGGCTGTTTTAAGGAAGATATAATAAGGCTTGTGTGTGATAGAGCGTATCATATCACAGGCTTTGGATGCACCTACGAAGTTTGCACCGAGTCTCGAGGTGAGAAAGGGCAATGCACGGTACCGTAGAGGCTAGCAAATTGTGTAAAGGTAAGAGTTCGTATAATCCATGGACTCACATTAGTCATAAAGAACTCATATACTTATTGCAAAAGTTTATTAGCCCTCGAAACAAAGTACTACTATGCATGCTCCTATGGGGGAGGTTGGTAGGAATTAACCATCGCGCGCTCCCGACCTTCACACAAAGATAGACAATCAAGGATAAATTGTGCTCCAACTTCCCGGCATAACGAGAGACTATACATGCATGCTTCGGGAATCACAAACCTTAACACCAATATTCTTACTAACGACAACCGTTTACTAGTACTTCCCACATATTTGATCTCTATATTGCAAAACTATTGCAAAGAATCAAACATATCATATTCAGTGATCCATAAGTTTTATGTAGGATTTTTATGACTAACCACGCAAATGACCAATTCCATTTGTCTCTCTAAATAGATATAAGTGAAGCATGAGAGATTCCTTGTTTCTACAAAATACCATGCTCTAGCAACATAAGTAAAGCAAAAGAGCATTCTACAAACATCGGTTTTCTAAGTTAAGAGAAACAGGCAATCCAAACTTCAAATGATATATGTGAAGCACATGAAGCATTCTATAAAGCCATACTCAAGAGATATAAGTGAAGTGCAATAATCATTCTATAAATCAACCATGGACTATCTCATACTAGCATGGTGCATAAAATAAAAGTGAAAACTAAAGGCAAAAGACGCTCCAAGATTTGCACATATTATATGAACGAAACAAAGACGCAAACATACCGATACCTGTTGAAGAAAGATGGGATGCCTTCTGGGGCATCCCCAAGCTTAGACGCTTGAGTCTCCTTGAATATTTACTTGGGGTGCCTTGGTAATCCCAAGCTTGAGATCTTGCCTCTCCTCCTTCTCCTCATATCGAGACCTCCTCGATCTTTGATCACTTCATCCACACAAAGCTCAACAAAAAGCTCGTTAAGATCCGTTAGTATAATAAAGCAAATCACTACTCTAAGTACTGTTGCAAACCAATTCATATTTTTTTTACATTTTAGCTACTGTGATATAACTTTTCCACGGCTCATACCACCGATAAAAATTGATAGTTTCATCAAAACAAGCAAAACAATGCATCAAAAACAGAATCTGTCTTAAACAGGATAGTCTATAGTAATCTGAACATCTACCATAATTCTGCTACTCCAACAATTCTGAAAAAATTATTACAAAATAAACAATTTGTATATCAAGACTGTCCAAAAAGTTTTAGGAAGTTTGACGTTCCAGTAAAAAATGTAAAATCACACGCTACATCCAAAGTTTCTATTTTTGCACTGCACATACCAACAAACAATGTACTCATCCTAAAGGCAAATCTTGGCACATTATTTTTGTAATACAATGGAATTGTACAAGGGGATGATTATTTTTGTGAGAATCTTCATGAAAATTTCTACATTGTTTCCATGAGCATGAACACAAGTGTTCAAGGTCGACCCTCACTTCTGCAATGCATCACCTTTCAATCGCTTCTCTTTTGTGAAAAGTTTTAAGTTCCCCTATATTTTTTTCTTTTTAAACTATATAAAAGCACTCAACAGAAATAAATGACTCTCTAAAACTTTTGGGTTGTCTCCCTGGCAGCGCTTTCTTTAAAGCCATTAAGCTAGGCATAAAGTGCTCAAGTAATGGATCCACCCGGATCCCAAGGTATATCAAAGCCAATTTGAATTAACAATGATTTGGCATTTGGTAGTGAGCACAAAGAAACATATATCATGCAATGGCGAAGTCTAACTCTCTTCCTATGCATCGGCATGTCATACAAGAACAATTCATGCACATCAAGTAAAGGCCAATACATAGCATAAGTAGTTTCTTGCAATTTTATCGTGTTGGAAACATAGAGAGGTGGAGATGTAGTTCCTCTCTCATAATAATTGCAAGTAGGGGCATCAAGGACATGCATATTACATTCATCAAAATCATCATGTGCAACAGTAAAAGGCAACCCATCAATATAATCCTTAACAAGTGCAAACTTCTCCGATATAGTGTTGTTTGGAGAATTCAAAAAGATAATAGGACTATCATGTGTGGGTGCAATAGCAACAATTTCATGTTTAACATAAGGAACAATAGCAACTTCATATCCAATAGCATAATTCATATTGGCATCTTGGCCAAAAGCATAACAAGCATCATCAAAAAGGGATATTTCAAACGAATCAACGGGATCATAGCAATTATCATAGCATTCATCCTTAGGTAAGAACAAGGGACATTAAACAATGTATGAGTTGGAGAGTTACTCTCATTAGAATGTGGGCACGCGTAACTAGTCCGCTCTTCCACCTTTTGTTCTTTGCTCTCCTCATCATCTTTTTCATCCAATGAGCTCACAGTTTCATCAATTCCTTCTTCCATAGACTCCTGCAAAATATTAGTCTCTTCTTGGACGGCAGAGACTTTCTCAATAAAAGCATCAATATCGGAATTGTATTTATAGTTACCATAGCAATATTTAAGGATAGCAAAATTTTCAGGTCTATAAACTGAATCATCAAAATCTTCAAACTTTTCAAACAAAGATTCAATTTCATAAGCACCCTTAAAAGCAACAAATTCTTCTATTTGTTCCACATCATAATAATCATATATACCATTAGCACAAGAAGCCAGGGTTTCATTATCATTAAATTTGCATGAAAAGGGAAGAAGTGGAGTGTTCATCCTAGAGCAACACGTATAATCATATCTCAAGCATAATTGCCTAGCGTACCAATACAACATATAAATTTGATCCCATAACAATTTCCCTTTATGAGTCAAGCGATAATCCCTAAAGTATTCACGTTGATCCAACGTTACTCCCATTATCAATTTGAATGGGGTTTTCTCAGGATTATCAAAGTAGTGCATAATATTTTTCACATAATGAGCATCGAGGGTTTTAGGAGGTTCCCCATCTCCATGAATAGTATGTACCACTAATATTTTTGGTGTTTCGTGTTCCATATCCATAATTAAAGATAGAGAACAACTTAGAATAGGAAATAAAAAGTACTTAGTGATAAAGCAAACAAGCACACACGAGAACATTCACCCCCACGCTATTGCTCCCCGGCAACGGCGCCAGAGATAACCCACAAGTATAGGGGACCGTTTGTAGTCTTCTTCAATAAATAAGAGTGTCGAACCCAACGAGGAGCTAAAGGCAGAAAAAATATTCCCTCAAGTTCTATCGACCACCGATACAACTCTACGCACACTTGACGTTTGCTTTACCGAAAATAAGTATGAAACTATTTTGCAAGAATAAACCTATGAGTACTTTGTGAGAATAAAAGTACGAATAAATTGCTAGGTAATAAAAGTGGATAGGTTTTGTCAACAAGAAAGTCATTTGTCCCTAAGCAATCGATAACAAGTACCGGTAATCATTCTTGCAATTTTATATGAGGGAGAGGCATGAGCTAACATACTTTCTCTACTTGGATCATATGCACTTATGATTGGAACTCTAGCAAGCATCCACAACTACTAAAGATCATTAAGGTCATGAAACCCAACCACAACATTAAGTATCAAGTCCTCTTTACTCCCGTACGCGATGACCCACTTATCCGCGTTTAGGCTGCTGTCATCTCCCGCAACACTGTCAATAAGCAAACCATGAACATATTGAAACACCCTACAGCAGGCCCCCCTCACATTTGCGCAATACGGAGGGCACCATAGTACAACACCATAAATAAAATATACAATCATACTAACCAAGATCACGATTAACCCATAGGACAAAACGGATCTACTCAAACATCATAAGATAACCATAGATCATTGGGAAATAATATATGGAGTTGAGCACCATGTTTAAGTAGAGATTTCAGTGGGGAGAATGGGTGTTACACTGCTGCATAGCGGGGGAGAGAGTTGGTGTTGACGGTAGCAAGATTGTTGGTGTAGATCGTCGTCATGATCCGAGCCCCAGCGGCACTCCGGCGCCATCGGTAGAGAGAGGGGGAGAGAGCCCCCTCCTTCTTCTTCTTCCTTGGCCACCCCTAGATGGGAGGAGGGTTCCCCCTCTGGTCCATGGCCTCCATGGCGGTGGAGTGGCAGGATCCCCTCCGAGATTGGATCTCCTTCTCTGTTCTCTTCTGTTTCGCGTTCCCCAGATCTGGCCCTTCATGATTTCTTAAATTCCCGGAGATCCGTAACTCCGATTGTGCTGATCTTTTTACACGAATTTTTCCGGATATAAGCTTCCTTGCGCCCGAAGTATAGTTCCAATGGATATTCGAGGAGGGCACGATACACCAGGGCACGCCTGGGCATGGTGGCGTGCGCTGGTGGGTTGTCGTGGCCTCGGGCCTCCGTTTACGTTGATTCCACCTCCTAAAGTTCACAGATATTCCAAAAATAATTCTCCATAGAGTTTCATCATGTTTGGACTTTGTTTTATATGGATTTTCTGCGATACAAAAACATGAAACAAACAAGAATTAGCACTCGATAAGTAAGTTAGTCCAAATAAATCATATAAAAAGTTGCCAAAAGTATGTGAAAGTTGTATAATATTGGCATGAAACTATCAAAATTATAGATACGACAGAGATGTATCAATATGCGGGAACAATCTGGTGACACAAGTGATGGTACTACGATACCAAGGTGATATGGTATGTATGCAATGGAAGGTGTAGATCAATGATCACTAACGTGCACAAGTAACGTTGCCGGCAATACTCAAAGGCTAGTCTCGATAGGCAAGTGACACAAAATGGGATAGGGGTTATCAATTCAATGGCAAGGGGAATATACAATGATGACATCGAGGTTACCATCCATGGCGATGATGAGAGGCTGTGTTGCCAATGTCGACCCGTTCCTAGTTAGCCGAAACACCCTAGGAAACGGAGAAACCACAAACTCAAGATCTCCAAAGGCAAATGTCAAATGGTGGTAGCGGAATGCAGTGGTGGTTTTGCACTCAGCAATGCAGAAGTGGAATGATGGGTTATGTGAGTTGAAGTTGAATTGACCATCCCTAAGTAGCCGAAACACCTTAGGAGACACAAGCCACAACTCAAACAAGCTCAAAAAAAATTGGGTAGAGTTGGGTTGTCGGAAGTGTAGGGTGGTAGTTGATGAAGAAGTAATCATCCCTAAGTAGCCTAAACACTTTAGGAGACTCGAATCACTACTCCAGCAACCACTAATGCTACGGGGAATAAAATGTGTTTGGTTGGGGAAGTCGGTGGTGGTAATTCGGATGATGTGGTGAAGGCCCTAGGCAAAGATGCCAAAGTTCCAAAAACTTGATTGAGTAAAATTGTGTTGGTAGTATTTTTGCGGTATGGGGATGTCAAGAGAATAAAAACAAGCTAAAGAACGTCAAAATCCGAGTCCGGATGAATTAGTTATGGCCGAAACAGGTTTTCAGCGAAGTCAGTTTTCTGGGCTACCGGACGTCCGAGAATTATTGGACTTCCGAGGATTTCTCTCTGGTTAGGGGCGTCGGATGTCTGGTAAATACCGGTCGTCCGGTGGTTACGGGGGCTCCGGGAGTGTCGGTTGTCCGTTGGGTTGGGTCAATGCGGAATTTCAGATCCAGGACGCGATTTTGGGCGGAAATTGGGGATTTTGGGGGCAAAATTGAGGAGATTTCGTGGATGGAAAGTGGGGAAACAAGTGGAGAAGATAGATCTATTCGAAACACAGCAAATCCATGGATCGAAAGCAACAAAACATCATCAAACCAACAAATCACAAAAAAAATTGGGGGCTATTTTTGGTGGGGATTTTCAAAATTTAGGATGAAGTCACACAAAACAAGGCTAGAAAACGGTGGGGGAGACTCCAAATTCGTGATCAATGTGGCTCATGATACCATCTGGTATGGGGCTAATCCGGTGTAGGACGATCTTTCACGATTGGAGGTGATTCCCACGAAGAACACAAATAACACGAGGGCAAAAACACGAGGGGAACGAGAGGAAACACTCAAATCAACAAGAAATGATCACACATGTGCTAGATCCGAACACATAACGAGATACATGATCTAAAGACAACAAAGGAAAGATACAAAGGTAACTAGTTCATCTCCGTGAGGAAGCATTGAATCCGCGAGGGATCTTCCCGTGAGGGGTCTTGAATCCAAGCGTGGATCTTCTCCCTAGAGGTGCGGTCTCCCGATGGAGGAGAACGACAAGATGACCAAAGCTCTATCTCTAAAATGAGATAAAATATTGCTAACTCGAACATGGTTAAGGTGGAGGAGTATATATAGTCTAGGGCCATGAAGGGGTATGTGAGGGGCGAAGGGGTACATAGGCTTCGGCCCGACACACTGTGCACAGACAGGCATCGGTCATGCGGCCGTTACCGGACGTCCGATGACTCGCGAGGGTCCGGTTGTCCAATAGGGGTAAAACTTTAGCGTTTTGGCTCTGGATGGAGTTACCGGATTTCTGCTGGCGGTCGGACGTCCGGGCGCTGGAGAGTGTCAGACGTCCGGTATTTGGCAGCCTTCTCGGCGCTGTAGCGTGCCTCGGCTAGAGTCGTTATGGCTAGTGGGGTCTCCACATGTCGGACGTGCGGAGTTCGTCGATCGTCCGGAGGTTGTCGGACGTCCAAGAGCTGTAGCTTTCTGACAGATCTTCGTCTTGTTCCTTGCGCTTGGCATCCTCGCCGTCTTGTCCAATGCTCCTTGCTGTTCCATGGTCTTCCTCTTGGTTCCTGGTCATGCATAGCACATATATTTGAGGTAGTAGCCATGTATCACATGTATAAAGTGAAGGTTCCGAGAGGAGTGAGTTCACCTTGTGTCCAATGGTGTAAACTTGAGGTCTTGCCTTATGTCTCCTTGGGTCATGGGGAGTGGTCGTCGTGTACATGGGCATGATCGTAGGATACTTCGCATCATAATCGTAAAACAAAATCCATAGATATATCCTCCCATGGAACACTAGGTACACGCAAGGCATATATAAACCATGAGGATTAAGTCGTGACTTAGCTTTTTGACATGTAGTGCAGCGAGCAACGAAACGCTCAAAATCCCGTCTCATCTTTGTCCAAAAGAAATGTTTAGCAAGTACGTCATGTGTCTTGTTTATGCCAGAGTGTCCCATTAATCTTTGCCCAAAACATGAACGGAGCTAGCTGGAATGCAAAGCACACAAATCCATCATTAACGACGAACATGTTCCATGTTCTCCCTTCTTTACAATTCTGCAATACATCTTTAAATTCAGCATCATGCACATATTGATCTTTAATGGTCTCCAAACGAAATATTTTAAAGTCAAGTTGTGAAAGCATAGTATAGCGACGAGACAATGCATCAACAATAACATTTTCCTTACCCTTCTTGTGTTTTAAGATATAAGGAAAAGTCAATGAATTCAACCCATTTAGCATTTCTACGGTTAGGTGTTGCTTGACTTTTAATATGTTTCAAAGATTCATGATCAGAATGTATAAGAAATTCTTTGGGTCATAAATAATGTTGCCATGTTTCCAAAGTTCAAAAAGAGCATGTAATTCCTTATCATAAGTAGAATAATTCAGACTAGGCCCACTCATTTTTTCATAAAAGTATGCAACAGGTTTACCATCTTGTAATAACACACCTCCTAATACAGTTCCACTAGTATCACATTCAAGCTCAAAAGTCTAATTAAAATCAGGAAGTTGGAGTAAAGGAGCATGTGTCAACTTATATTTCAGTACCGTGAATGCTTCTTCCTGTGTAGTACCCCAAACAAAAAGGCACATCCTTCTTTGTAAGCTCATTGAGAGGTGCAGCAATGGTGCTAAAATCTCTCACAAAACGCCTATAGAAACCAGTGAGGCCAAGGAAACTCCTCACTTGTGTGACCGTTTTGGGCTGCGGCCAACTCTCAATAGCTTCAATCTTGTCTTTTTCAACTTCAATCCCCCGTGGAGTAACAACATAGCCAAGAAAAGATACTCGGTCATTGAAAAGGTGCACTTCCCAAGGTTACCAAACAAATGTACATCACGTAGAGCAATAACAACAGCACGTAAATGGTTCAAATGTTCCTCCAAAGATCGGTTGTAAATTAGTAGATCATCAAAGTAAACTACCACAAATCATCCAACCAAAGCACGTAAAACTTCGTTTATTAATCTCATCAAAGTACTAGGTGCATTAGTTAACCCAAAAGACCACTCATATAATCGAAACTTAGTTTTAAATGCAGTTTTCCATTCATCTCCCAATTTCATACAAATTTGATGGTATCCACTACGCAAATCAACTTTGGAGCATATTGTAGAGCCACTCAATTCATTAAGCATATCATGTAGCCTTGGAATAGGATGATGATAACGAATAGTAATATTATTAATTCCTCTACAATCAACATACATACATGATGTACCATCCTTTTTAGGCTCTAGTATAATAGGAACATCACAAGGACTAAGAGATTCATGTATACAACCTTTGTCGAGTAGCTTATGTACTTGACGCATACTTGTCTCCTCTGGATTGGTATGGTATGGTGCACGGTTCGGCAGTGACGCACCAGGAATTAAGTCAATCTGATGCTCAATCCCTCGAATAGGTGGTAATCCTGGTGGCACGTCCTGTGGAAAGACGTCAGCGAACTCTTGCAAAATGTTAGTGACAGCGGGAGGCAAAGAGGAAGCCACATCCTCGAATGAAAATAATGTGTCTTTGCACACAAAAGCATATCAAACAGATTTGCTGAAATTTAGGTCATCAATACCAGAATTGGTGGCAAGTAAACATGAACATTTCGATTTTATTTCCAAAGCAACACTAGATTGTTTATTATTAGGCTTCATTTGTTGCTCAAATTCTTTTGGCACAATCTAATTTTCACTCTTATTTTTCTCCTGTTTTGCTTTATTAGCTCTATTAATATCATTTTTCAAAATGGAATCAGGAGACATAGGAAGCAAAGTAATATGTTTGTCCTTATGAACAAGAGTATACTGATTGTTCCTACCATGGTGTACAATTTTTTATCAAATTGCCATGGTCTATCAAGTAATAAGGAACATGCTTGCATGGGTACCACATCACAATCAACATAATCATCATATGTAGAGATAGTAAAATGCACATGAATAGTACATGTTACCTTAACCTTGCCGCTGTTTGTCGGTGCAAGAAACCTTCACGTATGTTGCCTAGACTGTACACAGACACATGGGCAAGGATACAACAGCACCAAGCTCCCAAGACGAGACCAAGCCAAAGAGATAGCTCTTTAAGGAATCAAAGAGTGGATCAAGAAGACCAAGACAAGCCAAAGCTATGAGATTTCACTAAGGGAAAGCCTCCCTTACCAGTCAGGCGAGCTTGGTCAGGTCGAGGCCACCCTAGGAACGAGTCCCAAGATCCCCCTAACAAGCTTGCCGGAGCTGCCGAGGGTGAATCTCCCCGCCAAGACTCCACCACTCCACCGCACAGCAACGCAAGTCACTTATCAATGTGGTGTCGAGCCCCCAAGTGATTAAGTGGTTGTCATTTGGCATGTGGCAACCATGCGGAAGGGAGATTCCCCCTATATGACACCCGTCCAGCGGCATGTCATGCAGATAGGACAAATATGGTTGAGCGGTGTGGCAGGATTGCCGGGCTGCATCTTCAGCGTGACACCTAGTAGTGCATTTAATGCGCTTTGTCCTAACTGCCAGAGTTAGCTATGATAGCACTGTTGGCTATCTAATCAGTAGATAATGACTGTTTTGCCATTGTGGTAACCCCTTAGCCTATAAAAGGAGGGCATGTCAACCTAGTAAATAATTCGGACCCTTTTACACTCATTCGCGCGTAGCTGCTCCCCCCGAGGCGACCTTGCCGGGCTTGAGCGCTGCATTTCCACCACGATCCTCCCTTCAATCCACCAAACAGGAGTAGGGTTTTACGCTTCTCTAGCAGCCCGAACCTGGGTAAAAACCACCAGCGTCACCTTTGCCGTGTTGTTCCATGGCCTCTGCTCTTTTGTGCAACGTGACCTTCCCCCGTCGAACCACAAAGGGGATGATGGCTCCATAGGTGATCGTGTTTCACCTCAACATCTTTGGCATGCTAGGTAGGGGGAGGGCGCTTGTGCGAACTTAAGGTTGTGATCAGCGCGTTGATCTTCATCACCGTCTTCTTCATCATTAGTTCAACACCCATGGCGCCCAAGAAGAAGCCCGGTGCAACAACTCACCCTTCCACCTCGAAGGCCCCCTCGCATGCAGCTGCTGATACTATGGGTGCAGCGGCATCCTGGGGACGAGGGTGCTGTAGGGGACGTGATCGACAGAGGCGGAGCTGTCGTTGTTTCTGGTGCGGCCAAAGCGAGAGTGGAAGACGCCGGGGGAGGGAGGCCTCAACAGCGTCCCGGAGGCCATGTTCCACAAGGCGCGGGCAAGGAGAATGTTCAGTATCCACATCCCTACCGCACTGGAGGGCGCAACCACAGCGAAAATTCCCGCTCTAGTGCGAGTTGCGACCCCCTAGATGTCCCCGCTACGGGCACAGCTACGGGGCACGCGCCTCCCCCAGGAAAGGGTAACCAAGACGGAGTGCCAAACGGGGTCGTCGACCCCCAAGAGCACCCTTCTCGCCACCCAACGACCGTGGCGACTGGCTCGCAACGACGAGAACATGGCGCCGCCATTACTCGCACCATCCGGAGTCGAGCGACGTCGGGATCTGCGTCATCATCTTATGGCAAGCACTCCTTCGGAAGCCATGGCTCAAGCCCAACTCCTGCTAAGGTTCCCGCCAGCGGCTGACCAAATGAATGAGTGGAGAGCCACCATTCAGAGTTTGATCAGTTTTGCTGAAGCGGACGATCACAGCGGGACGCCCGCCACGCACCCCGCAAGCAACAACCGTGTTCCGAGCCGCTGACCGTGTCGAGGAGGTTGCTCCAACAGTGCAATCCCCTCCATAACAGCCAGCGCAAAGGCTGCAGCTACAACCATGCGACCAGGAGCCCGAGGATTTATCAATGGCTTCATCTGATCCTTAGGCCCGTCGAGATCAGCAGCACGTCCTGGAAGATCGGCAGAGGGAAGACACACGTATCACTATAGAATGACGCCGCGAAACACGCTGCCAATCTAAGAGGCGCAGTGGCCCAGAAGTTGACGAACCCGTGCCCAGTGAAGGAGGATACTTGCCTTTTGAGATTGGCTGCTCGTGCTTCACTCGCTTGCTGCAGCAAGTCCATTGGCCATCTACCCGTGTTTTCAAGCCAATGATACCAGGAAAGTATGATGGAAGGTTGAACCCGACAGAGTTCTTGAGCATCTATATCATAGTTGTTCAAGCCGCCGGAGGAAGAGATGAGAAGGTGTTAGCCAACTACTTCCCTTTGACACTGAAGCCAAGCGGAAGGTCATGGCTGATGCATCTGCAAGAGAATTCCATCTCGACCTGGGCTGACCTGTGCCATGAATTTGTTTGTGCCTTTATGGGCGAACATCAAGGACCAGGACGGCCCAGCAATTTGCATCTCCTTTTACAAAAGGAAGGGGAGAGTTTGCGGAAGTACATGTAGGGGTTTAGCCAGGTGCACAGGAACATTCCAGATATCCACCCAGCAACTGTGATTGCCGCGTTCCAGTCCAATGTGCGCAACAGGAGGATACATTCCAAGATAAATGTCCGGTTGCCCAAGACTATGAATGAGTTATACACCTTGGCGGATAAGTGTGCCCATATAGAGGAAGGGAGGCGACTCCCCGGAGAAGAGGATGGTATCTAAGTTGAATCAGGAGATGATGATGATGCCACTAACCCGAAGAGAAAGAATAAAAAGCGCTACAAGAAGCGCAAGGAAAAGGCAGTACTGGCTATTGATGGTTCTGGCACTCCTAGTACTAGCAAGAAGGCCAAGACCGAAGCCCCTGGCTAGGAAGTTGCCGCATTCACTGATTGCCAAGAGGCTATGGTGGCGAGAAGGCTGGGAAGCTGACGAACCATACTGCAAGATCCACCAGACCAAGGGCCATGAACTCCAAGAGTGTCACCAAGTTGAGCAACTTGTCAAGAAGCAGGAAGCTGTGTACGAGAAGCGTGACAAGGAAAGATACCAGGACGGTGCTAGTGGGAAGGGCCGTGGCGTAGAGGAGGCCGCCACGGCAAGATTCCCCAGCATCAAGAAAAACCTGCTAGATGTCGTGAGAAGAGGATGAAGTGATGAAGGGGATGAAGAGGAAACCAGTGAGTAAGAGTTCCAGAAAGCCACTGAGTGCATTGACGGAGGTGCATCTTTGCACTCCTCTCACCGCCAGCTTAAAACGTGGGCGCGTAGGTCAATGCTGTAGAGCCAGTGGCAGACTCCCGAAGACCACTCAAATGGTCCTACACGCCCATCATCTTTGACAAAGAGGATCACCCTGACCGCACATCGCGGTAGGGTGCTTGCCGTTGTTGGTTTCACCAACTATCCACAACCTCAAGGTCACAAAGATGTTGGTTGAAAGTGGGGCAGGGTTGAATCTCATTCCCCCAAGGTAATCAGCAAGTTGCAAATATCAGATGAAGAGCTCAAGGTTACTGGCACGTTTCAAGGAATCAACCCCAGTAGGAGTCATCCTAAGTGGAAGATCACACTGCCGGTGACGTTTGGAGGAGACGTTTGGAGGAGATGTTTGGAGGAGAATTGAACTACCGGACCGAGAAGATTGTGTTCGAGGTCGAGCTTCCTTTGTCGTACAATGGGATTCTTGGTCGCTTAGCTCTGGTGAAATTCATGGTGGTATCCCACTATGCCTATAATACTCTGAAGATGCTAGGGCCAATGGGCATCATCTCCATCCCGTCAGAAAAGAAGGACATAATAATTTGTGTGGATAAGATGTACCGGGGCTGTCGGTACCGAGGCCACGGAAGCCGCAGCTCCCACCAAGGGAAACAAGAAAGGAACGAAAGCTAACGGAGGTGCCGGCAAAGAATCAGGGAAGCGCGCTTCTCCAGAGTGTGCCGCACCCGTCGATGGTTTGCTGAAGAGTTCCACTAGCAAGAGAACCAAAGTTCCTTCGCCTCGTATGAAGAGGGTCCTAGCAGGGCTAGTGGGCGCTGATGGTATGTTCATCATCAGCTCCACCCTCAAAGACAAATAGGAAAGCATGCTCGTTGCCTTCTCGCGGGCGAATGTCGATGTGTTTGCTTGGCAACCATCTGACATCCTCAGCGTTCCCAGGGAGGTAATCGAGCACCACCTTGATGTCTGCTCTCATGCTCGGCCCGTCATGTAGAAGGTCAGAAAACAAGCTTTGGAGTGGCAACAATTCATTGCCGAAGAGATTAAGAAACTTGAAGCTGCTGGTTTGGTCAGAGGAGTGTTGCATCCAACATGGTTGGCAAACCCGATGGTGGTACGCAAGGCAAATGGGAAATGAAGGCTTTGCATAGACTTCACAGATCTAAACAAGGCATGCCTGAAGGACCCTTTCCCCTTGCCTGGTGGTACGCAACATGTGTAGGCACGTTCTGATGGCTCTCTCACAAATGGTGTTGTGGGGAACCACGGCCACCTATGGGGCTATGAACCCCTTTCTGGTTCGGCGGGGGGATGGCCTGTTGCACAAAGAGAGGAGAAGCATGAGGCAGCATGACAGAGATCACACGGGCAGTTTTCCCCCAGGTTCAAGCCGCTGCGAGGCATAAAACCCTACTCGTGCTTTGGTGGATTGAGGTGGAAAGCACAGAGCTCTTGCCCGGCAGGATTGCCATAGGACGAGAATGGCTACGCGCGTATGAGTGTACAATGGTCCCAATCCCTTCTATGGTGCCATGGACCACCTTTTAGAGATAAAAGCGTCACCACAGTGGCAAATCAGTCATTACACACTGATTAGATAGCAAATAGTGCTATCATACCTAACTCTGCACGTTGACAGAGTGCATTAAATGCACCGCTCAATGTCACATCATAGCTTGCCTGGCAGGCTCCGTCAGGCCATTTCGCCAGCTTGGCGCCCGCTTGCTCGACACGTCGCGGGACGGGTCTTGCTTGTAGGTATTTTCTGTAGGAGGTGGCTACCATGTGGCATATAGCAGCCACTTAGTCACCTTGGAGCTTGACACCGCACTGATCAACGACGTACGTCGTGGTGAGGTGGTGGGGTGGTGCAGTGAAGTGGCTTGCTTTTGCTAGTCCCGGCAGGCCTGCCGGGACGATCCAGGAGGGTTTGCTTCTGGGGATAACCTTGTCTTTGCCAGGCTCGCCTGCCCGGCAAGGAGGTTTTTCCCTTAGTGGTATCTTGTTTCTCTGGCTAGTCTTGGCCATCTTGATCTGTGCTTGGATCCTCCAAGGGAATCGATCCATCTTGCTTGAGTTGATCATGGTGTTGTGAACTTGTCCTCGTGCTTGTGCACAATCTGGGCAACAAACCCAGGGTTTATTGCACCGACAGAAGCCCACGGGCCTGGCACGAATGCGCCGCTAGGTGTGTTCAGGGTAGCCCTAATTATTGCACAAGCAAGAGTGTAGAGGCGGCTTCATCCTTTGAGAACTTCTTTGCTTCTTCATTATCATGAGCTCGGGCCAGTTTCCGGTTTTTTCGCACGTCGCGTAACCCCAATGGTGGTGGGACCATTCTTGTAATGTCCAGTGAGTAACTTTAACTCACGGGCAGGTAACTTCCAATTCACTCTTCCCACCACGCCCTTATCCTAAGCCACGTATGCTGCATGCATCGAGTGGGGTAGGTAACGGAGGCGCGTGGTGCGGAGGGGCATCAACGCAGGGGCCCGGTCTTCTTGGATTGGGGGAGGACGGCGGTTACCCACCGGGGAATCCTCCCCCGGCCCCCAACTCGCCTATAAAACGAGGAGCGAGGAGGAGTGGAGGCATTCATCCACATCCCTCTCTTCCTCCATCATGCTTCATCTTGAGTATGCTGGAAGGGAGAGCCCGAGGCCAGGCCCCGGGCCCTAGCATGGAGCTAGTGATGCCAAGCAGTGGTGCTGGCGCTCGGGGAGTGGGTCTGGTCCAAGTCCAAGGCGAAGGGCTTGGGATCGTCAGAAATCCCAGTACATCCCCTCTCCTTGGAACTGGGTTTGATGTTGATGAGGAGGGCGCCTTCCTACTCGTCAAGGTGGGGAGCGGCATGCCCCGAATGCTCTAGCCATCTTGGCCGCACCCCGTCTCTTCGAGAGGAGTGTCAGACTGCAAGGCTGGCATTTCCCAGGAGAGGCGTTGATGAAGATGAAGCCAGGGAAGAAGGAGAAGGCGGGAAGCAGGCCGTCAGGTCAGAGAACGATCGGACCAACGCGTTTGTCTCGTACTGGCGACCTGCCACCTCGTCTTTCTGTTCATCCCCTCCCCTCCCCGGCACCATCATCACCAGCCTCCTAGTCACCGGGGAGGGGGCCACTCTCTTGGTGCCTTCACCTCCTCCAGCAGTCTTGCAGCTGAGCTTTGGTGGATGACTCCACTGTCACTCGACCCGAGGCTTCATGCTGGTCCTAGAGGTGGTGACCAGGGCGCCGCCGAGCTGCTCCTTCCGCCCTCCTCCTTCATAGTCTCGCCACTCCCGATCTTGTCAAGCTGCATTCAGCAGGCCATGACGGGATCGGGATGGACTCCAGCTTGGGCGCTGCTCCTGCCTCCTTCTCTTCCCATCGCACTACCTGGGGTAGGAGGAACAGGGAGAGGAGTTTATGGGGCACTTATCTTTTTTCATTCTTAAATCTGTGGGCACTTGCCAAGTTTTAGTTCAAATAATGTAATCTCTTGAATCCATGTTTGTGTTCTGTAAGGTTTGTACTAGTTTGAAGCATATTAATGAAAAAGAGAAACCTTGTCGGGGACTCGTGCATGTATATGGCCATGCAGAGGTGGAATTCCTCTATATTAAAAATAAACAAGTTTCCCCGGTAGGCTATCCTACCGGTACCCTCTATTTGGCTGCCGGGGAGCCATGCTTGCAAGGAACAAATAATAATGAGGGACCAGCCCCAGGCCAATCTTTCTTTGTCAAAGGCCATTGCAACCATCTTGACTGAAGCAACGTTCGACTCAAAGGATGGGAGCACCTAAGTTTCAAAAAGCGGTGAGGTTTTCCTATGCACGAGTTTTCACTTACAGAACACGTATGGATAAGAGATATAACTTATCTGTTTGGCCTACTGGAGGTCTCAGTGCGAGCTTGTCTTCTCATCTCCTCTTGGGGACTGATCCATGTTAGAATCATTTAGATTGTGCAAATGAAAATGATGCCAGATGCAACCATATCTATTTGAGGATGCAATGCTGATGATATGCGTATGCATGCATGCAACTTGTCGGGGGGCCCCCAGCGCTTCATTTATTTCTCTGTTGCTTAGGGTCTGCGCCTGGATTTGTACAAGGGTTACATGCAACTGAGGCAAGGCCTATACAAAAGGGTGGCTGCCAGGCAAGGTCCAACAGCGCCGCCTTACAGGTAGAACTTGCGAAGATGCTCAATATTCCATGAGTTTTGCAATTTAATGCCATCTCCGGTCTCTAGACGGACTGCGCCAGGTCTGGTGACTCGTACTACCCAGTAAGGGTCTTCCCACTTTGATGACAACTTGTTTGCACCCTTGGCGGACTAAACACGCCTAAGGACAAGGTCACCTTCCTCAAAACACTGGGCATGAACCCTGCGGCTATGATAGCGACGCACGGCTTGCTGATAGCGTGCAGCATGTGTAGCAGCCCGGAGACGGTTCTCCTCGAGTAGCACCGCGTCGTCATGCTGGTGCTGATCTTGCGCTACTTCATCATAGGCAAACACGCGATTGGACCCCTAAATGAGTTCCATGGGGATAACTGCTTCTTCCTCGTAGACTAGGGAGAAGGGAGTCTACCCGGTAGCTCGATTTGGTGTCGTTCTGTGGGACCAAAGAACCACCGGAAGCTCATCGATCCATCGCCTGCTGCACTTCTACAACTTACCAAATTTCTTGTCTTGAGTCCGTGTAGCACTTGAGCGTTCGCCCTCTCAGCTTTTCCATTGCTTCTTGGATGTTCAATAGAGGAAAATGAGATCTTGCTTCTGAGGGCATGGGCATATTGCATGAAGGCGCGGCTCGTGAATTGGGTGCCGTTGTTAGTGATGATCCGGGCAGGAACCCCGAAGCGGCAGACCAAATCTTTCAAGAACTTGATAGCTGACTGAGCAGTCACCTTTCTCACGGCAGGTACTTCCGGCCACTTTGTAAACTTGTCAATTGCAACGAACAAGAATTCAATGCCCTCGGCAACTCGAGGGAAAGGGCCGAGGATATCGAGCCCCCAGACCGAAAACGGCCAAGACAAAGGGATTGACTGAAGTGCTTGGGCTGGCAGATGGATGTTCTTGAGTGGAACTGGCAGGCTTCACACTTGCTGACTAGCTCGACTGCATCTTGGATGGCTGTGGGCCAATAGAATCCTTGTCGGAATGCTTTCCCAACTAATGCCCCTGATCCAATGTGGGAGCCGCACATGCCGCTGTGTATCTCCGCCAGCAGTTCCTTTCCTTCTTCCCGGTAGATGCACTTCAATTTCACACCATTGGGCCTTCTTCTGTATAGAGTGTCATCGACAAACTGGTACATACTGGCTCTCTGGGCTACTCTTTCAACTTCATCTTGCTCATTGGGAAGTTCTCCGGTTTGGAGGATGTGGACTATGTGTCTTGCCCAAGTTGGAGCCCGAGGCTCGGCAATAAGGACTAACGGCACATCCCTGCTTGCAGGGGTGCGTTCCTTGACCGTGGGACCAGTGGTCCGGCCGGAGGGTGCAGCCAAGCAAGTGATGCGAGTTCCTTCCGGCTGGGTCCCTACCAGGAGCCCCGAGGGGCTCTACTGGGAGAGGCTTACCGAAGTCCAATTTTCTTCTTTTCTGGGCCATTATTGCTGGGGATATGGAGGGCTGAGTAAGATGGAGAACTAAAGTTACTGGTTCCACATGAAGCTTATGTGCAGCACACTTTGATAGATGATCAGCTATGCTGTTTTCCGCACGGGGTACGTGCTCTGTCTGAAATCCGTCAAAGTGATCCTCCAATCTTCTCACTTCCTCAACGTATGCCTCCATCAATGGACTTTGGTAATCCTTGTTAACTTGCCTCACCACAAGTTGTGAATCTCCTTGAATGATTAACTTCTTCATTCCCAACTCAATGGCAATCCTGAGCCCGGCAAGGAGCCCTTCATACTCTTCTGTATTGTTGGTCGCTTCCTCCCATGGAAAATGTATCTGGACGACGTACTTCAGGTGCTCACCAGTGGGAGCAACGAGAAGCACGCCAGCCCCTGCACCTTCGAGGGAGAAAGCACCATCAAAATACATGATCCATTCTTGGGGCGCTTCCTTGCCGGGAATAACTGTTTCCTTCACTTCTTCGTTAGGGCTCGGCATCCATTCTGCAATAAACTCTGCCAATGCCCTGCTCTGGATTGTTGAGGTGCTCTCAAACTTCAAGCCAAAGCTGGATAACTCCAAAGCCCACTCCACTATTCTGCCGGTAGCCTCAGGGTTCCGGAGTATCCTTTGCAACAGAAAGCGGGTGACAACTGTAATCTCATGGGCTCAGAAGTAGTGGTGTAGTTTCCTTGAGGCCATGATGAGGCCAAAAATCAACTTTTGCATGCCAGAATACATGGATCTAGCCCCCTGCAGCAGGGAGCTGACAAAGTATACTAGGTGCTGCACCACTTTCTTCCTTGCCACATCCTTGGGGTTGCCTCCGCTGTTGTGCTTGTCTTTGTCCTGACCCATATCTGACCTTGCTGGGCTGTTCTTTCTTTCTTCCCTTGGCGGGACATCTGCTGAGGCTGTTGTCTCCTCTACCTCCCGCTGTGCCACTAAAGCTGTGTTAACCACTTGATTAGTTGCTACTAGATATAGTAGCAACGACTCTTGTCGTTTGGGCGCAACCAAAGTGGGCACAGAAGATAAGTAGGTCTTCAAATCGTGTAACGCTGCATCTGCTTCCGGTGTCCACTTCATGGGCCCTGCCATCTTCAAAATTTAGAAGAACGGCAAGGTGCGCTAGGCAGACTTGGATACGAATCTGGTAAGCGCAGCAACACACCCTGTCAAACGCCTCACATCTTTGACTGGCCTAGGTGCCTGGATCTACTCTATAGCCTTGATCTTATTTGGATTGGCCTCGATCCCGCGATGGGACACAAAGAAACCGTGTAGCTTGCCGGAGGGAATGCCAAACACACACTTCTCCGGGTTTAGCTTCAAGTTTATCTTGCGCAGATTAGCAAATGTCTCTTCCAAATGCTGGATGAGGGTTGATTTATCCTTGGTCTTGACCAAAATATCATCCATATAAGCCTCAATATTTCTGTGCAACTGCGGTTCAAAACCAATTTGGACTACCCTTGCAAAAGTAGACCCGACATTCTTTAACCCGAAAGGCATGCACACAAAGCAGTACGTACCGCATGGGATGCTGAAGGAGGTCTTCTCTTTGTATTATTTGGACATGAAGATCTGATGGTACCCAGAATATGCATCTAGAAAGGAGAGAAGATCACACCCGGAAGTGGAATCCACAATCTGATCAATGCGCAACAAGGGGAACAGGTCCTTTGGGCATGCCTTGTTCAAATCCATGAAGTCAATGCAAAACCTCCACTTCCCATTAGCATTGTGCACAAACACTGGGTTTGCTAACCATGTTGGATGCAGTACTCCTCTGACCAAACCAGCTGCCTCAAGCTTCTTAATCTGCTCGGCAATGAACTGCTACCGCTCCAAGGCCTGCTTTCGCACCTTCTGCTTGACGGGTCGGGCATGTGGGCAGACAACAAGGTTGTGCTCGATTACCTCCCTGGGAACACCGGGGATATCAGATGGTTGCCAGGCTAACACATCGGTATTCGCCTGCAGGAAGCCAACGAGCGCGCTTTCCTATTTTTCATCGAGGGTGGCATTGATAGTAAAAGTACCATCAGCACTAGCCAGCCCTGCTGGGACCTTTTTCACATGGGGTGCAGCAGCCTTGGCCCTCTTGCTGCTGGAACACCCCGGCACGTCATCAACAGGTGCCGTCCACCCGGTAGGGGCACGCTTCCCAGATTCCTTGCTGGAGTCGCTACAATCCTTCTTCTTTCCTTTACTTTCCTTGGTGGGCACTGCTGCTTCGGTGGCCTCTGCCGCGACAGCGTCCCAATATATCTTATCCACGCATATCTTCGCATCTTTCTTCTCTGATGGAATAGAAACAACGCCCATTGGGCCTGGCATCTACAAGGTGTTGTAGGCATAGTGGGATGCCGCCATGAACTTGGCTAGGGTAGGGCGCCCAAGAATTCCATTGTACGGCAAGGGGAGGTCGACCACATCGAACACAATCTTCTCAGTCCGGTAGTCCAACCCACCCCCAGACATCACTAGCAACGTGATCTTTCCCTTAGGACAGCTCCTGCCGGGATTAACTCCTTCAAACATGCTAGTGGCCTTAAGTTGTTCCCCTGCTATCTAGAGCTTGCTAAGAACATGTGGGGAGATCAGATTCAACCCAGCCCCGCCATGAACCAACATCTTTGTGACATTGAGGTTGCGGATCGTTGGGGAGACCAACAACGGCAAGCACCCTACCGCATTGGCCATTTGAGAGGTTTCTGTGAACTTGCCACTGGCTCCATGGCATTGACTTCACGTGCCCACTGTTTAAATAGGCGGTGAGAGGAGTGCAAAGATGCACCTACGTCAATGCACATGGTCGGTGGCCTTCTGGAATTCCTGCTCACTGGTTTCCTCTTCATCCCTTTCATCGCTCTTCCAGAATCACAATCTTATTTCTCTCTGCCCCTGGCAGGTTTCCCTTGGTTCCGAGGAGCTTTGCTGGGGAAATTTGCTTCACCGCCCCGGCCCTTACCGCCAGTACCATTCTGACCCCTTTCCTTATCTCGCTTCTCGTACTCAGCCCTCTGCTTCTTGACAAGCTGCTCAACTTGATGACATTCCTGGAGATCATGGCCCTTGGTCCGATGAATCTTGCAGTACGGCCCATAACTCCTCCCAGCTTTCTCGGCAGCCGCGGCCTCCCGGCAGTCAGCGCATGCGGCAACTTCCTTGCCGGTGACTTTCGCGTTTGCCTTCTTGCTGGTACTAGGCGTGCTCAATCCCTCAACAGTCATCACTGCCTTATCCTTGCGCTTCTTATTCTTCTTCTTCTGGCAAGTAGTCTCGTCGTCATCTTCTGAGTCGATGTCGACGCAATCCTCCTCTCTGGGAAGTTTCCTCCGTTCCTCCACCCGAGCACGTTTGTCAACCAAGGTGTACAACTCCTTCACAGTCTTGGGCAGCTTAACGTTCATCTTGGAACGTATCCTTCGGTTGAGCACACTAGACTGAAAGGCGGCTATAATAGCTGCCAGGTGGATGTATGGGATGTTCCTATGTACTCTATTGAATATTTGCAAGTACTTCCGCAGAGTGTCTCCTTCTTTCGGCTGGAGGAGCTGCAAATCGCTGGGCTGCCCTGGTTCTTGACGGCCTCCCGTAAAGGCGCCAATCAACTCATGGCACATGTCAGCCCAGGAAGAGATGGAGTTCTCCGACAACTGCATCAACCAAGATCTCACATTAGACTTAAGTGCCAAAGGGAAATAGTGGGCGAATACCTTCTCATCTCTTCCTCTGGCAGCCTGAACAGTGAAGGTGTAGATGCTCAAAAACTCTGCCGGGTTCAATCTTCCATCATACTTCTCAGGTATCTCTGGCTTGAACGTGCGAGCGGACGGCCAACGGACTTGTCGTAGCTCACGATTGAAGGAAAGGCATCCGACCATGAAAGGTAGGTACCCGCCATCTCCGAGCGCGGGCTCGTCAACGTTGGGGCTATCACACCCATTGGGTTGGCGGTGGTCGTCGGGACACCGTACGATGACTGCTTGCGCGGCCTCCCTCAGCCTGTCCTCCGGGACTCGCTGTGGTTCTTGCAGTGCTTGAGGATTATAGGAGGCCATCGAGACATCGTCGGCCTCTTGCATACGTGGCTCCCGTATAGCCTGCTGACGTGGGGACTGCACCGTGGGGGCAACCCCTTCCGTGCGGCTAGCCGCATGGATCGTCACCATCGCTTGGGAAGCCCAAGGCGTGCTAGCCCGCTGCGATCCTCCTGCCTCAGTGAAGCCAATCAAGCTTTGGATAGTGGCTCACCACTCGTCCATCTGATCAGCCGCTGGAGGGAATCTCAACAGCATCTAGGCCTGCGTCATGGCCTCGGAGGCGGCGCTTGGCATGGGTGAAGATGATGAAGACTACTTCATCACTTGGCTCCTGATGGCGCCGCTGGAGGCCGTGTCACGTCCTCGCTGTCGTGAGCCAGCTACTTGGATAGCGCGGTCACGCAGCAGAGGCGCTTGAGGGCCAGAGGCACCATTGGGCATAGTAGCTGGGATGGTTTGTTCTGGAGGCAGCGTGTGCCTCGCGGTCGTACCCGTGGCGGGGGTGGCCGGAGGGTTGCAGTTCACCTCAGAATGAGTGCCACCCCTCCGGCTGTGCCCTTCAGCGAGGAGAGAGGGTGCTGGTAAAGTAATCCCCCACCCATACCTCGTGGAGCGTGGCCATTAGGATCTTGTTGATGTTGTCCTTCCCTGGCGCCTCTTGCTTATGCTTCGGCCGCGGGGATGGTGGTGACGATGCCTCCTATGTCGACCACACCTCCCGCGACATCCATGTCTTCACGCGCCCCCTCAGTTCCCATGACGTTGGTGGTCGTGGGCGGCGGAGCACTTGAGGTGGACGAGTTATTCGCAGCTTCGGGCTTCTTCTTAGGCGCCATAGTCGACGGAGCCGTCGACGATGAAAACGACACTGAAGATGACGCGTTGCTCATGCTTTCGGGTTTGCGCAAGTGAGCCCCCTGCCTGGCGCGCCAAAGATGTCGTGGGGAACCATGGCCACCTATGGGGCTACGAGCCCCTCTCTAGTTCGGAGGGGGGATAGCACGTTGCACAAAGAGCAGAGGAGCCTGAGGCAGCACGACAGAGATCACACGGGCAGTTTTTACCCAGGTCTGGGCCGACACAAGGTGTAGAACCCTACTCCTGCTTTGGTGGATTGATGGTGGATTGAGGTGGAAAGCGCAGCGCTCTTGCCCGGCAGGGTTGCCTTAGGACGAGAACGGCTACGCGCGTATGAGTGCACAAGGGTCCCAGTCCCTTCTATGGTTGCCATGGGCCTCCTTTTATAGATAAAGGGGTCACCACAGTGGCATATCAGTCATTACGCACTAATTAGATAGCAAATAGTGCTATCATACCTAACTTTGCAAGCTGACAGAGCGCATTAAATTCGCCGCTCAATGACACGTCATAGCTTGCCCGACAGGCTCTGTTGGGCCGTTTTGCCAGCTTGGTGCCTACTTGCTCGACACGTCACAGGATGAGTGTCGCTTGTAGGTATTTTCTGTAGGAGGTGGCTACCATGTGGCATATAGCAGCCACTTAGTCACCTTGGAGCTTGACACCGCATTGATCGATGACGTACGTCGCGGTGAGGTGGTGCATTGAAGTGGCTTTCCTTTGCTAGTCCCGGCAGAACTGCCGGGACGATCCAGCAGGGTTTGCTTCCGGGGATAACCTTGTCTTTGCCAGGCTCGCCTGTCCAGCAAGGGAGATTTTTACCTTAGTAGTATCTTGTTCCTCTGGCTAGTCTTGGCCATCTTGATCTATGCTCGGATCCTCCAAGGGAATCGATCCATCTTGCTTGAGTTGATCATGGTGTTGTGAACTTGTCCTTGTGCCTATGTGTAGTCTGGTAATGGACCCAGGGTTTGTTGCACCGACAAATGGAGAAGGGTGTGGAGGGGTATATATAGCCTCCACACAAAATCCAACCGTTACACACATTTGACCCAACTCGGTCAGACCGAATAGAAGAACTCGGTGAGAACGATATAGTTCAAAATGTGAATGTTAGGAATCTCGGTGGGACCAAAATGATCAACTTGGTGGGACCAATGTGCTAGGGCTAGGGCAAAACCTCATCTCGGTGAGACCGATCGCATAAACTCGGTGAGACTGATTTCAGCAATGATCAAACAGAGAGTTGGTCTGGCAAACTCGGTGGGACCGATTGCATATTTCGGTGAAACTGAAATAATTGCAACAGGCAACAGATACTTTGCAAGGCCATCTCGGTGAGACCGAGATCAGTATCGGTGTGATAGAATTGTCTAGGGTTTCTAGCAGTGGCTTTGTCAACAGAACTAGGTTGTGCCAGATAGATCAAATCGGTGGGGCCGAGATTGACTTTAGGTTTTGGACATGTGTGGAAATGCGAAAGTGGTTGCGGGTTTTGGAGAAATATCACTAAGCACTTTGAGCAAGCAAGCCATTAAGCAACACCTCATTTGCTTTTAATAGTATTGGGTTTCCTATGGACTCAATGTGATCTTTAATCAAAGTGTCTTGAGCCTTTGCCAATCTTTGTCCTTAGCATTTTGAAGGGGTTCCACATCCTCTTGACCTTGGCACGCCATTGTTGAACTCATTTGAAATGTACTCGTTAAAAGTATTAGTCCAACAAGAGATATGTTGTCATTAATTACCAAAATCACCCAGGGAGCACTTGTGCTTTCAATCTCCCCCTTTTTGGTAATTGATGACAACATACATCAAAGCTTTAGATAAAGATATGAATAGCAATAGGTAAAGCTTTGGAAGGACATCTAGCTTGCATAGGCTCCCCCTATATGTATGCAATCATGTAAAGATGGAATATAAGAACATGTGAATGCATAAGCATGTCAGAGCAGGCAATGAGTTACATGTATGTTGGCTATATGCAACAGAGCAAATGATGTAGATAGAATAGGTATACCTACATGTTCATGAATCCTTCTTGCAAACCATATGTGTAGCAGCAAGAGATCATCACGCACATGAGTGTGATGCATATACTTACCTTGTGGTCTTGAGCTGGCTTTGGCAGAGATGAGCTTGAGAGAACAAGGTAAGATAACACAAGAACACTCTAAATAGAGCAAATTTAGAAAACCACAATAGTACCAAGACTGGGATGACATGTAATGAGTGAGTACTTAGTACTCCATTTGGATATGGACATGTCCCCAAAGATTAAATATATGCAATGAATTCCAAAGATTTTCTTCCCTTAGATATGAACTCTTTCTCCCCTTGAATCTGATATTGGATAATGGGAGAAAGTAGGGTAAGAGAAAATCGGTGCAAGAACCATTAAAGCAAGAAATGGTACAATCAATCAAATATTAACATGTCTTTCCCCTCTTGAAGACATGTGGCTTCTCTCCTATGTTGATAACAAACATCTGGGGAAGCTAAGATGTGCTTTATCTCCCATGTGATAAGCTTTGATGTGTTCTCCCCCCCCCCCCTTGACATCAATTTCCAAGAAGGGAACTTCTGGAGTATGAGTCAATTAGATTTGGTCCTTGAGACACATTACAAAGCAGCATGTAGATTATGATGTGGGTAGAGGATAAGAATCATTGAGTGGAGCTAGAAGAAATGTGCAAAATGCAATGGCAAAAGGTTTTCTTCAGCAATGAAATCGGTGACACCGAGTGGTTTTCATCGGCAACTCCGGGATATCAGAGCCACTGAGAGTGCGATTCGGACAGATCGAACTAGTCCTTTTTGGTTGAACCGATGAACTATATATAAGGAACCCTTGTAATTTGGTCTAGCCGATTTGCTCGACTCGGTGTGTCCGAGTTCAATCTAAAAAAATCTTGTCACCTCAGCTCACTAGGCAATCGAATTTTCTCAGATATTTGCAAGGAATCAGATAAAGAAACACACAAAAGAAAAATAGATGTAGATGAATTTTTTTGATAAAAGGAAACACAAAGTCAAAAACAGAGAAAAACAAAGATCATAGACATACTAGAGAACTTCATCTAGAAGGGGTTGGCAACAAGGTCACCTATTTTAGAGTATATTGACATAGGAGTCAAGTGAAGTCAGCTGATCATAGGTCATACTCATTGTTTAATCTCAAAATGGGGTTATTATTTTTTGTTTAAGCACTTTGATGTATTCACATCTCGTTGAGTTGCTTTAACTCATGACTTAGGTCAAAGCTTCTCCAAGATGGAATAACATACCTTGGGTTGTGTTGATCTTGGTCATGTAGTTGAACTTGTGTTGGATGCTCAAGGTTGATGTAGTCCATTAAAACATGAGAGCACCACTTGTAGTTTGAGTTCATCTTCCTACATGGGTTAGTCTTGCAAGGAAGAGCACTTGTGCATCCAAAAATGACAAGCTTGAAACTTGATTCCAAATGGAATTTGACATATAGAAATTTTCAAAGGATATGTTGAGTGAGGTCATCCTTCACTGGTATGTGTAAGTGCTCTACAAATGGTTTTTAACCCCTTTCCGCGACGGCATTTGGAGCCATCGCCAAGTGAGTGTGGGTGATAGGGGGTCCTTCCAACATGACCCAGAAACCATCTGGGATAGGGAGCCAAGATGCATATACAATACTCATAATCATTTGTGCTCGCATTGCCATCACAGTCGGTATTCTGTGGTGCTAAATTTACGATGCGCGGTCCATCACAAACGGTTCACTATTATAGAACGTGTATGATAAGCATACAATCACACACATTCCCTTTTGCCAAACCGTATGCGATAACTAATTAAGAAGATCAGTTAATCGTCGTACGAGTGTCTGATAGGATTACGAAACTTCGGACCATCATAACATCGTCGTACACGACAACTATCACACACACTATTCTGTGGTGCAACGTTTACGATGCATACTTCATCAGAAACAGTTCATGGTTGTGAAATCGTGTACGATAAGCCAATTATCACAAATATTAATTTGCCCGCACCGTTTGTCATATTGTCTGACATTGCACATGCTTTGCAAATGGCAACTGTGTGCATGCTTGCACACGTTTTCTCTCTATGAACCATGTCGGATTATGGTGTATATCGCAAACCTTTGTGTTTTACCAACCGTGTGTGCCGTAACGACCTGGAGAGCGTAATTTCATCGTAATTTAATTGCTGCTATTTCAAATTGAACCGGATTTGAATTTGAATTTGAATTTGAATGTATGCTATAGCTTTATTCATATCCATCAGGTTCAAACAACCAATGCATTTCAAGAATTACATAAGAACCAAATAAAGAATGATGAACCATAGTTGCATATTTGTACTATTAAAGACGGTAAAGAAAGAGGTCAAATACATTCTGGTTGCTGAACAAGGTGAAGCGGAATGCCCATATTGTGCCCTCCTCCATGGAGAAGGCACACATGACTCTAGTCCAACCCCTTGTGATGGCCGACCGCCCATCCTTCACGGTCTTCATGAAAACATCAAGAAAATCATCGTGTTCTGGTAGAAATACTTTAACCTTTGCATGCCCACCAATCATGTAGTTTGAGAGGTAATCTTGAGTAAACTGCTTTCAGAACCACTGCAAAGGAAAAAAGATTCAGACATTGGCATCTAACACAACCCATTATGGGCAGTAAAAAGAAGGCTGCAGAGTTCTTACTTACCACCCTGCAGTTTGCTGTTGTATTGGAAAAAGTGTAAACAAATAGTTTAATTGCCATCTTTTGACCCATTTTACTAACAATCTTTATCAGCTTCCTCACTTGATGCTAGTTCATTGATATCTCATTTCCCCATACGCAGAAAGGGTCGAAGAGTGGATCTTTACCAATGACATATGTACCTAAAAGCACCAAGTTAATATTAGAAGCTAAACAGCAATTGCACAATGATGTAGTACAACATCCTTTTATAATATCTTATAACATCGAATATACTCACATATTAGATGAATTAACATCTTATATTATGGGCCAGAAGGAGTTAATTGCATTCTTACAAATTATTGGCTGATTCACTCCTGTTGTATCCATGGGTTAGAGTTAGTTTCAGCTAGTTGGGCTCAAATAGCCCTAAAGTATATCCAAACATGAGGCTAGTTTGAGGTGCTAGCTAATTCTCCGAGCACATTTATTGTCAATCTAACCCTATCATCCAAACACCTCTTTGGATGGAGTTAAGTAAGGGTTAGTCTTGAGCTAGAAACTAACTCCAGCCTCTAGCTAAGTTGAGTAACCAAACAGGGTTGTGTTGTTGTTGTTGTTACTGCTGCTCTTCTATGTATATCTAGACATCATTAGAACATTAAGGTAACACTCTTCCTTGTTGCTATGTAGCCTAGGATTGCATATTTAGACATTAAGTATAGTGCATGTTGCTATGTAGCCTCAGATATATTATATATGGCCCTAGTTAACCTAACAATAAATGGGTTGCAGATATATTCAGTTAAAAGTCTGATTCACCGATTAGTCCCTTATCAGCCCCCGGCCTATATGGTACTAGCTACTGATATCCTAAAGAATGAGCATATATAATCCATGGGATGAAACTAACCTCAATGGAAAACAGCAGTCGCTCCCAAAATTGTCATGTGTAGATACATCGAGAGGCATGTTAAGCACAATAGGCTAAATATCAACCAAAATTATCCATGGCAGACAAAATAATGGCCAAAAGATAGCTTCAGTTTGCAGGTTTAAGCATGCTAGTAAAGCAAAACAAGTGGAAAGGTGTGTTAACTGCAACAGGCCTAACATTTACAACAAGCAAACATAGTCATTCAAACTGGTATTATGCTGGTCTAAGTACACTGGTTATTGTTAAATAAAAAATGGAAAGGCATGTTAACTACAAGATGCAGCAACCAAATGTAGTCATTCATATTGGTATTGTTGAAACTTGTACTGATGAAATTGAACTTCATAGTTCATACTTGAACATATAGAACATCACGTTGTGAATAACTGGAATAAACAAGGCATACTACGCACAACGAAAGATAGCATTTGAAACTGGACATATGCTAACTACAAACAACCGAACAACCAAAAAACTTTAAAAGAGGCCTATGCTAACTATAACTTAATAGCAAGCAAATATATGCATTCCTATCAGCATATTTAAAATAGGATTGATGAAATGTACTGCACAATAAATAATTGCATATATAGAGCATCACGTTGTGAACAACTAAAATAAACAAGGCATACTAGAAACAACCAAATATAGCAATTAAAACTAGACATATTCTCACTACACTACAAAAGGGACTCGACAAAACAAATCATGGGTTTCCCCCTGTGAAGTGGCACGGCAAAACAAATCATGGGTTTCCTCACTTGTCACAAATGGGCTAGTTCCGGTGGGAAGAGCATGGACCCTAGATGCGCTCCATGTTGTCGCAAATGAGCTCCTTCCCCTTGGAAGATCACGGCTGTAAGGTGCCCGCCCTAATGTCGCAGACGGGTTCTTTCCCCTTGGAAGAGCATATGGGATCTTTCCCCTTGGAAGAGCCGGAGAGGGTGCCCTCCTCGTGGTCGCCGTCGATGAGGTCTGACTTGGAAGCTGTGGATACCAAGCCAGTGTCGCAGAACGTGTCCTTCAGAAATGACAAAAGGGGCTCGATGGTGATGTAGGATGGAAAATTATTGACAGCGAGCCAGAGGAGATCTGCGGCGGGGACATGAATGAGATCGACAGTGGTTGAACCCGAGGGGTCAGGGGTGGGCCACTTAACCTATCATATAGTCTGCCTCAGGTCGTCGCTGTCGACGACCCCGATGTCATAACCGGCATCTGTGACATACCCGCATACTCTAGCCCGCTGATTGAGTGCCTGCGGCCAGTAATGGTCGTCAGTTTCCTCGGCATCATCGAGCGAAGAGACCACGATACACCTCCTTTGGGCCAGTCGCTCCTCGAACTCCACGGGAAGTGTAGCCGGGCTTAGGCTGCAACGCTCTAGAGTGGGGGATGGGGATCTGCGCGAAAGGTGGCATTTTGCAGGCGTCATCTAAGAAACTCAGGGCGGCCTGTGTACGGAGATCGGTGGGTAAGCTGCACCGGCAAACCGATAGATGTTGAGAATGGAGGCCTTGCTGCGGTGGCGGTGGGGAACTTGCTAGGGTTTCGAGCGAGGGAGGGTGTGTGTTTGTGTGTGTGTGTGTGCGCACGCGCGCGCGCACGCCCGTGGAGGTTTTGGTGTGTGTGTGTGTGTGGATGGGGGTAGGGGTGTGTTGGAGGAAATGATGCGGGTACTGAAAATTTTACTATGCGGGAGTCAAACGCGGGAGTGAAATGCCGGGGCTATTGAAAATTTTGATTTTGGTGCATCGCACACGGTCCGGAGATAACAACCATGTGTTATGAAAAAAGAACCTCAAGGCGGGTAGATATTTTTGAGGGATGCAGGCGGGATTGGGAACAAGAAACATCACACGCGGTCAAAACACAATAACTATGTGTTATCAAACAGAAAAAGCTGCAGGCGCGTAGATATTTTTGAGAGGGGAAGCCTCGTGGAGCCCAATGTACTGTGCGGATGTGTGCATGACAGGGGCACTAGCATAGCACACGGTTAGTTTGAGTGAACCGCGTCTGTTGTGTCATTTGACTTGTCGAATGTTCATAAATTTTGCGAAATATGATGTGGGAGAGGGTCAAAACACGAACACACTTGCATGTGGACCAAATTTATGTATGGAAAGGGTGGTTTTATGTTCAAATACCAAACGCAACTTCGATGTTGCACCTATCTCGCAAAGCGCACGGTATTGCTTGCCACGCCTTGTATCGGCACGAAGGGAATCCTAAGCTATGAATGCATGCCCCCTGAGGGAGTCCTGGATTAAGGGGTCCTCGGACAGCCGGACTATATACTTTTGCCGGACTGTTGGACTATGAAGATACAAGATTGAAGACTTCGTCACGTGTCCGGATGGGACTCTCCTTTGCGTGGAAGGCAAGCTTGGATATTCGGATATGTAGATTTCCTTCTCTGTAACCGACTCTATGTAACCCTAGCCCCCTCCGGCATCTATATAAACCGGAGGGTTTAGTCCGTAGGACAACAACAATAATAATCATAGGCTAGCTTCTAGGGTTTAGCCTCTACGATCTCGTGGTAGATCAACTCTTGTAATACTCATATCATCAAGATCAATCAAGCAGGAAGTAGGGTATTACCTCCATCGAGAGGGCCCGAACCTGGGTTAAACATTGTGTCCCCTGCCTCCTGTTACCATTAGCCTTAGACGCACAGTTCGGGACCCCCTACCCGAAATCTGCCGGTTTTGACACCGACATTGGTGCTTTCATTGAGAGTTCCACCGTGCCGTCCCGATAAGGCTTGATGGCTCGCCTTGTTGTCAAGGATAACATCAACTCCGGAGGATCCCTGGCTGTAGGCCAAACTCTCCAGCTGGGCGGTTTCGTCATGGCCGCCCGTTCGGCTGCCGCATCGATGATGACATCTCAGGTCATCAAAAACAACCTCCGCGTCAGCCCAGAATTCACCAAGCAGATGGATCCAATGGAGCTCTCCTCCTTGAACGAGCTTTTGTATCGCGTCGCCGCCCTGGGAGGCTCTACAAATTATGATCGGATCGGGCTTAAACCCGACCTAAGGGACATTAACTCTCCATCAGTCACCCATCAGATAGCGGTGGTGGAAGAACAAAACGGCAATTCTTCCTCTATTTTGAGGACGAACTATGTTCGGATTCCCGAGCTCTCTGAGCCGGATACCCGTCTGCGGGAGGACGTGGCCCAGTCTCTGAACTTAGAATTGAGCAGCGGGCCACAAATATTGGGCAATATCCGGGAGCCCGAGCTGCCAAGCTCAGGAGCTCCTTCGCCCCTGGGTTCCAGATTGGGTGAGGACGTGGACTTAATTTCACCCACCCACCCAGACGCAAGTGATCTTTGCACATCAGACAAGAGCTCCAAGAGACAGTACACCACTTCTGGGCCAGATTCCTCCTTGTAATGAGCAAGGTTAAGGACTATCACGAGGAAGACGCAATCTCATTCTTTTGCAAAAATTGCACGGACAAGGGAATTCTCAATGCCAGAATTCGCCATGACATAGCACACTTTACCGGCCTGGCGGCCATAGTACAGAAGTACTGCGCGATGGAAAGCGCCTCGAAGACCCAAACAAAATTCTGGAATCCTCCGGCCCTAACTAAACCCCTCGTCCGAACTAAAAGGGTGCGCTCTCGCAAGTCACCCAACCCAACTACAAAGAAGCCAAAGCCCTCTACAGGGCGTGGAACCGTACTGGAGGGATGGCTCAATAGGCCATGCAAAATTCATAGCACACCGGACACCATACAAACACACAGCCTTAGAGCATGTTGGATACTCCGGCAGGTGGCCAAGAGCGGCGAGGACCTTCTGATCGACAATACCGCAGAACAGCATCCCGCAGAAAATAACAATACAGTACTGACCGTCTTCGAGACTTTGGTCCCAAACAACAGGCGCAAGCGAGCGCTCCGCAGCCTCGCCGAAGTCTGCCACGTCGCAGCAATAAACCCGTGGAACAATACAGCCATAACCTTCAACGCCAGCGATGAACCTCAATTCCGAACAGTCCGAGCACCAGCCGCTTTGGTCCTTAGTCCAATAGTGGACAGATTCCGGCTTACTGAAGTGTTGATGGACGGTGGCAGCGGATTAAACCTCATATATGAGGAAACTCTTAACAAAATGGAAATAGATAAGAGCCGCATTGAGCAAAGCAGCACGAACTTCAAGGGAATCATCCCTAGTCGGGAGGCAAGATGCGCAGGGAAAATCACATTGGATGTGGTATTCGGCAAACCAGAGAATTATCGGTCCGAAGCAATCACATTCCAAGTGGCCCCATTTAGCAGTGGATATCACGCCCTCTTGGGGCAAGATGCATTCCCAAGCTTCCAAGCTATACCCCATTACAGGTACATGAAGCTCAAGATATCGGGGCCCAATGGGATCATCACTCTGGCCATTGATCCGGACATAGCACTCCGTGCCGAAAATAAAACTGCCGCACTAGCCCTGGAGGCATTATCCAAAGCCCTCGCGGCCGAAGAGTTAACTGTGCTGCGCTCCGTAGTGGACAAGGACGACGTGATACTCGACAAGCGACCCAAGTCCACCTCTTTCAAACCAGCAGACAAAATAGTCAAATTCCAGGTCCACCCAACGGACCCTACAAAAACAGCATCAATTGGGGCACAGCTGAACCCCACAATAGACGCTGCACTACGAGAGTTCTTGCGCGAGAATTGGGACATTTTCGCCTGGCATCCTTCAGACATGCCAGGTATCCCACGCAGGCTGGCCAGACATAGCCTAAACATACTAAAGGGATACGAGCCAGTCAAACAGACTCTTCGGTGCTTTTCAGAACCCAAGCGACAAACCATGGGAGAGGAGCTAGCCAAGCTACTTGAAGCCAGATTCATCATAGAGTTAAACATCCGAACTGGCTAGCAAACCTGGTGATGGTACCAAAGAAGGACAAATCATGGTGCCTATGCGTCAATTTCAAAGACCTTAATAAGGCTTGCCCTAAGGATCCCTCCCACTCCCTTGCATCAATCAAATTATTGACGCTACCGCGGGACACGACTCATTGTGTTTCCTCGACGCATACTCCGGATACCACCAAATCAAGATGGCGGAGTCCGAGCAAGCTGCAATAACATTTATCACTCCATACGGTCCCTTCTATTTTAACACCATGCCTTTCGGCTCAAAAATGCTGGTGCAACCTATCACCGCATGATTCAGACGTGCCTGGAAACACAAATCGGCAAAACAGTGGAGGTTTACGTAGACGATGTGGTCATTAAAACCAGACACGTCGAATCATTAATAGACGACTTGAGGCTTACGTTCGACAATCTCCGAACATACGACATCAAGCTCAACCTGGAAAAATGCGTTTTCGGCGTACCAGCCGGAAAACTCTTAGGCTTTATTGTCTCCAATGGATGAATCGAAGCAAATCCGGCTAAAATCCGAGCTCTGTCACAGTTGGCTACCCCAACAGACCTCAAGCAAATCCAGAAATTAACTGGATGCATGGCCTCCCTAATCCGCTTTATCTCCTGATTAGGAGAAAAGGCGCTACCTCTTTATCGCCTTCTTCGACGCACCGAACACTTCGAGTGGATGGATGCGGCTACGGCGGGGCTAGAGGAAATAAAAGCCCTCTTGGCAATCAATCCAATTCTGGCAGCGCCAAATGTCGGCGAACCCATGTTGCTATACATAGCTGCAACACACCAGGTTGTAAGCGCAGTGCTCGTCGTCGAACGAGAGACAGATGGATATAAATTCCCATTACAAAAGCTGGTATACTACGTATCCACTATCCTCACTCCATGCAAGTCACGGTACCCGCATTATCAAAATATAGCATACACGGTCTTCATGGCATCCTGAAAACTACAACACTACTTTCAAGAGTGTTCAATCACGGTGGCCTCCAAAGTACCACTCAATGACATAATAAATAACTGCGATGCCACGGGCCGGATTGCAAAATGGGCTATCGAGTTCCACCCGTTCGACATAACATACAAACCACGGCAGGCCATTAAGTTGCAAGTACTGGGTCGCCGAATGGACATAAGGTGAACTCCCTAAAGAGTACGGCGCGTACTCCAATTGGATCATGCAATTTGACGGCTCTAAGATGCTAGCTGGTCTAGGGGCTGGTATCGTCCTAACGTCCCCCATCGGAGATACAGTCTAGTAGGTACTCCAAATACTTTACATAGAGTCCAACAATGCAGCAGAGTATGAGGCTCTGTTGCACGATCTTCGGATGGTAGTCTCCATGGGCATTCAATGTCTCGAAGTACGCAGGGATTCAAATCTCGCAATATCTCAAATAAATGGAGACTTTGACGCCAAGGACCCGAAAATGGCGGCTTACCATAATGCCGTCCTCAAAACGTCAGCTCGATTCGAGGGGCTCGAATTCCACCATGTGCTTCGAGAAAACAATCAAGCGGCGGATATCCTTGCCCACATCGGTGCTAAATGTGACCCCGTCCAAACAAATATTTTTTTGGAAAGGCTGTTCAAGCCATCCGTGGTGTGGGAAGGGGAATCTGGCAATACTAATCCGGATCCGCATACAACCCCGGATCGTGAACAATCTGACGTAATCGGAGGCTCCGTCACCGAAATCACACCTTCGTGCCACGTGATCATGGTGGTAATCACCCCATGGACGGAACCCTTCCTAGGCTACTTAAATAGGTAGGAACTCCCGGAGGACCAAAATGAGGCCCACTGCATTGTGCGGCGCCCTAAAGCCTAGAAATTCCACGAGGGAGAGCTTTATAAGAAAAGCACAACCGGAGTGCTCCAAAGGTGCATCTCCGAAGAGGAAGGGCGACACCTCTTGGCTGAAATTCATGCCGGACTCGGCGGCCACCATGCCGCAGCTCGGGCGCTCATAAGCAAGGCCTTCCGTATAGGTTTCTACTGGCCGATAGCCCGGGCAGACGCACAAGACCTTGTCCAACACTGTGTCGGTTGTCATCTTTTTGCAAATCAAAGCCATATGCCGCCCACCGCCCTCCAAACAATCCCCATAACTTGGCCCTTTGCGGTCTGGGGGCTCGATATGGTTTGGACCCCTTAAAGGAGGAGGCCATAAGAAGAAATACTTGTTGGTCATGGTCGATAAATTCACCAAATGGATAGAAGCCAAACCAGTTAAAACGGCCGAATCCGGACCAGTGATAGACTTTATATCCGGGCCCGTACATTGCTACGATGTCCCCCACAACATCATCACCGATAACGGCTCAAACTTCCCATCCGATGAGGTGAAAAACTGGTGCAGCAAAATGGGCATAAAACTTGATTACACCTCTGTCTATCACCCCCAAACAAACGGTCAAGTCAAATGAGAAAACAGTCTTATTATGAGCGGCATTAAACCCAGACTAGTGCGATCCTTGAAGGAATCAGATACGCACAGGGTAGAGGAGCTTGACTCCGTATTATGGGGGCTGCGGACCACGCCAAATCGCACAACCGGATACACACCATTTTTTATGGTGTACGGCGCAGACGCAGTGCTACCCTGTGATATCATCCATGATTCACCTAGAGTGCGCATGTACGAAGAGAGAGAAGCCGAGCTGGACTGACAGGGCAGCTTAGACGCCCTGGAGGAGGAGCGTGACGTCACGAAGGCCCATTCCGGATTCTATCAACAGCAGGCTCGAAGGTATCAAAGCAGAGAAGTGCGGGCCAAGACTTATAATATTGGCGAACTCGTTCTACGCCTACCTGAGAGGAAAAAGGACAAGCTCAAGCCCAAGTGGGAGGGCCCCTTCATCATTGACAAAGTTCTCACTGGAGGCGCGTACCGTTTGCGTGATGCATCACACAATCGACTCGAGCCGAACCCACGGAACGCGACCAGACTCCAAAGGTTCTATGCCTAGTGCCGAACTTCGTGTTTGTCTCCTTACCTCCGTCTTCCCTTTTAAATTATATCCTCTCTCTCTCCCTTTTACATTTATAGCCTTAAAAGCTTTAAGTACGCTTTGACCGCACACTCTGGTCGTGCTATGCATGCTCATCATACCTGGGGGCTTCTTACACAGAAGCTTATTTGTCTTCTGGGCTTTATGCCCACCACATATGCGTCACTTCTACGTATGTGCCTTTTTTCACCAATATATGCATCTATATGACTTTAGTTATGGCCAAGCTGGGTTGCCTGGCTCTTGTGTTTATGCCCTATGTTTCTGTTAATTCGGCTAGGGCATAAGGGGAGCACCTCTGCGATTATTACTGTCGGGTCAGTCGGATGTGTACCTCAGACTGGGTGAAGCCGAAAGCTAGCGTTCTTAAGGGAATATTAGGTCGGTGAACAAAAAGATGTATTTTACCTATTACAAAACATGCCCCCAGATGCTTATATCCTGCGTAAATTTTTGCAGTTCAGACATGCACATTAATGCATGCACACCCAGGGAAAGGAACCCTTAACAGAACTATTCTCCCTGGAAGATGTTTCTTACTGCCCATGTAATATAACATATCTAGTTGGATACTTGTCTGTTCAAGCACTTATGACATCTATGCCTGGTTTCCACGCGTGCCCTGGTTTTCACGTAAACGAGCGGGTATTCGGATACACTCCGGACTATCGGGTTTAGAGGTTGAAGCAAAAAGGTCGGCCAAGACAAATGATTTACAATCCGGCTAGGGACAAAATATGTCCTTCGAAGTACAACGTCACTTAGACTGACTAAATTCTTCTTCTATATGATCCAACAGGCTGTCTATCCTACTATCCTGTTGGGAATACTTAACGGCTAATGCTACTTGGTCATACACCAGATGTACTGGGATCTCCTTCCCATCTGACCCTACAGGTCCGACCTCGGCCAAGGTTCGGGTCAGCCTTGGTATACCGCGTCTTCACTATGGCCTAGGCTTCCCTTGCGCCTTGTCGATAGGCTGATATCTTCCATAATTGGAAGCGTTGCCGCGCTCCCTTGAGCATTTCCAAAAGCTCCCCCATGCCTCCTGACAGGGAGGCGGATGGCCACAAGGCCTGAGCAATGCACTGCATCACCTGCCGAACTTGTTCGTGCAGTTGGGAGAGCTCCGGTAGAAGATCACCTGCAGAACCGGGCATTTCCTCCTCGGGACAGCCTATTATCATGCCTACAGACACAATTCTGTTAGCACGCTTCTTTGCCGAACTTTATAGTGGCTCGTCAGGGCACTTACTGAATATGCCACGCCGTAGCCCCTTATTCTCCTTTACGGAGTCAGCAAGCTGGGCCCGAACATCCTTCAATTCGACGTCCAGTCGGACGTTCGCGTCCTGGAGAGTATTTTTCTCCTTTACAACCTTGGTAAGAACACGCTGGCCAGCCTTCAGCTGTCGCCGATCATGTTGCTCGTCCTCTGGTACGATCTTCGGATTGCCTATGGGATTGTCTGCAGATTCTATTGTTAGAATCACATTCATGCCGAATACTTAACTGGTACATGTCATGACATTATTTTCGTTTAAAGCAAAAATTACTAGATGGGGCCTTCGTAGACTCCTCCATCATGGCAATTGCAGCCTGCAATTGGGCCTTGCACTCCTCCAGCTCTTTGGATAGCTGGGTATTCTTCTTTGTCAGAATCTATGCACACAAGGATCCTTAAATCAGTTGTGCCAACAGTTTCAAATCTCAGGAGCTACTGATATACATACTTATCAAATTTTCCTACCCGTATATCCTTTACGTACTGGTCTGTGGCCCTGGTGAGGCCACCTTGAGCAGCCCAGATGTACGAGTCCCCTGAGTTGAAGGCGTCGAACACCTCTTCAGAGAAATTAGGGTCGCGTAGTGCGGCCCGTCGGCGTCTATGATTTACGGCGCTCTCTACTTCGGAGTTTGTAGCGGAAAATCTATCCGCATCCTCTGTAGGATGATCGTCCGCGTCGACCTCTACCCTTGAGTCCAGCCTAGGAGTCCGGCTGGTGGAAGCGTGACCGGCAGGCTCTCCGGATACAGTTCGGCGAGCGCTCTTTCTGTCAGAAGGCAGAAGACATCGTTATATTTTAACAATGATAACTTCGTGCCAGGTTTTTAAACATACCTTTGCAACGACATCTCGGTCCTGACCGCCTCTCTTTTAAGCCTACCCGACTTCGGTGCCCCTTGTTGGCGAGTCACCACGGGTTCAGCTTGGCGCCCCGATGGCCTTCCCTGTAAGATGCAATACATGTGCGGTGGGGGAAGTGTAAAGAGGGATCCTTTTCGGAAGTTGGGACTGTGGCTTTACTTACCTGGGATACAAGGAGTAGGCCAGGATAATCTGCTATGATGGCCGCCATCACACCATCGCAGCTCAGCTGGTAAAATGTCCTCTCAACAAGCTCCACAAACGTGTCCGGATCTTCTTCAAGTCCGGGGTCGAGAGCCCGGTTAGGGTCCTCTGGCTATGGAGACGGGCTGTGAACATCCTTCATAGCCCTTTGCAGTTCCTGCTATGAATTGACAAACTAAACATCTGTGCTAAAAATGTGGGAAAGATTGGAATAAAAGACAGCGACTCACCCAACTTGGGGGCTTGTACATGGAGAATCCATCCCGTGGCTTGATATGGATGAACTCCTCCTCTTCTCATTTGAACAAATCGGACAGTATCTTCGCGAGAGCGGCGGGAGAGTCCGGTCCTTTGCGGCCGCAGAGGGTGGCATCGTCTTCTCCATTGAAGTGCCACATGGGTTTTCCCCGATATTGAAGTGGCTGCACTCCCCGCATTATGCATATGGACATAACTTCAATTATTGTCAGCCCTGATTTGGTCAGTGTATTTATCCTGTCCATCAGGAAAAGGATCTCTGTGTTATGTTCCTCCTGGGGGCTCCTGGGGCGCCTGCTGAGGCGTTTCTTCAATGGGGCATCTACAAACTCGGGAAGGCCCTTCCGAACAGGGTCCAGAAGAGGGACGTCCTCCATGTAGAACCATTCCGAGGGCCAGTCCTCGAATGTCTTCTTATGGGTGCCAGATAGATATCCGGCCCCGGTGATGCGCCATATTTTGGCTCCGCCCACTTGAAATATCGACCCCTTCTGGGTATGGGGTACTAGGCATAATAGCCTCTTCCATAGCTTGAAATGAGCTTCGCAGCCCAGAAAAAGCTCGCAGAAGGCAACGTAGCCTGCGATATGCAGTATGGAGGTTGGGGTAAAGCTGTGCAGCTGGAGGCTGTAAAACTCCAGGAGCCCGCGGAGGAAAGGATGCATTGGAAATCCGAGCCCCCTCAGCAAGTAGGGGACGAAGCACACCCTCTCTCCCTTGGATGGGTTTGGAAAGCTCTCCGCTTGATCCCCGCCATTATAAGTTGCTAGTCCAGCTCGGACGGGGACCATGTATGCAGGTGGGAGAAACCCTTTGGTCTGCAACTCTACTAGTCGGCTGTGGGGAACAGAACATCTCTCCCAATCACCTGGCATAGTGCTACGGGAGCGAGAGGAGGAACTGCGACGACCGGCCATGGTGGTATGGATTTGTCCGGGCGCGCACTGATGAATAGTTGCTGGGAGGAGATGGTGTGATTTGGATCTAAGAATCCCCGTCTCTTTTATAGATGAAGTACCCGCATGGTTGGTGTGGCAAATGTAAAAATGCCTTGACTTCTCGCATTTGCTCGACATGTGGAAGCAGCCATTATTAAAGCACAGAAGTCGAGGAGTGCGACATTGATGAGGAGTCGGACACTGCTTGTCGGTGTCAAAACCGGCGGATCTCGGGTAGGGGGTCCCGAACTGTGCGTCTAGGCGGATGGTAACAGGAGACAAGGGACACGATGTTTTTACCCAGGTTCGGGCCCTCTCGGTGGAGGTAAAACCCTACTCCTGCTTGATTAATATTGATGATATGGGTAGTACGAGAGTAGATCTACCACGAGATCAAAGAGGCTAAACCCTAGAAGTTAGCCTATGGTATGATTGTTGTTCGTCCTACGGACTAAACCCTCCAGTTTATATAGACACCGGAGAGGTCTAGGGTTACACAGAGTTGGTTACAATGGTAGGAGATCTACATATCCGTATCGCCAAGCTTGCCTTCCACGCCAAGGAAAGTCCCATCCGGACACGGGACGGAGTCTTCAATCTTGTATCTTCATAGTACAGGAGTCCGGTCAAAGATGATAGTTCGGCTATCCGGACATCCCCTAGTCCGGGACTCCCTCACTGCTCGTTACAACAATGCTCTGAAGGATTTGGAGAAGAACCCGCCTTGCAATGCCGAAGACAATCTGCATGCCGGACTCATCATCATTGAAGCCTGGTTCAGGGGCTACTGAGGGAGTCCTGGATTAAGGGGTCCTCGGATGGCCGGACTATATACTTTTGCCGGAATGTTGGACTATGAAGATACAAGATTGAAGACTCCATCCCGTGTCCGGATGGGACTCTTCTTTGCGTGGAAGGCAAGCTTGGATATTCGGATATGTAGATTTCCTTCTCTGTAACTGATGAGGACATGACTACCTTGGATATGACCAAAAATATTGCATATATGCATATTTGTCAGGTGATTTCTAGTGCAAGCTATTCAATAATCTATTTATGTTATCCAGAACAAAAATACTTCACACACTTTTGTGTTTTGTCTAATTGCAGGTGTATGGGACATTTGTACAATCCACATATGAACATAAGGAAGAAAGAGATGTTTATTTGCTGTCCAAAAAGTTCTCTCACGTCACTTTTGGCCCAAGAGAAGATAGAGTCCATGTCTCTCACGTTCTGGATTCAGATTCGGACTGCACAGACATACCTGACTTAAAACGCACACAAGTTTTTCATACGGACTCCGAATTGGGTGATTCTTTTTTTGTTGGAAACTAGATTTCGTGCACTTTCCAACCCAATTGGAATCACCTTCAAATTCGTCCGGAGCGTTGAGTTGTGGACGAAACAATCTGATGCTGCAGCAGAATCCGAGTCAAACTACAAGTCCAAAGGTGTTACATCACCTCCACTTGGGCCCCATTGGCCTTGTACGACCTAGATTTAGTTTTAGGCTGCCTTGGGATGTCCTCCCACCTCCTTGGCCGCCACCCCTTGCTCCTATATAAGTAGATCCATCTAGTAGCTTTTCCTTGGGATTTGTTTAGTTAAAAGTTAGCCATTGCAACTTCGTGTACTTCGTTTGTGTCCAACGACCAGACCAAGACCGCTTACGGATCCCCACCTTTATCAATACTTCATATATACTCGCAATATTCAGATTGCTTTTATCATATTCTTGCTTGTTCTTCGATTGCTTGCAGGAATAGACCTTCGTGGTCAGGTTGATTGTGCTCCGGCGTGGTCAATAACCTCTCAGAGTTGGTTTAGCGATTGCTAAGGCGCACGTCGTGCACGTTTGTAGTCGGATCGTCAAAGTCATCTTCACCAAATCGATAGTTATCATCTCATCGAAAGATCGGGACACCCCCGCCTCTATCAAGTGGTATCAGTTTTCAGGTTGCTCGGTGAGAATTTCCAGTTTTCCTAGATTAGATTTATTTTCTTACCTATTGTCCAAGAAAAAGCCACAAAAAAGAGTTAGATCTATTCATCCTTGGTCCAAGCCAGTCTGAGCCTTTGCAATTTTCTTTTCATTGCTTGCATAGTTGAATTATCGGTTGCATCGTCATGTCGAGTTGCTGGTCTTAGTGTCTAGTTTGTTTAGAGTTTCGAGTTCTGTTCACATTAGTCACGCCACCGCTGCATCATTATCTCTTCCGTTGTCCACCACCCATCCATCAATTTCCACCACGTGCTACCCACCATTCATTGTCATAATAATAGTTGAGATTGTTCACATCTTCGCTTGATCCAATCTGCTTCTTATATAGTTTGTTTTGGAAAGAGGGAGAAAAAAAGAGAGAAAAAAAATCAAAAAAATCGGCACAAACTTTTTCAGAGGAAAGTTGGAGACAAAGTTGTTGTATATCCTGCTTGGCAGTTGTTTTTCATCATTATCTTCACTGCCGTTGTGATCTTCACTTATATCTTGCTGTCAAGAGCTACTTAGTATCCTTCATTGATGCTAGTTGTGCTACGCCGTGACCTCATTAGTGTTCCAGGCTCGCGTCTCTAGTCCGGTCTAGCCTAGGACCAGCACAGTACCGTCGTTGAGCGTTTATTCAACATTGCATCTTTGAATTGATTATTGCTAATCTTTTGCTACCATATATAGCCAACCCAGCTCCACATATTTCTACACCGTGTATACGTACGCTCCCCTGTCAATCGCTTTACTCAATATTCGGAGTTACTTGACACCGCTGGTTGCCGATCACCGCCTGCTGCATGGTAAGAACTTGTAAGACATTGATATTTGCTTTACTGTGAGCGTTTTACCACCACATCCTAGTAGTTATAGGAACATTATGTTTTGGGTTTTGTTTCTTGTTCTACTAATCATGACAGGATCCAGAGTCAATTCATGGGCTTTGTCGATCGCGGGAGATGTGCCACCACCTTTGCAAATACCACAACCGTCACGAGAGGTGCACAAACATCCAAATGCACATGATCAGGTTAATGTATCTATACCACCATTTAATGGCTGTTTTAAACCTGCTTTATATATTGAATGGGAGTTCGACATAAAAAATATATTTGCTTCCCATAATTTCGATGAACATAAAAAGGTTAAGGTTGCGGTTGGTTCTTTCACTGGTTATGCTTTGGTTTGGTGGAGTGAATATTGTCGGTTACACCCTGATTATATACCTACTACTTGGGATGATTTGAAACTTGCCATGCGACATACTTTCGTCCCTGCTTATTATACTCGTGACATGATTAAGAAGTTGCAACACTTAAAACAAGGTAGTGAAACTGTAACAAAATATTATGATGATTTACAAACTACCTTGTTGCATTCCTCTTTAGAAGAAAGTGAAGATTATTTTATGGATAGATTTTGGGGAGGATTAAACCGTGATATTCAAGAGATACTAATTCATGAAGAGTGTTATCCTATGGACCATTTGTTTCATCTTGCTTGCAAAGCTGAACAGGAAATAAAACGATGTGTTGGCCACGAGGAGAACAAGCGCACGGTGCACATTCCAAGAGTTGATATGATTGTTCCTTCAACTACTAGGCATACTATGACAACCACATCCATTGTTGTCAGGACTACATCACCTCCACCATGTGACACATCGCCCTCGAGAGTGGCTACATCATCTGAGTTGATCATAAGAGGTAATGACAAAGGTACTGATCTTCCATCTCTACATGAGAATGATGAATGCCTTGTCAATTTGAATGCACCATCTGATGAGCTACCCACTACTTTGATCACACCACCTATTTTAGAGGACTACGTTGATAATTTGACTTTGCCATGTGATCAAACAACTGAAATACCAACAATTTTGAGTGCACCCATTGAATTAACTATTGATGCAAAAGAACCAATGTTTAATCATTTTGATATGACCTCTAATCTTGGTGATGATTCTGTGTTGAATGACTTATTGCATGTTTGCTTATTTAAGCATGTTGTAGCATGTAAATTTGATGCAAGTAAGGTTTATTCACCAATGTTGGGACGGTTTAATGATGAACATTGTCAATCTTTTGAAATGAATAAGAGCTTCACTTATATGTGCAAACTGAGTTGCAATATTTTCATGCCTTCTACTTCTTGTGCTAATTTTTTGGCTTTAGATTTTATGAACTATGCAAGTTACTCATCTATTCATGTGTCATATATGCAAAAATCAAGGGAAGTAAAAATGGATGACATATACATATACAACATGTACACCTTGTCTCTTTTGTTAGCCACATTTCAGATTAAGCAACGCCGAGGACGGCTTTATTTTCAAGAAGGGGAGGATGATGAGGACATGACTACCTTGGATATGACCAAAAATATTGCATATATGCATATTTGTCAGGTGATTTCTAGTGCAAGCTATTCAATAATCTATTTATGTTATCCAGAACAAAAATACTTCACACACTTTTGTGTTTTGTCTAATTGCAGGTGTATGGGACATTTGTACAATCCACATATGAAGATAAGGAAGAAAGAGATGTTTATTTGCTGTCCAAAAAGTTCTCTCACGTCACTTTTGGCCCAATAGAAGATAGAGTCCAAGTCTCTCATGTTCTGGATTCAGATTCGGACTGCACAGACATGCCTGACTCAAAATGCACACAAGTTTTTCATACGGACTCCGAATTGGGTGATTCTTTTTTTGTTGGAAACTAGATTTCGTGCACTTTCCAACCCAATTGGAATCACCTTCAAATTCGTCCGGAGCGTTGAGTTGTGGACGAAACAATCTGATGCTGCAGCAGAATCCGAGTCAAACTACAAGTCCAAAGGTGTTACATCACCTCCACTTGGGCCCATTGGCCTTGTACGACCTAGATTTAGTTTTAGGCTGCCTTGGGATGTCCTCCCACCTCCTTGGCGGCCACCCCTTGCTCCTATATAAGTAGATCCATCTAGTAGCTTTTCCTTGGGATTTGTTTAGTTAAAAGTTAGCCATTGCAACTTCGTGTACTTCGTTTGTGTCCAACGACCAGACCAAGACCGCTTACGGATCCCCACCTTTATCAATACTTCATATATACTCGCAATATTCAGATTGCTTTTATCATATTCTTGCTTGTTCTTCAATTGCTTGCAGGAATAGACCTTCGTGGTCAGGTTGATTGTGCTCTGGCGTGGTCAATAACCTCTCAGAGTTGGTTTAGCGATTGCTAAGGCGCAACGTCGTGCACGTTTGTAGTCGGATCGTCAAAGTCATCTTCACCAAATCGATAGTTATCATCTCATCGAAAGATCGGGACACCCCCACCTCTATCAGTAACTGACTCTGTGTAACCCTAGCCCCCTCCGGTGTCTATATAAACCGGAGGGTTTAGTCCGTAGGACAACAACAATGATAATCATAGGCTAGCTTCTAGGGCTTAGCCTCTACGATCTCGTGGTAGATCAACTTTTTTAATACTCATACCATCAAGATCAATCAAGTAGGAAATAGGGTATTACCTCCATCGAGAGGGCCCGAACCTGGGTAAAACATCATGTCCCCTTCCTCATGTTACCATAAGCCTTAGACGCACAGTTCGGGACCCCCTACCCGAGATCCGCCGATTTTGACACCGACACCCCCCCCCCCCCAACTGAGGTTCACCTAGCAAAGTACGAAGTAGCTAGCAGCCCCCCTCATGTCGGCATGAAGCGAATCCTAAGATATGAATGCATGCCCCCGAATGAAGGTTTGCCTAGCAAAGTGTGAAGTATCTAGCAGCCCCCCTCTTGTTGGCACGAAGGGAATCCTAAGCTATGAATGCATGGCCCCCAATCGAGGTTCACCTAGTAAAGCGTGAAGTAGCCGCCCCCTCCCCCCCCCCCCCCCCCACACACACACTTTTGGTCAACGGGCCAGAGAGGCATCTCACCACGATGGATCGTAAAAACGGACCAAGAATAATCCACCTTGGTCATACAAACTCTCTCTTGTTGTTGGTCAAAGTGATGGCCGTCCATGCAACCCCGGAGATGAGCTAGCTCACCAATAATCAAGCAAGTAGCGAGTCCCCGAAGACAACTGAGGGAGTCCACGATTAGGGGGTATCCGGACAGCCGGACTGTGTACAACGTCCGGTCTATTGAAGCGTGAAGATACAAGACTCAAGACTTCGGCCCATGTCCAGATTGGACTCTCCTTTGCGTGGAAGGCAAGCTTGGCGATCCGGATATTATATTTCCTTCCTTGTAACCGACTCCATGTAAACCCTAGCCCTCTCTGGTGTCTATATAAACCGGAGAGATTGGTCATTAAAAGTCTGATCACAATTACAATCATACCATCATAGGCTAGCTCTTAGGGTTTAGCCTCCACGATCTCGTGGTAGATCTACTCTTGTACTACCCATGCCATCAATATTAATCAAGCAGGAAGTAGGGTTTTACCACCATCGAGAGGGCCCGAACCTGGGTAAACATCTGGGTCCCTTGCTTCCTGTTACCATCAGCCTTGACGCACAGATCGGGACCCCCTACCCGAGATCCGCCGGTTTTGACACCGACATTGGTGCTTTCATTGAGAATTCCTCTATGACATCGCCACAAGGCTTGATGGCTCCTTCAATCATCATCAACAACGTAGTCCAGGGTGAGGCTTTCCTCCCCGGACAGATCTTTGTGTTCGGCGGCTTCACACTATGGACCAATCCGCTTGTTCATCTAGAGCAGGTCGTGTCAGGATCGCCGGATAGTTATGATGAGCATGGCTTGGACCTGCCGTCAGACGATGCTCAGGATATTACCCTGGCAGAAGCCTCGGATCTAAATCCGGGGCAGGTTGCGTTGCCTAAGGACGGAGGGCTAGACCCTGTCCCGCAGGGCATACCCTCGTTGGCGATGGAGTATAACACAGGTCTCACCTCTGAGGGGACCTATGACTTTGGAGCCCCGGATTCACATCCGGATGTAGGTTCCGGTCCACGCGTCCCCGAGCCCGCCGATCCTGGTTGGGCTCCGGTGATGGAGTTCACCGCGGCGGACATCTTTCAGCATTCGCCCTTTGGCGACATATTAAACTCATTTAAAACTCTCTCTTTGACAGAGAATTCTGGGCCGAACTATGTCCGGCTCGAGTGGGAAGCAGGCGACGAAGAAATTCGTTACCCACCCACCACCCACTTGATAGCCAAGGTTGATGATTTAACCGACGTGCTGGACTTCGACTCCGAAGGCATCGACGGTATGGACGACGATGCAGGAGAAGACTCAGAATCTATGGGGTACCGGATTCCCGCCTCGTCACACAACATATATATGGTGGATACGCCCAAGGAAGGAGACGGTGACAACACGGAAGATAACACCCCTGGGCAAAAACCAAAGCGACGGCGCAGACTCCGTTCCAAATCCGGCAACAGTAACAATATCAGCAAGAGTGCCAGAAGAATGGATACTCCGGTCAACCCTGAAGGCAATAATGACCAAACGGAACCAGCGATGGAGCAGGACGAACCAGGTCACGCCGAGCATAGTTCGGAGCAGATGCCCAAAGACAACGATCCAGAGGGACGAGTTCATCGAACCGACCAAGGAGAAGAAGACAGTCCGGACGATGACGCATTCATCATTCCGGAAGAACGCGTGGAACGAGAGAACCTCCACAGGAAGCTTATGACCACAACGAGAAGTCTGAAGAGGCATAAGCAATGGCTTAAAGCCACACAGGAAACGCTCAACCGTAGATGGAATAAAGTGCTAGACACTGAAGAAAGATATGGCGACGATCGACACACAAAGAGCTACCCAAAACGTAAGCTACTGCCAGAATTAGACGACGAGGCCGTCCCACCAAAAAGTAACACGACCAGGAGACCAGAAGTACCACTTCATAACCGCAATAAATCAACTACTGAAGACGCCCACGATCTACGTGAACACCTGGACAAGAAAGTTGGTGCAGCTAGGTCCATCTACGGATCTAAAGGACACACCCCAGCGAGGGACTGTGGTCATCAAAACAATTATGACAACCAGACACCAGTTCGGAATAAACACCAAACACAACAGCAGGCGACGGCATGCCACAACGCATCCAGATACAGAGGGGCTGCTCACCCCCTGTGCTTCACTGATGAAGTACTGGACCACGAATTCCCGCAGGACTTTAAACCTATGAACATAGAGGCATAAGACAGAACTACAGACCCAGGTGTCTGGATCGAGGACTTTATCCTGCACATACACATGGCTCATGGGGATGACCTCCACGCCATCGAATACCTTCCCCTCAAACTGAAGGGACCAGCTCGGCACTGGCTGAAAAGCCTCCCCGAAAATTCAATTGGGAGCTGGGAGGAACTAGAGGACGCTTTCTGGGCCAATTACCAAGGGACTTATGTCCGGCCTCGGGATGCTGACGATTTAAGTCACATAATCCAACAACCTGGAGAGTCCGCCCGCAAGGTTTGGAACAGATTCCTCACTAAGAAGAATCAAATTGTTGATTGTCCGGATGCTGAAGCCGTAGCGGCATTCAAACATAGCATCCGTGACGAGTGGCTCGCCAGACTGCTCGGCCAAGAAAAGCCTAGGACAATGGCAGCCCTAACAAGCCTTATGACCCGCTTTTGAGTGGGTGAAGATAGCTGGCTAGCCCGTAAAGGCACCAGCAACCCCTGCACATCCGAAATAAGGGATGGCAACAGGAAGCCACGACGTAATAAAAACAAACTCCAAAACAAGGAAGAGAGCCCGGACAACACAACGATTAATGCCGAATTCAGGGGCTCTCTACCTAACCAGCAAAATAAGGAATCTAAGGGCAGTAAAGAAGGACCGTCCGGTCTGAACAGAGTTCTGGATAGACTATGCCAAATTCATGGCACCCCCAACAAACCTGCGAACCACACGCACAGAGAGTGCTGGTTCTTCAAGCAGGCCGGCAAACTAAACGCCGAACACAAGGAAAGGGAAACACCAAGTGTAGAAGAGCATGAACCTCGCCAGCCGAACACTGGGGGACAGAAAAAATTCCCGCCAGAGGTTAAAACGGTGAACATGATCCACATGACTTGCACATCCTTGGGAAGGCACGAACGCGCCCATAAAGACGCGCGCGATATAGATCACATCTTTCCCACACCTAACTACTGGATGTCTTCTTCGATCACTTTCGACCGCCCGGACGGCCGAACTAGTATTCGGCGCAAAGGATCAAACGCCTTGGTGCTTGACCCAATAATCGACGGATACCATCTCACTCATGTCCTCATGGACGGCGGCAGTAGTCTCAATTTAATATATGAGGACACTGTCCGCAGGATGGGGATAGACTCATCCAGAATCAGCAAGATCAACACCACCTTTGAAGGGGTGATACCAGGTGTTGAAGTCTACAGCAGGGGCTCCGTCATACTGGAGGTAACATTCGGCTCTCCAGGCAACTCCAGAAGCAAAAAACTAGTCTTCATCATCGCACCCTTCCAAAGCAGCTATCAAGCATTGCTTGGAAGAACGGCCTTCGTCCTCTTCAACGCATTTCCGCACTATGGCTACCTTACACTTAAGATGCCCGGTCCACGCGGCGTCATCACCGTTAGCGGAATAACATAGCGCTCTTCGTGCGCAGAGGAATATGCGAGGCCCTAGCGGCCGGACTATAAGCGGCCTCTAACAAAAATATGTCGGGTCGTTAAGACCACGGACACGGTTAGACGAGTCCGGCAGCCCATATTAAACCAGTGCACTATATATGTAATCCTATAGTGGACACTAGGGGCTAATAATAAAGCCCCACACTTGGCTCAACCTTATTGGCAGGCCAGCATCTTACATTTTTACTATCCATCGCATACTTACATTGCACTCTCCTATGAGTTTCGCTTTTCCGCAGACAACGTTCGCGCAATACCCTTCCAGGATGCGGCACAACGGAGACAAAGGCGCAGACATGCAGCAGGGCCCCGTTCAACGGGTTTCTTTTTAGATTAAGCGCCTGCGTAAACCTTTTCTATTGCCTCTTATTGTTTAACCATCCCATGGGTTCCATACCCACAGAGGATACTGCCGTTTTTGGCATTTGGCCATGACAGATTAACGCACTAACCTGGAAATACAGGGTTTGTAATGAATGGGCATTCTTGAGCCCATCATCTGTTATAAAGTCCGAATACCTTCGGGAGTGTTCGGCGTCACGAGTTTGGCCTTATATGCATCAACTCCGAATCATGTCTTTGGTCAAATGTTGGGTTTGCCCGGCTCCTCGGTCTGCCGCCTTACGTTCCGTTATAATCGGCTAAGGTGGCCAAAGGAGAACTACTGCGATTGTGCCCTGGTTATTCCGGATGAGCACCTTAGTAGAGAAAGCCGAAAACTGACTGTCATGATACAGCGAGAGATTGGTCAACCACTCGACGACTCACCGGAATCTCTAGGATTCCTCCGCATTAACGAATGGCCATTTCCCGGCCAGGTACATACGCGCCCGTATTCGGATGCACGCGAAGGTACCAGGGGCTGCATAGTAGCCCCAACGTTAGAATCCCACGGATAAGAGAAAGTGTTACAGCTATATAGTCCGGTTGCCTAGTTCGACGTGCGATCACCTCCTTGCCGGACCAAGACGTTGGATAAAGAGTGATTAAGCACATTTTTTGGAACACCCCCGCATTGTATGCGCGGGGGCTGAAGCCAACGACTGCTATCTTTCAGATTACACACACACACACACACACATAGATATATATATATATATATATATATATATATATATATATATATATATATATATATATATATATATATATATATATATATATATATATAAACGGCCGCACAGGGGACATAATCATATTTTCAGGCAAACATTATAAATATAGCCTTATAATCAAAAAACATTGTTTTTACAATGATTTGAATCATCACTCGAATAGGAGATTCTTCGGCCACTGCGCCTCTATCAGGCGGGCGCCCTGTGTGACCTGCGCCAAGTATTGCCCGGCCAGATATTGGCCCCCCACCGGATCCTGAGACGCTATCATAGTGGCATCTATATCCGTCCAATACGCCTTAACGTGGGCAAGGGCCATCCGTGCACCCTCCATGCATGCCGACCGCCTCATGGCATCGATCCGAGGCACGACTCCAAGGAACTGTTGCACCAAACCGAAGTAGCTGTCCGGCTTAGGCCCCTTCGGCCAAAGATGGTCTATTACAGACCGCATCGCAAGCCCGGATAGCCTTTGAAGCTCCGCCATAGCAGCCATCTTATCACTTAACGGCACCGGGCGAGTGGGAGCATTGAACTGTGACCAGAAAAGCTTCTCCACCTCCTTCTCACCCGGATCTTTGAAGAACAGCATCAGCCGTACTCTTCGCCAGGTCCGTGTAGGCGTCCGCCGAACTCCAGTGTCCATCCAGGGGAGCATACTTAGGATCGAAGAACTTCGTCCACAGCAAATAGGAGCCTCCAGCCGCGATTTTACCGGCCTGTTGAAGCTCCTCCCGTGCACCTCTGAGCTCGGTCCGTATTTCCTTGGCTGCATTAAGTGCCTTGCTCAGGTCAGGCGATTTATCCTCATGCTCCTTTTTCAGGAGCTCATACCGGTCAGCAGCATTTTTTAACTCGATAGCCATTTCGGCTATCTTTTCCTCGCTTCGGCGATGAGCAGCCTGCTCGGCTCTCAATTCCTCGGCTGCCTTTAGGGCAGCCGCATTGCTCGCTCGAGCCTGTTCCTTGGCTAGAGAAAGTTCCGCCCTCAGGGCCTCCACGGCAGCAGCACCATCTGTAGTCCGAACATATTACATTACTATGTGCCACCTTAAATATTTTCCTATGCAATGGAAGGACAGGACACATACCTTGTGATTTATCCAGCCGCTCATTCATCAGAGTGATATCGGCATCAATCGACCCAATTTGCCTCGTCAGTTCGGCAACTTCAACGGACGGGCCAGCGGCCGGACACACAGGTAATTGCACATATTTACAACATAAATCATTGGTTTATGATCCTCCGTTCGCTACCTAGGGCAGACAACTAGAGTCTCAGGGGCTACTATCTATATGGAGCACACCTACCGCGTGCCTCGCAACCAAAGAAATAGTGGATTCTACTTACATACCTCAAAGCCTCTGAGTAGGCTCGTGAATGCTTCATTCAAACCGCTTGTAGCGGATGAAATCTTCTTAAGCATCGCGCTCATTAATGAGCGGTGCTCCTCCGAGAGCACATCTCGCTCCAGCAAGCCCGTCAGCACGTCCGGCCGGACATTAAAGTACGTCGGACTCTTCCCATCGCCCCCTGTTGTAGCCAAGTGCTCCGGGTGTAGGGCGGCTGACGAATTGACTTCTGGCTTCAGCAGATCCGGACTCCTTCGTTACGACATCTCGGTGTCGCCCGCTTCATGAGTCGGAGAAGGGGGTGGAGTCTCGCTCTCCATCATCTTCGGAGGAAGGTCCCCCGAAGACGAACCCTGTTGGGAGGAGCTGTTGGCCGGACTGCAAAAATTTGAATCTTGGTTACTGACCGAGGAGAAACGCAGTACCTTCGGATCGTAGATCGACTTACGGCTCGGTAGAGGGCTGGCCCGTTGGAGGGCATGGTGCGGTGAGGGTGCCCGTCGGGGCAAGGCCCCCTAGGGATGTCTTTTTCCCCAATTTGGGCATCTCCGCCTCCAAATCTTCGGAGGCGGCCCTCTTCTTCCTGCGCAGGGAGGAGACCTTAGTTTCTCCTCCCTGATTATCCTCCCTGGGGAGGCAACAATTCCACCAGTTCAGATGCGTAGCGTGTGGGGTTCGGATTCCTCACCCTTCCCCTTGTCTTTCCCCGAGGGCATTCTGCTGAGTACCCGGTCAAGCATCTTGGCCATAGTGGGGACGGGCGAGCCTTCGTGAAGTGGCGCCGGACACCTGATTCTCTCTGCCTTGCTGAGCCACTCCTGGACGCGGATGACTTTCAGAATAAAAACAATCATGACAAATACTAAACGGAGTGTATGGTATCAAGGCTACTTACTCGAGTGTCTAGACGATTGCACCTTAGGCCTGCATCCTCGGTGGTGCCCGGACACGTTACTTTCCGTCCGAAGAATAATTTGCACATCTCTTCGAGCTTCAAGCCGAAGAACTGCTTGACAGTCTGTGGACCTTCCGGATTGAATTCCCACATCCGGAGAGGCCGGCGTTGGCACGGCAACATCCGCCGGATCAACATCACTTGCATTATGCTCACAAGATTAATGTCCCTTGCAAGAAGCTCCCGGATGCGATTCTGCAGTACTGGTATATCACCAGCGGGACCCCAATTCCGCCCCACGTTTGTCCAAGACGCCAACTGTGATGGTGGGCCCGAGCGAAAGTCGAGGGCAGCCACCCACTTTGTGCCTCTGGGAGCCGTGACATAAAACCACCTCCGTTGCCATACATGGATACTTCTGGGAGAGAACCCTCTGGCCACGGGGCATTGGCGTTTCTACTTATTACGGCACCTCGGCACTCCACATGTCGCCCCTCGATCATCTTCGGCGTCACATTGAAGGTCTTGAGCCATAAGCCGAAGTGCGGGGTGACGTGGAGAAAAGCCTCGCACACGATAATGAACGACGAGATATGGAGGATGCCGTCTGGAGTCATATCATGAAAATCCAACCCATAATAGAACATGAGCCCGCTCACGAAGGGATCGAGGGTGAAACCCAAACCGCGGAGGAAGTGTGGAATGAAAACGACACACTCATTGGGCTCTGGCGTAGGGATGACCTGCCCTGGAGCAGGAAGCCTGTGCTGGATATCTGCGGTCAAGTATCTGACCTCCCTAAGCTTTGCAATGTCCTTCTCTTCAATCGAGGAGGCCACCCACCGGCCTTGAGGGTCAGATCCAGACATATTGGAGGATTCCGGAGGGGTGGAGCTTAGGTTTTGGGTGTTAGAACTCGAGGTGCGAGAAGGCACGATGAAGGCCAAAAAAGAGGAGTAGGTCTTGACCCCTTTATAAAGAAGGTGAATATCAAGAGTCCCCGGTGTGACCGTTTGAGGCTTATCTAAAAACACACAAGGTAATACCAACAGCCATCGTGGGGTCATGCATGCTCATATTGATGGAAAATCCCATAATAAAAGGGACACGATATCTGCCTCGACGGGATGTGCCAATAAAACCGCCTCATAACACGAGTCGTTGTGGGGTAGGAAACATCGGTTTGCGTTGGACCGAGCCACGATGCAAGGGCACAACACACGAAGATTGCCAGCAAATCAAATATATACCATACGAAGATCATCTTGCAGATCCGGACACGGTCTACGTGTTTGATGACCACTTTGGAGTATTCGGAGGAGGAACCCGCCTTGCAATGCCGAAGACAATAGTGCGTGCCGGACTCATCGTCATTGAAGCCTGGTTCAGGGGCTACTGAGGGAGTCCTGGATTAGGGGGTATCCGGACAGCCGGACTATATACAACGTCCGCACTATTGAAGCGTGAAGATACAAGACTCAAGACTTCAGCACGTGTCCGGATGGGACTCTCCTTTGCGTGGAAGGCAAGCTTGGCGATACGGATATTATATTTCCTTCCTTGTAACCGACTCCATGTAAACCCTAGCCCTCTCCGGTGTCTATATAAACCGGAGAGGTTGGTCCTTAGAAGGCCGATCACAATTACAATCATACCATCATAGGCTAGCTCTTAGGGTTTAGCCTCCACGATCTCGTGGTAGATCTGCTCTTGTACTACCCATATCATCAATATTAATCAAGAAGGAAGTAGGGTTTTACCTCCATCGAGAGGGCCTGAACCTGGGTATACATCTGTGTCCCTTGCTTCCTGTTACCATCAGCCTTGACACACAGATCGGGACTCCCTACCCGAGATCCGCCGGTTTTGACACCGACAACAACCACTGCATGCGTGTGTCCCAAACATATGTATGGAGAGGCGTGTTTTTGAAAACACAGTGGAACAACATTGATGTGGCATCGTGATTTCGAACTAGAAATCACCACACTGAGTGAGGGTTAGGTTGACGATGCATATGTATGTTACACCACACTTCAAGCCGACGACGGGGATTCATGCATGCATGCGTGCATAGTATATGCGCTCAAACTTAATTCGCACTGAACCTCACCATGACCTATACTACGATAACACGATCCAAAGGAAGAATCTGTCAAGGTAACCTATCTTTTTGTCGGTAAAGGTGATCATGGATGTCCACGCGGGCCCACAAATATATAGGCTTGTCGCCGATAACCACTCGAGGGAGTGTACCGTTCGAAGAGAACCACTACATGAATATGTATGGAGGTGATGCGTGCATGCATGTTTGAATAGCATTTCACAACATTGATGTGGCACGTCGATCGAAAATCATACACTCCCCCACACAGAGCAAGACCGGTTCGTGACGTGTCGTTGTTCTAGCCACTTCTCCTCGCTGGGAGGGACTTGTGCGTACACATGCACCTGTGTGCTCAAACTGTATCATGCATGTCATCCCAGAGCATGACCTATATATATGTCCTATTACAAGCAAAAAAATAATCCCCTCCTAAGTCAAATTAACCTCTCTCGTTGTCAGGCAAAAAGTAGTGATGGACCAAGCGTGCCCACATATGGAAAGCATCGATATCGCTGATAACCGCTTAAGTGGGTGCGAGAGGACAACCACCATCCTTTGCATGTGGGCCAAACATATGTTCAATACCCAAAATGCACAACTTTGATGTGCCACATGCCTCAAAAACCGTAAACCATGCACCCACACAGAGCAAGGTTCATTAAGCGTACTACATATGATGGTCCCCTTCCCCCTCATCGACGCATACTATATGCTCCTACCGTAATACAACCCAAAAAGGATCCTCATCAATGGTGAAATTAATTAACTTCTCCCGATGTAGGTCAAAGTGATGCATATGCATCGAAGATTGGCCTTCTGGGCCCACAGATGGAAGTGTCACACGTGAGTGTCCTAGCTAGGATAACCACTGCCTGCATGCATGTGACCCAAAGAGGTGTTGTGTGATGTTTGAATAGCCAATTTCACAATTTTGATGTGGCACATGCCTCGAAAACCGAAAAGTCCCGACACTGAGTGAGATGTACTTGTTCACGGATGCGTACGTATAGTATATATGGTAGTCCCCTCCCACCTCTACGACGTGTACTATATACCACCATAACACAAACAAAAAATATTCCACCTTGCTGGTCAAATTAACCTCACTGCCGGCTATTCGTCAAAGTGATGCACGACGACCTCGCGGGCCCACAGAAAGCATTACACGCAAGTATCTAGTGTCGTGTAGGGCAACCATCGACTGCATGTGGCCAAAACATGTATGTATGAAAGGGTTGTGTAATGTTTTAAATAAATAATTCACGACTCTGATGTGGCACCTAACTAACAAAACGGCCAACCCACATGGTGGCTCACAACTCATAGTGTACTGCGAGCCACCCGCCACCCCCCAGACGCACACACCCACACACACACACTGCGAATCCACTGCAACTATGATGCATGTTAAATTAATTATCACACAGTGAACATATGTTACCAAAGGAGGGGCGTTTTAATTTCGAAAAAAACCAGAGATCATTAAGACATTTTAGTACATTAATTGATTGATTTTCTATGGGAATAATGTGCAAAAATTAAATTGAGCTACATGCACACGTGACAGTGCACCTAAATGGATTGCAAAAACACATGTGTCTCACTGGGTGCATGTTTACTCCCCGTGCAACAAATTTCAAACATTGAGAATCTTTATTTTTAAATTCCAGTACATCCAAAACTTATTTGAAGTTCATGAAACTTATCGTGTTGTCATATGGACATCAATACAAAGTGGCATTGTAATTTTTTTGTCAAATTGAGACCAGTTTTGATGTAATCTTTATCTAGTTACAAACGGGAGATTATTAATAATTGGGAACCAATATCCCGAACGGATTATTTATTGGAATCGTGACCGATAGACCAACAATGGATACGGGCCATGCTTCAGTTAAGCAATAAAGCAACAACATTAATCATCCAAATAGAAAAACAATATATGTGCCGCCACGCGACCCGTGTGCCGTGCAAGTAGGCGTGAGTTGACGGGACACATGCGAGCAGTCCGCCGCGCAGGCAGGCCGGGAGGCATGCGTGTAGGTGTGTGAATTGACAGAGGCATGCTCGCTGCACAGTGTCATTGGGAGGCATGTGAGTAGCTGTGTGAAATGACGGTAGGCATGCCAGCAGACCGGTGTGCAAGCTCACAGGGAGGCAAGCCAGCGGTTTGACCACTGCCTGCCTCTCTCCCACTACTCCCGCTACTCCATATTAATGGTGTGCCCGAGCGGCCGCACCCCCATCCTCTCTCTCCGCTTGCATCCTCGATGCCACTCTCAGTCCTCAGAGTCGTCAGTGTATTAGGATGTCGCCGAAGCGCCCCATCGGAGGGAGTGGCATCGCCGGGGCTGCTGAAGCGCCAGAGCACGGCATGGAGATGGATACAGAGTTGTTATCACCGCCGGCGAGTTATCGCTGCACCCTAACATCGTCGACGGCGTCGAGCTTCCATATCCGGAGGCGGAGTTCCACATCAACTCTGGTGACGACTTGGGCAACGACCCCAGAGACGACTGCGACGACCACTCCGGCGACAACTGCGACAACGACGGAAAACTGGTTAGTCATCTATAGTTGTTTATGTGTCAATTAGATCATAGGGTTTCTCTAGTTACTCCTGCCTCCCCCCTTTTGGAATAGAAATCCTATGGTCATGTTCTCCCAATCCATGAAATCTGAGTAAGTTTCGTTAGATTCTTGTAGTGTATTGATTGTTTGAATGGTACAAGTGATAAGTGATTTGTTGTTTCATCTGTGGAAATGACTTCTGCTAGTAATCCGACTAGGATTAGTGTTTGTGCTAATAATTCCTAGCCAGGACTTGATAATTGATTTTGAATGACCTACATATGTTTGTGCCATTATTTTCTTCGAGATTGGTCTGTACATAGACAAATATGCTTAAAAATCGAACCATAATCTTGGGATATGTATAAACAATAGCCATAAATTCCTAATCCTACTTCACGGCATGTAATTGTTGATTTTATGCCAATTTTTGGCAACTGCCAAATGTTCGCTAGAGATTAGTTTGTAAACATTAATTTGATGCCACATTTTTTTACTATTTGTATAGGTGATGTCTGATGATGTGGACAACGAAGATGAAGATGTCTGGAGGAGGTACAAGAGGCAAATCTTGAGGGAGCTTTATGCGGGAATGCATTACAGGAATATTAGGACCTGGGACGATGGCTATCGATGCCCATTTTGCAACCACACGCTTCATGACACATATCAAAGTGTTCTAGCACATGGAATAGGATGGGCCGTTGGCTCCTTCAAGCAGAAGTATTCTGGCAGGGTGGTGCACGGCGCGTATGCCGAGTACCTAGAGAAGCTTCAGGATCTTGTCGGCATGGGAGATGAGATGTGGGATCGAACTATGTACGCTTGAGCATGCTTAATGATAGTTGAACTATGTACTTATGGTTGAACTATGCTTGTGTACATCTACGCTTATTATCTATGTCTGATTATGTTTAATCTATGTTTATGTCTAACTATGGGGTATGGATGCAGTCAGTTCGATTGATGGAATCCACCTCCGTCCTTGTTTATTGGTCCCCTTTGTAGTTTGTGTTAAATGTTGACCAAAGATTTAACCGACAAAATGTTAGTGCAGGTCAGCAAAAATTATATCGTTGGATGCGTATTTGAACATAGTATTCAATGATATAATTTTTGGTGACATGCATAAACATTTCTTAGTTAAATATTTGGTCGAAACTTGGTACAAATTACAAAGGGGACCAATAAACCAGGACAGAGGTAGTACGTCAATCACACATGGTTCACAAAATTGGAACCGTGTGCAATGACTTTCATTTTGCTTGTTGCGTCAATCACACACGGTTGGCTCTAGGAAATCGTTGCCTCCAAAATTCTTTGTGGGACAGAAAACCCTCACCACCCAATTCAAAAAATAAAAAAATAAAACCCTCACCATCCCCACGTCACAAAAACCCTCACCCCGCCCGCCACCCCCTCTGGTCCCCATTCACACCTGCTCAAGCTCCTCCGCGTCTATGCATGGCACTACCTATCATGGTGGTAACCACTTAGCTCGCCGCCTGCGGCCGCCGCCAGGCTACTGGCAAATCCCACCGCACTTTTCCACTTCCGCTTGCCGCCGCCTATCGCCATGGACTTTCTCGATGCTGCTTCTAGTTGACCCATCTCTGCTTGGTTGGGGAATCTGCCATACTGAGGGTTCTTTCTCATTAACAATAGGGTAACTAATTTAATGAGATATTATCTCATCTCTTATCCCAGTTCATCTGCCTCCTTTAATCACCCGGCCAAAATCGCCATGAATTCATTTTTATTTGAGCTGATTTGAGGGTTTTCTTTCATTCATAGAGTGTACAGTGCGCCGACACATCAGGACTTTGCGGCCTCCGCTAGACATTCCATCTCACCGTACCAGATGACTTGAGGATGCGCGCGGTATGTTCAATCTCACCCAAAATCGGTCGGCATGGCCTACTTTCCTGAACATATTCTAAATATTGCTACATTTGGATAAAAGGTGCCACATGCACCATATATGTCAAAGGGGATTATTCCTCTCTTCTTTCTATATTAGGCAAATTAATGATGTATTGTTCTTTCGATTACTCTCATATTTCATACTCTCATATTTCCATGACATCATGTTTACCTTATCTGTTTAATTATAGATTTTTATCCTTCGATCTCAACTGCTTTACAGTTCTTTCAATTTGGGCCCATATTTGCATGTTACCATATTTTCTTTAACAATCCTACCATTTTCTGCAGCGCGTCCCTTGCTATGCATCAGAATCTGTAATGCAAAATCTTTCCCTTTACATAAATCAAGACCGCAGGGATGTCATATTGAACAGAAACATGGATTTTACAAGTGTTGCTACTGCAAAACTTGATGAACGTGGTGAATCCGATTTTAGCACTGGCCTTTGGAAAGAAATTTTTAAGTTTTATGTACTAAAAGCTGGCACTAAAATTACACTACACATAAAAGAGCCTGGTCATTCGATATATGCTAACTTCCCCAATGATATCATCTGTCCAGACTTTGTCTGAAGTAAGTTTTCTTTTCAAGTATCTGCATGTTGACTTACCCAGCAATATCAAATGAATTGTGTAGTATTTAAGCAACCAATTGATTCCCTTTTCTTACTATATTCCTACCTAATAACTTCTCGTTACCCTGTTTTAACTAAATATTCCCTGTACTCCCACTTCTATCAGAAAGCTCCGCTGATAAGGAGACTCCGGAGGTGGAGAACGGGGATGCCAACAAGCGAAGGCGGGGTGAGCAAGAACCACAAGCGACTCCAATAGGCCTAGACTTCATCAGCAGCCTCCCCAATGATATGTTGACAGTCATCATCTCCCTCCTCCCAATCAAATATGGGGCACGGACAACTGTCCTTTCCTGACGGTGGCACCCCCTATGGGACTCCACCCCTCTCGACCTCATCGACACCCACGAGCTCTGCTATGGCTATTGCAAAAGCTTGGATGCGTTCTCCAAGATCCTCGGCGGTCACCTTGGCCCAACCAGAGCCTTAGAATGGGCAAGTTCCATTCCAACGGCAAGGACCGAGCCAAGCTTGACAACTGGTTCCGATCCCCCACCCTAGATCAGCTCCAGGAGCTCACTTTGCGCTCGTTGCCAGCGTCCGTGCTCTGCCTCGCGCCCACGCTGCGCGACGCCAAGTTCAGGAACTGCCATCCCCCCTTGATGACACGCCCGCTCTTACTCTAGCACGATTGAAGCACCTCGAGCTCGTCGCCATCTTTCTCCCAAACAGTGAAATGGAGCACCTACTCCATGATTGTACTGCACTCGAGTACCTTCATCTTTAGGCAATCAATGGGTTGAGTACCTTCCACATCACCTCCATGACTCTCCGAACTATTTATGTGTGTTGCTCGTTCGGCATGAAGACATCACAAGATGTTTACCACTGTATGGTCACTAAGGACACACCTGCACTTGAGAGATTACTTGTAGTTGATCAAGTAGGTCCAACAAAAATCAATGTCATTTCTGCGCCGAAATTGACAGTGGTGGGCCACTCGTCTGACAAATACTCTGAACTTGTTATTGGATCCACACCCGTTCAGGTACAACAACCGCCTTCTACCTCTCCTTCTACAAATTAACATTATTTCTAATTTTGAAGATGTGTGTTCGTCTGTCATCCAGAAAATGATTCCGACAAGCTTGACCTCGAAACTGCTCACAGTGAAGGTCTTGGCACTAGAATCTATCGGCCCCAACCTGGAGCAAGTTGTCAGTTTCCTGAGATGCTTTCCGTGCCTAGAGAAGCTATATATCAAGGTGATGTTCCTTTCCTCTTAAATGTTAACCATAAGGGAGTTCAATTTGTGACACCTTTTTCCAAGTTTACAATGACAATGTACTACGATTTCTGAAGGATTCTTTTGGAGAATTTCAGTACATACATGTCCCCGCCCCATATTGGTTGCTTGATCCATATGGTTACAATCCATAATCATTTCGCCTTTGGATGCATCTGTACTAGTTTTCTTAGGGAACTTTTCAAAACTGCATGTAGGCACTAACACGTTTTCTTCTTTTGCAGATAAGATTAGGCCCAGTGGTGGATAATGTGATAAAATATAACAATCACGTCGAATGCCCAGATCTGCATCTCTTAGAAATTACTTTGAACTCCTACCGAGTGACCTTACCGGAGATTATCGCACTCGAGTGTCCATCATCACCCTTCTGTGTAAATTTGACCTCATCACCCACGGGTAAAGTTATGACCGAAGTCATTCCACACAATTCATTTTTACAAAGCTTTTTGCCAATAAACACCCACGATTTGTCCCTCTTCTAGCCGACGCGTGGCTAACTAGCCGGGTGGGAAGCTTGCGCGGTAAACTGAGCGGTAGCGCGGGAACAGGCTCATCGACGATACATTTGGCGCCTCTTAGAGCCCACACGTGGTCAAATGAAACACGTGCGATGAGGTGTTGTCAAGCGTGCACTGAAATCCTCCGCTATGAACGTCGTGACAAGACGTGACGATTACAGGCCGACTGGCCCCCATTTATTACAGCGGCCATTTCACCCTTGTGTCTCTTCAACCTTTTGATCGTGCCCCACCATTGCAAGAAGCACATGCACCATGATAAATTCTTAGAGGGTATCTTACGCGGCTCCAATGGCACTCCGAGCGGCTGCCGACGACGAGCAGCAGTTCACCATGCATGCCATCGTGGACACCCATGGAAGGGTCACGGAGCTCTCGATGGTGTACACCAACAACTCGGCCTAAGTGGAGCACTCCAACCACATCATGGAGTTGTTGCTTGCCGAGGAGAAGTACAAGGTTGTCGGGTTCGACCTCGAGTACACCCTCACTCATGATAGGTCTCGTCCCAAGGCCGCAGTCGCCCATATGTGCATGTGCAACCACATCCTCGTCTATCACTATTGCCTGGCCACAAGGCCTTGCGAGTGTTTTGCCAGGTTTGTCAACAGCCCCCACTACATGTTCGCTACGGTGGACATCATCAACAATGTAAGGGTGCTCCAGAATTCGGGCATCACCTGCCAGAATCTTGTCGACATCCAGGGCCAATACAAGATCTAGGGCATCAAGGAGCATGAGAAGGACTCACTGGTTCACCTCGCCGAGGCGATCATCGGCCCCTAGTATAGAGACATGACGGATTCCTGCAACAAGGACAAGCGTGCCTGGCACTCGGCCTGGATGGAGAAACTCGACAAAACTCACATTGTGTACGCGGCCAAGAAGGCACACATGAGCTACAACATGTACAGGTGGATCGTTGACATCAGGAAGTGCCTCCTTCCCCAAAACGGCCAGGGATCCAGCCGGAAGAAGTGCAATGGCAAGCATTATCGCAACAAGAAGTAGATGATTAGATCCTCGTCTCTCCTAATTTAGTATGCATGTAATTGCTTACTTTGGTGTGTGGAAATGTTATGTGTGTAGTCACTTGTGTAATTGTATGATTAATTTGGTTATGCAATGTTGTCTTTTCAAGTATATATGTTGATGCTCTGTAGACAGAGAAAATCACATCACACACGGACTAAACAATGGAACCCGTCGGTGATGATTTCATCAATCACAAACAATTGTATACCGGCAATCGTTTGCTCACAATACAAATGGCTTGTTAATAGGAATCGTCTATGTTGTTATCGGTCTTCCCACATATTTTTGATTACAGACCTGTTTGCTGTGTATCAAAAACATCTTGTTAAGTTGAACCATTTCTGTTCACTTGGCTCAATGCAAACAGTTCGTCTAAGTGAACTGTATGTCGTATATCGCACACACCTTCATCTGGTTGCCCATTTCCATTGTTCCGTCCCATCACAAATAGTTCATTTGAGTGAATAGTATGTTGTATATCGCACACGCCTTCATCTGGCAGCTCGTTTCTTTTGTTCTCCTCATCGCAAACAGTTAATTGAACTAAACCGTATGCCCTGCATCACACATGCAACCAAAATCTAAACCGTGTTTGATGCATCCATCATCGCAAATGTTTTGCACCTTATTGACGGGTTTTTTACACACCATCATTTGCGATTATTGCATCGCACACAGTTTCGTTGAAGGGTCTCTGATTGTAGTGTCATGTTAGCAGCATCCTGCAGTAGTGCTTCCTTGTATTCCACAAACATATAGTAGAGACTTGGTGATGTAGAGATTGCTTAAGATGTGAGTGACTTGCACTCTCATGGATTTTGGGCTCATCCAAGTACCTACAAGGGTTAGATAACATGCAAGGGTACAAGTATAGATCCAAGACATGTGATCATCTTCTTAAGAGAAATATCAAGGATTAGTCGTAGGAAGGTTCATGCCTTGCATGCATCTAGATGGAGTTCCTACTCCAAATTTGAGGCATCAATGATGTTCAATTCACCTCTCAAACAGCAAAACACTTTCTCATCAAGTAGTTTGGTGAATATATCTGCCAATTTCTTATCGGTATGAACATGCTTTAGATTGATGTCCCCTTTAGCAACATGATCTCGAATGAAGTGATGACGAACTTCAATATGCTTAGTCCGATAATGTTGCACAGGGTTGTGAGAAATCTTAATGGCACTTTCATTATCACAAAGCAATGGAACTTGTTTCACATGTATCCCATAATCTTTGAGGGTTTGGGTCATCCAAAGTAATTGAGCACAACATGATCCGGTGGCAATGTATTTCGCTTCGGCAGTGGATAAGGATACCAAGTTTTATTTCTTGGAGGACCAATATACAAGAGATCTACCGAGAAATTGACAAGTACCCAAAGTAGATTTTCTATCAACCTTGTCTCTGGCATAGTCCGAGTCGGAGTAGCCAACAACATCGAAAGAAGACCTCTTAGGATACCAAATGCCAAAGTTTGGTGTATGAATTAAGTACCTCACTATCCTTTTCACAGCCTTAAGATGACATTCTTTAGGGGCCGCTTGATATCGTGCACACATGCACAAACTTAGCATAACACCGAGACGGGAGGCACATACATATAACTATGAACCAATCATAGAGCGGTAAACCTTTTGATCAACCGATTTGCCCTCGTTAGTCAACTCAAGTTGCCCACTAGTAGGCATGGGTGTTTTCATACTGTTTCTTTCTTGCATGTTGAACTTCTTAAATAAGTCCTTGCTATACTTTGTTTGGGAAACAAAGGTACCCTCCTTAGTTTGCTTGATTTGCAAACCAAGAAAGAATTTGAGTTCACTCATCATAGACATCTCAAACTTCTCCGACGTTAGCCTTCCAAACTTTTCACTAAAATAAGGGTTAGTTGAACCAAATATGATATCATCCACATAAATTTGGCACACAAATAATTCATCATTAATCCTTTTAGTAAAAAGTGTAGAATCGATTTTCCCAATTTCAAAGCCTTTTTGAATAAGAAACTTAGTCAGGCATTTATACCATGCTCTAGGAGCTTGTTTAAGACCATAAAGAGCTTTGTGAAGTTTGTAAACATGATAGGGTTTCTTAGGATTAACAAAGCTAGGAGGTTGTTTAACATAAACTTCCTCCTCAATTTCACCATTTGGAAAAAGCACTTTTTATGTCCATTTGATATAAAGTAATGTCATGATGATTGGCATAAGTAAGTAAGATGTGTATGGACTCAAGTCTAGCAACGGGGGCCTCACCATAGTCCATACCTTTGACTTGAGTAGAGCCTTGAGCGAGGAGACAAGCCTTGTTGCGTACAACTTGTCCATCTTCATCTTGCTTATTCCGAAACACCCATTTGGTTCCAATGACATTGTGCTTCTCATCGGGCTTTTCAACCAACGTCCATACTTGGTTCCTCTCGAAATTATGTAGCTCTTCATGCATAGCGTTCACCCAATCCGGATCATCAAGAGCTTCTTCAACCTTCAAGGTTCAATACTAGAAATGAATGAGTAATGTTCAAAAAAGTTAGCCAAATGAGTTTTAGAGCAAGTAATTCTCCTGGTTTGAATATCATCGAAGATTTGTTCGACGGGATGATCTCTTGAGACTCTTGCTCGAACTCGTGAGAGCTTTTTGTTTGGGTCGGGGTGGAACATCCTCTTCATTGTCTTGTTCTTCCTCTTGTCTTTTTGCATTGTCGTTGGCGTTAGTGTTCTCCTGTGGAGGTGGAGAGGGAGGTCAATGAGGTTCATCTTCTTGTACATCCTCGTTTCCATCATCTTGACTTGTTCCACTGGTGGATGCCTCCAAGTCAACTTGTGGTTCACCTTGGTGTGAGTTTGAGGCTTCCACTTGGACGGACGAGGTACTCTCCTTCACCTCCGTTGGGCGAATCTTGCCAATAGGCAAGTCTTGAATAGCTTTCGAGAGATCTTTATCTCCTATATCAATTGGCAATTGCTCTACTTGTGAGCCATTAGATTCATCAACCTTCACATCTACCGTCTCTTCAACCTTTCGGGTGAAATTGTTGTAGACACGATAAGTGTGAGAGTTTGAGCCATAACCAAGTAGAAAACCTTCTTAAGACTTAGGGGAAAATTTCAAATGACGATGCTTATCAAGAATGTAACACTTTGAGCCAAATAATTGAAAGTATCCAACTTGGGGTTTGTTACGGGTGAGAAGCTCGTACGTCGTCTTGCCAAGAAGCTTGTGAAGGTATAGACGATTTGTTGAATGACAAGCTGTCTCAACCGCTTCCGCCCAAAAATTTCTTGGCTTCTTGTATTCATCAAGCATCATTCTTGCCATCTCAATGAGTGTATGATTCTTCCTCTCAACAACTCCATTTTTTTGAGGTGTGTACGTAGCCTAGAACTCATGTGACATCCCTTCTTCGTCAAGAAAGGTATCCACATTTGCGTTCTTGAACTCCGTTCCATTGTCACTCCGAACCTTCTTGATCTTCACTTCAAATTGATTGGGCATTCCTAGCGAAGTTCTTGAAGATCTTTTGGACCTACGATTTATCATCAAGAAAGAACACCCACGTAAATCTAGAAAAATCATCAACAATGACCAATCCGAATGAGGTACCACCGAGACTCTTGTAGGTGTTGGGACCAAAAAGATCCATATGAAGTAGCTCGAGTGGTCTTCTTGTGGTCATGATGTTGTTCACGGGATGACTTCCTCCAACTTGTTTTCCTTCTTGACAAGCACTGCAAAGTCTATCCTTGTCAAATATAACATCTTTAACACCAAGGATATGATCACCTTTAATAAGCTTATCAAGATTTTTCATTCCCACGTGACCTAACCTTATATGCCACAACCAACCTTTAGATTTAGCAATTAAGCAAGTTCTAGGTTGAGCCTTTTTAGTGAAGTCAACATGTATAGATCACCTCTACGTATACCGGTAAAGACCATATTATGATTATCTCTTCGAAACACTTGGCAATCTACTTCGGTAAATAGGACATTGAAACTGAAATCGGCTAGTCTAGATACGGAAAGTAAATTGTAGCCAAGAGATTCAACGAGCATAACATTTTGGATGGAGCTGTCATGTGAGATGGCCACCTTACTAAGGCCAACCACCTTACCCTTTGAGTATCACCAAAAGTGACACACTTTTGGGGACCATTATTTTCAGCAAGCTCTCGAAACATATCCTTGTCTCCGGTCATGTGATCGGCACATCCACTATCAAGAACCCATTCCTTTCCTCCAGCCATCTAACCATGAAGGTTAGCCATAAGATCAAAGTGTCTCATTGACTCATCAAGATCAAAGTCACTATCATCATCCTCATCATAATATCCATGTTCAACATCATCTTGTGATTGATCATCACCTAGAGAGAGAGAGAGAGAGAGAGTGATTCATTAGATTTATGATCATGACAATGTGCATCTTTATGAATCCTAATTACTTGAGAAATGATTCTACTAATGACTCCAACATCTCCTTTGGCACGCATGAGATCACGAAGCTCAAATAGAAAATCATCAAATTTAGGATCACTAGGTTTCATCTTATGTAAAGATACAGACTTTTGAAGAATCTCATCTAGATTTATTGAAGAGTAGTTTGGAAAGCGTTCCTCAAGATATCTCCATATAGTATAGGAAAGCATGCAAGCAAATTTCTAGGCAATCCTCTTATGATAAGATTAATAGCTCTAAGATTGCGGGTCATGTCAAGATACTCATCAGGGGTAGGATGCAAGGGATCAATGAGAGGCATACAAGGGCTAGTAATGTACTTGTTCAACTTATATTCATTGAAAATCTCAAGCATCTCATTTTTCCAAGCATTAAAGAACTCTTCGTCAAGCATAGGCACTCTATGTCTAATACTCCCAATCCTAGACACATCCATCTTCCTCCAATGGTGATTAAACCAAAGCAATGGAGACCAAAGCTCTGATACCAATTGAAAGGATCGAGAATAGGTGTCTAGAGGGGGGTGATTAGACCCTCAACAAGCAAAAGTAGCATTTTTATGTTTTTCAAGTTGAGGTTGAAGATTAGCACAATTTTAAGCACTCTTAACACACTTCAAGCAAGCATGGCAAGAGTATAGGCAGCGGAAAGAGTAAAGCATGCTAGTTGCTAGAAAGCAAAGGGATCGGATTGGAGTGTGAAAACACAATGAAGACATGGAGATTTTTGGCGCGGTTCTGATAGGTGGTGCTATCGTACATCCACGTTGGTGGAGACTTCAACCCACGAAGGATAACGGTTGTGCGAGTCCATGGAGGGCTCCACCCACAAAGGGTCCACGAAGAAGCAACCTTGTCTATCCCACCATGGCCATCACCCACGAAGGACTTGCCTCACTCGGGTAGATCTTCACGAAGTATGCAATCTCCTTGCCCTTACAAACTCCTTGGTTCAACTCCACAATCTTGACGGAGGCTCCCAAGTGACAACTAACCAGTTTAGGAGACACCACTCTTAATAGAGGGTGTGTCGATGATGAACTCCTTGCTCTTGTGCTTCAAATGATAGTCTCCCCAACACTCAAGTCTCTCTCACAAATTTGGCTATGGTGGAAAGATGATTTGAGTGGAAAGCAACTTGTGGAAGTCTAGAGATCAAGATTCTTATGGTTGGATTGGAATGTCTTTGTCTCAACACATGAGTAGGTGGTTCTCTCTTATAAAATGAGTACTGGGAGTGTAGGCACGTTCTGATGGCTCTCTTACAAATGGAGAAGGAGGTGGAGGGGTATATATAACCTCCATAGAAAATCCAACTATTACACACATTTGACCCAACTCGGTCATACCGAATAGAAGAACTTGGTGAGACTAATTCAGTTCAAAATCTGAACGTTGGGAATCTCGGTGGGACCGACATGATCAACTCAGTGGGACCGATGTGCTAAGGCTAGGCAAAACCTCATATCGGTGAGACCGATCGCATAACTTGGTGAGACCGATTTCAACAATGATCAACACAGAGAGTTGGTCAGGCAAACTCGGTGGGACCGATTGCACATTTCGGTGAAACCGAAATAATTGCAACAGGCAACAGAGAGTTTGCAAGGCCATCTTGATGAGACCGAGATCCGTATCAGTGTGACCGAATTGTCTAGGGTTTCTGGCAGTGGCTATGTCAACAGAACTCGGTGGTGCCGGATAGATCAAATCGGTGTGGCCGAGTTTGACTTTAGGTTTTGGACATATGTGGAAATGAGAAAGTAGTTGAGGGCTTTGGAGCAATATCACTAAGCACTTTGAGCAAGCAAGCCATTAAGCAACACCTCATCCCCTTTTAATAGTCCTATGGAGTCAATGTGGTCTTGAATCACTAAAATGAAAATGACGAGTCTTGAGCCTTTGCCAATATTTGTCCTTAGCATTTTGAAGGGGTTCCACATCTCTTGCCCTTTCCACGCCATTGTCAAACCCATCTGAAATGTACTCAATAAAAGTTTAGTCCAACAAGCGATATGTTGTCATTATTTACCAAAATTACCCAGGGAGCACTTGTGCTTTCAGAGAGGCTAGTAAGAGTGGAAGGGTTGGAGTGCACATAGTCCATGGACTCAACATTAGTCATGAAGAACTCACATACTTATTGCAAAAGTCTATTAGTTATCGAAATGAAGTACTACACGCATGCTCCTAGGGGAAGGTTTGGTAGGAGTTATCCATTGTGCGATCCCGACCTCCACACAAAGGATGGCAATCAAAAAATAAATCATGCTCCGACTTCATCACATAACGGTTCACCTTACATGCATGCTACGGGAATCACAAACTTTAACACAAGTATTTCTACCAATCCACAATTACTCACTAGAATGACTCTAATATCACCATCTATATATCTCAAAACAAATGCAAGGAATCAAACTTCTATTATATTCGATGCACTCTATATGAAAGTTTTTATTATAGCCCTCTTGGATGCCCATCATATTAGGACTAAATTCATAACCTAAGAAAATTACCATGCTGTTTAAGACTCTCAAAATAATATAAGTGAAGCATGAGAGTTCATCAATTTCTATAAAATAAAGCCACAGCCGTGTACTAAAAAGATATAAGTGAAACACTAGAGCAAAACTACCTATCTCAAAATATACAAGTGAAGCACATAGAGTATTCTAATAAATTCATGATTAATGCGTGTCCCTCTCAAAAGGTATGTACAGCAAGGATGACTGTGGAAAACTAAAAATCAAAGACTCATATCATACAAGATGCTCCAAGCAAAACACATATCATGTGGTGAATAAAAATATAGCCTCAAGTAAATTTACCGATGGATTGAAGATGAAAGAGGGGATGCCATCCGGGGCATCCCCAAGCTTAGATGATTGGTTGTCCTTGAATATTACCTTGGGGTGCCTTGGGCATCACCAAGCTTTGGCTCTTGCCACTCCTTATTCTGTTGTCCATCAAATCTTTACCCAAAACTTGAAAACTTCACAACACGAAACTCAACAGAAAACTCATAAGCTCCGCTAGTATAAGAAAAGCAAATCACCAATTAGGTACTATTGTGAACTCATTCTAAATTTAATATGGTGCTATATGTAGTGTATTCCAACTTCTCCATGGTTCATACCCCCCGATACTACCCATAGATTCGTCAAAATAAGCAAAGAACACAATAAAAAACAAAATCTGTCTAAAACAGAATAGTCTGTAGTATCAGGAAACTTCGTAAGTGGCCCTCATAATAGTCTGTAGTAATCTAGGTATTGTCATCTTTGGTATTTAATCCATAAGTGGCCATTATAATAGATTCATATGGCAACTTAATTTTCTTTCTTGGAAAGTGTTCCATGCCCTTCCTTCATGGAAATTTAAATCTAATGTTTCCTTCTTTCATATCAATAATTGCACCAATTGTTCTAAGGAAAGGTCTACAAAGAATAATAGGACATGTAGGATTGCAATCTATATCAAGAACAATAAGGTCCACGGGCACATAATTCCTATTGCAACAATAAGGACATCATTAATCCTTCCCATATGTTTCTTAATAGTGGAATCCGCTAGATGCAAATTCAAAGAACAATCATCAAACTTATGGAAACCTTGTACACCACATAAAGTTTTTGGAATAGTGGAAACACTAGCACCCAAATCAGACAAAGCAAAGCAGTCACAATCTTTAATTTTTAATATTAATAGTATGTTCCCACTCATCATAAAGCTTTCTAGGGATAGAAACTTCCAACTCAAGTTTTTCTTCAAACGATTCATCATAGCATCAACAATATGTTTAGTAAAAGCTTTGTTTTTATTATAAGCATGAGGTGAATTCAACATGGATTGCAACAAGGTAATACAATCTATCAAAGAGCAATTACCATAATTAAATTCCTTGAAATCCAAAAGAGTGGGTTCATCACTGCTTAAAGTTTTGACCTGTCCAATTCCACTTTTATCAAAATTTTCATTAAGATCTTTAAACTCCAAATCATCCGGATGCCTTCTAGCTAAAGTTGACTCATCTCCAGTCCCATCTTTATAAAGATTTATATTAGCAAACAAAGATTCAATAGGAGTCACACCAATCACGTTAAGATCTTCATCATTATTATCGCAAGACTCCGGTTTAGCGGCCATCTTATTTACCAAAGTAGTTTGTTCATCAAAAAATTTGCCTACTAGAATTTCAATATGAGCAATTGAGATTTAAGAACATAAATTTCCTTAGTAACATCATCAAGCTCTTTATTAATATATTCCATCATAGTTTTTTGTTCTTTAAGCTCGTTCCTAAAGAAACTATTATGCTCGTATTGTAATGCCATGAAGCTTTTTGCATTATTTTCTATGTCTTCTAACTTCCTATGATAAGGATCAAATTTTTTAAGTTGAGCCACTGAAAAGTAATCTATCACACAAGCAAAAAAAAGCAAATGAAAAGATGAACAAAAGAAGAGCGAATAAAAAGGCAAATATTTTTGTGTTTTCTGAAAATGTTTTAGAAGTGGGGGAGAGGAAAATGAGGGGCAAATGGCAAATAATGTAATGCAAGAGATGCGAGTTTATGATGGGTACTTGGTAGGCTTGATGTAGAACCTCCCTGGCAACGGCCCCAGAAATTCTTCCTGCTACATCTTGAGCTTGCGTTGGTTTTTCCCTTGAAGAGGAAAGGGCCATGCAGCAAAGTAGAGATAAGTATTTCCCTCAGTTTGAGAACCAAGGTATCAATCCAGTAGGAGGTACAAGCAAGTCTCCAATCCATGCACCTGCACAAACAATCAAACACTTGCACCCAACGCGATAAAGGGGTTGTCAATCCCTTCAGGGTCACTTGCAAGGATGAGATTTGATAGAGATAGACATACAAGAGTACTAAAACGTAAAACAAATAAAAGAACATAAAATTTAGTGAGGTATTTTTGGGCTTTTGCTTTATAGATTTGAAAATACATGATGGAAAATAGACCCAGGGGCCATAGGTTTTACTAGAGGCTTCTCTCTTAAAGAAAGCATACAGTGGGTAAACAAATTACTGTTGAGCAATTGATAGAAAAGCGCAAAGTTATGATGATATCTAAGGCAATGATCATGAATATAGGCATCATGTCCATGATAAGTAGACCGACTCCTGCGTGCATCTACTACTATTACTCCACACATCAACCGCTATCCAGCATGCATCTAGAGTATTAAGTTCATAAGAATGGAGTAATGCTTTAAGTAAGATGACATGATGTAGAGGGGTAAACTCAAGCAATATGATGTAAAACCCTTCTTTTTATCCTTGCTGGCAACAATACGATATGTGCCTCGCAACCCCTACTATGTCACTGGGTGAGGACACTGCAAGATTGAACCCAAAACTAAGCACCTCTCCCATTGGAAGAAAAATCAATCTAGTTGGCCAAGTCAAATTGATAGTTCGAAGAGAAATACAAAGATATCAAATCATGCATATAAGAATTCATAGGAGACTCAAATAATATTCATAGAAATCTGATCATAAATCGACAATTCATCGGATCTCAACAAACTTAGTGCAAAAAAGTATTGCATCGGACAGAACTCCAAGAACATCAAGGAGAACTTTTGAAGATCAAAGAGAGAGAAGAAGCCATCTAGATACTAGCTATGGACCCGTAGGTCTGTGATAAAATACTCACGCATCATCGGTAGGGCGATAGTGTTGATGTAGAGGCCCTCCGTGATTGAATCCCCCTCCAGCAAATTGCCGGAAAAGGTCCCAAGATGGGATCTCACAAGGTCAGAGGCTTGCGGTGGCGGAAAGGTATTTTTCTAGATGCTTCTGGTGGTTTGGGAATATTTGTGAATTTATAGAGCAAGAATTAGAGTTAGGAGACCTCCGAGGGGCCCACAAGCCCTCAGGGCGCCCCCTAGGGTGCGCTCCCTGGCTTGCGACTTTCTTGGGGAGCTCTTTCCCCCCTCCAAGTCCTACATATGTCCTATATAAAAAAATATTTCCTCTGTAGTATTTCAAAAAAAGGAAAACGCCCCTCCCCCCGAGCTAACCAGGCCAACGGCCCAGCCAGCGAGGCCGTAGCCCAGCCAGCACTGAGCTGCCAGCCCAACGAGCGAGCCGCACGCCCGAATCCTTCTCGCACCGGCCGCCCATTTGCTCATCTCTCTCCCTCTCTCTCGCCGACACCCCGACCCCACCTTTCTCCTACCCCTCGCGCACGCAATGCCGCGCCAGAGCACCACCCCAGCCGCCCGTCGCCGCGATCTTCTCGAGATCGCGATCCCAAGTCATCCCCTCGCCCAAGATGTTGTCCTTTATAAACCCCTCGGCCTCCTCTCCCGACCCCCCCTAAAACCCTAGCCTAAGCCCCACCACCGCCCACGCCCTCACGAAACCTATCTCGCGCCGCCGCCGCCTCGGTTTGCCGCCACTTCCGACGCCGGTGAGCACCCCCTGCCGTCCCAATCACCTTCACCCGAACCGCCACTCCTCCTGCATCTCTTTGGCATACTCACCTCGCCCAAGGACCGCCGGAGCCGCCTCCTTGAGCATCATCGACCGTCACCGGAGTTGGAGCTCACCAGGAGCTCTGTCGAGCTTTTTCCACTCGCCTTCGTCATCCTCAACCTCTAACAACTCCACCCCGACCTCACAACACTCCGCCGCAGCTGCCCGACATCTCCGTGATCTTCCCTGACCGCCAGAGCGCGATCGCCGTCCACGCCCAAGCCACCGTCGTCCATCGTCACCGTCGCCACCACTGTAAGCCGCTGGCACCGTTCCCCACCATTGGATCTCAAACCTAGGGTCCAGATTAGAACAACGAAAGGTTAGGTTTTTTTAGAATAGGTCGGTCTTTTCCCTGTTTAGTTACGGTTTATTTCATTAGATCGAACCGTTCGGCTTTTTTCTGTTAGTCGCGGGCAAGTTTTAGTCAGATTTTTGCCTGAGCGTTAGATAGGCCCAGTAGCGCCTGTTTTTTAGTTTTAATTTCAGTTTCTATTTTTAGCAGAAATAATTATGTTTTTGTAAAAGCTATAACTTTTAGGATACTTATTAGTTTTAGTTGATTCTTTTCTGTCAGTTTACAAATTTCCAGTAGTTTCTGTGAAAAATAGGTTAGGCCATGCTTAAGTTTATAAAAAGAGTTTTATATTAGTTTTAGTGAGATTAGTTTTTCTGCAATAATTTGAGTTAGGATTATTTTATTTTAGTGATTCTTTTTGCTACTGCTTAGTTTTGACTTTGCCTAGCAGTAGGAACTTGTTGGGGTATTTTTACATTGTATTAAAATTAGTTTTAGTCGAAATCAAGCTTTTCTAGTTTTATTTAGCTTGCTGTTGTTTCCTGCTGTTTTAGTATTGTAAAATTTTATTTTTCCTATGCTATAATTTATTTTAGATTAGTTTCTATATTTATAGAGGCTGAACTTTTATTTACAGTAAAATAAAAAGTTTATTTTATTTTATTGCTAGTTTTGTTCTAGGCATAATAGGAGTTCTATAATAGCTTTTGATGTGGTTCTTTTTGCACCTAGTTTATATGTTGATTTCCTTTCTGTTAATTAGCAAAACCCTTGTTTAGGTTCTGTTAAGAATAGTTTTAGTAGGATAAAACTATTTCTTAGTTGTTGCTTGAAGTGATGAAAACCTTGATTTGTTTTTCTTCTAGTTTTCCTTGGTTTTGGTTGGAGTGCTTGGGTGATTTACATCAACTTGCTGTTATGTTATATTGTAGTATACTTATTTGTGCTATTGTTTGACTCGATAGAATTTCCGGAGTGCGAGGCCTGCTATTATGAGTCGCTAGCTTTTGAAGACCGTCAACCATGCAAGTCATTTGTTCATGTTTTACAATACCTATGATTTTATTGCATTAGAATTATTCCTCCTTTTTACAATACCTAGGAGAATTTTAAGTTATGTTCTTGAGTAGTATCATGAGGTAGGTTAACCCCTTTCCCCTTTTTACCAATGCCCGGGACAATGTAGTTGATTGCTATGCTTTCGTAGACGGGGTTGGTTGAGTGATTCATAAGGGAGATACGAGAGTCAAGATGATGACAACCCCATGACTTCAAGCTCAAGATGGACTTCAAAATTCACTACTGGGTGGAGGACGGTTGACAGGCACCCTGGAGGAACCAGTGGATGTCTGGGATGCATGGCGAAGCGCCATGACATCATGCGGAAGGCTTCACCCAGCCACGAAGAGACGGATGGATACCCCATTGACCAGAAGCTTACATGTGCAGCCGGAAGCCATTATGGGCTTTGGCTTGGTCGACCCTAGGCATGACTCTGGTCGAACGGTGCTACGAGATGTAGAAGAACGGTTGGATTGGATGGGCACCGGCAGTGGCCCGGAGAAACTCTTCGGAAGACCCTGTTTCGTTCGTCGCATCTTCAAACACCAGGCAGTGCAAAGACTTAGAAGGAAGGAACGATTCTTGCAGGTAAAGTGCAAAAGACTCTGGAGAGTGAAGGCCTAATCGATTAGCCGTGTCCCCAGTTACAGACAATTTGAGCCTCTGGAAATTGGAGTATTTTGGAAATCTCAACACCGAACTTAATAAATTAATTGAGGGGTTATTTAATAATTGGGAATGACACATTGGTTGGCGGAACCATCTCAAAAACAACCAACACTTTGTAGTTATTTCAAACAAGTCCTTTGTTGTTGGGAAAAATTGGCTTTTCGCAAAAACAAAAAACTTAGAGCCCCACAGCCAAATTGCATATAGTATTAGTAATTTTATTGTTGTTCTTTCTTGATGACTTGCCAACATATTAAAAAATGTTGACCTACTCAGCTGCAACGTCTTATGTTACAGAGGAGTTTTCCGACGAGGAGTGAGGCTACGATCCATGCTTGGCGATTGCCCTATGGAGTCGAATGGACTCGCTATTCGTCTACGCTTCCGCTTTATTTAGTTTATTTCTCATGAGTTGGCCTTCGGCCGAATTTATTATGATGTAGTAAAGACTCGATATGAGAATCGTGTAATAAATTCAGGTGTGATTCAACTTTGAATCTTTTCATCAATGTACCGTGTGTGCCAGCATGATCTTGGGATGGTACAGCTACACAGAGACTTGACCGATTTCGGGTCGGGTCCCTACAGAGATGGTATTCAGAGCACACGCTGACCGTAGGACGTAACCCCTAGGATCGGAAAGCCATACGAAGAGACTATTTACCTTATGTCTTCATTATTCCGTAATTCTCCCGTGTTCATTTCTGACGTCTCTCCGATTTCAACATTCTAGATCACTACAAAAAAATACACTTCCGTGATGATACGTGTTTGTCACAGTAGGTCGCTTTTTTTGTCATGCATGTACATCCATGACGATTTTATGACAGAATCAAGATATTCATACCTGTGCTGTCGTAGAAGTGTTCCATGACATTACCAAAATTATCATCACGGAAGTGTCCACTTCCATGATGATAAATCACGTGTCACAGAAGTGCTTTCGTCAAGGGTGACCGACACGTGACATCCACCGTAACGGAACATCGTTAAGCTATCGGGTCCGGTTTTGGATCCGATAACCCGTTAACAGCCCCGACCAATGGGGATTTTCCACGTGTAAAATCATCATTGGCTAGAGCAAACACGTGTCGGCTCACCGTTGGGATATATGTCATCCACTCATTGGACCGAAGGCGTCTATGATACGGCGACACGTGGCACGACCCAACAAAGGCCCATTCCTGTGAAAAGGCCGGCCCGCTTGACTTGGTCAAAAGGTGGCGGGCCGGCCCACAGAAACCTGTTAACGGCCTGTTCGCATATAGCCCATTTACAGCCCGCTAACACAGGGCCCGTTACGACCTCTCCGAATTAGGCCTAGTAGCGTCATTTAGGCCGTCCAATATGATTCCAGCCCATTTTAACTTCCGGCCCGTGTGTGGCCCATGATTTCTTTCGGCCCATATGAGGCCCTTTGTAACTCTTGGCCCATTAATGGCCCGTGGTGAAACTAGCCCGTAATGAACAATGTATCACTTTATACCCATTAACGACCCGTTATTCCATTGGGCCGTTTCCAGCCCAAGTTATCTTTCGGCCTTCTCAGGGCCCATTGATTCTTGGGCTCATTTGCAGCATTCGGTTACATACGGCCCATTACTGTCATTTTCTGCTTGTGGGCCAAATTCATCCCGTCGTTACAGTCGGCCCGTTTGCGGATCGTTAATACGTTGGGCCGTTTTCATGTCAAAAAACATCCGTTGGGCTGTTTTCATAGAGTTATCAAATACGGCCTATTAACGGCCCGTTATGGTCCATGAATAGTACGGCCCATGATTGGCAAAATGATGATACGCCCCATAGAAGGCCCATGGATCCTACAGCCCGTATGAGGCCCATGGATAGTACGGCCCGTAGAAGGCCCATGGATCGTACGACCCGTAGGAGGCCCATGGACCCTACGGCCCGTAGAAGGCCCATGAATCCTAAGGCCAGTATAGAAGGCCAATGGATCCTATGGCCCGTATAGAAGGCCAATGGATCCTACGGCTGGAAGAATGCCCATGGATCATACGAACTGTAGGAGGCCCATGGTTACAACAGTCCGTGTGTTGCCATGATTATTTTGGCCTAGTTACCAAAAATAGGCTATTGTGGCCACTAGAAAAACACAGTAAAATAACTGCAGTGACTACAAGCAAACAACTAAACAAGACAATAAGGAAATAAATAAGCAAGCAATTAACGCTAGCCTATTACTGCTATTACACATATTACATCCACTGGGCATCAAAGTTCGCCACCAGTGCAAATATAGGGAACAAAGTAGCATATTACATACACTGGCCGTCAAAATTGGCCACCAGTGCAAATAAACGCGACAGCAAAACAAGAGCATAACTGAAACAAGTTCAGTAGAGCTCAAGAAACGTTATCCTGGGTATCCACCATGCTAGCAATAAGCTTAGCAAGCTTATTAGCTTTGTCCTGTTTGGCGCTAAAATCCTCCAATGCTTGCTGTTGCACCAGAAAGTATGCATCTGAATGCTCCAGGGACTTCCGCAGCCCTTCCGGTTCTTGTCGCAGCACAGCTGATCGATGTCTTTTAGCTTGTAGCTGAGACTCAAGAAACCGAACTGATTCAGACAGTGAGTTTGAATAGCTTGTGCAAGCGGTAGTGGCCAGTAACTCGAACACTAAACCAAGACAGGACTTTGGGGTTGTCTCTCTGTCTTCAAGATAGTCTTCCTTAGCTGTTTTATCATCTTTGTTAGAGACCAACAAGGATGTGTCACTATCCTGAACCTTATATGCATTACTTCCTTTATCATTGCTTAATAAGGCACTCTTCCCCAATATTCTATCAGCATTCTAAAAGAAGAAACAAGCAGACACATAACAAGTTTAGCATGTACTAGTATATGAAACTCATTTCGGTGAACCAGTTCATTAGTAAGGTGGACAGGATTAAACTACCAAGTCTTCTATTGCCAAGTACTAGTACATAATAAAAGCATCAAACAAACATATATCTATGTCCTATAGTCACTACATTGTCTTGCCAAATCAAAATAGAGACACAGTTCAAATCATAACAACTCAAGACAAAGCAGCAGTGAAAGAATACAAAGCGTGGGAAACTGCGCGGCACAACAAGATTTCAGATGGGTACCACGGGTCTACATGTACAACAACACTATTGGCTCTATTGTGATGCTAGTAATGTGCATGATATGAAAGTCAACTGTATACGCAATTGAAATTGAAATCAACAGAGCTATTGATAAGAGCAAACCTATTAAAGAAACATGCGTGAACATACCTGCTGTGCCATTGTAGTTTCCATTGGATCCTTCAATTTAAAAATAAGTTTGTATGAGTAAATACAGTGATACAAGAGCAAAGCAATCATAGTTAAAAAAGGCGCGCCTAAGCAAGCGCTTAAGCGCGCCTAGGCTCTAGGCGTTGGAAAAACGCATTGCGCATAACTATGCTTAATCTATGCATAACTGCGCATAAGCATGCGCTTTGGTCAGTAAAGCGCAAGGCGGTGGCAAAACGCACACTTAACGCCTAGCGCTTTTTTGAACTATGATAGCAATGGAATCTTAAATTAGAACAGTTGTTCTTAAGGTTTAGGCACTTGTTCTACATGAATAGAGTACAGTAAGATGCAAGAATATAATACTTAAAAATAGAAAATGACCTCATAGACCTTACCACATTCTTGGTTCGGGACCAGTACAAAACAAGGCGTTCCCAGTCATGGTCTAGTAAATGTGTCTCAGGAAAACGTAAGGGAATTTGATGAGTTTCTTTGCCGGTGAAGTACGGTTTCTTTAGGTAATTCCGATACTACCACCAAGCATTCTTGAAGATAGCAGAGGTATTAGCACAGGTTACCTCATCCTGAGTTTCCAAATCGGTCCTTCTCTATAGAGAAAAATGGGAAAATTTGATGTATTATAACCATCATGGAGGTAGGATGTATGGGACAAAGCAAAGTAATTGCCATGAATAACATTACTTACACATAACTCCTGGACAAACACCTACAACTGGCATTTCCTTCATCTTCAGTATAATATTTCCAAGATGGGAAGATACACACTTACAATTTAACAGCATCAAATGTGATAGCTGCTAAACTACGACTAGCTGGTTGTGCTTCCTCCACATGAATAGGCGTACTAACTGGTGGAGTTGGGGTTCGCCGTCGTAGTACTGGCCCTTTGGGCGCTGGAGCTACCTTACTAACTGCTCTTGTTTGGGAGCTCTGTGGTAGAGATGGTGCTGTGTCAACAGGAACTGGGTTACTATCTGCTAGGGTTGGGGTTAGATTGGGTGAAGCTAGTTCTTTTTCCATCGCTGTAGGGTTACAATCTGTGAGAGTTTGGGTTATGTGTGGTAGGGCTGGTTCTTGTGCATGTACAACCGGGGTGCTATCTCCACCAAGAGGTAGCACTGTTTTATTTGAAGATCGTGTTTTTTGTCCGCTGGATACTGGCATCACCCGCTCCAATTGAAATGGCTGATAAACAGGAAACATAGTTGAATGTACAGACATTCTATGAGAGACAGATGCAATAGATAGTGTGGAAAAAGGCATGAAATAGTTGACATGTATATTGTTTAATTAAAACGGATAGCATGACATAATTTCACATATATGATGTCTATCTAAACTGGATAGCATAGCATAACATAATTCAAAGATATGATGTATAACTAAACAGGATCGCATGACATAATTCACCTACATGGTATCTAAGTAATCAGAATCGCATCAGTTAATTCACATATATGATTTATATGCTAAACAGAGGGCATTCGATATGATGTCAGAACTAAGAAGATGGTGTTGAATAGTGTGTATATGATGTCTAAACTATGCAATGCAAGACACCATATGCATGATATGAGCAGTATAACGGTGCCAAGTTTGAGCATATACCTCGGTGGGGGAATAGGACTGGTCATCTGTCTATGAATCCATCTCTGAGGAGCTATCGGGATCCAACAAGAGATCTGCTTCGACAGGTAGCACTGTCTGCTCTGAAGGCCTTGTTTTCACCCCAGATTTTTCCATCTCCCACCCAAATGGCTGATTCACAGGAAGAGTAGTTTAATGTAGAAACATTGTCGACAAATGGAAATATAATGAAGAAAAGGATGGGCAAGATATCATTCAAATATATGATGCGTGGTTAAACAGGATGGCATTGCACATTTCACATATATTATGGCTGGCTAAAAGACATGAGACTGCATAATTCCCATATATGATATAGAAACTAAACAGGTGGCATTACAGAACATGCATAAACTAAGCAGATGACATATATGATGTCAAAAGTAGGCATTGCAAGGCAACATATGCATGATATGACTAACATCATCATGCCAAGGTACAGCAAACACCTTGGGGGGTAAATAGGAGTGGTCAGCGGCGTCTGAATCCGCCTCAGAACAGATATCTTCCTCTGGATTACAATCTAGAGAGGGGTTGGGAGGGTTTGCCATTGAACCCACCATGGAGCGATGTCTGCATGACATTGTATTGCCGCGCAAAACTCTTCTCTTTTTCTCTACAGTTCAGCATGACTGTGTACAATATCTGACATTCATACGAAAAAAATATGGTGAGATTATGTAAGGAGAGCATGCAGAAATTTAGAGTGATGGTAACAACCAGTGGATGGATCCAAAAATAATGATAGCAGGCTGATGATTGCTTTAAATTAATAAAAAGAATGATGATGATTGCTTTACTATTTGTTTCCCACCCAAGATGAACAACATAGGCATACCCTAGGTGAACCAGATATTCGACAGACATACTACTCATTGCTGCCTTGATATGTGCCCCACAACTAATTTAGAACTCAAGTTTGAACATTAATTTGGACCAAACTTGGGAGTCCAGGACCTGAACATGACGATAAAGTAGTAGGTAAGTTTAAGAAATTCATAACATAAGCAGAAACAAAAGAGTGCGACCTCTCTTATGGACCCGTGTACTCGTCAGGTTCATCTGCTGAGTCGATGATGGTGATGCTATTGCGGTGGGTGCCGGCGGCGAAAGACGGTCAGGAGTCGTGATGTCTGGTTTGGTGGATGCTTCTATCGATGGAGCAGCTCAGGTGAGGTGGACGACATCGCGGCAGGAGCAGGACAAACCACACCAAGTTCCCTTGGACACGTACCTGTAACTGAAGTAATTCTGTAAGGGCTCATTTGGCTTGCATGATTCTTAAAACACAGGGATAGGAAAAACACCGGAATAGGATAGCAAAATGCACATGGTAAATAGAGCATTTGTAAACACATGATGTCTGTCAACTTGGGTGTTTGGTTTACAGGAATTGGAAGAGCAGAGGAATGCAAAGAAACATGGCCAAAATAAAGTGAAACCATATGAAAGCGTGTACTGTTAGAATGTTATTCTGGCACTAATGCACTTGGTCTTGTTTTCATGCATAGGATTTTGAAAAGTAGGTCCAGGTGGATGTTTTGCTTCATTCCTTTCAACAAAATGCATGAATAATTGGGTTGGTCGCTGAAGCAGTTGAGGCAGAGGTGGTTGTCGGAGGTGCGGAGGAAGATCTAAGGAATCTGTAGATGGCGTCCAGGGCACTGCTCTGTTGTGATGGATCGTTCTGTCGTTGGAGCAGCTCCGGTGAGTTGTAAGACGTCAAGGCTGAAGCAGCACAAGACAAACATCGTCAATCTCAAGTGGGATTCTAATAACATCTCCAATAGATGATGTAAAATAGATGTAAAATTTACATCACCAAAAACCACCTAACTACAACTGATGAGGTAAAAACTGTTGACTCTAAACTTAACTGTTGAAACTGAAATTTACTGTGGAATCTGAATGCTACTGTCGAAACTGAATGCAATGGTAGCAGAGAGGCACTTGACATGTAGTTTAGGGAGGGCCTGCAGTTCATCTTCAACCTGCACCCCCTGAGCCGCCAGCCACTACCTGCCGAACCGCCGGCCCCAACGCCGCCTCGCCGCCCCGAAACAACTCCCCCCCGCCACCCCGGCCAGCCCTCTAGGCCCCCCGCCCCTACCCTGAACCCTAAGATAGATAGTGGGGTACCTCTCCGGCGAGCCCCCGTCCCTGCTGCGGGTGGTTCTTCCATAACTGCAGCGAGCCCCCCAACCCCTAAAAATCGACTGACCAAAAAGTTGATTCAGTCGACTGAAGTGTGGCTGAATCGGAGCAGAGCAGCAGCAGCTGGGCAAGCGAGCGATCGAGTGAGACCTGGAGCAGCAGCAGCAGCACGAGCGAGCGAGAGCCGGAGCAGCAGCAGCAGATCCGGCTAGTATGGACGCCGCCGCCGAAGGGGTCTCGCACTGGGGGAGAGCCGCAGTGGAGATGTCGCCCGCGGCGTCGGCTTCAAGGTAGCCGCTCCATGGGGGTGCGGGATGGAGCACCGTCGGCGCCGGGAGGTCGAGTTAAGGAGAAGGTGCAATGCGATGAGTGTACAACCTCTTTGGTGGCACCGAGTAGGCCTCGGCTTCGTCCGAGGAGTCGGTGAGGATGCTGCGGTTTCGGTGGAGCAGGTTAAGGCGGCGCTGTGGGGATGGAGTAGCCACGATAGACGAGGCGATCATTGGAGCAGCTCCTTGGAGGTGGAGGACAGGGCGGCTGAACCGGCGGGACGGCGAGATGGACGACGGATCCTCATCCGGGGAGGTGGACGAGGGACGACGAGCTGTTGCGGTGGACTAAGTCGTCGGGGAAGAGGCTCCGGCTGGGCAGCGGTGACGTGGCGGATGGAGGAGGGTGGGGTTTCATGGCTGGAGCGGAGAGGTTATGGTGGCCTGGGATTTCGAATTGCAAAAAGGGGGCGATGGGAGGGGGTGAAGCATGACTTAGGGATGTGCTTGTCAAAAATGTAGGGTGTGTTACAAAAGTACCCCCACCTGATTTGAACTAGCGGCCCTTTTGGCTCAGGGTTAGAAGGGGGATTTCGCGTATCGGGATTTGGCAGCTGGAGGGAGTTTTCACGCGTATTGTAATTTCGGGATAGCAACGCGTGGGTTGTGAAGGCGCCAGTTTTGGGAGCATGATATCTGAATTTTCGAGATATAACAAGACGCGGGTTGAATTTTAGGGACAAGCTTAACGTGTAGTAATATTGTACTTGTACGTACCAAATCAATTCGCACTTCCCTCAACCAAAAAGAAAACGAAAAAAATAAAACTATTCACACCACACAAAGAGAGAGTCTTGCCCCGTTTTACTAAACAAATGCTATTCAAAGCTACTCCCTCCTTCCATCTATATAGGGCCTAATGCATTTTTTGATGCTAACTTTGTCCAAATATTAGAGCAATAATATATGACATGCAACTTACACAAAGCACACCGTTAAATTCGTTTGTGAAAGGTTCTTTCAATGATATAATTTTCACATTGTGCATGTCAGGTACTATTAATCTTGTCAATAGTCAAAGGCGGTCTTAAAAATCTCATTACGCCCTATATAGATGGAAGGAGGGAGTATGAATCCATGTTATGTCTGATTAAATTTTTTCGCTTGCTATATAATGCATGTAACCTACTCATACCAACATTTTAGTGCATTCCAAATGTCTATACTACCACTGCAATTCAAACTAAATTTGAACTCGTTTCTCTATTTCAATAAGAATCTACAATCATGATTGTTGCCAACTTCAACCATCATAGTTTCCTTGCTATCCGCCAGATATAAATCGAATGGCCTATATTGCAGGATGGCAGGCACACCATCATCAACAACTCCGTTTTTTATGAGTAGAGATAAAATATATTATATGTAGTATAACATGTTCATAACCACACCATGTGTATCACCGTTATATATATTCACACATGCGTCGGTTTAAAACACTATGATAAATTCTTCAAATATCCGAATTTGCTTTTTATAATGAAGTATATATGATCTCTATTTGTCTTTTACACCCACACAACCCTCTTATCTTTGTATCTAGCGCTAACTTTCTCTCGTGCATGCACCCCCCCCCCCCCCCCCCCCGCATCCCTCTCACCCTCCCTCGGCATTCTCTAGCTCCATCGCGCAAATTCATCTTTTCACTTTAGGTCGTTCACCCACGGTGTGTGTAGGCCCCCCAGCTCCTTCTTTACGGCACACATCGATCGATATGCCTCTCTAGCCAGGTGTGCCTAGCACAAACACAAGCTTCCCCTCTTCTCTTGTCACCGTCCATGCCTCACTCCCACCACTCTTTTCATCGATCTCGTACTCGCACACTCCTTCGCCCTCGATATAGTATGCCTCTCGTACCACCTCCTAGTTGCATCCCTCTCTCTCTCTCTATCATTCTCCTCGTGCCTCATTTGCTTCTAACACACACATGCATGCATACCGATCGATCTCCCAACATATACCTAGATCGACTTTAACTATCTCCCCCATTGATCGACGTACCTCACAAGTTATGTCTCTCCTTTCTCTAACAAAGGGCGATTGATCTTCCTATGTAGTTATGTCTGCTTACCACAACATTATCGCCCCCCTCATCATTCGTGCATGCCTCCTGACCCGTCTCTCACATGCACGTGCACAGACAACAAGCAACCATCTCCTCTCTTATTGATATTGCGGGCGTGCCCTCCGTTTGTCTAGCAAGCCTATCCCACCCCCTCCAACACTCTAGCTCTATCTCTCTCCCAACCTTATTCCTCTCCTGTACATATGCATGGATGCCGATCGATCTCCCTTAATACACGAGGCACATTGATCTCCTTAATACATGAGGTAGGCCTCTCTCCTCCTCCACACATATACCAGCCATTGTACCTCTATAGTTAATTGGGCCTCCCTCTTCCCCCACCACACACCGATAGTCGAGCGCTGCAGGTAGGTATCCATGCCACAGAGACAAACTGCACATGTCCCCTCTCACGTTCCAGTAGGCCAGTCACTCTATATCTTTGACGTGGGCACACACAAATTCGATGGCACTCTTTATCGATCGCGCGCGCACACACACACACACATCATCATCATCATCATCCCTCTCTTCAATTCTATGGACACCTCAAGCCAATGATACCTCCACTCTATTCTCGTGGATCGCCCCCTCTATATATATGTTATATCCAGGACTCTATTTCACACACATTGCATATGTTAAATTTTTTTGATTGACCCCCCCCCCCCCACCCAAAAAAACTCTCAAGAACCCACACACTATATTTCTCTAGGTTTGTATCTCTCTCACACAACCCCACGTAGGTGGTGTATGTATACAAGAAGAGAATAGGTGCACCGTGCACGTACTCACGCCTCGTGCCCAGCCACACCCGCGCGGGTACACGGTGGAGCTCATTTCTTTACGAAATGGCAGCCCACATGCTAATTTGAACGCATGTAGTGGTTGTTTACCTAGGGAGGTCGTGTACCACACGTGCACGAAACAAAGTTCGACTTGACGCGTTGCCACGTTATTTTTAAATAAAGTTATAGTGCTCAATGGCACGTACACGGAATATAAAACAATTTTTATGGAGAAAAAGGTAGTCCGCTCAACTATATACAATGGAGCCTGCCTGCCTGGTTTGTCGCTCTCCAGAGTATCTCACACAAGGTTGCGGTGGACTCTCTCTCTCTCTCTCACCATTGGTCACTGATCCGGCCGCATCCCGTCCGCCGGGGGAAAGGGAGTGTAGTGGCCTCTCTCTCTCTCTCACCGTTGGTCACTGGTCCGCCCGCATCCCGTCCGCCGGGGGAAAGAGAGGAAGTGCATCGGTTCTCTGTTCGACAGCGCCGAGGCAGCACGTCCCGATCTGCAGTACACGTCGTTCTCTCTGACCAAGCTCCGGCGCGGCAGGGCCTACGCCACCTGCTCGCAGATTCCGCCCGCCTCCGCTCACCTAGTTACATCCCGACGACCTCCAGGTATCCCCTCCGGCCTTGCTCCACTGCCCGTCGGCCCACGTCGCTTCATGTTGATCTTCCATAGTTCTTTGCCCAAAACGTAGCTCGTCCGGCGTACTTTCCATATTGCAATCTCGTCCTCACACCGTTTTAGACAAACACAACCGTGTTGTTACCTTCCCTTAGGACAAGGAATATGCTTCTTTTTTGTCGTCGCATGTGTCATCAACTGTTATTGGCCAGTAATTGTTTCCTTTCTACCTCTTTTTTTGCAAATAGGGCTATCCATTTCACCTCGTTGCTATTGCGACCTTTTGGTGAACTGCACAAATCACTTTTTTCTTAAGAGTATTTTGTGCAGTTGTACTAAAATGTCACATGGGCAACATCTCTACATTTCAGTGCGACTGCACAAAGGGAGATTGGTTTTTCTCTATCCTCCTCATCCAACTCCGAGCCTAATCTTCTCCAACTAGTTAGTCTTAAGAGAGACTGCAAAGGTGACGGGCTTCTATTTGTGTGTTTATTGTTTCATTAGCAGTCCTCTATTATCGTAATCACACATAATATCTTTCGAACAAGGACGCTCAACTCTATTTTAGTGGAACTGCACAAAATGATCGGAATGTTGCATGCTCCAGACAGCTACTTTTTTCCCAACATGCCTTGTTGATTTAGACAGAGCTGGGGGGACGTTGCTGCCAATGAAAGCATGGACCAATTTTAATTTAACACCTTCTCACAACTCTGTCTTCAGTTGTGATGTAATTATTAGCTTTGATCTGCTAATAATTGACATGCAATAGCAAGGAAGTTAGTTTTTTATTGTTTCCGAAAGAGCGTCAATGGCAAGACACACGAAACAAAAGCTGAAATCTCACACCATTGTACATTTTCATGTCGCTGGAAAATTATTTTTATTGTACATCAATTATGTAAACAAATGATTGAAGCTTGATAGCATTGCCAGAAGCCTCTTCATCATCCAGGTCCATGTGCCATGCACAAAATTATACTCCTTCAATCCTAAATGTTTATCTTTTTACAAATTTCAAATGGGCATATTTTAGAGTGTAGATTCACTCATTTTGCTTCATATGTGTATTCCCTCCGTTCCTAAATACTCTATTCGTCTTTCTAGAGATTTCAACAAGTGACTACATACGGAGCAAAATGAGTGAATCACACTCTAAAATATGTCTATATACATCCGTATGTAGTAGTCCATTTGAATCTCTAAAAAGATAAATATTTGAGTAGTCACTCTTTGAAATCTCTAGAAAGACAAATACTCCGGAGTATATTTAAGAACCGAGGGGGTATTGCACAACCGCATGGGAGACTCAGCCCGGTCGTTGCGCCGCATTAATAGTGAGTAATGAGCAGTCAAATCATAAGCCCCACCTTTCCCACTGTAAGTTGCTCGGAAGAAGCAACCATCAATACGCTCATACTACTCCATACGTCACTGTTTATAGAGCGCGCTTCAGAAAAAAGAAAAAAATATGTTGGACCAAGGCGACTAGCGATCGGCCTGAAAAATAGCATTGGTAGTTATAGCACGGCGTCTATTACTAGAGGGAATAATGCGTACACACATGCATGTAGTGCTTCCACCCCGGGTACACACATGCATGCACTTACTCCACTCCGTAGTAGTACTCCCTCCTTTCCGGTTTATAGTGCTCAATTTAAAAATCTCACCAATCAAGGTAGATGGCGAGTGGTGGAATACTTTTTGTAGTTTTGCAAAAGAACCTAATTAATGCTATTGTTATCGTCAAAAAAATATGTTTATCAATGCATTAATTGCAATGCATGCACGCATTGGTCAATTTTCTCTTAATACTTGCATGCAATGATTTAATGCACCTTGGAATCTGAACATGTGATGGAAAACAACCAAATTGAGCCTTATAAAATGGAAAAACTAAAATTTTGAGATAAGCCCTATAAACCGGAAAGGAGGGAGTACATGGAGAGAAAAATGTGGACTTGATTGCGGTTACCACGCCCTAATTAATTGAGCATTAAACCAAACGTGTCTAAAGTCTCTCGGGTGGTGGAAATGCATTGAAAGAAATGCATCATAATGAAGCACGCCTTGTAAACTGTGACGGAGGGAGGAGTATTATGAAGGTGCAAAACCAAGTACGCGTATGGCCAGTCGGTCAACGCACCTCCTCTTGGCATATCACTGACATGTGGGACAGGAGTGTGAGCAAACCGATCTCAATTGACGGCAAAGAGCCAACCCGCCGTTCCTTGAGAGAGACAAGGAGCGAGAACACACAGACGGGCTCGCACGGAGGCCAAGATATATTCGAGCATGGTTGGTTGATCGATATCATTCATTACATGTTGGGCTGCCGTTTTTCGCCCTTCTCCAGAATAAACGTGTACTTTATCAGAGATAAAAAATAAGAGTACAGACGCTCCACCTGCCGTTCTAGTAGTAGTACTACTCATACTACTGCGCTTGGCTCTTCGCCTCTTCGTGAAGTCGAACAATGATGGAACTCCACATGTTGGGTACTACAGTATATGCCTCTGACAATCTGACACCGAATGGACTGATGCATGCCCACCGAGGGAAGGTTGCATGAGTCAAAAGGCGTAAGCGAGCTTCACCTTGTCCTGCAAGCTTCTTTTCGTTCTGCGAGTTGACGGGACACACCAAAAAGTAGTGTAGTCCATACTCCCTCCTTTCCGGTTAATATGGCTTAATCTTTTTTGCGGGTAAATGAGAGAGCTTTATTCACATATAAGCATTCTTAGGACGATCAGCCAAGACACTGGTCACTAGGAAGCAAGGTACGCCGAAAAAAAAGAAGTAGGAAGCAAGGTGTTTCATCAAGCCAGCTCTCGGCCACATTCAAAGTGCAGCAAGCACGATTCGCATGAAGATGCGCTGCAAGGTTTGCTGACCTGTTTACATGCTGAATAACGGCCCTGTTTGGATACTCTAACTCAGTTAGAGGTTAGAGTTAGATTCTAACCTTGAACTAACCTTAAACTAACTCTAACCAAAGAGCTGTCTGGATGGTAGGGTTAGATTGACAATAAATATTCTTTCTCAATCATTTGACTACTTTGGATCCTATTTGGATGGGAGGGGTAACTTTTTTTACTAATTTTTCTAGTGGGCCTAGGAGAACTAACCTAAATAAGCTCCTCTAGTGTGGGCTAGTTTTTTGGGGTGGGTTAGATCCAACTAACCCAAACTAACCCATCATGTTTGGATACTTTTGGGTAATTTGAGCCTCAACTAACTAAAACTAACTCTAAATTAGGGATCCAAACAGGGCCAACAAAAAAAGAGGAAATATTACCGAGCGCTCCTATTTGTAACAGGATATGAGCCAGAATTAAGCGAGAATTGTGGCGAGTGTTCCATGCAATCAACTTCCATTATCACATGCGAGAACCCTCTAAGAGAACCAAATGTGTTGAAGATTGCTTTATCACATTTTAAAGTTATAATAAGAGTGCAGACGCTCCTCCATTCGGTTCCTAGTACTAGTATAGTACATACCTTTATAGACTGTAGTAGTAGTACTAGTACTACTAGTAAACTTTGCGCTTGGCTGCTCGCCTATTTGGGAAGTCGAACAATAATAGCACTAGTAGTATAGTGTATGCTTCTAGCAATCTGACACCAAATTAACTGTTGCACATCCACCGCCTGAGCAAGGGAGAGCTTGCATTAGTCTAAAGTTTCTCCTTGTCCCCTCAAAAAAAGTTTCTCCTTGTCCTGCGAGTCATCGCGTGCAAGCTTCTCCCATCCTACAACCTTCTCCTCGTTCTGCAAGTTGACGGGACACAACAAAGTAATGCTAGTCCATACTGCCTCCTCTCCGGTTAATATGGCTTAATTTCGAACGAGATAAATACACTGTCTATCACTATATATTTGTAAATACGGTCAGTGGACTTCATAATACGCTCATTGCGCTCAATATATATATGTTACGGTGTTTATACGGTCACTAGCTCACCCTGACTGAGTATGTGTGTGCATGCACGTGTAGGTTGAGCACTTGAGCGTGACCGTGTGTGTTCCGTCGTGTGCTCGGACATGCATGCATTAGGGCGTCGCGCGCGTTTTTCCGTCCATGTGTACATGTGATTGTTGCATACACATAGGGGGAGTACGTGTAGGGGCCACTAAGGAGCAGTCAAATCACACAGTAAGTTAGTCGAAAGAAGCAACCACCATTTGATTCTTCAATGACATGTACGCAATATAAAATGGTTGATATGGAGAGAAAAAGAAAACCACTATATATACACTAGCAGGAGCCTAAGCTACAAGCCTGCGTGCTTAGGTTCCTCTCTTCACAAGCATAGAACGACGGGCCGGATCCCGCAGCTCGGGGAAGGGAACAATGTTCTATGTAGACGCGGTCGACATCGGCGAGGGACAAAACCCACAGTTGGTGCGTCCCAATCGGGGGTCACCGCGGTATGGGCCGATGCCGCGTCCCAACCGCCCTTCTAGCTACAGCCCGACGTCCCAGGTAGTCCATCTTCCTTTTGTAGCCGGCTTGCTCCACTGTCGTAGCTCCATCTCCATGTCGATCTTTCTCTACTTCTACCGGCTTCTACTTGTGATGAGTTTATGTCTCATGAACTAGTGCCAGTACTATTATTCTAATCACACTTCTTCAATATCTTTGCCATCACGGATGCTCAGGTCGATTTTAGTGGAACTGCACAAAAGCATCGTATGTTCCGTGGGTGCTAGCCGTCTTTCCTTCGACAGGTTCTACCTGGCCAGGAAACTAAATCATGTTTAGGGTTTAGTGTTTAAGTCGTAATGACCCCATCAGTATTTTTTCTTTCGTACATGCTCTCACAACTTTTTTCTTTAGTTGTGAAGTAAATATTGGCTATGATCTGTTAATCATTAAGATGCATCAGCATGCGTGTTAGTTTTCCTTTGTATTTGATGGAATCTTGTAACGGGCAAACCTTGGAATAGGAATGAAAATGGAGTGGCAAGTTTCCGTTTTTCCGGAGAAAAAATGGAAATGGAGAGAAACCAACGTTTCGTTTTGTTGGATCGCGCCATCAAGCAAAACCAACGTTTAAATAGTGTCTGTCGTGTTCGTGTCTCACCCTCCTCCACGGCTCGACCCCACACGGTCGCTCGGCATGCCACTCACCGCAAACCGAGTATACGATAACTTTCCCGCCTACTTGTCGATGGATCGCGCCATGGAGTACTAGCACTACTGGAAGAGATTGACGAGGTGGGGGAGGACAGCTAGCTATAGCACGGACTCCCAAGAACTTTTTACATGCATGTTGTAGCCGGCTATTTTGACCTTTGAACACGGAGTAGCCGCGTGCACCAGGAAGTCGCGCGGGTGACGCTCTCTCGGACAGCACACCGCTTCAATGCCGGCGCCAGTGAGAGGTCGCGTCCGCTCTGGCCGGGCATGAATGCGGCACTGACCGTTTTGGGTTGGTCAGGACCGGCTGTGGCAGCAGTCCAGACGTCCGCAAACAAGAGATGATGTACGTTAATATTGCTTCCTATATAATTAACAACGTAAATAATGTGCCAGTTGGACAAATATGATTAGAGATGGAGATGGAAATGGAATTTTACGTAAACACGGATATGCATGTCTATGTCTATGTGTGTGTGCGCGACGACTCTCGCGACCTGGAAGCGAGGGCGTGTTTTTGATCGAGTTTTCTTTCTTGGTACGTTAAAAAATCAGTTTGTCTAATTCACATCTAGATGTTATTTAAGGATATCACATGTAAGCTCCCACAAGTATATAATGTAGCAACAAGAAACAAAAAAAACTAGGACAAAAAAATAGACCACAAACAGAGTGGACATCAACTTAGTTGTGACATAACTATGTCACATCTAGATGTGTCCTAGACAGACCCTTCAAAAATTGTCCACCAGTTTTCTTTTTTTTTCGGGAACGCACGTATTCTACTTAAAACCACTGCTATGGAGAGATTTTTTACTCCATTATAGCCTCTTGTTTGATAGAGTTTCTCGCGTCTCGCTCTCTCACCCTCTCCATATCAAAACAAGATGACAGTGTCCACTCTATCTCTCTCCTCACCGGTGGTCACTGAACCGGCCGAATCCCGTGCGCTGCGGGAGGTGAGGAGGTGCAGCGTTGACGTTGTCGCCGTCGGCGACGGAGGAAGCCGATGCGCACCGTCCTCTTGGAGCCGGCGCTGGCACGGACGAAGATCCTCCGCGCCCTTGTTCGCTGCCGTCGTGTGGGCAGATCCCGCCCGCCAGCTAAACGACATCTCTCCCACCTGAGGTATAACTTCTTGTACTGGTCCAGCTCCCCAGGTCGCTGCGTGCGGGTTTTCTTCTATGCGACTACTCCCCAGCTCCCCATGTATAGTAGCTAGGGTTCGTCGGCTGGTCCAACATCACCTACTAGTACTATTATAGAGGAAATGCCACTCGAAAAGTTTTCCTGATTTATGCCTCGGTGGAGGTATACATGTTGCTTCGACAAAAAGTACATGGTGGTTGTGCGGTCATTGTCCATATGGTGGTAGTACTATCACTGGTTAAATGAAGAAATGCTTTTTTTCTTGGGTATCCTGGTTTAGTTCCCACCAAGATAATTATGATGCTTCTGTTTGTTGGTGTACTTTTCATTAATTCTTATTGACAATTGAGATGTCGTTGCTAATCTTGTAAAACAAAGTAACAACATTATATCCCTTTTTTATATTTTTCAAAACAGCGATGTGTATCTCCATACCCGAGCATGTCTTCCTCAATTTTAGTGGAACTACACAAAATTGGATGGCCATTGTTGTTCCGCCTCACTGTCCTCTGCCACGTGGTTCTTCCTTCCTCGAGCTTGATTACTGAGAAGAAACAGACCACAGTGAGGATTTGTCGAACTTCATAGGTGCCTCACCCAAACTTGATGCCAAATGGATGATGCATCACCATGATGACCTATCGATGCTCATGGTTGCGCCTCATGGTTGCGTCGGCTGGTGAAGCTGATCGATTTTTGAATGAAAAACAAGTTGTCTTCCATCAGTGCTCTTTGCTTGTTACGCACAAAGATGATATCCTTCGTCAGTTCACCTTGGTTGTGTTGGAGATGCAGTCGTCTTTCACGTTGGTGCAATTTTATCACACAATTGGCTATGAACCAAATGTTTCCTCGAAGAAGGATCGAAGTTGGTACTAAGAGCATAAGTTTTGTATTGATTTCTAAGCCTTCTCACAACTTTGTCTCCAGCTCCCCTGTAGTTTTATTTGTCCAGCTATTAACTTTGATTTAAAAAATGGTGTGGACTAAAAACCCAGATGGACATAGTAGCCCTCCATTTTTATTTACTCCGCGTATTAGATTTGACTGAAGTCAAACTTTGTAATACTCTCAAACCTTTCCGATAATTGAAATTAAAATTCTTTATTTGTACACACTCTCACACATTTCCGATAATTTGGCGCATGTGTGGTTGTTCACTTAAGGGAGGGTAGTGTACCGCGCGTGAAGGACAATAAGTGTGACTAGGACGCGTGGGCGTGGATCATTAGTTCATTGGAAGTAGTACTCCCTCCGTCTAGGTGTGTAGTAAGTCATCTTACGAAAACCAAATAATTCCAAAACACTTAGGCGCGGTGCAGTAACTTCTACCTTGTTTTTTGTTTCTTGACATTTCAACCAATAAGAGATAAAGGTTGTGCATGCTTTTAATGACTTGAGACTATCAAACACGACATGCAGTGGTTAGTTCATTGCATGCAATACTATTAATTAGCAAATAAACATTAACGTTTCTTGTTTTCCCCTCCTCCTTGGTCACAGTGCACAGACTAAGATGACTTACTCACCTAGACGGAGGGAGTAGTAGTTTTCTTCACTGTATGTTAAATAAAGAGTTTCGTTTCGTACTTACACAATTTAAAACGATTGTTATGGAGAGAATAAGAAAACTACTCCACTATATATTAATCGTATACACGAGAGTACTATATGGACGCAGCTTCATTGACTTAGTGCACCTGCCTTTGGGTTTATGACACGTGGGCCCAAAATGTGGCTAGCTCACCTGTCATACAGGCAAAAGCAGGTGCAGTGAAGGCACCGGAGCATAGTCCGTACTACAGTAGTATATATATAAGCTGGAGCCTCGGCGCTTGTTCGCTAGGGTTTGCACTCTCCACACTCTCGCTGCACTACATATTTGTATACACGCTGGAGGCTCAGCGTTCATTTGCTAGGGTTTGCTATATTCACGGTCTCTCACCCTTTCTTCACCAGATCTAAACAAGACTGCACTGGCCTCTTGTCTCTCTCTCCCCCCTCACAGCTGGTGAAGGAACCGTCCCTATCCCGTCGCACCGGGAAGGGGAGGAGGTGCAGCATTCACTCTATCGCCTTCGGCAAGGGAGGCAATCCACTGTCGGCTGCGTTGTTCTCTTTCACCCAACGCCTGTGCGGGAGGGCCACCGACCCCTTCTTCCTCACTGCTGTATGTAGAGTCGGCAGATCCGGCCTCCCGCCGCATGCCTTGCCACATCCCGACGACCCTAAGGTATAAGTTTCTTTGAAACCGTCGTTGCTCTAGCTGCATGTGGATCTTTTTCGATCTGTAGTCGAATCTAGGTCTTGGTTCAAAGAGGAAAGAAGGGTGAGGTGGGCTGGAGCAACAATCTAGGACGTGGTTCAATGAGGAAAGGAGGGACGAAAAGTAGTATCGACTGGTTATCCAGCCGCTTTGTTGGTCGAAAAGGGAAAAAGGGGGTAACCCTGTACACACATCTGTAAGGAACCGATCTGTTTGTTGAAAAGGGAAAGAAACTGGGGGGTCGGGTAGTTTGTGCAGGACTAGATTTGCTGCCCTCACATAGGAAAAAGGTTCAAAGAGAATAAATATTGGACCAACACATATATGTTGCTTGGCTACATACTTTGCATCACCCATTTATACGTGTGGACGCACATGGTGCTGGCATGTCCCATACAACTATTTTGCTGTTGTTAATCTAAGAATGCCGCCAAAAAATTGAAGCAATGCCACTGTTAAGAGTAAATTACATTTTTAACAAATTTTGTTTCACGAGAATGTCTCTGTTAATATGAACCAATGCAACCGTTTTAGAAATGCTACTATCCTACTTTGTTTTCCATCCAATACAAGTTAGATGCTTCTTTCTGTCACCGTTTGTTTCATCCTTCTTTATTGGCAAGTAATTGTTTCCTTTTTTTCCTCTGTTAAAACAGGGGTATCGATTCAACTTGTTGCTATTGCTACATTTTGCTTTGCTACTCGAAACACTTATGTTTTAAGAGTGTTTTGTGTAGTTTAACTTGAATGTCACACCAGTGACTTTGCTTAATTTTGGTGGAACTGCACAAAAGGAGATCGAGATTTGTTTCCAGTCTTCGGGGTGAGTTGTTTCAAATCTTGGTCTCATCCACATGATGTGCAGTGTGCTTTGAGATGTTGTGCTACTTGTTTTGGTACTGATTTAAATAAATGTTGAATTGAAGCTATTGTATTGCTGTCTTTTCCCATTAAGTAGTGAACAAAAATGGGACCAACCCAGACATGATGCTTGTTGCTTTGTTACAAGAAATTCAGCATCACCCCCTTTATAAGCCAGTAATTGATGCCACTCTTAGAATTAACTATTGAATCTTATTTCAAAACTGCAACACTTGTTAGGGATTGGCGGGATTACCATTTTTGTGGCCGCATGTTTCATCCTCCTTTATTAGCTAGTAATTGATTCCTTTTTTGCCTCTATTTAAACAGGGACATCTATTCAACTTGTTGCTATTACGACATTTTGCTTCGCTACGCGAAATACTTTGCTTCATTTCAGTGCAACTGCACAAAACGAGATTGGATTTCCTATTCGTGTTGGCAGATTCGTATTTTATCCTGGTCTTCTCATGAAAGGTTAGTACAGGCCTTGATCCACATGATTATGCAGTGTGCTTTGAGATGTTGTGGTACTTGTATTGGTACTGTTTTAAATAAATGTTGAATTGAAGCTATTGTATTGTTTTCTGTTCCCATTAAGTAGTGAACAAAAATGGGACCAACCCAGACATGATGCTTGTTGCTTTGTTCTTTATAAGTAGATGGAAGCACATATTGTTATTGCGCCCACTCTCCCCAGGAACTATTTATGCTTTTCGTTAATCTAATGCCGCTGGTAAAATTAAGCAATGCCACTCTCAAAATTAATTAACTACTGAATCTTAGTTCAAAACTGCAACACTTGTTAGGAATGGTACTATCCTGCTTTGTAGTTCTTTCTACATGTTAAACCAAGGTATTGTTAAGATAATGTCTCTGTTAAAATGAATCAGTTGCGTTGTTTTAGGAATGGTACTTTTCTGCTTTGTCGTTCTTTATACATGTTGAAACAAGGCATTGTTAAGATAATGTCTTAGTCAGTATGAATGAATCACACTGATGGAGAATTGCTACTCTCCTGCTTTGTTTCCCATTAAGATAAAGTAGATCAGTAGATGCTTTTCTTCTTGGAGTACAAGTCATCAACCCTTATTTCTCAGCAGTTGTTTCCCTTATACCTATTGTTGCTTACAGGCATATCAAAATTAAAGCTCGGTTTTATTCCGACTTCGATTTTAGTTGAACTGCACAAAAGGAGACAATGTGTCCAAGGCAAACTGCTGCATTACTGGGTCCAGTTGGTCATTCCACTTTGCAGAAAGAAGCAGTCACTGTTTGCGCTACATTACAGATGGAATAACCGAGAAGCTTTACAGAGTATTATTAGACGCTGGTGACATGACTAGTCTACAGAGAGCATTGGCAATTTAACAACACATGGAGCGCACTGGGCAAAAAGTGCCAAAACAAGTACAAGAAGCTACGACAGAACTCCACGATCATAGGCATTACATATTTTGAATGGGAAAAGCTTGTCAAAGTTTAATCATTGATGTTAGCAAGAAGACGTCGGTTTAATATATTGGAATTGGAAAACCTTGTCAAAATTTGCTCATTGATGTTAGCCACAAGACATGCATTTGATATTTTTGAGTGGGACGCCCTTGTTGTGAGCAACGTCGATTGTTTTTCCTATTCCTGTGTTCAGTTTAGAAGTAAATAGTTACTCTACTGAGATATTCCTGTGTTAAGAGTTTGTTCTGAATATTGTCTATGTAATGCCAGGCCTTGTGTATGATTGCAAAGTTGAGCTTGGAATGTTGTGGCATGCGGCATCACGAGCTGTTCACCGTGCCTCCTGAGAATAATGCTTCATATTGTTTTGCATGTCGATCTAATGCCAGTGATTTGCTTGTTAAGATGATCATCCTCTTCTGTTGTTTCTGTGCTTAAGAAGTTCATCGTCTTATGTTTCATTCATAGCCTATATGAAAAGTCGGGTAGGTTAGACGTGAAACCATATGATCTTCCGACCAACTCAGGATATTAGGCCGTGATTGGATCGTCGTTTTCCAACCAAAACCGCTTGTAAAACTAACGCTTGTAAATGAAAGCAAATGGTCTCGGGCGAAGAACTTGGTTGGTCGATTTCAACTAGTAAAATATCAGAAGTACTTCATACACGATAAAAACGCTGAATAACACTCAGACGATTGCTAATCTAACCGTTAGCTGCTGTTTCAGCCTTGCCCATGGATGGCATGATATGCATGTCATGCATGTATCGTCAGGTAATGTCGTCCATATAGCAGTGCTCGTAAAATATACACTGGTCTCTCAAATTACACGCGTAACCCGCCGGTTTTACTTACAGACCTCGGGCCCTCGGTTTCATTACGCCTGTATTTTACGCGTTGTTTCTGATGACGAGTAAATTACACTTGTATGTTAATACTGGTTTGAAATAAACTAGAGGTCCCAAGCGCGGCCTTATTGTTTCATGTCATCTCAGTTTATCTAAGTTGCTCATAGGTGTTCGATGATCCTGGCTTCCTGAATGAGCAGCGGGCGCTATATCAGACCATCCGTAGGGCCCGCGAGGCCCTCTCCGTCGTCCTTCAAGTTTTTGCGCTCGTTGTGGCGCCGAGCATTCTTAACATCGTCAACGAACATGAGTACTCAGGAGATGACTTTATTTTGACTGGATGACACTAGGGACCCACTACGGCCATCGCCGTACGTACGCAAGTGCCTCCTTATTATGTACAACTATTTTTTTTTTCTTCCTCCTGGTTTCCTGACATCACGGTCCCACACCATTGTCAACCTATGTAGTGAATATAAACGAGAGAATTGCACAAGGTGCGGCCGACAGCTGGGACCAAGCAGCTCGAGCAGTATTTGTGGTTTTGAGGCGTGAGCACTGCAGAGCTTTTCTTGGCGATGATTTCGTTGTTCTTCAGAGGAGAGCATGGTATTAACTGGGTGGGTTGTGGACCGTCTAGCCCAGGCCAGATATCCAGCCCAGATACTAATTTTTTCAAGATGAAAATGGCTAGCCTAGCTATACTTTTTTGAGGAATACCCAGGTAAGGTCAACTTGTTATTCTCCGCCCCGCTGGGCTGCAAATCTTTTCTAGGAGGGATGCATTAGGCTTAACAGGAAAATGGGCTTTAAACAATAATAAATGGAATGTAATTATAAAAACTGGGAAGTAACTATAAAAAATGCACCAAACACGAAATTAGTTTATAAAATATTATTTATGGATTTTGAAAATCTTAAATTTTCATTATTGCGCGCGCAATGATTCGTAGGATTTTTACGTAATACAAATTTATATTTAATCTGACTAGAAATTTCGGGATAAAAATATTTCGGATCCCATCAAAATGTGGGAAATTTTATTGAATTTTTTCTTCAACGGTTGGTTGAAATTATTAATCGTTGTCCTAGCTAGAAAATGGGTTGTACTTTTAACAAACTGTAAATGGGTTGTAATAAATTCCATTAGAATTCAAAAATGGGTTGTATATTCTTACAAATCGCAAATGCACTATAAGTTCTCTGCCACACACTTGTGGGCCTACTAAGTTGACACATCCCCTAAGAAAAATAAGTTGACGCGTATGCAAGGCTTTGTCAACTTATTATAGTCAACACACGGTTCTAGCAGCTGTGGCCGTTGGATGTCTATCCAATGGATGTCGTGCTTCTTCTTCAATCTCGGATATTCTTAGCTTCGGCCGCCCAAAAAATAATTCCTCCCCCTGACATCTGGGGCGCACCGTTTCGGAGGCTGACCTGTGGGCCTACTTAGTTGGAGCGTACCAAGGGCTTTGTCAACTTAGTCAATATAAACGATTCTAGCTTCAGTGACTGTACGATGTCCATCCAACGGCCGTAGTGCTTCTTCAACCTCTGGTCTTCTTGCTCCAGCTGCCCAAAGCAACGTCGGTCGTGCCGCCTGCTCCTGCCTCCCGTGGCTGGCTGTGCTGCCGCGGAGGCCTCACCACGCCCATACTAATCCCACCGCTGGCCAGGCCATCCTTCCACTCACCCACACCCCCTATTATTCTGCGGTGACGGCAGCCTCACACCGCAGCCGAACTAGTGAACCCTCGTACTCCTCTCTGCGCGGGCTTCCACTGTTGCGTCTTCCCCGGATCCGTGTCCTCCCCTTCCTAGGCCTCGCCATCGTCCACCGCCGTGGTGCTCTCGGCGCGGCGTGGTCAATGTGGTCAACGACCGACTTCCATCGGAAGAGTACTATACGTGGAGAGGCTGACAGCTGGGTCCACGGCGGCCGCAAGGAAGTGCCTCCTTATTACACGCGAAATAATTATTCCTCCACCTGACAGTAGGGACCCATCAGACGGGCCACCTTATTTCGCGAAAAAAACTTTTCCCCCTGACTGCTGGGACCCATCGAACGGGCCACCATATTTCGCAAAAAAACGTTCCCCCCACTGTTAGCTCGGACCCACCGGAAGTGCCTCCTTATTACGCACAAAAAAATGAATACTCACCCTGCTAGCTGGGACCCACCTTGGTGGGAGGCTGACTTGGGGGCCTACTAAGTTGACGGGGACGGAGGGCTTTGTCAACTTAGTCAATATGAACGATTCTAGATCCAGTGACCGTATGATGTCCATCCAATGGCCATAGTGCTTCTTCAACCTTTGGTCTTCTTGCTCCAGCCGCCCAAAGCAGCGCCGGTCATGCCGCCTGCTCCTGCCTCCCGTGGCCGGCTGTGCTGCCGCGGAGGCCTCACCGCCCCCTACTATTCCCACCGCTGGCCAGGCCCTGCAGCGACGACAGCCTCACACCACAGCCGAATGAGTGAACCCTCATACTCCAATCCATGTGGGCATCCATTGCCATGTCTTCCCCGACTCCGTGTCATCCCCTTCCTAGGCCTCGCCGTCATCCACCGCCCTAGTGCTCTCGGCGCGGTGTGGTCAACGTGGTCAAGGAACGACTTCCATCGGATGTGGACTGTACGTGGAGAGGCTAACAGCTGGGTCCACAGCCGCAGCAAGGAAGTGCCTCCTTATTACGCGGAAAATAATGACACTCCACCTGACAGTAGGGACCCACCGAACGGGCCACTGTTTTTCGTGAAAAAACATTTCCCCCCTGACTGCTGGGACCCACCAGCTACATCTTCGCACATAAGGAAGTGTGTCCAAAAAAATGATTCGCCCCCCTGACTGCTGGGACCCACCAGCTACATGTTCGTACGCAAGGAACTGCCCGACAGTCGGGACCCACCTGGTCGAAGCGTACGTAGCATTGTCATTCTGGTCGCGAACGTGTTCGTACATATATACTGGTCGATGTAGAGGCGCACACGTGTCGTAGTAGAGGCGCGTACGTGTCGTAGTAGAGGCGCGCACATAGAATGTACACGTACTTATAGCGGCCAGTGTGCAAGAAAGAAAATACGGCCACTTATGTGTACATACGGGCAGGGTCTCGAACGCCTAATAGCGCATACGTACGGCTAGGGCTCGTGTACATGGCTGGGTCAGAACGGAGAAACAGCGTCGTCGTCGTGTTCATGGGGAGCCAACCGGCTGGGTCGGAACGGAATGCGTCGTCGTGTTCATCAGGAGGGCTTGGACGGAACAGGCGATGGAAACGAGGCCTGGTGTAGAACGGAGGAAACGGCCTTGTGTTCGACCGGCCACGTTCAAAACAGGATCCTGTTCATCGGGAGGGGTCTGGCGTACCGCAAAACGGAGGAAACGGACCTCCTACGGTCGAAACGGGGGTCCTGTTGATCGGGAGGGGTGTGGCGTACCGCAAAACGGACGAAACGGACTTGTGTTGGAGCGCTACGGTTGAAACGGGGGTCCTGTTCATCGGGAGGGGTGTGGCGTACCGCATAACGGGACTCCCCGGGATACTGTTCACCTCCACCATCAACCTCCTCTAGCCTCCACGGGCTACCATCGACCTCCTCCAGCCTCAACATGCTCCTGTTCATCCAGCCTCCACCGCGCGCTACTCCACCGGCTACTGTTCAACCACCCCTCCACGGGCACCCCTCCACCGTCTAATATTCATCCAGAGGCAACGCCACAGGGTCCTGTTCATCCAGAGGCAACACCACATCTATGATGATACCGGGTTTTGTCACAATTATCGTCATAGAAGTGTCATATGTATGATAGAAAAAATTCATTCGGCCCAAAATGTCACAGATGTGTCTTTTTTTGTAGTGTATGGCCGTCAAGTTCATCCCTGTTTTGCTCCCGGAGTTCTGCCAGCTAGATGAAATGATGCTTTTCGGCAAGAGGCTGGTCCAGATCACCAAGGAATTGAAGATTTCTCTACCTTCAATCACCGGGACCCCTACCAGGGCATTTCTGGAAGACCGTTGCTATAGGATTAAGGTGCAGATACCAGGGAGGACGTTCGGAAACCTCTGGGTAACCATTGACTTTAGGTTCACTGCTCCCAGTTGGATCCTTGGGAGAGACATAGCAGTTCATAGTGCACTTGGACGCATACAGGAGGAACACAAGGCCAAGCTTGTTGGATCATACCACACCGTGATTTCTCGCAGGACTGCAGATGGAGAGATCATCCGCACCATAGATGACGACTCCATTCACTCATTTTTCCAAGACATGGAGGCTCACATTAGGGCTCTAGAGATTCAGATGCGCAGGAGCTTGAAGACGATCCAAAAGTTGTTCCATCGTGAACTTGATCTAGAGGATGCAACATGTGAAACCCACTATGTGCATGAGGATGAAGTCAAGGATTTCATGGAGAGAGTTGACAAGCTGAAGCTGGATGTGGCCGCATTGGAGGAGAAGCTGGATCTGGGAGAAGACCTTTTTCCGAGTGGAGATGATCGACCTCTCGTGAGCAACGACCAGGATTATGATGAGAGCTCCATCGAAGGAAGCCGCAAGAGGAGGCGCCGCAGCAGAGGATGCCACACCGGAGGACGCAAGAATGATCGATGAAGACATTTTGTTGACTACCATATTTATTTTTATTTTCTGTCGATCAGTTAGGCCGTTATTTTCGATTAGTCGTGAGATTTTTGTAATCCAAGATTGAACTATGTTTGAGATGATTGAATAAATGATTGGTGTGATTATGATTGTGCATTCATATGGGTAGTGCTATTTTCTCATTAGACCCTTATTCTATTCTAATTTTCTCATCCACTCCAAAACACCAGATGCCTCCGAGACGTGACCCCAGTTTCAACTTTCCGCCGGAGCTCACCCAGCTGATCCAGCAGCAGAATGACCTCATGTAGATGCTCATCCAGAACCGGAACAACAACAACAACAACAACAACAACAACAACAACAACAACAACAACAACAACAACAACAACAACAACAACAACAACAACAACAACAACAACAACAACAACAACAACAACAACAACAACAACAACAACAATCCACCACCACCACCCCCTGTTGACAAGTTGACCCGCTTCCTAAGGCTGAATCCGCCAGTGTTCTCTAGCAACACTGAGCTGATTGTGGCCGATGATTGGCTCCGCAAGGTCGTAAGGGAGTTAGCCACTGCTGGATGCACAGATGCAGAGAAGGTGCGCTTTACCGCACATCAGCTTGATGGACCTGCAGCTTCTTGGTGGGAGAACTACACCACCACTTATCCGGCCGCCGCCATGACATGGGATCAGTTCCAGCAGGGTTTCCGCACCGCTCATGTCTCAGCTGGAGCCATGAGTCTGAAGAATCGTGAGTTCCTTGGGGCGGAAGAAGCAGGGAAAAGAAGCAACAAAACAAGAACCTTGGGGTGGTAGTACCGCTTACAAGCAGTACTACCGCTCACCCCAGCGGTACTACCGCTGGAGGAGCAGAGCACGGGACCAAAGGAGGCAGGATAGAGCAGAGTACGGCGGCAGTAGTGCAGTAGCGGTACTACCGCCCGACCGGAGCGGTACTACCGCTTATAGGCGGTACTACCGCCCATTCTGGGCGGCACTACCGCTTATAGGCGGAACTGCCGTGCGACTACTGATGAACCCGACACGAAAAGATCAGAACGAAAAACGAGGCGGTAGTAGAGCGGCACCGGAGCGGTACTGCCACTTGACGCTACAAGCGGTACTACCGCTGGCTCCGTGGTACTACCGCAGGGAGAAAAACAGAACTGCCATAACTTCTTCATATGAGCTCCGAATTAAGCAAACTCAAGCTTGTTGGATACAAGACAACGAGTAGCATCAAAACAACAACATCATAGAAGAGGCAGGGGAGGAATGCCTAACAAAAAGAGGAGAGAAACCTCCAACAGAGAAGAACTGGCAGAATCTCCAACATCGAAAACATCATAGTAGATGCAGGTGAACTCCGTTTTCGATGAACTCGAGCTTGTCATCAAGATGACCATAAGCACCAAAACTCACAAAGAGAACCAAACAAGAACCAAGAAATATGACGCAAGGGTGCAATGGTTTGAGCTCTCTATGAATGATACGATCAAGTTACTCATCGAGAGCCCCCCTTGATAGTACGACCATCGAAGCTAAAACCCGGTCTCCCAACTACCATCATGAGGCCGGTAAAATGGAAAACCTATCAAGGGAAAAACCTTTTCCTTGCACATGGTCAACTTGAGCTAGATGATGACGATCTTGACTCCCTCAAGTTGGACCACCTTTCTTGATTGTGTTGGCTCGATGAAGACTATTTGATTGCTCCCCCATACTCCACTATGGGTGAGCCACTCTTCCGCACATCTTCACAAGTACATTGTCACCACATTGGATGGCAAGCTTCAAGCATTTGTTCTCTTCATGATGCTTCACTTGAACTTGCACACCACAACTTAACCCCACAAAGAACTCTCACGAAGATCATGGGTTAGTACACAAAGCGTAATTGACAATGCTTACCATACCATAGGATCACTTGATCCCTCTCGGTACATCTTCTACGCTTTGTGTGTTGATCAACTTGATTCACTCTTTGACTTAGTCTTGATCAACCTCTCACATGACCAATCTTTAGGTAATTCCTTGAATGGCACCTTGGTCATCACAAACTCTCCTTGAAACCAACAAATGGACTCCAAGAAAAGCCTATGGACAAATCCTTCAAATAAAACTCAAGGCAACCATTAGTCCATAGAGATTGTCATCAATTACCAAAACCAAACATGGGGGCACCGCATGTTCTTTCACACTTGTTGGGTATTTCCCTCATTCGAATCATAGGTTTTGCATTTCCACTAATCTCATTTGTTTTTCCGAGTGTTTGTCATGTTCTTTTATTTTGGAGGATTCACAAGGCGGTGCCGTCATACGACAACTTGGTCATGTGAAGGCATACAAGATGCGCGACACCAACATTTTTGACATCCTCACAAAGGTCACCTCCTTCCTTTTGAGCCGTCCTCAAATACGCCTATTGGATTGGTCATTCTTTCATTGTTGTCTCCTTCTTCTTGTCTACATGATACATCTATTGGATGGAGGACTGGCATTGGAGATGGACCTTATGGAGCTTTACATTTAGGAGCGCTCGGACTTATTGGATGCACCTTCGTACCTCCACTTATGATACGACATCGAGCATTGGTACATCAACACTCCTTTGACATGTTGCACCAACACATTCATATTTGTTGATTGTGTTTCCACATGTCATGCTCGATGGACATATCATACTCACCAAAAATTTGCACCCTATGCATGGATTGACTCATATTATGCTTGTCTTGTTGCATCTATTTCCATGTCATCCGTGATATATGAGCTTGTGCACTTCCTTTGCAAATTTGTTATGATCTTTCTTGATGGCATATTCATACATAATGATCACATTTCCCACAATCAATTGCATGATAACATAGTCACATTGAGCACCAATTACCATGTTCATGCTTTTGATACATCATCCCATTATGACATCATTTTGCACAATGGTAGAATTTGTAGCTTTGTGCACCATGCCAATTACCAGACCTTTGTGTGCACAAAGAATGACTTTGCTCCCATGAATGCTTTACATGTCATTCTACATCTTTTGGATAAGCATCATGTGTCTTGCCATGCAAAACCTGTCATACGGACTCATTCTTACATGATGGGCACTTTGTGTGCGCTAAACATTGTATTTCCAAGTGTCATTTGTGTTTGCTCTTTTTGCATGTCTATACCTCCGGAGAAACCTTGGAGTACTTGGATTGCGCCATGTCTTCAACTACGTCCAACACAAGTCTGTCCACGACAATTGTTTCCATGGTGATGAGGTTTACGATCCGAGGTCGGATCTTTCCCAGGGAGGGGGGGAGATGATGCAGAGCATCCTACATTCATCCCCATGTACTCTACCACCAATCCCCATGACCAAGGAGACATAAGACGAAACCTTGAGTATTCGCCATTGGACACAAGGTGAACTCGCTCCTCTCCGAACCGTCATTTTCTACATGTGATACCTGGCTAGTACCTAAAATATATGTTCTATGCATGACCAGGAACCAAGAGGAAGACCATGTAACAGCTAGGAGCATTGGACAAGATGGTGAGGACACCAAGCTCAAAGAACAAGAGGAAGAGCTGCCAGAAAGCTACAGCTCTCGGACGTCCGACGGCCATCGGACGACCGGGCCTTACGGACGACCGAAACTTGGAGGTCCAGTCTACCTGAACAACTACAGCCGAAGGCCAACTCTATAGTGACCGGACGACCGACCGAGACCGGATGTCCGACACTCCCTAGTGCCCGGATGATGTCTACAATGCAACCTTCTTCTTGTAGACGTTGTTGGGCCTGCAAGTGCACAGGTTTGTAGGACAGTAGCAAATTTCCCTCAAGTGGATGACCTAAGGTTTATCAATCCGTAGGAGGAGTAGGAGGAAGATGGTCTCTCTCAAACAACCCTGCAACCAAATAACAAAAAGTCTCTTGTGTCCCCAACACACCCAATACAATGGTAAATTGTATAGGTGCACTAGTTCGGCGAAGAGATGAAGATACAAGTGCACAATAGATAGTAGATATAGGTTTTTGTAATCTGAAATAATAAAAAAAGCAAGGTAACAAGCGGTAAAAGTGAGCGTAAACGGTATTGCAATGATAGGAAACAAGGCATAGGGTTCATACTTTCACTAGTGTAAGTTCTCTCAACAATAATAACATAGATAGAACATATGACAATCCCTCAACATGAAACAAAGAGTCACTCCAAAGACACTAATAGTGGAGAACAAACGTAGAGATTATGGTCGGGTACGAAATCACCATAAAGCTATTCTTTTGGATCGATCTATAAAAGAGTTCGTACTAGAATAACACCTTAAGATACAAATCAACCAAAACCCTAATGTCACCTAGATACTCCATTGTCACCTCAAGAATCCATGGGGATGATTATACGATATGCATCACACAATCTCAGATTCATCCAACCAACATAAAAGTAATTCAAAGAGTGCCCCAAAGTTTCTACCGGAGAGTCAAGAACGTGTGCTAACCCCTATGCATAGGTTCCCAAGTGTCAAGAAACCCTCAAGTTGATCACCAAAACATACATCAAGTGGCACATGATATCCCATTGTCACCACAGATAATCATGGCAAGACATACATCAAGTGTTCCCATAAAGACTCAATCCAATAAGATAACTTCAAAAGGGGAAACTCAATTCATCACAAGAGAGTAGAGGGGAGAAACATCATAAGATACAACTACAATAGCAAAGCTCGGGATACATCAAGATCGTGCCATAGATGGAACACGAGAGAGAGAGATCAAACACATAGCTACTGGTACATACCCTCAGCCCCGAGGGTGAACTACTCCCTCCTCGTCATGGATAGCGTCGGGATGATGAAGATGGCCTCCGGTGATGGGATCCCCCTCCGGCAGGGTGCCGGAACAAGGTCCCGATTGGTTTTTGGTGGCTACAGAGGCTTGCGGCGGCGGAACTCCCGATCTATCTTCTGTTCTGGAAGTTTTAGGGTACGTAGGTATATATGGGTGCAGGAGAACGTCGGTGGAGCTACGGGGGCCCCACGAGGTAGGGGGCGCGCCCAGGGGGAGGGCGCGCCCCCCACCCTCGTGAGCAACTCCCGTATCTTTTGACGTGGGGTCCAAGTCCATTAGGTGGGTTTCCTTCCAAAAATAACTTCTCCAGTTGATTTCGTTCCGTTTTGACTCCGTCTGATATTCCTTTTCCTCAAAACACTGAAATAGGCATAAAACAGCAAATCTGGGCTGGGCCTCCGGTTAATAGGTTAGTCCCAAAATAATATAAAAGCGGATAATAAAGCCCAATATTGCCGAAAACAGTAGATAAAGTAGCATGGAGCAATCAAAAATTATAGATACGTTGGAGACGTATCAAGCATCCCCAAGCTTAATTCCTGCTCGTCCTCGAGTAGGTAAATGATAAAAAAGAATTTTTGATGCGGAGTGATACTTTGGCATAATTTCAATGTAAATCTTCTTAATTGTGATATTAATATTCAGATCCGAAAGATTCAAGACAAAAGTTCATATTGACACAAAAATAATAATACTTCAAGCATACTAATCAAAGCAGTCATGTCTTCTCAAACTAACATGGCAAAAGAAAGTTCATCCCTGCAAAATCATATAGTTAGGCTATGCTTCATTTTCATCACACAAAGATGTTCCCAACTTCTATACCCCTGATGACAAGCCAAGCAATTGTTTCATACTTAAATAATCTCAAACTTTTTCAACCTTCACACAATACATGAGCGTGAGCCATGGATATAGCACTATGGGTGGAATAGAATATGATGATGGGGATTGTGTGGAGAAGACAAAAAGGAGAAAGTCTCACATCAACGAGGCTAATCAATGAGCTATGGAGATGCCCATCGATTGATGTTAATGCGAGGAGTAGGGATTGCCATGCAACGGATGCACTAGAGCTATGAATGCTCAACAAAAGAAAACTAGTGGGTGTGCATCCAACTTGCTTGCTCACGAAGACCTAGGGCATTTGAGGAAGCCCATCGTAGGAATATACAAGCCAAGTTCTATATTGAAAAGTTCCCACTAGTATGAAAAAGACAACTTATGAGACTCACCACATGAAGAACAAGGTGCTACTTTGAAGCACAATATATGAGACTCACTACATGAAGAACAAGGTGCTACTTTGAAGCACAAGTGTGGAAAGAGATAGTAGCATTGCCCTTTTTTATGGGCCTTTCCTTTTTTTGGGCCTTTCCTTTTTTTGGGGCCTTTCTTTTTTTGGGCCTTTCCTTTTTTTTGGGCCTTTCTTTTTTTTGGCCTTTCTTTTTTTTATTTCGGCAATGCTCTAATAATGATGATCATCACACTTTCATTAGAACATATGAATTACAACTCGAAACTAGAACAAGATATGACTCTATATGAATGCCTCTGGCGGTGTACCGGGATGGTGTAATGAATCAAGAGTGACATGTATGAAAAATAATGCATGGTGGCTTTCCCACAAATATGATGTCAACTACATGATCATGCAATGGCAATATGACAAAAGTAATGTATGTCATGATGATGATGATGATGATGGAAGTTGCATGGCAATATATCTCGGAATGGCTATGGAAATGCCATGATAGGTAGGTATGGTGTCTGTTTTGAGGAAGATATAAGGAGGTTTATGTGTAATAGAGCGTATCGTATCACGGGGTTTGGATGCACCGGCGAAGTTTGCGCCAACTCTGAAGGTGAGAAAGGGCAATGCACGGTACCGAAGAGGCTAGCAAAGGTGGAAAGGTGAGAGTGCGTATAATCCATGGACTCAACATTAGTCAAAAGAACTCATATACTTATTGCAAAAATTTAGAAGTCATAAAAAATCAAGTACTACGCGCATGCTCCTAGGGGGATAGATTGGTAGGAAAAGACCATCGCTCGTCCCCGACCGCCACTCATAAGGATGCACAAGCCATGAACACTTCATGTTTCAAATTTGTTACACAACTTTAACCATACGTGCATGCTACGGGATTTGCAAACTTCAACACAAGTATTTCTCACATTCATAATCACCCAACTAGCACGACTTTGATATTATCACCTCCATATCTCAAAACAATTATCAAGCATCAAATTTTTCTTAGTATTCAACACACTCAAAAGAAAGTTTCACATATCTTGAATACCAAGTATATTAACATTAAGCAAATTACCATGCTATTAACGACTCTCAAAATAATCTAAGTGAAGCATGAGAGATCAATAGTTTCTTTAAAACAAATCCACCACCGTGCTCTAAAAGATATAAGTGAAGTACTATGAGCAAAAACTATCAAGCTCAAAAGATATAAGTGAAGCACATAGAGTATTCTAGCAAATTCCAATTCATGTATGGCTCTCTCATTAAAGAATTTCAGATCTTGATACTTTATTCAAACAGCAAGCAAAGCTAAATAAAACTACATTGCAAGGATAGCACAACTCATGTGAAGAAGCAAAAACTTAGGCTCAACCGATACTAACCGATAGTTGTTGAAGAAGAAAGGTGGGATGCCTACCGGGGCATCCCCAAGCTTAGATGCTTGAGACTTCTTGAAATGTTATTTTGGGGTGCCTTGGGCATCCCCAAGCTTGAGCTTTTGTGTCTCCTTAATTCCTCTCATATCATGGTTTCTCTTTTTATCAAAAGCTTCATTCACAACAAACTCAACAAGAACTCGTGAGATAGGTTAGTATAAACCAATGCAAAACCTTATCATATTATACTGTAGCAAATCACTTAAATTATTATTCAACATTGCATACTAAATGCCTCTGTATATTTAATACTCCTATCCTCAAATAGAATCATTAAACAAGCAAACATACGCAAACAATGCAACCATAACAGCAATCTGCCAAAACAGTACAGTCTGTAAAGAATGCAATAGTACCAATACTTCCCTGACTCAAAAAATTATGAACTAAAATTCCCACTGTAATAAATTTATCAGAGCTTAATATGCAAAAAGATTCAATGTTAGACCATTCTCTGACTTTTCTAGGCAATTTTTGCAACAGCAGTAAACTTTCTGTTTACAAACAGCAACATGCAAACTAGCAAAATAAGCATGGCAAAGGCTATCCTTGACTTTTTTATTGAACTAAAGAGGCAAAACACAATTCTAACTAGCATCAAGCAAAAACTAACAAAATAAATTGACTTTCCAAGCAAAACACATATCATGTGGTGAATAAAAATATAGCTCCAAGTAAAGTTACCGATGAACGAAGACGAAAGAGGGGATGCCTTCCGGGGCATCCCCAAGCTTAGTTGCCTGGTTGTCCTTGAATATTACCTTGGGGTGCCTTGGGCATCCCCAAGCTTAGGCTCTTTCCACTCCTTATTCCATAGTCAATCGAATCTTTACCCAAAACTTGAAAACTTCAACCACACAAAACTCAAAACAAAACTCGTAAGCTCCGTTAGTTTAAGAAAATAAAACCACCACTTAGGTACTGTAATGAACTCATTCTAAATTCATATTGGTGTAATTTCTACTGTATTCTAATTTCTCTATGGTTCATACCACTTAATACTAGCCATAGATGCATCAAAATAAGCAAACAACACATAGAAAACAGAATCTGTCAAAAACAGAACAGTCTGTAGTAATCTGTATAAAACGTATACTTCCGGAACCCCAAAAATTATGAAATAAATTGCTGGACCTGAGTAATTTGTCTATTAATCATCTTCAAAAAGAATCAACCTAAAATTACTCTCCAGTAAAAAAATGGCATCTTCTCGTGAGCGCTAAAGTTTCTGTTTTTCACAGCAAGATCACATAAACTTCACCCAAGTCTTCCCAAAGGTTCTACTTGGCACTTTATTGAAACAAAAGCTATAAAACATGATTACTACAGTATCATAATCATGTGGACACACAAAAACAGTAAGGATAAATATTGGGTTGTCTCCCAACAAGCGCTTTTCTTTAATGCCTTTTAGCTAGGCATGATGATGACAATGATGCTCACATAAAAGATAAGAATTGAAACATAACGGGAGCATCATGAAGCACATGACTAGGACATTTAAGTCTAACCCACTTCCTATGCATAGGGATTTTGTGAGCAAACAACTTAGGAGAACAATAATCAACTAGCATAGGAAGGTAAAACAAGCATAGCCTCAAGAATTTAAGCACATAGGGAGGAAACTTGATATTATGGCAATTCCTACAAGCATATGTTCCTCCCTCATAATAATTTTCAGTAGCATCATGAATGAATTCAACAATATAACCAGCACCTAAAGCATTCTTTTCATGATCTACAAGCATAGAAAATTTTCTACTCTCCACAGAAGCCAACTTTTTCTTTATAGCATACGTATCATCACAATAATCATCATAGATAGGAGGCATGCTTTCATCATAGTAAATTTGCTCATCAAAGCTTGGGGGACAAAAAATATCATCTTCATCAAACATAGCTTCCCCAAGCTTGTGGCTTTTCATATCATTAGCATCAGGGATATTCAAGGAATTCATACTAACAACATTGCAATCATGCTCATCATACAAAGATTTAGTGCCAAACATTTTATAGATTTCTTCTTCTAGCACCTGAGCACAATTTTCCTTCCCATCATACTCATGAAAGATATTAAAAAGGTGAAGCGTATGAGACAAACTCAACTCCATGTTTTTGTAAATTTCTTTTATAAACTAGACTAGTGCTAAAACAAGAAACAAAAAGATTCGATTGCAAGATCTAAAGATATACCTTCACTTACCTAGCCTCCCCGGCAACGGCCCCAGAAAAGAGCTTGTTGTCTACTGCGCAACCTTCTTTTTGTAGACGTTGTTGGGCCTGCAAGTGCACAGGTTTGTAGGACAGTAGCAAATTTCCCTCAAGTGGATGACCTAAGGTTCATCAATCCGTAGGAGGCGTAGGAGGAAGATGGTCTCTCTCAAACAACCCTGCAACCAAATAACAAAAATTCTCTTGTGTCCCCAACACACCCAATACAATGGTAAATTGTATAGGTGCACTAGTTCAGTGAAGAGATGAAGATACAAGTGCAAAATAGATAGTAGATATAGGTTTTTGTAATCTGAAATAATAAAAACAGCAAGGTAACAAGCGGTAAAAGTGAGCGTAAACGGTATTGCAATGATAGGAAAGAAGGCCTAGGGTTCATACTTTCACTAGTGTAAGTTCTCTCAACAATAATAACATAGATAGAACATATGACAATCCCTCAACATGCAACAAAGAGTCACTCCAAAGACACTAATAGCGGAGAACAAACGTAGAGATTATGGTCGGGTACGAAACCACCACAAAGCTATTCTTTCGGATCGATCTATAAAAGAGTTCGTACTAGAATAACACCTTAAGATACAAATCAACCAAAACCCTAATGTCACCTAGATACTCTATTGTCACCTCAAGTATCCATGGGCATGATTATACGATATGCATCACACAATCTCAGATTCATCCAACCAACATAAAAGTACTTCAAAGAGTGCCCCAAAGTTTCTACCGGAGAGTCAAGAACGTGTGCCAACCCCTATGCATAGGTTCCCAAGTGTCACGAAACCCGCAAGTTGATCACCAAAACATACATCAAGTGGCACATGATATCCCATTGTCACCACAGATAATCACGGCAAGACATACATCAAGTGTTCTCATAAAGACTCAATCCAATAAGATAACTTCAAAAGGGGAAACTCAATTCATCACAAGAGAGTAGAGGGGGAGAAACATCATAAGATCCAACTACAATAGCAAAGCTCGGGATACATCAAGATCGTGCCATAGATGGAACACAAGAGAGAACATGAGAGAGAGAGATCAAACACATAGCTACTGGTACATACCCTCAGCCCCAAGGGTGAACTACTCCCTCCTCGTCATGGATAGCGCCGGGATGATGAAGATGGCCTCCGGTGATGGGATCCCCCTCCGGCAGGGTGCCGGAACAGGTTCCCGATTGGTTTTTGGTGGCTACAGAGGCTTGCGGTGGCGGAACTCCCAATCTATCTTCTGTTCTGGAAGTTTTAGGGTATGTAGGTATATATGGGTGCAGGATGAACGTCGGTGGAGCTACGGGGGCCACACGAGGCAGGGGGCGCGCCCAGGGGGGAGGGCGCGCCCCCACCCTCGTGAGCAACTCCCGTATCTTCTGACGTGGGGTTCAAGTCCATCAGGTGGGTTTCCTTCCAAAAATAACTTCCCCAGTTGATTTCATTCCGTTTTGACTCCGTCTGATATTCCTTTTCCTCGAAACACTGAAATAGTCATAGAACAACAAATCTGGGCTGGGCCTCCGGTTAATAGGTTAGTCCCAAAAATAATATATAAGTGGATAATAAAGCCCAATATTGCCTAAAACAGTAGATAAAGTAGCATGGAGCAATAAAAAATTATAGATACATTGGAGATGTATCACTGGACGACGCTAGCCACTGGATATCCGGTGTTCCTCAACAAGAGACAAAAGTCGGAAGTCCGAGGCCCACCGGAGGTCCGGACCCCCTCAAGCTGCCGGACGACCGACACCTATCAGACGTCCGACGCTTGTCTGCGCACAGTGTGTTGGGCTGAAGCCCATGTGATGAGGACATCAATACCATTGTTAGACCCACATCCCCTACTGCTACATATATTGGACCAATTACTAGAGATCGCGCGTGCCAATTAAATTATCAGGTACTTTCGTTTCTTGGTAATGATTCTAATGTTCATGAAAATATGATACTGCCTAAATTGGATACATTTGTTTTGCTTACAAATGAAGGGCCTAGCTTGGAGAAGGATGAACATTGGAGCAAGAACAAGCATGGAGATGATGGCATGCGCAAGGGGAACAAGAACAGAGTTACAAGTGATGATTTCAGGACTTTGAAGTCACCATAATGGGTGCATGAAGCCTTGAACAAAATATACAGGATGTCACATCATAAATTTCCTCCCAAGGCTATTCTAGGTGCTGCATCACCTTATTATTAGGCCAGGCCCATGTAATTTCTAAATACATAAGTATAGGCTATTTTTAGAGCCTGTATGTGTGGGGAAACAAGAGATAGGATTGATTTCGGACCCCTCCACCAAGGGCCACGAAATTCCCCCCTCTTCCTCCATATATACAACCCTTAGGGCACCGTTTAGACTTTGGGTTTTGTTTAGATTAAAAGTTTGCCATAGCTACAACTTCGCGTACTTTGTTTGTGTTCAACGACCAGACCAAGACGTCACAGAACCCCATCTTGATCAATAAAGCTTTCATCTTATATTCGCAATATCCAGACTGCAATCTCACTTTCTTGCTTGTTCTTCGTTTTGCTCGCAGGAAACGGACCCTTGTGGTCAGGTTGATCGTGCTTCGGCGTGGTCAATAACCCCTCGGAAGTTGGTCTAGCGATTGCTAAGGCGCAACGTCTCGCACGTTCCTAGTCGGATCGTCAAGACCGAGTCCCACAGAAAACGATAACCGCCATCTCATCGAAACATCGGGACACCTTTGCCTCTATCAAGTGGCATCAAGTTTTCAGGTTGCTCGGTGAGATTTTACAGTTTTTGGTAGTTTAGATCGAGTCTGTTTCTTCATACCTATCTTCCATGAAAAAGCCAAAAAAAATAGGGTTAGTTCATCCTATCCGAACCAATCTGAGCCTTTGCATAATCTTTTCTGTATTTGCTTTGTTGAATTTGTGGTTGCATCGTCGTGTCAAGTTGCTAGTATTAGCGTCTAGTCCTCTAGAGTTTTGAGTTCTGTTCACAGGTTGTCACGTCGCCGCTGCCATATATCACCACCGCATCATCATCATTGCTGCTGCCATATACCACCACCGCACCAAATTCACCGCCGCTGCCATATACCACCAGCACATATCTATCACACCAATCCGAGTCCACCTGCAACATATATCCGCCACCAGTCCGAGTTCCACCAGATTCATCTCCGCCACTAGTCCGAGTTCCACCAGATTCATCTCTGCCATCAGTCCTAGTCCGAGTCTAGTATTTTGTTACTCTGTTTTGGATTTCGAGATCACGCCATACTCCGAGTCGTGACAGAGTAGGACTTCCGAATTGTCGTGCTACCCGTAGAAGAAAAATAGTTCCAGTTTCAAAAAAAACTAAGTCTGGAAAATTCTGGCTAGGCAGTTTTTAGACCATTTGTAGACTTGTTCAAAAAAAAGTTGTTGCGGAGCAAAAAAACAAGAAGAAAACAAGTGCAAAAAAAGTGAAAAAAAGAAAAAAAATCAGAGTGTGTTCCTCCCTTGATTACGTGTCGCGCCGTTATTTTGTTAGTGTTCTAGGCTCACGTCTCTAGCACGGTCTAGCCTAGGACCAGCACAGTACCGTCGTTGAGCGTTTATTCAACTTTGCATCTTTGAATTGATTATTGCTGACCCTTTTTGCTACCATATTATAAGCCTTCCCAACTCCACATACATCTACGTCGTGCGTTTGACTCTCCCTGGTAATCGCTCTATCCAAGCTTTCAGAGTTTTGACTTCAACGGTTGCCGATCACCACCTGCTGTTGGGTAAGAACTGGTAAGAATTTGAGATTCGCTTGACGGATTTGTGACACCCCACTACCACCATATTCCGGTAGTCTGTAGGATCATATTCTTGTTTGTTTCTATTGCTGCTAACTATGGCAGGAACACAAGCCAACGAGATTGACTGGGAGGACATGACGAACAAGGAGCTTCATCATAAGTTTCATCAAATGTTGGGTCAACAGGTGGAAGACGTGATGGTTAGTTTTGGAAAGGTAATGGAGAAGATGGATGACATTGAGAAGTCAACTAACACCAAGTTGGATGCCAAGTTTGATGAATTACTCAAGCGTCTCCCACAACCTGCTCTACGCCGCGATACAGTAGGGCGAGCACAGCGTGTTCCTATTCAGCCAGGACAAAATTCTGGTGCCGCTGCTACTGCTGTTGGTGCTTCTGTAGCTCATGCTGCTATTGCAGAGGTGGAGGACTATTACGAGGATGAGGTTGATCAAAATCAGAACTACATGCAGCCACCAGCACCACCACCAGCAGGTCGACCTCAGGTATATAATCGCAATGGTAGGCCTGCACCACCACCTCAAGTACGAGATAATGACCATATTCCGAAACTGAAAGTGAATATTCCACCATTTGAGGGTAGATATGTTCCTGATATATATCTTACTTGGGAGTTAGAAACTGAACAACATTTTACGTGTTTACAATATCCCGAGGAGAGACGAGTTGCTGCTGCTGTTTGTGCTTTCACTAGTTTTGCATGTGTATGGTGGTCTGAACATTATAGATTATACCCTATTCCAACTACTTGGGCTGCTTTGAAAACTGCTATGCGTACTCGTTGGGTTCCACCATATTATCAACGTGAATTACTTCAAAAATTGCAGCGTTTAAGACAAGGGAGAAATTCTGTAGAAGAATATTATCAGGAATTACAAATTAGCATGATTAGATGTGGTATTGTTGAGGAGAATGAAGCTATGCTTGCATGTTTTATGGGTGGATTAAATAGAGAGTTTCATACCATTCTAGAGTATAAGGAGTATAGTAATATCACTCGTTTATTCCATCTTGCTTGTAAAGCTGAACATGAAGTGCATGATCGACAAGCATTGGCGCGAACTAACTTTTCTGCAGGCCAACCTTCATCATGGACACCGCGTGCATCTTCTACTTCAACTGCACCGGCACCTCCATCAGGTGCCACCTCCAGCCATGATACAAGAAAGCAGGCACAACCACCATTATCTGCCAAGAGCACACCTGCCGAGCCTACACAGAGTTCTTCTTCCATGGCATCAACAGGGCACACAAGTGATATTATTTGTCGTCGTTGTAAGGGAAGAGGTCATTATGCGAGAGAATGCAAATCTCAGCGTGTGATGATTGCTACTGAGGATGGTGGGTATGAGTCTACTAGTGACTATGATGAGGAGACTTTGGCTCTTATTACGCGTGAAGAACATGGTGGAGATGATTCTGATCATGAGATACAATACATGGCTCCTGAAGACGCTGACAGGTATGAATGTTTAGCTGCTCAACGTGTTTTGAGTGTGCAGGTCACACAAGCTGAGCAAAATCAGAGGCACAATTTGTTCCATACCAAGGGAGTTGTGAAGGAACATTTTGTGCGCGTCTATCATAGATGGAGGGAGCTGCAACAACTTGGCTAGCAAGGAGATGGTGGAGAAGCTATCTCTCACCACAAGACCACATCCACATCCTTACTACATCCAATGGTTCAACAACAGTGGCAAGGTTAAGGTAACATGTAGTGTTCGTGTGCATTTTAGTATCTCTACATATGCTGATTATGTTTATTGTGATGTGGTACCTATCCAAGCATGTTCCTTATTACTTGGTTGACCATGGCAATTTGATAAAAATTCTATACACCATGGTAGAAACAATCAGTATACTCTTGTTCATAAGGATAAAAATATTACTTTGCTTCCTATGACTCCTGACTCCATTTTGAAAGATGATATTAATAGAGCTAATAAAGCAAAACAGGACAAAAATAAGAGTGGAAATCAGATTGTGGAAAAAGAATTTGAGCAACAAATGAAGCGTAATAGTAAACCATCTAGTGTTGCTTCTGAAATTAAATTGAAAAGTGCATGTTTACTTGCCACTAAATCTGATATTGATGAGCTAGATTTCAGCAAATCTGTTTGCTATGCTTTTGTGTACAAAGAGGCATTAATTTCATTCGAGGACGGGCCTTCCTCTTTGCCTCCTGCCATCACTAACATTTTGAAGGAGTTTGCTGACGTCTTTCCACAAGAGGTGCCACCGGGATTACCTCCCATTCAAGGGATTAAGCATCAGATTGACTTAATTCCTGGTGCATCATTACCCAACCGTGCACTATACCGTACCAATCCAGAGGAGACGAAGGAGATTATGCGTCAAGTACAGTAGCTGCTCGACAAAGGTTACATACGCGAATCTCTTAGTCCTTGTGTTGTTCCTATTATTCTAGTGCCGAAAAAGGATGGCACATCACGTATGTGTGTTGATTTTAGAAGCATTAATAATATTACTATTCGTTATCGTCATCCTATTCCTAGGCTAGATGATATGCTTGATGAATTGAGTGGCTCTACAAAATTCTCCAAAGTTGATTTGCGTAGTGGATACCATCAAATTCGTATGAAATTGGGAGATGAATGGAAAACAACATTTAAATCTAAGTTTGGATTATATGAGTGGTTAGTCATGCCTTTTGGGTTAACTAATGCACCTAGTACTTTCATGAGATTAATGAACAAAGTTTTACGTGCTTTCATTGGACGATTTGTGGTAGTTTACTTTGATGACATATTGATTTATAGCAGATCTTTGGAAGAACATTTGGAACATTTACGTGTTGTTTTTATTGCTCTACGTGATGCACGTTTGTTTGGTAACCTTGGGAAGTGCACCTTTTGCACCGACCGAGTATCTTTTCTTGGCTATGTTATTACTCCACAGGGAATTGAAGTTGACAACGCCAAGATTGAAGCTATTGTGAGTTGGCCACAGCCCAAAACGGTCACACAGGTGAGGAGTTTTCTTGGCCTCGCTGGATTCTATAGGCGTTTTGTGAGATATTTCAGCACCATTGCTGCACCTCTCAATGAGCTTACAAAGAAAGATGTGCCTTTTCTTTGGGGTACCGCACAGGAAGAAGCCTTCACGGTATTGAAAGATTAGTTGACACATGCTCCTTTACTCCAACTTCCTGATTTTAATAAGACTTTTGAGCTTGAATGTGATGCTAGTGGAATTGGATTAGGAGGTGTGTTATTACAAGATGGCAAATCTGTAGCATACTTTCCTGAAAAATTTGGTGGGCCTAGTCTGAATTATTCTACTAATGATAGAGAATTATATGCTCTTGTTCGGACTTTAGAAACATGGCAACATTATTTATGGCCCAAAGAATTTGTTATACACTCTGATCCTGAATCTTTGAAACATATTAGAAGTCAAGCTAAACTGAATCGGAGACATGCTAAATGGGTTGAATTCATTGAGACTTGCCCTTATGTCATTAAACACAAGAAGGGAAAAGAAAATGTTATTGCTGATGCATTGTCTCGTCGCTATACTATGCTTTCACAACTTGACTTCAAAATATTTGGTTTGGAGACCATCAAAGATCAATATGTGCATGATGATGATTTTAAAGATGTAATGCAGAATTGTAAAGAAGGAAGAATGTGGAACAAGTTCGTCGTTAATGATGGATTTGTGTTCCGTGCTAACAAGCTATGCATTCCAGCTAGCTCCGTTCGTCTTTTGTTGTTGCAGGAGGCGCATGGAGGAGGATTATTGGGACACTTTGGCATGAAGAAGACGGAGGACGTACTTGCTACACATTTCTTTTGGTCAAGTATGAGACGGGATGTTGAGCGTTTTATTGCTCGCTGCACTACATGTCCAAAAGCTAAGTCACGACTCAATCCTCATGGTTTATATATGCCTTTGCCTGTACCTAGTGTTCCTTGGGAGGATATATCTATGGAATTTGTTTTAGGTTTACCTCGAACAAAGAAGGGGAGGGATAGCATATTTGTTGTCGTGGATAGATTCTCGAAAATGGCACACTTTATACCATGTCATAAAAGCGATGATGTTGTTAATGTTGCTGATTTGTTCTTTCATGAAATTATTCGCTTGCATGGTGTGCCAAATAATATTGTTTCAGATCATGATACTAAATTTCTTAGCCACTTTTGGAGATGTTTATGGGCTGAGTTGGGGACTAAAGTGGTTTTTAGTACTACTTGTCACACCCAAACTGATGGACAAACTAAAGTAGTCAATAGAACATTGTCTACTATGCTTAGGGCTGTTTTGAAGAATAATAAGAAAATGTGGGAGGAATGCTTGCCTCATATTGAATTTGCTTATAATCGTTCATTGCATTCTACTACTAAGATGTGCCCTTTTGAAGTTGTGTATGGTTTCCTACCTCGTGCACCAATTGATTTGTTGCCTCTTCCATCTTCGGAGAAGGTTAATTTTCATGCTAAACAACGTGCTGAATTGATTTTAAAAATGCATAAGTTAACTAAGGAAAACATTGAGCGTATGAATGCTAAATATAAACTTGCCAGAGATAAGGGTAGAAAACATGTTGTGTTTGCACCTGGAGATCTTGTTTGGTTACATTTGCGGAAGGATAGATTTCCTGATTTGTACAAATCGAAGCTAATGCCACATGTTGATGGTCCCTTTAAGGTGTTACAGAAAATAAATGATAATGCATATAAAGTTGAGCTGCCTACAGATTTTGGGGTTAGTCCCACTTTTAATATTGCAGATTTGAAGCCTTATTTGGGTGAGGAAGATGAACTTCGGTCGAGGACAACTTCATTTCGAGAAGGGGAGGATGATGAGGACATGAATACCATTGTTACAGCCACATCCCCTACTGCTACATATACTGGACCAATTACTAGAGCTCGTGCACGCCAATTAAATTATCAGGTACTTTCGTTTCTTGGTAATGATTCTAATGTTCATGAGAATATGATGCTGCCTAAATTGGATACATTTGTTTTGCTTACAAATGAAGGGCCTAGCTTGGAGAAGGATGAACATTGAAGCAAGAACAGGCATGGAGATGATGGCATGCGCAAGGGGAACAAGAACAGAGTTACAAGTGAAGATTTCAGGACTTTGAAGCTACCATAATGGGTGCATGAAGCCTTGGACGAAATATACAAGACGTCACATCATAAATTTTGTCCCAAGTCTATTCTAGGTGCTGCGTCACCTTATTATTGGGCCAGGCCCATGTAATTTTGAAATACATAAGTATAGGCTATTTTTAGAGTCCATATGTGTGGGGAAACAAGAGATAGGTTTGATTTCGGACCCCTCCACTAAGGGCCATGAAATTCCCCCCTCTTCCTCCATATATATAGCCCTTAGGGCACCATTTAGACTTTGGGTTTTGTTTAGATTAAAAGTTTGCCATAGCTGCAACTTCGCGTACTTCGTTTGTGTTCAACGACCAGACCAAGACGTCACAGAACCCCATCTTGATCAATAAACCATTCATCTTATATTCGCAATATCCAGATTGCAGTCTCAGTTTCTTGCTTGTTCTTTGTTTTGCTCGCAGGAAACAGACCCTCATGGTCAGGTTGATCATGCTACAGCGTGATCAATAACCCGTCGGAAGTTGTTCTAGCGATTGCTAAGGCGCGACGTCTCGCACGTTCGTAGTCGGACCGTCAAGGTCGACTCCCACAGAAAACGATAACCGCCATCTCATCGAAACATCGGGACACCTTTGCCTCTATCACCATGTACTCCTAACTTACCCCTTCATGAAGGGCCATCCCCTTCATGCCGTAGGAAGTGACAAATCATCATTCTCCTCCAAGACCAAAGAGAGGGTCTCATTTGCAGTCTCGTAGCTTGACTCGGAGTAGGAGCCCCATTTGGGAGTCGTCTTCATGTTGTTGAAGAGGTTCGCACTTGTCATCGTGGTTGAAGGGGATGGCCCTTGCCCGACCGTCTGTTCACCATCTTGTATGAGGCCCATATGATGTGGCACCTCGTAGCTCGTCTCCATGAGCGAAGGGAATTTCCCATGCTCGACCATCTTCCTTGAGGGGCTTCCGAAGATGGATGTGTCACCCTCGCTTGTACATGGTCGCCTTGGACTTGAAGATGCCGATGTAGGCATACTCATGGGAAGTAGGCAAAGATGCATACGTCCAAAGGCGAAGATGCCTTGATAACACTTGGCGAAGATGCCGAAGTGGTGGTGGTAGTCGTAGCTTCCTCTTGGTGGTGCTTGTCTCGCGGTCTTCTCTTGTGCTCATGACGTTTCGCCATATCTTGATATAGAGCTTGTTTGGACTTGTAGGTGTACACATCGCGAGCATCTTCATCTTGATGGTGTCGTTGTCGTGCTTGAGCTTGTAATAGATGTCGTTCATCGTCGTCGTGCATATGTTGCTTGGAGGTGATTTGTCCTTCATGACAATGTGGATCATGAATGTGATGGTGGTCGCCATGGAGATGTGGACATGGACGAATCGCACTTGCATCGCATGGGCACTCCGAAGATGATCGACTTGCTTGCCGCCGCCTTGAAGATGACGAAGGGGAACAATGGTTGACCAACAAGGCCTGGATCTCCTCCATGCTTGCATCCTTCTCCTCCTTTTGTGCGGGAAGCTTGTTGCTAGAGTAGTATATTGTATGTGCTTCAGGGTGTCGTATGTCGATGGCGAGGTTGTCGATGTGCTCTCTCAATCTTGATTGTGCGCCTTGCATTTGTCGTTGTAGATCGAAGATGGACGTTTTGGGGATGTAGTTGTTCGCGCTGTCATTGTCGGGGAAGACCAGAGATGAAATGCTTTGCCTATCCATCACAAGACTTGAGCAAATGTGAGTGGAAGAAAGGAAAGAAGTAGACCAATGTACCTTATCCAATGTTGAAGATGGATCAACGATCACTCAACAATGTAACAAGGAAATAGCACAATTGGTACCGGATCTTGTCAATTTGCACACCTACACAACAGCTTTTGGTGGAGCTCAGTGAGGATAGTGGCACAAAAATTTGATGCAAAATGTTAGCAGAAGTCAATAATGTTGAAAGAGATTTACAAATTCGCAAGTGCAACAAGTAGACCAGTAGCAATATGTGGCACGCGTAAACACACAGATAGATAAATGGGGCCGTGCAACCAAGGAATGAGCACAAAATGTGGAATCCACAGAAAACGCTTGTGTTGCACAACTCAAGAAGGATGCTAGCATGATTGCTCAATAGGTGGATATGACACTTGTGCACAACCTATAAGATTCAAAATGGATGAACTTTTTATCCCAAGTATGCTATGTATGTATGGTTCCCGGTGTTTCGCACACGACGATCCAAAATGATCGGATATGACAATCTTATATGCAATGTGGTATGATGCTATGGCTATTCCTTACAAGATCTTTGTTGTCTCTTTGCTTAAAAGCTTATTCTTTTTTCTTTTTATGGCCACTATGCGAAATGCACAAACCAAGATAGCAATTGTGTATGTGCGGGAACAATCTTGTGACACAATAGATGATATGATGATACCAAGACGATGTGTTATCTATGCAATGGAAGGTGTGGATCGATGATCACTAATGTGCACAAGTAACATTGCCGGCAACGCAAAATGGGCTAGAGGTTATCAATGGAATGGCAAGAATGTATGATGATGGGATAGCACGATACCAAGATGATATAGAGGTTACAATCTTGCTTATGGTTAGGTGTCAAAATGGTGAAGGTGGTCGATGTCGAATCCTTGGCAAAGTTGAGCGGCGGTGTTGTCGATGTCAAACCGTTCCTAGTTAGGCGAAACACCCTAGGAAACAAAAAAACCGCAAACTCAAAATCTCTAAAGGCAAATGTCAAATGGTGGTAGCGAAAAGTGGTGGTGGTTTTGCGAAAGCTCAATGGGATTGCGGAAGTGCAATGATGGTTTATGAGAGTCGGAGTTGAAGTCAAGGTCCCTAAGTAGCCGAAACACCTTAGGGGACACAAGCCACAACTCAAACAAGCTCGTAAAACTTGGTTTAGTTCGGGTGGCGGAAGTGTATGGTGGACAAGGTTATGAGAAAGGTGTGGTGGTGGTTTATGAAGAAGTAACCATCCCGAAGAAGCAGAAACACCTTAGGAAACTCGAATCACAACTCAAGCAACCAAAAAAGCTTTAAGGATCAAAATGGGTTAGTTTGCGGAAGTCGGTGGTGGTATAGCGGATGATGTGGTGGATGCCCTAGGCAAAGATGCCCAAGTTTCAAACATTTTATGGAGTCAAATGATGTTGGAAGTATTTTTGTGGCAAGGGGGATGTCAATAGCTTCAAAACAAGCTAAAGAACGTCAAAATCGTAGTCAGGATGAATTAGTTATGGGCGAAACAAGAATCAACCGAAGTCAACATCTACCGGTGTCGGACGTCCGGTAAGTGTCGGATGTCTGCTGGACGGACGTCCGGAAGGTCCGGAAATCTGTTAATTTCCATTCTATTGGGTGGCACCGGCCATCTGGTAGGCGTCGGTCACCCGGTGGTTCGGGAGGCTCCGGACGTCCGGTAAACGCCGGTCGTCCTGTGTGTCGGGGTCAACTCAAGATCCGAGATCTGGGGCGTGATTTCGGGCAGAAATGATGATTTTGGGGTCAAAATTGATGAGATTTCATGGATGGAAACTGGGAAACTTGTGGAAATACAAGATCCACTCGAAACACAACAAATCCATGGACCAAAGCCAACAAAATATCATCAAACCAACAAATCACAAAAAAAATTGGGGCAATTTTTGGTGTGGATTTTTGAAATTTAGGACGAAATCAAGCATAAGAAGGCTAGAAAACGGGGGTAGGGACTCCAAATTCATGATCAAACTTGGCTCATGATACCAAGATGATGTAGGGTGGAACCCTAGGGTCCGATCTTTCACGAAATTGAGGGGATCCCACGAAGAATACGAGGGGAAAAACAAGAGGAAACACTCAAGTTGACTTGATCCAATCACACATATGCGAGATCCATGAAGACAAAGAGATCACAAGATCCAAAGACAACGAAGGAAAGATACAAGTAGCTAGTTCTTCTCCAAGTGGAGGTCTAGAATCCACTAGGGGATCTTCCCACGAGGGGGTCTTGAATCCCTCGGGATCTTCTCACATGGAGGTCTTGAACTCCATGGGAGTGGTCTCTCTCTCTTTCTCTCTCAAGAGGAGGAGGTAATGGATGAGCAAAACTCTATCTCAAATTTCTAAACCTACAAAGAGGGAGGAGGAGGAGGAGTATATATATTTTAGGGGGTGCAAAGGGGTACATGGGCCTCGGCCCAACACACTGTGCACAGACAGGTGTCGAACGTCCATCGGGTTTCGGAGGTCCGGTGGCTCGCGAAGGTCTAGTCGTCTGGAAGGCGTCGGACGTCCGGTGGTCCGATAGTCCAAAAGTCTCGCACTTCCACTATTTTCCTTCTATGATGTGGCATTGGTCGTCTGGTGGGGCTTGGTCGTCCGATAGCTGGTGAGGTGTCAGACGTCCGGATCGTGTCGGTCGTCCGGCCGCTATAGCGTTCGTTGGTTGGCCCTTCAGGACGGTGGAGGCTCCAGGTGTTGGACGTCCAGCGTGGTCCGGTCGTCCGGTGGCTATAGACTTCTGGTAGCTTCTCCCTTTTGTCCTTTTACTTGGTGTCCTCACCGTCTTGTCCGTTGGATGGAGTTGCTCCGTGGCTTCCCTCTAAGTACCTGATCACACATAGGATCTTCGCTTGAGGTAGTAGCCATGTCTCACATGTGGAAAGTGGTAGTTCAGAGACGAGCGAGTTCACCTTGTGTCCAATGGTGAATGGTCGAGGTCTCATCGTATGTCCTCTTGGGGCTTGGGGAGTAGTAATAGAGTACATGGGGATGATCGTAGGATGCTCCGAATCACCTTAGCTCAAGGGGAATAAGGTGAAGACATGCTCTTCCGAGTTCAATCTCAGCCTCCCTAACCAGACGTATAGTTGTCACAGCAACTGGAACCGGTCTACCAAATCCTTGTCTTCGTCAAGCAACTGGTTCTATCACATCAGCCCTTTACTTCTAGTTTAGCCTCGTGAAGTCATTGCTTACCTATTCTGTTGATTACCTTGTGTGAAGACATTCACACTGATCGCATATTTGGCTTCACACTATCTTCCTATTATGATTTTTCTACATATAGCTACTTGTCTTCGTGCATTCTCTGTATTGTACTTTGACTCTATTGCATGGCTAGCGTAGTTTATCTTCCGTTGTGTTCTATTTATTCACTATTTTAACTGCCTGTCTATGAAGACATTTCCTGTCTTGAAGACTTTCATAAAAATCGCCTATTCACCCCCTCTAGGTGATAACTAGCACTTTCAATTGGTATTAGAGCAAGGTGCTCCCTTGTTTTGTGTGATTTGGTTTAACCACTTGGAGTCTTAGCTATGTCGACTGCAGGGATAATAAAGGTCTCCACTGCGTGCCCCGTCTTCAATGGCACTGATTACCCCTACTGGAAGAATAAGATGTGAATGCATCTTGAAGACAGTGACAATCACCTCTTGTATGTCATCAAGACTAGCGTTCCCAAAGTAGGTGAAGGTGTCACCGCTGCTGATGTCAAGAGGTTAGCGCAACTGGATTCAACTGCCAAGAAAATCATTTGTTGTCATCTCACCAAAGGGTAGTATGGCCGTGTGAGTGCACTGGAATCTGCAAAGCTTGTCTGGGACTTGTTGTCCAAGGTTAACGAATGCGTCTCAACTCAGAGAGACTTAAAAATCTATGTGCTTTGCAATCTCTTCAACCGCTTCAAGAGACTTGAAAATGAGAATGTACAGCTCACTTTTGACCGTCTTACTGATATCAAAAATGAGCTTCGTGCACTTGGCGCCACTAAGATCACTAAGCATGAAGTCGTGAAGAAGCTATTGAGATCACTTGACAGCTCATTTGACACCCTAACGCTGATGATCCAAGAACATCTTGACTTCAAGGATCTTGATCCATATGACATACTTGAGAGTCTCAATACACATGAGTTCCAGCTATCTAAGAAGAGAGATATCTATGGTCCCAATTGTGGTTGATCCCATGCTTTGAAGGCAAAGGTTATTTCCTCATCTGAAGACTCTAACTATAGTTTTGATGATCCTGAAGACTTTGGCAAAGAGCTAGCAATGCTTGTGAGAAAATTCCAAAAATTCTCCAAGAAGAAACGCTTCGGAAAGTCTTCAAAATCCAGCTCCAAGAATGTTGAGGCTTCCACTCATGACTACAAGAGAACCTGTCAAAAATGCAAGAAATGAGGCCATTACATATCTAAATGTCCTCAATGGGAAAAAGAAGCAAAGAAAAAGAAGAAGTGCAAGGAATATGACTCTGAGGAAAAGAAGAAGAAAAATCCTCAAAGTCTTCATGTCACAGCAAGAGCTCATCCAGCAAGGCTCGTGGTTTCATTGGCAAGGAAATGGATTCAGAAGAGGAGTCTACTTCTGAGGAGGCGGAGGTGGAGTCGGAAGAGGTGTCTGATTCTGGCATTTCAAGTCTGGCTCTTGCTTCGGCATTCATCTTCAAGTCCATCTTCAATACTGAAGACAATGGTCACGTCACCCACACTGAGGTCAATGATGATGATGAATCTACTCCCACCTACTGCTTCATGCCAAGAGGTGCTAAGGTAAACTCACATGGTGCTTACTTTCAGACCTCTAGTGAAGACGACTCTGAATGTGAATCCAAACCCAGCTATAAAACTCTTGCTAAAATTGCAACTGAGCAACAAGCTGCTATGGAAAAGATTTAAAAATTGCTGGACACAAGTGATGACCTGTTGGACGAGGAAATGAATCAAACTCAGTCCTTCATCAAAGACATAAAAATCTTTGAGTTAAGTATGAGGAACTTGAAAGTCATCATGAAACCCTCTCAGCTAATCATGAGAAGCTTTCCTATGATTATCTTCAAAGGAAGCAAGATCTAGAAAAACTATGAGCGTCTCATGAAGATCTTCAGAAAAAAATGATTCACTACTCACTCAACAGATCAGTTCCGCTGAAGAAGAGTTTGTGCCACCTTGCTTAAAATGTCTTGAGCGTCATAATGCTATCTCTACTGCTAAATGTTCAAATGCTTCTGAAGTTGCAATATCTTCGACTGCTGATGTGGTAACTAACCCCTCTTCTGAGGATGACACTACTATTGCTGGTGAGAATGCCAAGTTGAAGACATTGCTTGAAACAGGCATGTACAAAAGCCTCAGAGGGCATCAGACTCTATGTGATGTCCTCAAGAAGCAGATTCTAAGCCAACACCCTAGGAAAGAGGGTGTTGGTTTCGAGAGAAAAATGAATGTTGATGGAACCTACTGGAAGCCTGAGTAGTACCCCAATACCAGATGGGCTGCTGCAAAGGGCCCCTCAGTGGATCCATCCACCTTATCTTGTTTCAATTATGCTAATCCTATCATCATTAATGAGTCCTTTGACTCGAACTATAAGTTGTTCAAAAACCAGAACGGTGAAGTGTTTGCCATGTTTACTGGAACTAACTGTGGGAATGGGCCACCTATGAAGATGATCTGGGTTCCTAAAAGTCGCCTTGAGGAGCTTCTCGTGAATGTCTTCATGACACCCCCAGAGAAGAAGACAAACCCGATACCAAAGGCTTCATATGGCCTAAAGGCTTCATACAGAGAGAGGACCACCTATGGTCACACTAACGTCAATGTTTTGCAGGGAAACTATCATTAGGCTAATGAATATCAGCATGTTACTTCAAACAGCTATGTTCACAAATTGAAGAACATTTCTGCTTATTCATATGAGTACTATTCACATCTTGCAAAACTATGTGCTAGGGCTTCAAAGCCAAAATTCTTTGAAGCTGCACTTAGACTTAGTACTTCTAATCCACCACTTTAGATGTGGGTGGTCAAGAAGAATTAACTTATCTTGCAGGGGCGGGTCTCCAGCCAAAAATCATTGACATCTGAAGATAATGTTGGGGACCTGAAAAATCTTGTTGGGCGAAAGATAAGATGTCAAAATGGTCTTACCATTTATTTCGTCCATGGATTTTTTGATGAACATCCTATCTTACCCTCGAAGAATCTTACATTTCATGATAACTTTATCGTCAAATGTTTGTCCTTCACAATACTCTTGGTGAAGCCTATCCTACTAACTGCACTATAGGGTACATCTCCGAAAGCTACTGAATGGATCATGGATAGTGGATGCACTAACTACATGACTGGTGATCGAAGTCTTCTCATGGATTCTACTCTTTGACCATCTACAAAAAGCCATATTACATTTGCTAACACTAGTAAAAGCAACGTATTGGGTCTAGGTAGGGTTGCTATCTCGAAGGATCAACACATGGATAAAGTGATGCTTGTTGAATCCCTTGGATAAAAGCTCTGTCTCAATGCTTTGTGATCTTGACATGATTGTAATATTTGGAAAATATCGATGTCTTGTGCTAATGGCTTCTGACAAATCTCGAGGCTTTGAAGGTTATCGAAGAGGTGATCTATATATGGTAGATTTGTTCGCAGGACCACAGCTTGCCGTATGTCTTCTAGAAAAAGCTTCAGACTCCTAGCTTACGCAAACCACAATGACATTCTTCCGTATCAAATGGATGTGAAGAGAGATTTCCTCAACAGCAAGACTAAAGAAGAAGTCTATGTAGCTCAACCACATGGTTTTGAAGATCCCAAACATCTTGACATGGTCTACAATCTCAACAAGGTACTATATGGCCTCAAACAAGCACCTCGAGCTTGGTATGACACACTCAAAGAATTCCTGAAAAGCAAAGGCTTCAAACCTGGTTCTCTAGGTCCCACTTTCTTCACGAAGACATATGATGGAGAACTATTCATATGCCAAATCTATGTGGATGACATTATCTTCGGATGCACTGACAAGAGATACAGTCATGAGTTCAGCCACATGATGCAAGAGCAATATCAGATGTCTATGATGTGGGAGCTAAAATTCTTTCTTGCTCTTGAAATTCATCAACCAAGCAATGGCATCTTCATATCTCAAGAAAAAATATCTCAAGTATTGTTTGAAGAAGTTTGGAATGCAAGGTTGCAAGGGCTACAAGACGCCAATGCCAACCAATGGTAAACTAGGCTCCGGCGACAATGGTAAAGAGTTTGATATACCGCACCATGATTGGTTCCTTATTGTACTTATGTGCATCTAGGCCAGATATAATGCTTAGCGTTTGCATGTGTGCCCGATTCCAAGTGGCACCAAAGGAGTCACATCACCTCGATGTGAAGTGAATACTTCGATATTTGGCTCACACCCCAACGCTAGGATTATGGTATCCAAAGGGCTCAGAGTTTGATCTAGATGGATTCTCATATGCTGATTATGCTGGTGACAAGGTAGATCGCAAGTCTACATCAGGCACATGCCATTTTCATACATAGGGGCAATGAAACATCATTCTTTTTACACAAACTGAGTGCACTTCAAAAAATATCTCCAATAAATGCAAAACATGGATGAGGTGAACTGCGTCGCCCAACTTTTCCATGAAAAATGTGTTGCACGCATGCGTGGTGTGAGAGGCAGACTGCATGCATGTCCGGTGGGACTCAAGCAGATGCACTCCACACTGCACGAGAGCATCAACTAAACTGCACGGTGAGCCATCGAGGTGAATGGGATTGAAGCGAACTACAAAATTTGTCATAATACCGACAAAGGTCGCCTCATAGTACATAAGTACGTTGCATGGCGAGTCGATGCGGCCACACACACTTGTTGTGTGGACTGCTCCGGGGAGACCTTGCGCTGCTCATCCCAGAGAGGAAGAGTAGGGGGAGTGCACGGTTTCACCAACGATGGGGGACGAAATGAGCTGCAGTTCAACAAAAAAATTATCATGCATGAAGAAGTGAGATGCAGTTGTACATGCACACTAACGAACTAGCAAGCAAACTGCAAAAACAAACAAAAAAATGCATTTTGGGTAACCAGGATGTGGTGCTGAAAACTGCACGCAAGAACGCCGAAGCCGCACGGTCGTCCAACAACACCAGATCTCACTGAGGCGGTACCAAAAATATTCTCTTGTTTTCTGCAAAACAAACACATAATGAACTAGCTTTACGACACTGATGGCTAGAGGACACCGCGCTGTTCAGTCGAGTACTACACACGCCCCGCCACCGGACTCCAGCTCACCTGAGAACTACATGCCTAGTACCATTATACAACACGCATAAGAGAGCACCACACTACACCGGACTCCATCGAGGTGAATGGGATTGAAGCGAACTACAAAATTTGTCATAATACCGACAAAGGTCGCCTCATAGTACATAAGTGCGTTGCATGGCAAGTCGATGCGGCCACACACACTTGTTGTGTGGACTGCTCCGGGGAGACCTTGCGCTGCTCATCCCAGAGAGGAAGAGTAGGGGGAGTGCACGGTTTCACCAACGATGGGGGACGAAATGAGCTGCAGTTCAACAAAAAAATTATCATGCATGAAGAAGTGAGATGCAATTGTACATGCACACTAACGAACTAGCAAGCAAACTGCAAAAACAAACAAAAAAATGCATTTTGGGTAACCAGGATGTGGTGCTGAAAACTGCACGCAAGAACGCCGAAGCCGCACGGTCGTCCAACAACACCAGATCTCACTGAGGCCGTACCAAAAATATTCTCTTGTTTTCTGCAAAACAAACACACAATGAACTAGCTTTACGACACTGATGGCTAGAGGACACCGCGCTGTTCAGTCGAGTACTACACACGCCCCGCCACCGGACTCCAGCTCACCTGAGAACTACATGCCTAGTACCATTATACAACACGCATAAGAGAGCACCACACTACATTTGACTGGGCCGTGGACTGCATTGTGTGCACTCGCGGACTGCATCATGCACACGGCGGCGGACGGGGGGCGGTCGATGCAGACGTGCTGGTAGGAGGCCGTCGGGGCGCGAGGTTTGACGGCCGAAGATGTGCGGAGAGGCGCCGATGCGAGGCAGCATCCCCGACCCCGGCGATCCAAGGGTCGTGAGGTGCCGTGGATGAACGGATCAGGGCCATCGGCGAGGGAACATGTAGGGGTCAACGGCGGCTGCTGCCCGATCCCCTATGCTTATGGCGCGGCAGGGCCAGCTCTGCTCAGATCTATCATCGAGGCAAGGGAGCGGGGGGAAGAAAATTGGTTTCTAGGGGCCAGATCAGTGTGCGGGAGGAAGGTGGCGGTGGGGATGAGGCTTCGCCGACGTACTGGGGCACCATGACGACGCCGGTTGTGGCCCGGCCTAGGAAGGGAGGAAGGTGGTTAGGGGTGAGGGAGTCCTGGATTAAGGGGTTCTCGGACAGCCGGACTATATACTTTGGCCGGACTGTTGGACTATGAAGATACAAGATTGAAGACTTCGTCCCGTATCCGGATGGGACTCTCCTTTGCATGGAAGGCAAGCTTGGATATTCGGATATGTAGATTTCCTTCTCTGTAACTGATTCTGTGTAACCCTAGCCTCCTCCGGTGTCTATATAAACCGAAGGGTTTAGTCTGTAGGACAACAACAATCATAATCATAGGCTAGCTTCTAGGGTTTAGCCTCTACGATCTCATGGTAGATCAACTCTTGTAATACTCATATCATCAAGATCAATCAAGCAGGAAGTAGGGTATTGCCTCCATCGAGAGGGACCGAACCTAGGTAAAACATCGTGTCCCCTGCCTCCTGTTACCATTAGCCTTAGACGCACAGTTCGGGACCCCCTACCCGAGATCCGCCGGTTTTGTCACCGACATTGGTGCTTTCATTGAGAGTTCCACTGTGTCGTCGATGTAAGGCTTGATGGCCCCTTCGATCATCTTCAACAAAGTGGTCCTGGGGGAGTTTTCCTTCCCGGACACATCTTCGTATTCGGCGGCTTCGTACTGTAGGCCAACTCGCTTGGCCATCTGGAGCAGATCGATAGCTACGCCCCTGGCCATCAGGTCAGGTTTGGAAGCTTAAACTATACTGCCGACATCCGCGGAGACTTGATCTTTGACGGATTCGAGCGAATGTCAGGTGCGCCGAACAGTCACGACGGACATGGCTTTGATCTTCCGTCGGACAGTATTCGGGTGATCGCACCTGCGACGGCGCCGGGAATCATTCCGGAGCAGATCGTGCCTTCCGAGGGCGGGTGGATGGACCCCGCCATAGAAGTTGCACACTCATCGGCGTTGGAGCCGAACACTGATCCCACCTCCTATGAGAGTGGTGCCATCGGACCCTCGGACTCGTCTCCGGCTACAGGATCCAAACCGCGTGCATCCATGCCTGTCGAATCTGATTTGGCACCAGTTATGGAGTTCACTGCGTCGGATATTTTTCGGCACTCGCCCTTAGGTGATGTGCTGAACTCATTAAGGTCTCTCTCCTTGTCAAGAGATTCCCAGCCGAACTATGTTCGGCTCGAGTGGGAAGCGGACGACGAAGAAATTCGTTCCCCACCCACCACCCACTTCATAGCCACTGTCGATGACTTAACCGACACGCTCGATTTCGACTTCGAAGACGTCGACGGTATGTACGACGACGAAGGAGAAGAACAGGAACCCCCGCCCACTGGGCGCTGGACTGCCACCTCATCATACGATATATATATGGTGGACACACCAAAAGAAGGCGACGGTGACGATGCAACAAAGAATACTTCCCTCGACGAGCCACCAAAGCGGCGCCGTAGATGCCGCTCTAAATCCCGCCACAGTAAAAACAGCGACAACAGCGCAACAAAAAATAATACCCTGGTTGATTCGAAAGGAAACGATGACCCCATGGACCCAACGATGGAGCAGGGTGAGACAGGGGACGGCGAAAAGATCTTGTCTCCGATCCCGACAATAAAATTCAACAACCTGTCTTCGAACAGGAGAACAGCCCGGACAATGATGCACTCATCATCCCAGAAAAGATCTTGCAACAACAGAACCTCCACAGAAGGCTTATCGCCACCGCGAGGAGCCTAAAGAAGCAGAAGCAAAGGCTTAAAGCCGTGTAGGCTATGCTCAACCGCAGGTGGAATAAAGTGCTCGACACAGAAGAAAAATATGACGACAATCGTCACACAAAGAGCTATCCAAAGCGCAAGCTGCTGCCCGAATTCGACGACGAGGCCGTAGTGCCCATTCAGCCAAAAACGACCAATCAGCTGGACCGACCACCCCGTGGCCGTGATAAGACGGCTAATGATGCCGCACATAAGTCAGCACACGATTTACGTGAGCTCCTGGACAGAAAGTCCGGTATGGCCAGATCCATCTACGGATCTAGGAAGCGCGCTCCAGCACAGGATTAGGGTTACCGAAATGATCACATTGATCGAACACCAGCTAGGAACCAAAACCGAACACAACAACCGTCGACAAAATGCCATGACACGACCAAATATAGGGGTGCCGCACACCCCCTGTGCTTCACCGATGAGGTGCTGGATCATGAATTTTCGGAAGGATTTAAACCCGTGAATATAGAGGCTTACGACGGAACTACAGACCCTGGGGTCTGGATCGAGGACTTTATCCTTCATATCCACATGGCTCGCGGAGATGATCTCCATGCTATTAAATATCTACCCCTCAAATTAAAGGGACCAGCTCAGCACTGGTTGAAAAGCCTTCCCGAAAACTCAATTGGAAGTTGGGAAGAGCTCGAGGATGCTTTCAGGGCCAATTTTCAAAGGACCTATGTCCGGACTCCGGACGGAGACGACCTAAGTCACATAATTCAACAGCCCAAAGAGTTAGCCCGAAAGCTCTGGAACAGATTTCTTACTAAGAAGAATCAAATAGTCGATTGCCCGGACGCCGAAGCCTTAGCGGCTTTCAAACACAGTATCCGGGACGAATGGCTTGCCAGAAACCTCGGCCAAGAAAAGTCGAGGACGATGGCAGCCTTAACAAGCCTTATGACCCACTTTTGCGCGGGCAAGGATAGTTGGCTGGCCCGTAGCAACACCAGCGACCCGAGCACGTCCAAAGTTAGGGATGGCAACGGGAAGCCACGACGTAACAAAAACAAGCGTCGAAACAATAATGACAGCCCAGAGAACACGACGGTCAATGCCGAATTCAGGGGCTCTCGACCCGGTCAGTGGAAGAAACCATTTAAAGGCAGCAGAGATGGACCGTCCAGCCTAAACAAGATTCTAGACAAATTATGTCAGATTCACGGCACCCCTGAAAAACCTGCAAACCACACCCACAGAGAGTGTTGGGTTTTCAAGCAGGCTGGCAAGCTAAATGCCGAACAAAAGGGGAGGGAGACACCAAGTTAAGACGAGGATGAGCCTCGTCAGCTGAACACTGCAGGACAGAAAAAATTCCCACCAGAAGTCAAAACAGTGAATATGATTTACGTAACTCACATTCCAAAGAGAACGCGCAAATGCCCACTGTACGCTGTTGAGCCCGTCGCCCCCAAATTTAATCCCTGGTCGGCCTGCCCGATCACCTTCGATCGCAGGGACCATCCGACTATTATACTGCATGGAGGATCGGCTGCTTGGTGCTCGACCCAATAATTGACGGATACCATCTCACATGAGTCCTCATGGACGGCGGTAGTAGTCTAAACCTGATATATCAGGACACTGTCCGCAAACTGGGGATAGACCCCTCAAGAATCAGCCTAAGCAACACTACCTTCAAGGAGTAATACGAGGCGTCGAGGCCCACTGTACGGGCTCTCTAGTACTAGAGGTTGTATTCGGTTCTCCCGACAACTTCAGAAGCGAGGAATTAACCTTCGACATCGCTCCATTCTGAAGCGGCTACCACGCACTACTCGGAAGAACGGCCTTCACTCGTTTCAATGCAGTACCGCATTACACCTACCTCAAACTCAAGATGCCCGGTCCACGCGCCGTCATCATAGTTAGCGGAAATACAGAGCATTCCTTACGCGCGGAAGAATACGTGGCGGCTCTCGCAGCCGAACACTGAGCGGTCCCTCCAATCAGGACAAGTGGCCAGTCATCAAGACCACGGACACGGTTAGATGAGTCCGGCGCTCCACCCAATGTAATAGCCCAGTTGGGATTTCCCCATAAAAGATGCTAGGGGATGCTTGCAAAAAGAGCCCATAGCTTGGCTCGACCCTATCAATACAATAGCATATTGCATTTTCATGGTTCATTCAGATTAATGAACACCTCGCACGAAGTCTTTCACCTGGGTTTTTTCTTTTCTTGTATAGATGATCATCGTGCTACACCCTTCCAGGATATGGCACAACGGAGATAATGGCGCAGACGTGCAGCAGGGTCCCGCTCAAAGGTTTCTTTTTAGATTAAGACCCTACGTAAACCTTTTTAATGTCTCTTGTTGCTTCTTCCCCTCCAGAAAACTTTATATAACCGGGAGGGATACTGGCGTTTTCGGCATTTTTGTCACATCAGACTACTGCTCATACCTGGAAACTTAGGGTTTATTGTCAAGGGCGTTATTCAGCCAGTACACATTATAAAGTCCAAATACCTTAGGGAGTGTTCGGCGTCGCGAGTTTGGCCTTAGATGCATCAGCTCCAAATCATGTCTTTGGTAAAATGTTGGGTTTGCCTGGCTCCCGTGTTTTGCTACCTTACGTTCCGTTCTATCGGCTAAGGCGGCACCGGGAGAACTACTGCGATTGTGCTCCAGTTCATCTGGACGAGCACCTCAGTAGAGAAAGCCGAAAACTGACTGTCATGATACAACACGAGAATGGTCAACCACTCGATGACCCAGCGGAATCTTCGCGATTCCTCCGCATTAACGAATGACCGGTTTCCCGGTTAAGTACATACGCGCACCATATCCGGCTGAACGCGAAAGTACCAGGGGCTATCTAGTAGCCCGGCTGTCAAACTCCTATGACTAAGTGAAAGTGTTAAAGCTATATAGTCCAATTGCCTGGTTCGCCACGCTATTACCTCCTTAACGGACAAAGATGTTGGATCAAGTGTGACTACGCGTTTTCTCGAACACCCCCCCCCCCCCCCCCCGCATTATATCCATGGGGGCTGAAGCCAACGACTGCAACCTTTTAGGTTATATATATACATAAACGGCCACACAGGAGGCATTATAATACTTTCGGGCAAAAGTATAAACACAACCTTTATAATCAAAATAGCATTGTCTTTACAATTGCGAAACATGTCATTCGAACATGGCACTCTTCGAGCACTGAGCCTCTATTAAACGGGCTCCTTCTAAAACTTCTTCAAAATAGTGCTCGGCTGGGTCCTGGCCGTCCGCCGCACTCCGAGTTGCAATAGCGGTGGCTTCCATCCTAGCCCAGTATGTTTTAACACGGGCAAGAGCCATCCGCGCACCCTCTATGCACACCGACCTCTTCACAGCATCGATATGCGACACAGCACCAAGGAATTGTTGCACCAATCCAAAATAGTTGTCCTGCATTGGTCCTTGTGGCCAAAGATGATCCACGACAGACCTCATAGCAAGCCCAGACAACCTATGGAGTTCGGCCCATGCGGCCATCTTTTAATTTGAAGGCAGCGGACGCGTCGGGGCACTGAACTGTGACCAGAATAACCTCTCAGCCTTATGGTCTTTCCGATCTTTGTAAAACTCGGACACATAAGCAGCACTCTTTGCCGGGTCTGCATATGCGTCCACCGCACTCCACAACTGATCCAGAGGGGCATACTTCGGATCCCCGAATTTCATCCGCAACAGATAAGGCTTTCCAGCCACGATATCTCTGGCTTCAAGAAGCTCCTCCCTCATCCCCCTCATTTCAGAGCGGGTTTCCTTGGCTGCCTCCAGGGCCTTCTTCAGGTCAGCCGCTTTTGCTTGATTTTCCTTTCCAAGGAGCTCACGGCGGTTGGCCGCATCTTCCAGCTCGGTAGCCATCTGGGCTATCTTTTCTTCGCTCCGATGATGAGCAGCCTGTTCGGCTCTTAACTCCTCGACCGCCTTCACAACGGCCGCATCACTTATCCGGGCTTGCTCCTTGGCTCGGGCAAGCTCCGCCCGAAGGGTCTCCACAGCAGCATCTCCATCTGTAGTCACAGCATATTATAGATACTAGCATCATGCTCCTCTTAAATATTTGCTGACAAGCCGAATATACATACCTTGGGCCTCGTCAAGCCGCTTGTTAACAAGCACGATGTCAGCATCGGCCACGTCCAGCTGCCGCTTTAGTTCGGCAAAATCAGCTGATTGGTCGGCCGCCGGACCCTCAGCCACCAGCAGATAAAGCAGCGCGATTATTAACGGAGATTATGATCCTCTATCCACCACGTTGATGGCAACGAGAGTCTCAGGCGCTACTATCTATAAAGAGCACACTTAGCATGTGCGGAACCATCAAAAATACATTTTTTATGTACCTCAAAGCCTCTTAGTAGACTCGTAAAAGCTTCATTAAAACTGCTTTTCACGGACGAAATCCTCTCAACCACCATACCCATTAAGGCACGATGTGTCTCTGAGATGGCCGCTCGCTCCAGAAGGCCCATTAGTGTGTCCGGCTGTGTGCCGGACAATCCCGGACTCCTCCTAAATCTCTCCTTGGGAGCCGGATATTCCGGACCCCGGGCAGCCGAAGTGTCAACTTCTGGCCTTGGGGGATGTGGAGAAATCCTCCATGATGACACCTCAGAGTCGTCCGCCCCATGTGACGGGGAGGCAGAGGGAGGCGTCTCACTCTCCATCATCTCCGGAGGAAGATCCCCCGAGGACGAACCCTGTGGGGAAGTGTTGCAAGCCGAACTACAACAAATATGTTTTGGTCATTATCCTCAGATACAAAACGGGATATGTTTATCAAAGTACTCTTTCACTTATGGCTCGGTGGAGGGTTGGCCGCCTTGCGGGCGCTGCGCGGTAAGGACGCCCTCTAGGGCCGGGTCCTCTGGCGAGGGTTTCTTCCGTCGTCTGGAAACCTCCGTTTCCAAATCTTCAGAGGCATCCCTTTTCTTACCTTGAGGAGAAGGGATTTTAGATTCCCCTCCCCGATTATCCTCCTTCATGGAGGCACATACTCCTCCAATCTGGATGTGTAAAAAATGAGGCCCATCTATGGCTTCTCTATACCTCCCCTCGTCTTCTCTTGATGGCACCTGATATGGCGCGCGGTCAAGCATCCTGGTCAACAAAGAATTCGGCGAGCCTTCGGGAAGAGGGGCCGGACACCTAATCCTCTCCGCCTTCTTCAGCCAGTCCTAGCAGAGAGCAATTTTTTAGAATGATGTTATAATAAACATAAAGTATGGCGTGTTCGGTAACAAAAGTATTTACCTGGGTATCCGGACGGTTACAATTGAGACCCACGTCCTCGGTGGTCTCCGGACACTTTATTCGTGATCCAAAGAATGACTCATACATCTCTTTGAGAGTCATGCCAAAGAATTGTTTAACGGTTCACGGTCCTTCCGGGTTGAACAACCACATACGGAGAGGACGACGTTGGCAGGGCAGGACTCGACGAACCAGCATCACTTGCATTATCTTGACGAGACTGACATCCCTCTTGAGGAGGTCTCGGATGCAGCTTTGCAATGTCAGCACGTCGTTAGCCGGCCCCCAGTCCAGCCCCTTATTGACCCATGATGCCAATTGCGGTGGAGGGCCCGGACGGAATGCTGGAGCAGCCACCCACTTTGTAGCCCGGGGGGTGGTGATGTAAAACCACTCCCGCTGCCATAAATCAGAAGTCTCCATGAAAGAACCCTTTGGCCATGGGGCGTCGGCGCCTTTGCTTATTATAGCGCCTCCGCACTCTGCGTGACAACCGGCGATCACCCTTGGCCTCACATTGAAGGTCTTGATCCATAGGCCAAAGTGGGGGGTGATGCGGAGGAAGGCTTCACACACGACGATAAACGATGAGATGTGAAGGACAGAATCGGAGCTAGATCATGGAAATCTAGCCCGTAGTAGAACATGAGCCCTCTTACGAAGGGATCAACGCTAAAACCTAGCCCTCGGAGAAATTGGGATATGAAAACAACGCTCTCGTTGGGCTCGGGAGTGGGGACGACCTGCCCTTGAGCAGGTAGCTTGTGCGGAATTTCGGCGGTGAGATACCTGGCCTCCCTCAGCTTCCGGATGTCCTCCTCTGTGACGGAGGAGGCCATCCACCGGCCTTGATTGGATCCGGACATGGTCGAAGGACCGAAGTGCTTTAGCTTGAGACTTGGGTGTTGGTACTCGAGGTGCGGGAGGGGAAGGATAGAGCGTGGAAAGAAAAGGACAAGCCTTGGCCCCCTTTAAAAAGAGGACGAATATCAAGCGTCCCCCGCGTGACCGTTTGGGACTTGCCTAAAATCGAGGAGTTATATTAAACAAACACGGTTGGGTTACCCACACCTGTATTGATGAGAATCCCATGATAAGGGGGACACGATATCAGCTTCGGTAAGACATGCCAATAAAACCGCCTTGCCGCCCGTGTAGTGGCTGGTTATTAAAACGGTTCGAATAAAGATCGGACCATGGCATGATGTCGTAATAAGCTATCGGCAGTTTAGATTTGTGGAATATTATGCTCTCTACGATGGAATATGGAATTTATTTTGTAGAGCCGGACACGATCCTTGTGTCCTAAATCTTCTATAGAGTATTCGGAGAAGGAACCCTCCTTGCAATGCCGAAGACAATCTGCGCGCCGGACTCATCGTCATTGAAGCCTGGTTTAGGGGCTACTGAGGGAGTCCTGGATTAAAGGGTCCTCGGACAGCCGGACTATATACTTTGGCCGGACTGTTGGACTATGAAGATACAAGATTGAAGACTTCGTCCCGTATCCAGATGGGACTCTCCTTTGCGTGGAAGGCAAGCTTGGATATTCGGATATGTAGATTTCCTTCTCTGTAACCGACTCTGTGTAATCCTAGCCTCCTCCGGTGTCTATATAAACCGGAGGGTTTAGTCCGTAGGACAACAACAATCATAATCATATGCTAGCTTCTAGGGTTTAGCCTCTACGATCTCATGGTAGATCAACTCTTGTAATACTTATATCATCAAGATCAATCAAGCAGGAAGTAGGGTATTATCTCCATCGAGAGGGCCCGAACCTGGGTAAAACATCGTGTCCCCTGCCTCCTGTTACCATTAGCCTTAGACTCACTGTTCGGGACCCGCTACCCGAGATCTGCCGGTTTTGACACCGAGAAGGGGCGATAGGGATGGATCCAGCTAGATCAATCACAGGGGAGGCGGGGGGCAAGGCGCATCGGGCGGCAGAGGGAGGTCGAAGGAGTAGCGCCGGTGTCGGTGGGGGTGGTGGGGCACCGTGGGGTGGGGTGGTGGGGTGCCGCGGGGGTGGGAGGTGGTGGCGTGCCGGAGGGGTGGGGTTGGTGGGGCGCCGGGGGTGGTCGTGGTGGGGAAGAAAGTGGGACACAAGGGGGTTTGCTACTTGGTAGATAATGGGGTGGAGGGGTTGGCCTAATGCAGTTTCTCACATTAATGTGTGGTTGGGGTCAGGTGGATTGAGTAGCATGGAGGTGTTAGAAGAATAAGAGATTTGTGTACATAATAAGACTCTTAAGGGTGTTAGCCGAAGGGGGCGGACGTGGGGGTCCCCAGACTTGCCTGCGGCGTGGCTCACACTACTAGGGAAAAGCCTAGCAGCAGCGCGGGTTTTGGGCCTATCAGTAGCGCGGGTAGGAGCGCTACTGATAAGGCGCTACAGCTAATGCTTAGCAATAGCGCGGCCTGACACACGCTACTGCTAAATTGGCTTTGTAGCAATGGTTCTTTAGAACATCGCTACTGTTAATTAGTAGTAGCGCTTCTCCTAACCCGTGCTACTACTATTATTTAGTATTTTATTTCTTTTCTATTTCATGTTGTATTTATTCATACACCTTTACACAAGTTTTCATACAACAGGAATTTAGAGATTGTTTTTACATCATAATGAGTTATTACATCATGGGGTGAAAGAACCGTGGACTAGTTTCAAGTGGATGTCCATCCACTTGAAACTAATCCGCGGTTCTTTCACCCAATGATATAATAATATCATCATCATCATCATATCATTAACAACTTAGCATCATAATACATCATTGTCATATAACACCTCCTCAATATCATCGTTTTCATCATTGACATCACATAACACCTCCTCAAGATCATCATTATCAACTCTAACACATTACCACATAATAAACATATTGTACCTCATAGGACCTATTACATTCGATTAAGACCTACTACATTTTCTAAGGTAAAATAACAAAAAACAAGATAGCCCCTGACTCTCCATTATGGAGAATGGATATTAGCCTGTCTCCCATTCTTGCCTTTCGCTGAATGTTACTTCCAAGAACCTCCTTGCGAATGTCCATACATTTCTTCCATTCTCTGATGATCATGTGTTCACGGGTTTTAGAAATCCGATATGCACAGGTGAGCTCCGTAGATTTACCTAGCAGTATGTTCAGAACTGAGAGGCGACCATGCAGAGACATCAGATGAGGCACACAATCCATCGGGAGTTTCTGTTGAAAAACATAATAATAACTTCGTAGTTAGCAATGATGTACTAGTTTTATAAGTATGCAAAAAATGCACGAATGTCGTAATAGTAAAAAATCTTACCAGGGTATCTCTAGAGAAGTTATCATTGTTCAACACATGCACTAGTGGCACGTATTCACCATAATTTGGAGGAGTTCGATAATAGGCATTGTAATTCTCAAGAAGAGTACAAAATGCGATCAGATGATTTTTCTCCTTATACGTTAATTGGGTGCCTTCGGTGTAGTGGGTTTTATCTACCATCTTCCGCATAGTCTTTCAAGAATCAAAATAAGCTGTCAATGGAAATAAGCTATCAACTATTTTGAAATAAACAATATAAATTAGTTAATAACTATGTTTGAGAAACTCACATAGCGGTACAATCGGAAGCGTATCAACAAGGACCCAAATGTCCATATTGTCTTCCTCGCTGTCAGGATCACCAAGATCCATGGTGATAATCATACCCTCATCAAAACCATACATTTTGCAAAGTGCTTCCCAATTTTGGCAACCAAAATGGGTTACGCTCTGAGCATTGTACAGATTTACTTCAAAATCCATATCATGATGGGTCCTTAGGTGTATTTTCTTTGTTTCGAAATTTTCATGGTCTTCAAAACCCATCCTCTCCAAGACATAGCGTCTTGCGTGGCATGGGATAAGCTAGTCGAATTGTAAAATATGAAAATTAGACGTTGAAATAGTTGAAGTCATGCTTAATAGAGAAAAAAACTATTGTCGTCGTTGCGTACCGTATGAACATCGCAGGTCTCCTCCAGCTTAATGCTGAAGCGCCGATCGTCGTCCAGCCGAACGAACCTGTCGCACATACCTCGATCGTCGTGGCACCAGCTACACTCCCCCGGGAGACCGTCGTCGTCCGAGTACGACATTTCCTACAATCATAATTCAAAGATTAAACTTGTACATATTCTAGCACAAGTCATGTCGGAATTCACGACAAAATCCGGCATGACCTTTGCTAAAAAAGGACATATCGAGCGCCTGAAATTTGCCGGAACGGAAATTAATCAACACTCCGACAAAACATAGGCCACTCGGAGATGTAAACTGAACATGAACGGCCACTTGGGCAACCACATATCCTATTTGAGCAACAACACAAGATATACAAGGATATTTGGCTGGTCTCACCTCGATGTCGGAGGGGGTACGTTGGTGATTGGGATGACGGCGGGGATGTCGGAGGGGGTCGGTGACGGGGACGACGGAGGTCACCTGAAACCATATAAGTTATCACTAGCAACAAAACATGTTCAACTAGTTTTATTAATTCAACTAGTTCTTACTAAATATAAACTTACTATAAATAGAAAAAAACTAGTTCTTTCTAAAAATAAAGTAGTTCAACTAGTTATATTAATTATCTTACTAAAAATAGATTAGTTATGTTAATTCAACTAGTTCAACTAGTTTATTAATTTACTTACTAAACTAGTTCAACTACAACTAAAGTAGTTCAACTACCACTACTACTACTAAAAATCTAGTACTAACTAAGCTAAATTAACATCTACTACTACTAAATTAACATCTAGTACTAGCTAACCCTAAATTAACATCTACTACTACTAAATCTAGTACTAACTAGTGGCAGGGGGTGGGGGCGACGGAGAGGTAGCTAGGGGCGGCGAGGTCGAGGGCGGTGGGAGGAGGGCTGCCGGCGGAGGAGGGAGGAGGGGCGGCCGCAGGCGGAGGGAGGAGGGCGGCGGCGGAGGAGGGAGGGGCGGCCGCAGGCGGAGGGAGGATGTGCGAGGAGGATGGAGGAGGGATGGAAGGAGGGGAGTACCTCGGCGGCGGACGAACGAAGGCGGTGGCGGCGGCGGCGACGGACGACGACGGTTGACGCGGGCGAGAGTGAGAGTGTGAGTGAGAAGGGGCCGGTCCCGTGGGGATAAGGTAGGGATAGTTGTAGCGCGTTTGACAAAACGCGCTACAGCTAACCTAAGTAGCAGTAGCACTCTATAGTATAGTGCGCTACTGCTATAGCTAGCGGGGGGGCCAAGGTCATGGCAACTATAGCAGTAGCACCGTAGGCCACAAACGCGCTACTGCTACTTCCAAGTCAGTAGCGCGTTTGACAGACACGCGCTGCTGCTAAGTAGCAGTAGCGTGGTATTTTGAAGAGCGCTGCAGGTAAGATTCTGTGTATAGGCTTTTCCCTAGTAGTGTCAAGCAGTGGCCCAGTACGGCCCATCTTCATCAACCCAAGCTCAAGACCCTCGCGAGGGGCCAAGCCTCGCGGGGCGGACGACATAAGCCTTCCTCAGGGGCGGCCTCACCACGCAGGCTTGCGAGGAGGCGGAGAGATCAAGGCAGGGGTACCTCGTGAGGTGCTCATGACGCAAGCCATGACGATCAAGACCAGGCGGGCGCCAGCCAGTGCAGTGTCCTCGTTTCCTCTTTGGTGCAAAGGGGGCAAGCGCAGGTGTGGAGTACTGAGGCATCAAGCAAAGTTTACCATATCGGTGCAACGAGACCAAGACCAGCAGAGCGGCAGGATGGAGGTCACTGTGGAGCCCAAGATGGCGTCATCGCCAGTTTCTTTGGCAGTCGAAGACCAACTTTAGTCATGATAGCTTGTACTAGCTATTCCCCCTCAAAATGGCCGTTCTTGGCTCCCTTCCCGGTCAATAATTGGGAAGAGGACCAGTGCCTCTATATATAGAGCTAGCCACCATAGTAGGGAGGATATCATCTAGAGACGACCCAAGTAGAACACCGCACCAGCTCAAGAACACCTCTCGCGGGGCTGTTCTTTCTCTGTACTATTCATCATCAGCCCCAGAGGCAATCCACCACACCGCACACTAGAGTAGGGTATTACACCACAACGGTGGCCCGAACTAGTATAAACCTTGTGTCCCTTGTGTTGTTCATCGTATAGCTTAGATTCACGGCAAGGCGTTGGGATGTGGATCGGAAGGGGGAACTGTTGGGGAACATAGTAATTTCAAAAAATTCCGACGCACACGCAAGATCATGGTGATGGCATAGCAACGAGAGGGGAGAGTGTTGTCCACGTACCCTCATAGACAGTAAGCGAAAACGTTATGACAACGCGGTTGATGTAGTCGTACGTCTTCATGATCCGACCGATCCAAGTACCGAACGTACGGTACCTCCGAGTTCAGCACACGTTCAGCTCGATGACGATCCCCGGGCTCCGATCCAGCAAAGTGTTGGGGATGAGTTCCGTCAGCACAACAGCGTGGTCACGATGATGATGCTCTACCGGCGCAGGGCTTCGCCTAAACTCCGCGACGATATGACCAAGGTGGAATATGGTGGAGGGGGGCACCGCACACGGCTAAGGAACGATCCGTAGATCAACTTGTGTGTCTACGGGGTGCCCCCTGCCCCCGTATATAAAGGCGTGGAGGAGGGGAGGGCCGGCCCTCTCCATGGCGCGCCCTAGGGGAGTCCTACTCCCACCGGGAGTAGGATTCCCCCTTTCCTAATCCAACAAGGAGTCCTTCCAAGTAGTAGGAGTAGGAGACAAGGAAGGGGAAGAGGGAAGAGAAGGAAGGAGGGGGCGCCGCCCCTCCCCTTAAGCCCAATAAGGCCCATATACTTCTTCCCCCGTATTCCCGTAACTCCCCGGTACTCCAAAAAATACCCGAATCACTCGGAACCTTTCCGAACTCCGAATATAGTCGTCCAATATATCGATCTTTACGTATCGACCATTTCGAGACTCCTCATCATGTCCCCGATCTCATCCGGTACTCCGAACTCCTTCGGTACATCAAAACTCATAAACTCATAATAAAACTGTCATCGAAATCTTAAGCGTGCGGACCCTACGGGTTCGAGAACTATGTAGACATGACCTAGAACTATTCTTGGTCAATAACCAATAGTGGAAGCTAGATGCTCATATTGGTTCCTACATATTCTACGAAGATCTTTATCGGTCAAACCGCATAACAACATACGTTGTTCCCTTTGTCATAGGTATGTTACTTGCCCGAGATTCGATCGTCGGTATCTCAATACCTAGTTCAATCTCGTTACCGACAAGTCTCTTTACTCGTTCTGTAATACATCATCCCGCAACTAACTCATTAGTTACAATGTTTGCAAGGCTTAAGTGATGTGCATTACCGAGAGGGCCCAGAGATACCTCTCCGACAATCGGAGTGACAAAACCTAATCTCGAAATACGCCAACCCAACATGTACCTTTGGAGACACCTGTAGTACTCCTTTATAATCACCCAGTTACGTTCTGACGTTTGGTAGCACCCAAAGTGTTCCTCCGGTAAACGGGAGTTGCATAATCTCATAGTTAAAGGAACATGTATAAGTCATGAAGAAAGTAATAGCAACATACTAAACGATCAAGTGCTAGGCTAAAGGAATGGGTCATGTCAATCACATCATTCTCCTAATGATGTGATCCCATTAATCAAATGACAACATGTCTATGGTTAGGAAACATAACCATCTTTGATTAATGAGCTAGTCAAGTAGAGGCATACTAGTGACGTTATGTTTGTCTATGTATTCACACATGTATCATGTTTCCGGTTAATATAATTCTAGCATGAATAATAAACATTTATCATGATATGAGGAAATAAATAATAACTTTATTATTTCCTCTAGGGCATATTTCCTTCAGTCTCCCACTTGCACTAGAGTCAATAATCTAGTTCACATCGCCATGTGATTTAACACCAATATTCATATCTGTATGTGATTAACACCCATAGTCCACATCATCATGTGACCAACACCCAAAGGGTTTACTAGAGTCAATAATCTAGTTCATATCATTATGTGATTAACACCCAAAGATTACTAAGGTGTGATCATGTTTTGCCCGTGAGAGAAGCTTAGTCAACGGGTCTGTCATATTCAGAGCCGTATGTATTTTGCAAATATTCTATGTTTACAATGTTCTGCACGGAGCTACTCTAGCTAATTGCTCCCACTTTCAATATGTATCTAGATTAAGACTTAGAGTCATCTGGATCAGTGCCAAAACTTGTATCGACGTAACCTTTTATGACGAACCTTTTTGTCACCTCCATAATTGAGAAACATATCCTTTTTCCACTAAGGATAATTTTGACCAATGTCCAGTGATCTACTCCTAGATCACTATTGTACTCCCTTGCCAAACCAGGGCAGAGTATACAATAGGTCTGGTACATAACATAGCATACTTTATAGAACCTATGACTGAGGCATAGGGAATGACTTTCATTCTCTTTTCTATTTTCTGCCATGGTCGGGATTTGAGTCTTACTCAATTTCACACGTTTGCAACACAGGCAAGAACTCTTTCTTTGACTGTTCCATCTTGAACTATTTCAAAATCTTGCCAAGGTATGTACTCATTGAAAATCTTATCAAGCTTCTTGATCTATCTCAATAGATCTTGATGCTCAATATGTAAGTAGCTTTTACTGAGGTCTTTCTTTTAAAGAACCCCTTTAAAACACTCCTTTATGCTTTGCAGAATAATTCTACATTATTTCCAATCAACAATATGTCATTCACATATACTTATCAGAAATGTTGTAGTGCTCCCACTCACTTTCTTGTAAATACAGGCCATTCCAAAAGTCTGTATAAAACCATATGCTTTGATCAACTCGTCAAAGTGTATATTCCAACTCCGAGATGCTTGCACCAGTCCATTGATGGATTGCTGGAGCTTGCACACTTTGTTAGCATCTTTAGGATTGACAAAACCTTCTGGTTGCATCATATACAACTCTTCTTTAATAAATCCATTAAGAAATGCAGTTTTGACATTCATTTGCCAGATTTCATAAAATGTGGCAATTGCTAACATGATTCGGACAGACTTAAGCATCGATACGAGTGAGAAAATCTCATTGTATTCAACATCTTGAACTTGTCGAAAAACCTTTTGCGACAAGTCGAGCTTTGTAGATAGTAACACTACTATCAACGTCCGTCTTCCTCTTGAAGATCCATTTATTTCTTATGGTTTGCCGATCATCGGGCAAGTCCACCAAAGTCCACACTTTGTTCTCATACATGGATCCTATCTCAGAATTCATGGCCTCCAGCCATTTTGCGGAATCTAGGCTCATCATCGCTTCCTCATAGTTCGTAGGTTTATCATTGTCTACTAACATGACTTTCAGAACAGGATTACCGTACCACTCTGGTGCGGACCGTACTCTGGAAGACCTACGAGGTTCTGTAGTAACTTGATCTAAAGTTTCATGATCATCATCATTAGCTTCCTCACTAATTGGTGTAGGAATCACTGGAACTGATTTCAGTGATGAACTATTTTCCAATTCGGGAGAAGGTACAGTTACCTCACGAAGTTCTACTTTCCTCCCACTCACTTCTTTCGAGAGAAACTCCTTCTCTAGAAAGGATCCGAATTTTGGCAACGAATATCTTGCCTTCGGATCTGTGATAGAAGGTGTACCCAACATTTTCCTTTGGGTATTTTATGAAGACGCACTTCTCCGATTTGGGTTTGAGCTTATCAAGATGAAACTTTTTCACAGAAGCATCGCAGCCCCAAACTTTAAGAAACGACAGCTTAGGTTTACTGCTAAACCATAGTTCATACGGTGTCGTCTCAACGGATTTAGATGGTGCCCTATTAAGCGTGAATGCAGCTGTCTCTAATGCATAACCCCAAAAATGATAGTGGTAAACTGATAAGAGATATCATAGATCGCACCATATCTAGTAAAGTACGATTACGATGTTCGGACACACCATAACGTTGTGGTGTTCCAGGTGGCGTGAGCTGTGAAACTATTCCACATTGTTTTAATTGAAGACCAAACTCGTAACTCAAATATTCGTCTCCGCGATCAGATCGCAGAAACTTTATTTTCTTGTTACGATCATTTTTCCACTTCACTCTAAAATTCTTTGAACCTTTCAACTATTTCAGACTTATGTTTCATCAAGTAGATATACCCATATCTGCTTAAATCATCTGTGAAGGTCAGAAAATAACGATACTCGCCACGAGCCTTAATACTCATTAGTCTGCAAACATCAGTATGTATTATTTCCAACAAGTTTGTTGCTCGTTCCATTGTTCCGAAGAACGGAGTTTTAGTCATCTTGCCCAAAAGGCACGGTTCACAAGCATCAAATGATTCATAACCAAGTGATTCCGAAAATCCATCTTTATGGAGTTTCTTCATGCGCTTTACACCGATATGAACCAAACAGCAGTGCCACAAATAAGTTGCACTATCATTATTAACTTTGCATCTTTTGGCATCAATATTATGAATATGTGTATCACTACGATCGAGATCCAATAAACTATTTTCATTGGGTGTATGACCATTGAAGGTTTTATTCATGTAAACAAAACAACAATTATTCTCTGACTTTAAATGAATAACCGTATTGCAATAAACATGATCAAATCATATTCATGCTCAACGCAAATGCTAAATAACATTTATTTAGGTTTAACACTTATCCCGAAAGTTTAGGGAGTGTGCAATGATGATCATATCAATCTTGGAACTACTTCCAACACTCATCGTCACTTCCCCTTCAACTAGTCTCTGTTTATTCTGTAACTCCTGTTTCGAGTTACTAATCTTAGTAACCGAACAAGTATCAAATACTTAGGGGCTACTATAAACATAGTAAGGCACATATCAAAAACCTGTATATCAAATATACCTTTGTTCACTTTGCCATCCTTCTTATCCACCAAATGTTCAGGGCATTTCCGCTTCCAGTGACCATTTCCTTTGCAGTGTAAGCATTCAGTTTCAGGCTATGGTCCGGCTTTGGGCTTCTTCGTAGGAGTGACAACTAGCTTGTCTTTCCACTTGAAGTTCCATTTCTTTCCCTTTGCCCTTTTCTTGAAACTAGTGGTCTTGTCAATCATCAACACTTGATGCTCTTTCTTGATTTCTACCTTCGTTGATTTCAATATCACGAAGAGCTCGGGAATCGTTTTCATTATCCCTTGTATACTATAGTTCATCACGAAGTTCTAGTAACTTAGTGATGGTGACTAGAGAATTCTGGCAATCACTATCTTATCTAGAAGATTAACTCCCACTTGATTCAAGCGATTGAAGTACCCAGACAATCTGAGCACATGCTCACTAGTTGAGCGATTCTCCTCCATCTTTTAGCTATAGAACTTGTTGGAGACTTCATATCTCTCAACTCGGGTATTTGCTTGAAATATTAACTTCAATTCCTGGAACATCTCATATGGTCCATGACGTTCAAAACGTCTTTGAAGTCCCGATTCTAAAGCCGTTAAGCATGGTGCACTAAACTATCAAGTAGTCATCATAATGAGCTAGCCAAACGTTCATAACGTCTGCATCTGCTCCTGCAATAGGTTTGTCACCTAGCGGTACATCAAGGACATAATTCTTCTGTGCAGCAATGAGGATAAACCTCAGATCACGGATCCAATCCGCATCATTGCTACTAACATCTTTCAACACAGTTTTCTCTAGGAACATATCAAAATAAACTTATGAAAGCAACAACGCGAGCTATTGATCTATAACATAATTTGCAAAATACTACCAGGACTAAGTTCATGATAAATTAAAGTTCAATTAATCATATTACTAAAGAACTCCCACTTAGATAGACATCCCTCTAATCTTCTAAGTGATTACGTGATCCAAATCAACTAAACCATGTCCGATCATCACGTGAGATGGAGTAGTTTCAATAGTGAACATCACTATGTTGATCATATCTACTATATGATTCACGTTCGACCTTTCGGTCTCCGTGTTCTGAGGCCATATCTGTATATGCTAGGCTCATCAAGTTTAACCTGAGTATTCCGCGTGTGCAACTGTTTTGCACCTGTTGTATTTGAACGTAGAGCCTATCACACCCGATCATCACGTGGTGTCTCAGCATGAAGAACTTTCGCAACGGTGCATACTCAGGGAGAACACTTCTTGATAATTAGTGAGAGATCATCTTAAAATGCTACCGTCAAACAAAACAGAATAAGATGTATAATAGATAAACATCATATGCAATCAAAATATGTGACATGATATGGCCATGATCATCTTGCGCCTTTGGTCTCCATCTCCAAAGTATTGTCATGATCTCTATCGTCACCGGCACGACACCATGATCTTCATCATCTTGATCTATATCAATGTGTCGTCACATGGTCGTCTCGCCAACTATTGCTCTTGCAACTATTGCTATCGTATAACGATAAGGTAAAGCAATTATTTGGCACTTGCATCTTTATGCAACAAAGAGACAACCATAGGGCTTCTGCCAGTTGCCGATAACTTCAACAAAACATGATCATCTCATACAACAACTTATATCTCATCACGTCTTGACCATATCACATCACAACATGCCCTGCAAAAACAAGTTAGACGTCCTCTACTTTGTTGTTGCAAGTTTTACGTGGCTGCTACGGGCTGAGCAAGAACCGTTCTTACCTACGCATCAAAACCACAACGATAGTTCGTCAAGTTAGTGCTGTTTTAACCTTCTCAAGGACCGGGCATAGCCACACTCGGTTCAACTAAAGTTGGAGAAACAGACACCCGCTGGTCACCTATCTGCAAAGCACGGCGGTAAAACCAGTCTCGCGTAAGCGTACGCGTAATGTCGGTCCGTGCCGCTTCATCCAACAATACCGCTGAACAAAAGTATGACATGCTGGTAAGCAGTATGACTTGTATCGCCCACTACTCACTTGTGTTCTACTCATGCATATAACATCAACGCATAAATCCTAGGCTCGGATGCCACTGTTGGGAACGTAGTAATTTCAAAAAAATTCCTACGCACACGCAAGATCATGGTGATGGCATAGCAATGAGAGGGGAGAGTGTTGTCCACGTACCCTCGTAGACCGTAAGCGGAAACGTTATGACAACGCGGTTGATGTAGTCGTATGTCTTCATGATCCGACCGATCCAAGTACCGAACGTACGGTACCTCCGAGTTCAGCACACGTTCAGCTCGATGACGATCCCCGGGCTCCGATCCAGCAAAGCGTCGGGGATGAGTTCCGTCAACACAACGGCGTGGTGACGATGATGATGCTCTACCGGCGCAGGGCTTCGCCTAAACTCCGCGACGATATGATCGAGGTGGAATATGGTGGAGGGGGGCACCACACACGGCTAAGGAACAATCCGTAGATCAACTTGTGTGTCTATGGGGTGCCCCTGCCCCCGTATATAAAGGAGTGGAGGAGGCGAGGGCCGGTCCTCTCTATGGCGCGCCCTAGGGGAGTCCTACTCCCACCGGGAGTAGGATTCCCCCTTTCCTAGTCCAACTAGGAGTCCTTCCAAGTAGTAGGAGTAGGAGACAAGGAAGGGAAAGAGGGAAGAGAAGGAAGGAGGGGGCGCCGCCCCTCCCCTTAAGCCCAATAAGGCCCATATACTTCTTCCCCCGTATTCCCGTAACTCCCCGGTACTCCAAAAAATACCCGAATCACTCGGAACCTTTCCGAGCTCCGAATATAGTCATCCAGTATATCGATCTTTACGTCTCGACCATTTCGAGACTCCTCATCATGTCCCCGATCTCATCCGGGACTCCGAACTCCTTCGGTACATCAAAACTCATAAACTCATAATAAAACAGTCATCGAAATCTTAAGCGTGCGGACCCTACGGGTTCGAGAACTACGTAGACATGACCTAGAACTATTCTTGGTCAATAACCAATAGTGGAAGCTGGATGCTCATATTGGTTCCTACATATTCTAGGAACATCTTTATCGGTCAAACCGCATAACAACATACGTTGTTCCCTTTGTCATCGGTATGTTACTTGCCCGAGATTCGATCATTGGTATCTCAATACCTAGTTCAATCTCGTTACCGGCAAGTCTCTTTACTCGTTCCGTAATACATCATCCCGCAACCAACTCATTTGTTACAATGCTTGCAAGGCTTAAGTGATGTGCATTACCGAGAGGGCCCAGAGATACCTCTCCGATAATCGGAGTGACAAAACCTAATCTCGAAATACGCCAACCCAACATGTACCTTTGGAGACACCTGTAGTACTCCTTTATAATCACCCAGTTACGTTGTGATGTTTGGTAGCACCCAAAGTGTTCCTCCGATAAACGGGAGTTGCATAATCTCATAGTTACAGGAACATGTATAAGTCATGAAGAAAGCAATAGCAACATACTAAACGATCAAGTGCTAGGCTAAAGGAATGGGTCATGTCAATCACATCATTCTCCTAATGATGTGATCCCATTAATCAAATGACAACATGTCTATGGTTAGGAAATATAACCATCTTTGATTAATGAGCTAGTCAAGTAGAGGCTTACTAGTGACGTTATGTTTGTCTATGCATTCACACATGTATCATGTTTCCGGTTAATACAATTCTAGCATGAATAATAAACATTTATCATGATATGAGGAAATAAATAATAACTTTATTATTGCCTCTAGAGCATATTTCCTTCAGGAAGATCTTCGCGCGCACCCCATAGTTCGAACCTTAAGGGTTTTGCTGGGACCCGATATCCGACATTTGGCGTGCCAGGTACGGGTGCGCCGGAATCTTTCTTCTGTGGTTCCGTGTTCCATCGTTCGTCGCATCCATGGCAGACGCTCACCAAACTTGCGCCGAGCGTCGTGCTGCCCTTGCTGCCCCCGTAACCCAGACGACTCCCTTTGGTGGGCTTCCCCGTCGTTCCCCGTCGCATGCCGCCAACGCTGCCACCGGCCCAACAGGGAACTAGCAGCAGGCATCGTCGCTGCATCCCTCGGTGCGGCAGGAAGGCCGCACCGCCACTCCGATGCTAACTCCAGCTAGTTCATTGTCCCACGCTCGTCGTGCTCCCACGGACGCGCAGGCCGCGTTGCTACTGGCACGTGAGCTCCTGCACTACTGCCCCGTCGACGAACTCTACGAGGAGTGGCTCGCTCGCATCACCGAGCTCGTTTGCGCCGTAGGGGGCTCTCCTGCGCCGTCCCTCTCACTGCCTCGCCCTCCATCCTGCGTGGGTGACGTAGCTTAGGAGGCGCCTCCGCCACCTCCTCCCCAAGAAGGTGCCCTGGGGCCAAGGCGCGCGGCTCCTGGATGAGACCCACCGCGTCCAGTGCCCGCGCGACAGGAAAGGAGCTGCCAAGAGATCCCTCGGCCTCAAGAAGGCGCTCCCGTGCTTCCCGCTCCAGCACGTCAAGACCGCATCCCTACGCCAGCACGTCAAGACCCCGCGCTGCCCCTGGCGGCGGCGTGCGGGAACCTCCAAGAGCAAGCCCCGCGTCTGCAAAGGGCTCCGGTGGCCACTGCAGGCTGCCATGCCTTCACCACCAAGCTACGCAGTGTCGCCTGGCCAGGCAAATTCAAGCCAGATCTACCTCCTCGCTACGACGACACTGTTGACCCCGCAGAGTTCCTGCGGCTCTACGATCCGGGCATCGAGGCGGCCAACGGAGGCGAAAAGGTCATGGCAAACTCCCATGGTGCTTAAGGATGGTGCCCGCACCTCGCTCCCGAACCTGCCTCCCAGCTTGATCTCCTCTTGGGACGAGATGCACACCCGCTTCAGCGCCAACTTCCAGGGCACTCGCGACCATCCTCCAGTCATGGGTGACCTGCGCCGTATCAAGCAGCAACCTGGAGAGACCTTGAAGAAGTACATCCAGCGCTTCAACAGCGCTCGCCTCAAGATTCCCAAGGTGACCGAGGAGGCCATCATCTCAGTGTTCTGTGACGGTGTCTGCGACGTCAAGATGAAGGAGGTGCTGGCTATCCATGAGGATCTGTGCACATCTCTGAAGTTGTTCAACCTGGCGACCAAGTGCGCAAGGACTGAGGAGGAGCGCCTCTCCCTTCTCGAGCTTCCAGCTACTGACCCAGAAGAGAAGAAGGCCAAGGCCAAGGACGTGAAGCGTAAAGGAGCAGTTGTGCTTGCAGCAGAACCAGACACGAAGCACGGCAGGGACCAGCCAGACTCGTCCAAGGGTAGCCGATTCTGCGCCTACCACAACCTCTACACCCACAACACCAACGAATGTCAGGAGCTCAGGGCCGTTCGAGAAGGACGCATCGGCCGACGCCCCAAGTGCAACAACCGGGGCTACGGCCGAGGAGGAGGAAGAGGCGGAGGACTATGGGATGACCGAGGCCCTCGCCAGGAGTGGCGTGACCGACCTCGTGAGGATCACTGGCAGGACCAGCCTCGCGAGGGGGACCTGGAGGGATCAACCTTGCGAGGATCACCCGCAGGGCAACGCAGGCCTCCTCCTCTGCCACCACCGTCAAGAAGGAATGATGACCACCACCAGGATGAGGGGGCTGGGGGCTTCCAGGAGCCGCGTGCTATCGCTTGCATCCTGGGCGGTGCTCAGGCCCCAGCCTCTCAGCGCATCTTCAAGCAGTTTGCTCGCAAGGTGAATGCAGTCCTCCCCAAGCTCATGGCCATGCGCCCTCTCAGGTGGTCCACGTGCGCCATCACGTTCTGCTCAGCGGATCAGCTCAAGTGTGCAGCTGCAGATGGTGTCCTCCCAATGCTTTGTTCCCCGGTCATCAACAATGTGCAAGTTACCAGGACCCTCATCGATGGCGGCGCAGGACTCAACATTCTGTCCATCGAGACGTTCAACAACCTCCAAGTGCCTTATGATCAACTCCAGCCAACCAAGCCTTTCTCAGGAGTCACTGACGGCTCCACCACTCCGATAGGGCAGGTTCGCCTCCATGTCACCTTCGGGCAGCGCAAGAACTATCGTACCGAGCTCATCGACATAGACGTTGCCCACATTCGCCTGCCATACAATGCCATCCTTGGGTATCTAGCCTTGGCCAAGTTCATGGCAGTTACTCACCATGGTTACAATGTCCTCAAGATGCCGAGAAGCGGCGGAATCATCACAGTCCCCTGCGAAGAGAAGGATGCGGTGTGCTCTCTCGAGCGTGCCTTCCAAGCTGCATCAGTCGAGGACCCAGACAGCAAGAGTGAGAACCCTCCCGAGGCAGTTCCTAAGAAGAAGAAGACATCACCCAGCTCAAGGCCTCAGGAGGTAGGCATCTCTGGAGGCGCCGCGTCAGGATCTGCGCCCGCGCAAGGAGCACCTCCCTCCATCGCATAGGAAGGCGTGCCTGGTGCCCTCCTCGGGCAAAGGCTCGGGGGATCTCTCCTGGAGGGCCTCAGACTTTGCCAAAGTCGCGAGGGAGGCGCTCGGGCACCACTTGGAGGCGTGCTATGTGGCACGTTTCCCTCAGGAAGGCATGGGGCAAGGAGGGCCTAACCCTTAGGAGTTCATGACCAAGGTCACTCAGGAGCTGCAGGAGTCAAGAGTCATACGCGGCGATCGCCGCCTACCTGGCGTAGCTCCCCATCCAGGGGAGGATGACGGGCTGCATGACTGCATCGACTACCCAGGGCTCAACCGAGTCGCGTCTCAGGAGCGTTTCTGGCCTTCGCGCATGGGACGCCGTGAGGGTCTGCCACACAGCTACGTTCGCATGCCTTTTGGCCTGCTGAACGCAGCAGCTGCTCACCAGCGTCTTATGCAGAGCATTCTGGCAGCTCAGGAGGCCAGGCACCACGCGGTCCTGGCAAAGATGGAGATGGTCCTCAAGGAACCACCCGGATCCCCAGAGCCTCCCAAGGCTCAGGGCTCCGACGGCTCGTGAGGATCGGCCTCTTCACCGTGCATCGTCAGCTACTTCAACACCCGCTCTACAATGGTATCAGGTGACATCTTTCAAGTTTCATTTCAACTGGGAGCTCCCTCAGGGATGCATTATTCCCAGGTCGCGTGGGCCTGTCCCTGCGGCATGTACCCCCTTTGCTTATGTCTTTAATTTACCTTGCTGGGGGAACCCCTTGGGCTACATCATCCCCAAGCCGCTCGGGCCTGACCGAGTGGCGTGTATCCTCCCTACATCTATCTAAGCCAATTTGCCTTTCATGCTTAACCCGCTCGTGATAATCGCCTGCTTGATTGACACCCACCTTTGGAGCCGCTCGCTCTGGCATGACGCTTGTGCACGGGTCCATCCTGCAACGTCGACAAATCTGGGTGGTCGAGGTCTGGCCCGCGGCAGCCCCGCAAGCGTCACCTCACCAGGCCCTCAGTGCCCTCACCACTCTCTCGGAGCAACCAATGGCCGGCCGGTAATCAAAATGGCAACCCTTGCTTTTCCCATGATTGGTTCACAGGGACTACCAGAGGAATAATGTGGGGGGCGTCGTGAGCTCTCGTTCTCTCTGAGCCGTGCGATCCGCTTGCGCATCAAAAGGGGGCGCCTGGCATCGTGACTCAGGAGATCTTACTGGCTCTCCAGCCTCACCCCCAGGCCTTGTCCACGGCATCGCGACCTGGCATACCAGCAGCGGCTGAGCTCGCTCGTGGGCCGGGACCTGAGGATGTAGAGCACGAAGGAGAGTGCGGAGAAGGGAGGAGAAGCTCACGAAGGCCTAACCCAGCTACATCTCAGCTGCCAACGCGCAAGTCCGGCACCTCGCGAAGGAACGGCTCCATGCTTTCGAGATAAGTCTCGCTCCTGGAATAGCTAATCGATGCGACCCCAAACCCCCACTAAGTGCGGCTCAGTGATGGCGACATTGCCTTCCTTTCTCGCCTTTCGGCGGCTGCTTGAGCACTAAAGGGGACCTCCTGAGCATCGTGCCTTAGGGGATCTTATTGGACCTCGGGCCGCTCACCTCCTAGCCTTGACCACGGCATCGCGACCTGGCATACCAGCGACGGCTAAAGCCTGCCTGGGGACCGGGACTTGTCAGCATAGAACACCAAGTCGTCGCGAGGTTAGAAAGGGGGAACTAAGCCGGGACAGGACAGGTGTTTTGCACCACCTCATAATAAGGATAATATCAACAAAAGACATTTACGGACACCTTTACATGCCATCACGGGGTATTTCCTTGATTCCTCGCAGGGAACAAAAGACGCAAATCCTAAGGAGCCTTAACTACACGCGCCCACATGGCCGACGCCATCACCAATAGTGGGCCACGGGGGCCAGCGCCAACCCCATCCAGATCAGCCGCGCCGGCGCCTTGATGCAGCTGCCTTGCTCCGAGCACGACGCGAGCTCGGGGGCACGTAGCTGTTGTCGCTCATCTCGGGAGTCGTGAAGAGCTCGAGAGAGCCGCTGGACTCCCAAGCATCGCCGCTGCTGCCGGAGGAGCCGCTGGGGAAGCGGGTGGCAGGCCTAGCCCTTGCCACATCGACGTCCTGGCTGCCTCCCCTAGGGCAGCACTCCAGTCGGCGGCCTTCTGCATCGAAGACCTTGAAGAGCATCAAGGAGGCGCCATCGTATTCGAAATGAATCACGTAGGCACCTCCTGTTCGGCAAACCCGGGCGATCTCGCCCCAGCCCTAGGTCATGTAGACCTTGCCCGGAGCGACGACTTCAACCTCCGCTGCGGTCGCCGGGGTACCACAGTCAGCGCGCTGCAGCCAGAGCTCGAGAGGCCCCCTCGGCGGCATCTCAAAGGCGAAGAAAGGAGGAAAGAGGATCCAGGAGCTCGGAGGCATGGAGGCGTGGGGTAAGAGCTCACGAGATGAGTCCGCGGCATGAACTCCAGGAGCAACGACACGCACCGCCGTGACTCGTCATCATCGCCGATGGCGTGGGCAGTGCCGCTTGGCATCTTCTTCTCTAGGGCCCTCAGCCCGGGCGTACAGAGGGAGCGGAAACCTAGGAGGTGGCCGCTCGTACCAAGGCCTCGATGTCTCCAGCCTTGCGACCTCGTTGCGGCGGCCGGGGACCGGCCATTTCTTCGGCGGGAGCGGGTCAGGTCCCTCCCGTGGGGGCTTTCCTTTCTCTTCAGCCGAGAACCGGCGGATCGGCGCCATGGACGACAAGATGGAGGAGGAGTGAGGAAGAAGGAGCGAGCGGAGTGAGAAGAGATGGGATGCGGGGGCTCGCGCCTCTCCGTACTTATAGTCCAGAGGTGGCCAACCGTCGGCCTCCATGATCGTAGGTAATCATGACTCTTTTTGCATCCAGCAGGGACTCGTCAAATCGGGTAGTTGCTGAGGCAGCATGGGGAAGTGGAGACGCCCATGTCCAATCAAACGCCATGGAGTGACCAAGGACCGCAGGCTGTTTCGGCCCGCGGCGCTCTACACTTGCCCTTTGGCTTTGCTGCTAAGCCAAGTCCGAGCGCGCCTTGGGCCCGGGGTCTACTGTCGGTGTTCTCGGAACGGGTGTCCCCAGACTTTCCTGCGTGCATCCTACGGCGTGGCTCAAGCAGTGGCCCAGTACGACCTGTCTTCATCAACCCAAGCTCAAGACCCTCGTGAGGGGCCAAGCCTCGCGGGGCGGACGACGCAAGGCTTCCTCAGGGGAGACCTCACCAGGCAGGCTTGCGAGGAGGCGGAGAGATCAAGGCAGGGGTACCTCGGGAGGTGCTCATGACGCAAGCCATGACGATCTTGACCAGGCGGGCGCCAGGCGGGCGCCAGGCGGGCGACACCCAGCGCAGTGTCCTCGCTTCCTCTTTGGTGCAAAGGGGGCAAGTGCAGGTGCGGAGTACCGAGGCATCAAGCAAAGGTTACCATATTGGTGCAACGAGACCAAGACCAGCAGAGCGACATGATGGAGGTCATTGTGGAGCCCAAGATGGCGTCATCGCTAGTGCCTTTGGCAGGCGAAGACCAACTTTAGTTAGGATAGCTTGTACTAGTTGTTCCCCTTCAAAATGGCCGTTGTTGGCCCCCTTCCCGCTCAATATTTGGGAAGAGGACCAGGGCCTCTATATATAGAGCTAGCCACCACAGTACGGAGGATATCATCTAGAGACAATCGAATCCACCCAAGTAGAACATTGCACCAGCTCAAGAACACCCCTCGCGAGGCTGTACTTTCTCTGTACTGTTCATCTTCAGCCCAGAGGCAATCCACCACACCACACACTAGAGTATGGTATTACACCACAACGGTGGCCTGAACTAGTATAAACCTTGTGTCCCTTGTGTTGTTCATCGTATAGCTTAGATTCACGGTGAGGCATTGGAATGTGGATCAGTAGGGGGAAGATCTTCGCGCGCACCCCAGAGTTCGAACCTCAAGGGTTTTGCCGGAACCCGATATCCGACAACATATATATATATATATATATATATATATATATATATATAGACACACACACACACACACACACACACACACACATAAACACTATTCTGATCACGGGATCAGAATAATATTCTGATCACAACCTGACCTGCCCCGCTAGTAGTACGTTGAACTTCCCCGTGAACTCGGTTGAACTTCCGCCAACATTGCCCAAACGGGGCTTGCGATATACCGTTGGAAAGCTATGGACACCAATATCATGACCCAACTTAATTTTTTGGCAAAATATAAGCGGTTTAAGAGCAGTTTTGAAAACTGTTTTTTCTTCGCACAAAAAATATGAATCGTATTTTCGATCGCATTTCTAAACCGTTTATCGGAATGTGGCATATAATATGGCGTTGGAAAGCTGCTGCAAAACCGCTCCTTCCACATGTTGACAGTTTTTTCTAATTCCCTATGGTTAAAGAGTAATTTCAAAAAACGTAAAATTTCGTAAACCGAATAGCTGAGTTCGTTTTTTCGATGTCATTTCTAAACGGCTAATCCAATGGAAGCATATGATATGGCGTTGAAAAGCTTATGAAAATGCGCTACTTTTTCATCTTGAAAGTTTTTTTCTAATTTTGAATGGTTTAAGTGTAATTTAGAAAATGGTCCAAGTCCTACCGAGTTCGTATTTTCGAGCTAATATTTTAACTATTCGTCCGAATGCAGCAAATGATATGCCATTGGAAAGCTTGAGCAAATGCAAAACTTTTTGGTATGTATTATTTCTCCCAATTCTTTACGGTTTTAAGTCAGTTTCGAAAATGGCGAGAAACGTATTTTCACCGTAGTTTCTACAAACTTTATCGGAATTGGGAAAATAATATACCGTTGAAAAGCTACAGAAAATGCGAAACTTTTTCATGTTGATGGTTTCTCTGATTCCTAGCCGTTTTCAAGTAATTCCAAAAATGGCGGGATCATTCGTTCTGCCTCTATCGTGAAACAGATTCTTCGAAAATGCACCGCGTGAAGAACGTGAACTTCTCGCTGCGTGTACCTGAACTTCACTCTGTTTTTCACGTGATTTTTTTGCTCGTATATCTTCATCCACTTCTCGTAGCTCTTCATCCCACTCACGGGAATTGAGCGGGTGATATAGCGATGGAAAGCTGCTGTAAACACGCAACTTTCCCGTATTGATCATTTTTTCATACTCGGGACGATTTTAAATTTTTTTCATCTGATATTCATTCAGTGTCGTAGGTGAACTTCCTGCTGTTTTTATGTTGAACTTCCGTGACGTATTTTTCATTTGTATTTTTCTCATCCATTCGCCAAGTGTTACACAAATGGTATTTCTTTGGTATAAACCTCTCTCACAATATTTTTTGTAACTTTCTCCAACGAAGGACTTGAACTTATAACAATAAAACTTTTAGCATGTGCTTTTTTATTTCCTTTTTAATACAAAATTCACATTGTGTAGTACATGAACTTCTGGCAGTTATCAACCTGAACTTCTCTCGGTTACGTGAAAATATTTCTATTTTTTTATGAATTTTTAATCTGATTTTCTTAATCCCTTTTTATGAATTTGAAGCGCTGTATTTTTAATAGTTGAACTTCTTGTTATTTTATTTTTGAACTTCTTGTTTCCATTCTTTAATAACGAGGAAAATCTGAGTTTTGTAATAATCATCGAACTTCTCCATCTTTTTAATATGTACTTCCTGTTTTTTATTAATCTTTTTCATGAAATTTTGAAGCGCTCTATTTTTAAAAGTTGAACTTCTTGTTATTTAATTTTTGAACTTCTTGTTTCCATTCTTTAATAACGAGGAAAATATGAGCTTTCTATAATCATCGAACTTCTCCATCTTTTTAATATGGACTTCCTGGTTTTTATTAATCTTTTTTATGAAATTTTGAAGCGCTCTATTTTTAAAAGTTGAACTTCTTGTTATTTAATTTTTGAACTTCTTGTTTCCATTCTTTAATAACGAGGAAAATATGATCTTTCTATAATCGTCGAACTTCTCCATCTTTTTAATATGGACTTCCTGCTTTAATTTCTTTTAGCAACGGAAAAAATCCTACATTTTGATAGACATCGAGCCACCCCGTTTTTAAACTTGAACTTCTAGGTTTATTTTAAGAGAGAATTTCTTTTTTATAAAATTGTTTGAGATGCCTTTTTTAATGACCTTCCTTGGGTTTGTAACAAACATTAAACCTGTTGCGCTGCAAACATTATTTTTTGTAAATTGAACTCCATAGTTTTATTTTTCTTACAACGGTAATAATTTGAGTTTCCCGTATACATCAAACTACTCCTCTTTTGTAATTTGAACTTCAACATTTTTATTCTTTAGTAACAAGGAACATATGAGTTTCTTTATAAATATCGAACTTCTCTATTTTGTAATTTGGACTTCTTGGTTTATTTTCTTTCTGTGATGGCGAAATCCAAGTTTTGTAATAAATATTGAACAGGTCTGTTTTTAAAATTTTGAACTTCTAGTGTTTTTCTAGAAATGGTGATAATCCCGTTTTTACAATTTTTTGAACTGCTCTATGTTTAAAATCCGAACTTTTTAATTTTTTTATTAGAAACGATGAAATATCCGTTTCAAAGCGCTCTCTTGTTTTTGTACTATTGTGTTATTTTTTGTGTGAACTTCTTATGTCCTTCCCATCAACAGATTCAGATTTTCCATTTTTTTATACATCAAACTTTTGCATTACTTTATTTTGAACTTTCTTGTTTTGCATTTTTAAATAATGAGAAAAATCGTGGTTTCTATAATCATCGAACTTCTCCATCTTTTTATTTTGAACTTCCTGGTTTATTTCTTAGTAGCAGAAAAAAAATCTAGTCATGTAATAAACATCAAACCACTTTTTGGAAAATAGTATGCTTGTTGGCAATATCAATGAACATGTATAGAGCGGAGAAGCACAATCGATTTAACGAAACATTTCTGAGGATTTTGTAAAGAGTAAACTACATTCCCTTTTTTATTAATTTTTGTTTCTATTCGAGAACAAAGAGAACATTCTTTTTCCTGTTAATGATTTGAAGCGAATTTTGTAGACTTAAATTTTGTTTGTGCTCTTTTAAATTTATTTGTCACTTCAAGTTCTCAAAGATTGCAAATCTCCCATGTTTTTCCTTGCATGTTTAAATAGTTTGAACTTGCTGAGATACACATAACACATTTGACCTTCTCAAACACAACAGTTTGACCTTCACAAATAAAAATTTAAGCATAGTAATACAAGACAAACAAAGCATTCTCTGTATCCACTTTTTGAAATGGCAACATGGGTGCAGGTGCTAGTCGGCGCGTTTTTCAGCGGTCATCAGTCGGTGGTAGTAGCACAAGACAGTCGTCTGCTTTTCAGATCGATGTTCTTGAATTGGTTTCAAAGAGGAGCAGCAACTTTTTGTTGCACTGCAGATTCAAACACACAAGCATGTCCCCTCCTGGTGAATGAATGGAATGAGCGAGATGAGTGAGTCTGAATATGCATGATTATATAAAGGCCATGTTTTTATTTGGAATCTCTGGTGATAGAGGCAAAGGTGTCCCGTCTTTCGATGAGATGGTGGCTATCGTTTTGGATGAAGTCGACTTTGACGATCCGACTACGAACGTGCGAGGACGTCGCGCCTTAGCAATAGCTAAACCAACTCCGAGAGGTTATTGACCACGCCGGAGCACGATCAACCTGACCACGAAGGTCTGTTTCCTGCAGGCAAGCGAAGAACAAGCAAGAAACTAAGATTGCAATATGGATATTGCGAATATAAGAGGAAAGCTTTATTGATCAAGGTGGGGTTCTGTGACGCCTTTGTCTGGTCGTTGAACACAAACGAAGTACGCGAAGTTGCAGCTATGGCGAACTTTTAATCTAAACAAAACCCAAAGTCTAAACGACGCCCTAAGGGCTGTATATATGGGGGAAAAGGAGGGAATTTCGTGGCCCTTGAGGGTGGGGTCCGAAACCAACCCTAACTCTTGTTTCCCCACACATACGGACTCTAAAAATAGCCTATACTTAAGTATTTCGAAATTACATGGGCCTGGCCCAATAATAAGGTGATGCAGCACCTAGAATAGCCTATGGACGAATATTATGAAGTGGCATCTCTTATATTTCGTCCAAAGCTTCATGCACTCCTTATGGTGGCTTCAAAGTCCTGAAATCATCACTTGTAACTCCGTTCTTGATCCCCTTGCGCATGCCATCAACTCCATGCGTGTTCTTGCTCCAATGTTCATCCTTCTCCAAGCTAGGCCCTTCATTTGTAGGCAAAACAAATGTATCCAATTTAGGCAGCATCATATTCTCATGAACATTAGAATCATTACCAAGAAACGAAAGTACCTGGTAATTTAATTGGCGTGCGCGAGCTCTAGTAATTGGTCCCGTATATGTAACATTAGGGGCTGTGGGTGTAACAAAGGTATTGATGTCCTCATCATCCTCCCCTTCTTGAAATGAAGTCGTCCTCGACGGAAGCTCCTCTTCCTCACCCAAATAATGCTTCAAATCTGCAATGTTAAAAGTGGGACTAACCCCAAAATCTGCAGGTAGCTCAAGTTTATATGCATTATCATTTATTTTCTCTAACACCTTAAAAGGACCATCAGCACGTGGCATTAGCTTTGATTTGCGCAAATTAGGAAATCTATCTTTACGCAAATGTAACCAAACAAGATCTCCAGGTGCAAACACAACATGTTTTCTACCCTTATCTCCAGCAAGTTTATATTTAGCATTCATACGCTCAATGTTTTCCTTAGTTAACTCATGCATTTTTAAAATCAATTCAGAACATTCTTTAGCATCAAAATTAACCTTCTCCGAAGATGGAAGAGGCAACAAATCAATAGGTGCACGAGGTAGGAAACCATACACAATTTCAAAAGGGCACATCTTAGTAGTAGAATGCAATGAACGATTATAAGCAAATTCAATATGAGGCAAGCATTCTTCCCACATTTTCTTATTATTCTTCAAAACAGCCCTAAGCATAGTAGACAATGTTCTATTGACTACTTCAGTTTGTCCATCAGTTTGGGGATGACAAGTAGTACTAAAAAGCAATTTAGTCCCCAACTTAGCCCATAAACATCTCCAAAAGTGGCTAAGAAATTTAGTATCACGGTCTGAAACAATAGTATTTGGCACACCATGCAAGCGAATAATTTCACGAAAGAACAAATCAGCAACATTAACAGCATCATCACTTTTATGACATGGTATAAAGTGTGCCATTTTCGAGAATCTATCCATGACAACAAATATGCTATCCCTCCCCTTCTTTGTTCGAGGTAAACCTAAAACAAAGTCCATAGATATATCCTCCCAAGGAACACCAGGCAGAGGCAAAGGCATATATAAACCATGAGGATTGAGTCGTGACTTAGCTTTTTGACATGTAGTGCAGCGAGCAATAAAACGCTCAACATCCCGTCGCATCTTTGGCCAAAAGAAATGTGTAGCAAGTACGTCCTCCGTCTTCTTCATGCCAAAGTGTCCCATTAGTCCTCCTCCATGCGCCTCCTGCAACAACAAAAGATGAACGGAGCTAGCTGGAATGCATAGCTTGTTAGAACGAAACACAAATCCATCATTAACGACGAACTTGTTCCATGTTCTACCTTCTTTACAATTCTGCAATACATCGCTAAATTCAGCATCATGCACATATTGATCTTTGATGGTCTCCAAACCAAATATTTTAAAGTCAAGTTGTGAAAGCATAGTATAACGACGAGACAATGCATCAGCAATAACATTTTCTTTACCCTTCTTGTGTTTAATGACATAAGGGAAAGTCTCAATGAATTCAACCCATTTAGCATGTCTATGATTCAGTTTAGCTTGACTTTTAATATGTTTCAAAGATTCATGATCAGAATGTATAACAAATTCTTTGGGCCATAAATAATGTTGCCATGTCTCTAAAGTTCGAACAAGAGCATATAATTCTTTATCATAAGTAGAATAGTTCAAACTAGGCCCACTCAATTTTTCAGAAAAGTATGCAATAGGTTTGCCATCTTGTAATAACACACCTCCTAATCCAATTCCACTAGCATCACATTCAAGCTCAAAAGTCTTATTAAAATCAGGAAGTTGGAGTAAAGGAGCATGTGTCAACTTAGCTTTCAATACCGTGAAGGCTTCTTCCTGTGCGGTACCCCAAACAAAAGGCACATCCTTCTTTGTAAGCTCGTTGAGAGGTGCAGCAATGGTGCTAAAATCTCTCACAAAACGCCTATAGAAACCAGCGAGGCCAAGGAAACTCCTAACTTGTGTGACCGTTTTGGGCTGCGGCCAACTCTCAATAGCTTCAATCTTGGCTTTATCAACTTCAATTCCCTGTGGAGTAACAACATAGCCAAGAAAAGATACTCGGTCGGTGCAAAAGGTGCACTTCCCAAGGTTACCAAACAAACGTGCATCACGTAGAGCATTAAAAACATCATGTAAATGTTCCAAATGTTCTTCCAAAGATTTGCTATAAATCACTATATCATCAAAATAGACTACCACAAATCGTCCAATGAAAGCACGTAAAACTTCGTTCATTAATCTCATGAAAGTACTAGGTGCATTAGTTAACCCAAAAGGCATGACTAACCACTCATATAATCCAAACTTAGTTTTAAATGCTGTTTTCCATTCATCTCCCAATTTCATACGAATTTGATGGTATCCACTACGCAAATCAACTTTGGAGAATATTGTAGAGCCACTCAATTCATCAAGCATATCATCTAGCCTAGGAATAGGGTGCCGATAACGAATAGTAATATTATTAATGCCTCTACAATCAACACACATACGTGATGTACCATCCTTTTTCGGCACTAGAATAATAGGAACATCACAAGGACTAAGGGATTCGCGTATATAACCTTTGTCGAGCAGCTCTTGTACTTGACGCATAATCTCCTTCGTCTCCTCTGGATTGGTACGGTATGGTGCACGGTTGGGTAATGATGCACCGGGAATTAAGTCAATTTGATGCTCAATCCCTCGAATAGGTGGTAATCCCGGTGGCACATCTTGTGGAAAGACGTCAGCGAACTCCTGCAAAATGTTAGTGATAGCAGGGGGCAAAGACGAAGGCACGTCCTCGAATGAAAATAATGCCTCTTTGCACACAAAAGCATAGCAAACAGATTTGCTAAAATCTAGCTCATCAATATCAGATTTGGTGGCAAGTAAACATGCACTTTTCAATTTAATTTCAGAAGCAACAGTAGATGGTTTATTATTAGGCTTCATGTGTTGCTCAAATTCTTTTGCCACAATCTGATTTTCACTCTTATTTTTCTCCTGTTTTGCTTTATTAGCTCTATTAATATCATCTTTCAAAATGGAATCAGGAGTCATAGGAAGCAAAGTAATATTTTTATCCTTATGAACAAGAGTATACTGATTGTTTCTACCATGGTGTACAGAATTTTTATCAAATTGCCATGGTCTACCAAGTAATAAGGAACATGCTTGCATAGGTACCACATCACAATCAACATAATCAGCATATGTAGAGATACTAAAATGCACACGAACAGTACGTGTTACCTTAACCTTGCCGCTGTTGTTGAACCATTGGATGTAGTAAGGATGTGGATGTGGTCTTGTGGTGAGAGATATCTTCTCCACCATCTCCATGCTAGCCAAGTTGTTGCAGCTCCCTCCGTCTATGATGACGCGCACAGAACGTTCCTTCACAACTCCCTTGGTATGGAACAAATTGTGCCTCTGATTTTGCTCAGCTTGTGTGACCTGCACACTCAAAACACGTTGAGCAACTAAACATTCATACCTGTCAGCGTATTCAGGAGCCATGTATTGCGTCTCATGATCAGAATCATCTCCACCGTGTTCTTCACGTGTAATAAGAGCCAACGTCTCCTCATCATAGTCACTAGCGGACTCATACCCACCATCCTCAGTAGCAATCATCACACGCTGAGATTTGCATTCTCTCGCATAATGACCTCTTCCCTTACAACGACGACAAATAATATCACTGGTGTGCCCAATTGATGCCATGGAAGAAGATGAGCTCTGTGTAGGCCCAGCAGGTGCGCTCTTGGCAGATAGTGGAGGTTGTGCCTCCTTTCTTGTATCACGGCTGGAGGTAGCAGCTCATGGAGGTGCTGGCGTAGTGGAAGTAGAGGATGCACGCGGTGTCCATGATGAAAGTCGACCTGCAGAAAAGTTAGTTCGCGCCAATGCTTGTCGATCCTGCACTTCACGTTCAGCTTTACAAGCAAGATGGAATAAACGAGTGATATTAGTATACTCCTTATACTCTAGAATGGTCTGAATCTCTCTATTTAATCCACCTATAAAACGTGCAAGCATAGCTTCATTCTCCTCAACAATACCACATCTAATCATGCCAGTTTGTAATTCCTGATAATATTCTTCTACAGAATTTTTTCCTTGTCTTAAATGCTGCAATTTTTGAAGCAATTCACGTTGATAATATGGTGGAACCCAACGAGTATGCATAGCAGTTTTCAAAGCAGCCCAAGTAGTGGGAATAGGATATAATCTACAATGTTCAGACCACCATACACATGCAAAACTAGTGAAAGCACAAACAACAGCAGCAACCCGTCTCTCCTCAGGATATTGTAAACATGTAAAACGTTGTTCAGTTTCTAACTCCCAAGTAAGATATATATCAGGAACATATCTACCCTCAAATGGTGGAATATTCAATTTCAGTTTAGGAATATGGACATCATCTCGTACCTGAGGTGGTGGTGCAAGCCTACCATTACGAATATATACCTGAGGTCGACCTGCTGGTGGTGGTGCTGGTGGCTGCACGTAGTTCTGATGTTGATCAACCTCATCCTCATAATCGCCCGCATACTCATCATCCTCCTCGGTACCAGCAGCAGGAGGAGCAGGAGCCAAAGAAGCACCAATAGCAGTAGCAGCGGCACCAGAATTTTGTCCTGGCTCAATAGGAACACGCTGAGCTCGTCCATACTGATTTGGAAGGGGGCGTAGTTGTTGTTGTTGCAGAGGTGCGATAGGTGCAGCCGGCGGTGGTTGTGGAAAACGCGCGAGCAATTCATTAAACTTGCTATCAAGCTTTGTTTCAAACGTCTTCTCAATGGCATCTATCTTCTCCATGGCCTCGTCAAATCTGTTGAGCACATCTTGCACCTGTCCCTCATCATTTGCTGAAATTTATCATGTAGCTGTTTGTTCGTCAGGTTCTCCCAATCAGTCTCATCGGCTTGTGATCCTACCATGGTTAGCAGCAAATAGAAACACACAAGAATATGATCCTACAGACTACTAAGAAGTGGTGGTGGTGTATCACAAACTCGTCAAGCAAATCTCAAATTCTTACCAGTTCTTACCCAGCAGCAGGTGGTGATCGGCAACCGTTGTAGTCAAAACTCTCAAAGCTTGGATATAGCGATTACCAGGGAGAATCAAACGCACAACGTAGATGTATGTGGAGCTGGGAAGGCTTATAATATGGTAGCAAAAAAGGTCAGCAACAATCAATTCAGAGATGCAAAGTTGAATAAACGCTCAACGACGGTACTGTGCTGGTCCTAGGCTAGACCGTGCTAGAGACGCGAGCCTAGAACACTAACAAAATCACGGCGCTGCACGTAAACAAGGGAAAAGCACACTCTAGAATTTTTTTTCGCTCCTTTTTTTTGCGCTGCTTTTTTTTGCGCTGCACTTTTTTTTTGCGAAAAATCACTATAATGGCGAGTGTCTCAAAACTCTTCCCAGGTCAAACTGACAGGATGGGCACGAAATTTTTTTGACCATTTTTTTTTCTTTTTTCGACTGCCTGGACCCAAAAACTGGAAATGGGTCAAAAAAAACTTTCTATAACGGCGACTGTCTCAATACGCTTAGAAACACCTAAAAACAGGATAGCCAGAATTTTTTTTGTCAATTGCGTTTTCGGAAAATTTTGGGCCTAAACGGAGGGTGGTTTCCGGACTCTTTTTTTTTGGAAACCAACCTCTTCTACGGGCGGCAAAAGATTGCTGGAATCCGAAACCTACTCAGACAAGGAAACACGAATCGGAAATTAGATGGATCCTGAAAACAAACCTAATATGCAAGGAACTCGGATTGGTGGTGGATATATGGTGGTAGGATATGGCAGCGGTGGTGGTATATGATAGCGGTGGTGGTATATGGATACGGATTCGAAGTGGTAGCGGATAAGCGGTGGTGGTAGATGGCAGGGGCGATGATGATGGTGCGGCGGCGGCGTGACAACTTATGACCAGAACTCGAAACTCTAAAAGACTAGACTCTAAGACCAGCAACTAGACACGACGATGCAACCGCAAATTCAACAACGCAAATACAGAAAAGATTATGCAAAGGCTCAGATTGGTTCGGATATGATGAACTAACCCTAATTTTTTTGTGGCTTTTTCGTGGACTGTAGGTATGAAGAACAGACTCGATCTAAACTATGAAAAACTGTAAAATCTCACCGAGCAACCTGGAAATCTGATACCACTTGATAGAGGCAAAGGTGTCCCGTCTTTCGATGAGATGGTGGCTATCGTTTTGGATGAAGTCGACTTTGACGATCCGACTACGAACATGCGAGGACGTCGCGCCTTAGCAATCGCTAAACCAACTCCGAGAGGTTATTGACCATGCCGGAGCACGATCAACCTGACCACGAAGGTCTGTTTCCTGCAGGCAAACGAAGAACAAGCAAGAAACTAAGATTGCAATATGGATATTGCGAATATAAGAGGAAAGCTTTATTGATCAAGGTGGGGTTCTGTGACGCCTTTGTTTGGTCGTTGAACACAAACGAAGTACGCGAAGTTGCAGCTATGGCGAACTTTTAATCTAAACAAAACCCAAAGTCTAAACGACGCCCTAAGGGCTGTATATATGGGGGAAAAGGAGGGAATTTCGTGGCCCTTGAGGGTGGGGTCCGAAACCAACCCTAACTCTTGTTTCCCCACACATACGGACTCTAAAAATAGCCTATACTTAAGTATTTCGAAATTACATGGGCCTGGCCCAATAATAAGGTGACGCGGCACCTAGAATAGCCTATGGACGGATATTATGAAGTGGCATCTTGTATATTTCGTCCAAAGCTTCATGCACTCCTTATGGTGGCTTCAAAGTCCTGAAATCATCACTTGTAACTCCGTTCTTGATCGCCTTGCGCATGCCATCAACTCCATGCGTGTTCTTGCTCCAATGTTCATCCTTCTCCAAGCTAGGCCCTTCATTTGTAAGCAAAACAAATGTATCCAATTTAGGCAGCATCATATTCTCATGAACATTAGAATCATTACCAAGAAACGAAAGTACCTGGTAATTTAATTGGCGTGCGCGAGCTCTAGTAATTGGTCCCGTATATGTAACAGTAGGGGCTGTGGGTGTAACAATGGTATTGATGTCCTCATCATCTGGTACTGCTGAGAATATAGACTGAAATAGTAGACATGAGTGGAGCTTAGTTGCAAGAACATGAAAAATGAGAGAAGGAAGAAAGGTGATGCCTGGGAAGGTCGGGCTCGGCCGTTGCTGCAGTCCATGCACGACAACAAGTCCTGAAGAGAGAGTTCAGAGAAAGACAGGGAGGGTCAGTGCCTGCATGCCGGTAGAGTGGCTTCTCTGCACCGCGTCCCAGCGGATGCTCCTTCAGGGACATGAGTTTGTGGAAGGGGGATTTTTGTGCTCCGGCTCACATGGTTATGTCCAGAACATACATGGAATCACATCTAAACTTCCACACCCCAATTACTCGCTTCACAAGTCGCTAGTGGAAGGGAAGGGGTGGCTCCGGGGAGGCAATGTGAGAGGGCTGGACTTTCTTAGGTGGAGAACTGGAGGTAGAGGAGGAGCAGCTTGCACGGGCGACCACCGGAACAATTCCGTCGGTCGGCAGCAGAACGAGAAATAAGGGAACAAACCGGAGCAGAGAAGAGATTATGGGCGGCGCGCCCAGAGCCACGGCCGGAGCAGGGGAGGTTTCATGGGTGGAGCAGAGGTGGAAGGTTGTATCCATGGCATTGATGGTCGTCCTCTTCCACGAGCACCGGCAGGGCCGCTCACCATAGCACGAGGCATCGGGGACGACCAACAATTCAGATCCTCACCGGGTAGGAGGAGTTGCGCCGCCGTAGATGGGGAAGACGCCGGGCGGTGCGGGTTGGAGGCACTACGGATCCATGGCGGCGGCACTTGGAGGCGATGAGGAGCCACGGAAGCGGCGGTTGTAGGCGATTGAGAGCAACGGCGGGCGGTGGCAGGGGAGGAAGGCCGGGCGCGGCGGGGGAGGGAGGCCGGGCGCGGCGGGGGAGGGAGGCTGGGCGCGACGGGTGGGAGAGGCTGGCCACGGTGAGGGAGGGAGGCCGGCCGCGGCGGCGGGTGGTTTGGTCGAGGTCAGGGACGAGAAGGTCATGGGAGTGTTCATGGGCCGTTCGGGAGGTGTAAGTGTGGGCTAGTCGGTTTTCTACGTTTTCTCCCTTTACGATGTCGGGAAGACCCTCGTCGCCCCTATATAGACCGATCGTGATCAGAATAACTATTCCGATCCCAGGATCAGAATAGTGTTATATATATGTATATATATATATATATATATATATATATATATATATATATATATATAGGGTGGGTCTATTATGATAACACCCTTAAGAGTTTTATTCTGCACACAAAAATCTCTTATTCGCTAACACCTGATTACTGTCCCGGCTGGCGAACCGAACCACCCCACTACCACTAACCAAACCGCAACGAAGATCACCCCCACCTCCCCGCACGACACCCACACCTCCCTCTTCCCCTGATCCAAACCCCCACCTACCTCCACCTTCTACGGGTTCCACCGCCGATGCCGGAACACCACCCCGGTGCCGCCGCCGCAGCCCTGTCCACCTTCTACCACAGCCTCCCCCAACCCTCTCCTTCCTCCCGACGCCCCCGATCTTCCTGCGTTGGACCTCCCTCGACCACACCTCCCACGTCGTCGGGAACGAAACCCGCATGGCTGCCGGCGTGGATCCAGCCTCGCCGACCTCGCGCACCTCGCGTAGCTGCCGGCGTGGATCTTCCGCCGCCAACCCTAGGCGTCACGTGCGGCTGCCGGTATGGATGTGGGAGCGCCGCCCCTCGGCGACCCCAACCTCCATCGCCGTCTTCTCCCCTTCAGGCAAGGCAACCACGGCACGGGATCCCCTTTCCCAATGGCGTCCCCACCACCACTGGCCTCCCCTCCTCCCTAATGATGCTTCATGACGCTGTTGCAGTCGAGGAGTGCACTGCAGTCTGTCGGCACCCCCGAGCTTCAGTGCCGGATCACGTACCACAGCCACCGACCTCCCTCCTCGACAACATGCTTCACCGGCGATGCCACCAGTCATGACATGCGACAAGGCCCATCCATCTGCCGCCACTACCCCCTTCCCAAATTCCGTTGACTGCTTGGCGGATCTGCGAGCCCGTGGCCGGAACCGCTGCCATCAGTTCTCCGGCGCTGAATTCAGCAGCCCCATTCACCTCTCCTTCCTCCCCCTTCGGTGGCGTGGGTGCTGCAGTTCGCCACCTCCCATCCGCCAGGTACATCCTTCCTTCCCCTCGCTCCCTGACCTCTAAAATGCAAGTTCCAGCCCCAGGGGGCACCGGCGCGAGGGCAGTGGTGTGCCTGTGCTCAACCTCGACAATGCATCAAGGTCCCAGCGATCCCAGTAGCATGCGTTGATGTTCAGAAAGCGATAACTTGTGTTTCACTGTTGGATTTTGGCTGTGCATCTGATGCCTCGTGCGGTCCAGCATTGCAGTTTGCAGTTTGATGCCTTTGTGCGGTCCCCTCGAGCCTCTTCATTTTCTCCCCACTGATGAAAATGCAAACATGGGTGAGGTGAAGTTTGCCCTTTACAGTTTGCTCATCTGATTTTGGGAATTCCATGCCTCGCAGTTCAGTTTGCTCTCTTTTTACAGGAGAGGAAAAAGTGCGTCGAAAAAGAGCAAGAAAAGTGTTGTTGTCCACCGTTGATGAGAGCCCAACGGGCACTGTGATGCAGTTCTGTCCACCTGCGCGTGCAGCCCAGAAATAATCTATGGCCTAATTGTGTTTCTCTTCTAAGAAAAGAGTCAAGTGGACTGCGGTTGGCTGTTCTGAAGTGTCCTACAGTAGAAGGAGAACCAACCCTTCTACTCTACTTGTGAACAGAAGTTCAGTCCGACACATACGTGCATGCACTCAGGCAGGAACGCGGGCGGCGGTTATGATCAGAAGGAGTACACTTCTAATATGTTTGGGTGTTTGCTTTGAACTCTCTTGAAGCTCACTCGGGCTCAAGACAACAAACGTATCACTTCGAGGAGTACTGTGGTCCACTTCAGTCAAATGTATTTATTTTTTTGTAAAAAGTAGATGCAATCCGTTTGGACACTGCTTGCGGTTTGCACGGCTCGTGTGTGAAGTGCACGATGTGCTTGTGTGTTTCAAAACCCAGTCAATTATGTGAAGTGCACAATGTGCTTTGTGTGTTTCAAAACTCAGTTGATTCCGTCAAAACACATGCAGTGTGCTTGGTCCTCGTCAAAACACATGCAGTGCACTTGGTCCTCGGACATGGTTCATTTTTTAGAGTGATGATGTTCACTTGTTCCCAACATGAAAGTGCGAAAAATTTAGCGAAACAAGATAGTAGTGTCTTTCACTTGGATATATGTTGAGGTTCACTTGCCCTCGTCTCTACGGTCCACTCTCGTTCATAGAAAATATTGAAAAAAAGACAACAAAAAACTTGTTCGAGAAAGTTTACATCGGACAAAAAATAAATCAAGAAGTTCACTTGACTGTCTGATGCAGTGCGATTTCCATCCGAAGCAGTGCGGTTTTCTGTTGGATGACGTTCGCTCGTCGATTTGGATGTCGCGAAAAACAGAGTGTCCGCATTTTGATAAATTTAAAACTGCTCTTAAACCGTAATGAATTAGAGAGAGTGTTCTACATGAAAAAGTTACGTCTCGTCGATATCTTTCCAACGCCATATCATTTGAATCATTTCGACAACTGGTCTGTAAAAATTTCGCAAAAAAACGGCCGCTGCCACTCATCGGCCGTCACATGATTTTCAAAATTAACTTAAAACTGTAAGGAATCTTGAAAGCATTTCAACATATGAAAGTCGCGCCTCGTTCATAGCTTTTCAACGGTATATTACACGCCTCATTTCGACAAACGGTTAAAAAACTGGAGCGAAAACAGTACCGAAAATTTGATTTTTTTTGAGAAACAGAATTCCGTGATTTAGTAAATTTGAAACTGCTCTTAAACCGTAACAAATTATTGAAAATGATAGATATGAAAAAGATGCGCCTTGACGATATCTTTCCAACGGTGTATCATTTACTTTGTTCGGACGAGCGGTTTAGAAGAAATCGCGAAAAAACGCTCGATGCCACTCGTCGTGGGCCGCATCATTTTCAAAACTGCTCTTAAACCGCGTGGAATCTCGAAAAGTGTTCAACATATCAAAGTTGCGCCTAATCCATAGCTCTTTAACGGTATATTACACGCCTCATTCCGATAAACGGTTAAAAAACTAGAGCGAAAACAGTACCAAAAAAACAACGCATGCAATTTTTTCCGATGAGATGTTCACTCGTGTGAGTACCGCAGCATACTTGGTTCAAAGAATGACGTGCACTTGCGTTGAGCGTGCAGTGCGGAAGTGTTATCAGAATAGTTATTCTGCTAATATTAGCAGAATAGACCGTCTATATATATATATATATATATATATATATATATATATATATATATAGGGCTGGACTATTCTATTACTGGTAACATAATATTATTCTGTTACCCTCTGTCCCTATAAGGGCGCGACGCGCAAACCATTATAGAAACTCGTTGACCAGCCCCCAATCCAACCCTCCTTCTACCGCCGGCCGGCCGGCCGGCCGCCCCCCGCCTTCAACCTTCGGCGCCGCGTTGCGCCCCCCCCCCCCCCCCGCCTCCCACATCCGACGACCCCGCCGCGCCCCACGCCCGACTCCCTCAGGCGGCTGCCACGGCCTGTCCCCGCCTCCGGCGGCTGCCGCGCGCCATCCCAGCCTCCCTCCGCTGCCGCGCACCGCCATCCCCGCCCCGCGCCGCCACCCTCGAGCCCCTCCGCCGTGCGCCGCCACTCCGAGCCCCGCCGCCCTGCGCCTGTCACCCCCCGCCTTGCGCAGCATCCTACCGGCCGGACCATGCGCCGGCCGAATCCAGCCATGCTCCCGAGCTTCGTCTTCTTCCTCGCCGAGACACGCGACAGCCACCCCAGTTCGGGCGTAGTAAGTACCTCAGTACGAGTAAAAAACGGTGGTCCGTTCGGAATAAAAGAAATGGCCGAAATTCAAATTGTAAAAATTCAAGCAAAAAAAGGAACCCCATGAAAATCCTGCTTAGTAAGTACCTCAGTACAAGTCGTAAAATGAGAGAAGTTCAGAACAACGTTGTCAAAAAAATGTTTAGTTAAAAAAAAACACATTTTCTTTTTGAATAAAATAGCATTCAGTTCGATGATACAAACCATACAAGTACATGGGCGACGATACAGTAAACCGTTGAAAACTTACGTGAAAAATATTTCCCAAAAAACAGAGCAAAGTCTAGTTAGTGAAAACACGCTTAGTACAAACCCATGCAAGCATCAGTACAAGTACCCTTTTTCGTAACCATTCAAAATTACTCTACAAAAAATAGCTCAGTACAAACATACGCATATATCAGTACGACTACTCTGTTTTTCTGACGAGGAAACAGCAGGATCCGTCATGCCGTATTCAAAATTACTCTTAAACGGTTGCGAAGTAGAGAAAACGTTCAACATGACTAAGTTTCGCATTTTCGATAGCTATCCAACGGTATATTATTTGCCATATTTCGACAAACTTTTTAAAAAAATCGCGTTCAAAATCAAATTTGACTGTATTCGAATTTGTTTTTAAACTGTAAAGAATTAGAAAAACATTTCTATATGCAAAAGTTGCGCATTTTCCATAGCTTTCCAACGCCGTATCGTTTGCGTCAATCCGACAAACCGTTTGCAAAAAATCGCGAAAATACGTTTCGCCCAGAATTTCACCGATTTTCAAATTACTTTTAAATAATATAGAATTGGAAAAAACAATACATATATGGAAGATGCGGATTTTCACCAGCTTTCCAACGCCATCTTATTTGCCTAATTCCGACAAACCGTTTGAAAATTGAGTCGAAAGTACAATTCACGTTTTCGGTTTTGAAAAAAATTGTTTTTTCAAAACTGCTCTTAAACCATAATGATTTTGCAAAAACGTTCAATATACTTGAAATATGGTTGTCAAAAGCTTTCCAACGATATATTACACGCCCCGTTCCGACAAAAAATTAGAAAAAGTTTTTGAACTAAAGAAGACGATCTATTAAGCACAACTGAAAGCATCAGTTCAACCGCTTCAAAAACATCAGTACAACCACCTGCAACCGTCAGTTTAAAAAGGGTAACAGAACAATATTCTGTTACGCGTAACAGAATAGCCCAGATGTATATATATATGACAACACTATTCTAATCCCAGGATTAGAATAGTTATTTGGATCACAGCGCCCTATATATAGGAGCTGCGGTGGTGTTCCCGAACTCCACCGAAAAAAACGATGGTGTCTCCCGTACCTCCCGTGCCTCCCCACCTCCCTCGCCTCGATCCCCAACCGGCGACCCCCTCCCCAACCCGCCGCCAGTGCTCCGCTCCACCCCGCCTTGGACCCCACCCCCGCCGGAGGTGCCCCGCCCCACCGCCGCCTGGCTCCCTGAGTGCTGCCGCCACGACCACGTGCGCGGCGCCGCCCCGACCACATGCCCGCCACCGGCCTGGCTCCGTGCGCGCTGCAGACTCCGACCACCTGCGCGGCGCCGCCCCGACCACCTACACACTGCCACCTGTCTCCCTGTGCGCCGTCGGCGCTGACCACCTGTGTGCCGCCGGCGTTGACCACCTGAGCGCCGGTGCCATGCCAAGATCCAAGCTGGAGGTACACTACCTGTCAGCGTTTGATCTCCCGTGCTCCTCCCCCCGAGTTCTTCTCTTCCCGTGTCGCTAGAAGCCAGCCATGGTGAGCATCGTCCCTCCCCATCAACTCTCTCCGACCTTCCCTGTCAACTCTATCTGACCTTCCCTGCACCTCTCCCAGCTGCAGTGCACAGTGCTTCGTGGCATCCCAGGTTCCGCTCTGAAAACAGTCGTGAGTAGCGCTCCCATGAAAATCTTCTCATGTGTGCAAAGCTATGCCATCCAACTAATATGGTAAATTTGTTTAGCAGGTTCTTCTCTTTGAACTAGCTGACAAACATGCTCCAACATACGGATGTGTTGCTCATATGAAAAATGTGTTAACTGAACTTCACAATCTTGACCGAACTGTAGGGACGCCTGTGTGCGATTTACTGTAAATTTTCTCGTTTTCCCCTTTTACAACCATTGAGCTAACTTTGATACGTTCAGAGACGTTCCATGAACTTCTACAACAACCATAAGCCAATTCCGACTATGGCTATACACCCGGTTGCTCGGTTTGCATGACTTTCTGCTATGAGCTACCTCCTTTCCAGGTCCTGAGCGGGGAGCCAGGCCAACACCATCCCCGTGTGCGTGCAATCAGTCCAACTACACCGAGGAATGCATGCGCTTGCAGTGGACTGCTAGTCCATGTTTAGGTTCTGCCCTTTCAGTGCATCCACCCCTGTGATTGCTGCATGTCCAGCGGCTAATCCCTAGTTCCATGTTTCTTTGGAGATTTTTTTGTACAAGTTTGGTGAAAGTTGTATTGTGTTTGTACAGATTTTGGTGCAGAGAAGACCATAGGAAACCTAAAAATAGTACATGTGTTTAGTGCTGATTTGGTGCTCTCAACATGTTTGTGGTTATGTCTATGGTAGCTAACGTCAGCTTTTATCCTTTGGCCAAATTTTTGCAAGCAACAAAAAATCTTACGTGTGTAATGAATACCCAGAGCAAGTTCATTTTGCAACTCTTTTGGGAAAAAGTTCATATTATTGTACAATTAATTGTTTTTTTTGAAGTTCACATTGTCAAAGCCTCGAAGCTCACATAACACAACACGGAATAGTTCAAAAGTTTGGATGGCTCGGGTCTGAGAAAAATTCTAAGATACCTACACGCGGGTTGTTCATATTAGTATATTTGTTAATTTCGTTATCCGTTTGGATCTGGAATTTGTATTCTATATTTTATGAACTAGTGTTGTTCAATGGATGCCTGTTATATTGTGTGTCTGAAGTTCATGTTGTCAAGATCACAAAATTCACCTGTTGTCACCAGGGATCCTGAAACAAAAAACATGCGTGTTTGGCATGTTTCACATCCTGCAACGACGAGCCCCGCAAGCAGCGAGCCGTCAGTGTTCCGTCCACAAATCCGCTAGGGATGTAAAAGTAGCTGTGGCATCTTGTCAGCTGCCCATCAAATGTAAGCCTATTATGTTGTCATTCAATAGCAGTTGAACAAAAAAACTGCGGAAATTCTACATGGGAAACTATGATATTTCAGGTCTGCTACGATGTACGTGCTTGTTGGTATGCCAATGAGTACATTCATTTTCCTCTTCAGCCTTTTGTGTTGATGTACGGTCAAGGTGGAGGAGTCTGGCACAGCTATGTGCTTGATGATACTATGTGTTAATGCACTGAATTAATATTTGTTGTGTTTAGTCTTCTGCACTTGTCATTTTGTAGATCCAACATCTCCTGGGAAACATTTGATTTTGCGTTCATGTGTTCATTTGAACTTCAGTGCACGCTTGCCAGTGAGTGGTTAACATTTGAAAAAATAGAGTTCCCCATGTCTAAAAAACCATAGAAGTTCAATTAAATAATAGGCTAGTTCAATGTTTACTAAAAAAACAATTTACATCGGATTTAAATAAAAAAGGGAAAAGTAGTGGTGCTAACTATTTCTCACTAGGTACAAACTTTTGTGTGTCATCCCTCACTAAGTATCACATTGTTTTTTAATTGCAGTTTCATGGTCCCATGCTCTGTTGTGTTGTAGGAAAAAAAATGAGAGACCAAGGACTACAGAGTGTTCCAGTTTGGTAAAGTTGAGGAAAATAAAAGGGGGTACTAATTGTTTTGCAAGTTACAAAAACAAAACACTAATTTTCTTAAAAATATATAAATAGTTAATTTAAAAATAAAAAACAAGCATTCGATGTTTATTACAAAACTAGGATTTTTCTATTAATTAGAAATAAAACTAAGAAGTTAAAATTAAATAGATGGAGTAGTTCTATGATTATAGAAACCCTCGTTATTAAAGGATGGAAACAAGAAGTTCAAAATAAAATAACACAGTATTTTGATGTATAAAAAATGGCAAAATCTGAATCTGTTGACGGAAGAACAAAAGAAGTTCAATAAAAACATAGTAGTACAAAAATAAGAGAGCACTTTGAAGTGGATATTTCATTGTTTCTAATATATATAAAATAAGAAGTTTGAATGTTAAAGACAGAGCAGTTCAAAAATCATAACGACGGGATTATGACAATTTCTAAAAACAACTCTAAAAGTTCAAATTTAAATAACGGACATGTTCAGTATTTATGACAAACCTGGGATTTCTCTGTTACTAAACCAAGTCCAAATTACAAAAATAGAGAAGTTCAATATTTATAAAAAAACTCAGATTTTCCTTGTTACTAAAGAATAAAAATGAGGAAGTTTAAATTAAAAAAGAGGAGTAGTTCGATGTATACGGGAAACTCAAATTATTACCGTTTCAAAGAAAAATAAAACTATGAAGTTCAATTTACAAAAAATAACAAAGAAGTTTGAAGTATATAAAAAACTCAGATTTGTTGTAAGAAGTTCACGTGCAGCTCCGTGCACGATTCAGAACGTATATTGCGGGGCGTCCGACCTCCAATTACATGTTTAAAAATGGCAAAAAATGACGTCCGACCTTCAATTATGTGTAATTTGACGTATACACAAAAATGTGACAGAAGTTCATAGTGAAAACAACGAGAAGTTCAAGTACTACAAGGAATGCATTTCAGGTGAGAGTAAAAGCATAAAACAATAAAGGCTTAAAAGGTTTGTTGAAAGAAGTTCAAGTGCTCTGTCCGGGGAAGTTCAAAAATTCTCCCAATCCATTACAAATTTGGGACAAAAATGCTCTACATGAAAAAGTTCTTTTATATTCAACAACTTTCCGAAAGGGGTATATTGTATGCTCTATTCGAAGAATAAAACCAGTAAGTCCAAACTAAAATAACAGAGTAGTTCAATGTATATAAAAACTCAGATTTTCCTCCTTACTAAGACAGTAAACCCAAGAAGTTCAATTTATAATAGTAGAGTGGGTTGATGTTTTTTCTACAAAAATCGGATTTCTCCCGTTACTAAAGAATAAACCAAGAAGTTCAATTTATAATTATACAGTCGTTCAAAATTCATATAACTCGGTTTTATATACATAAGCTTTTCCGTGTCACCACCTTGCACCTCAGGGCATCGAATATGGTAAGGATCCACTAAAAACAATTCCTATTTAACAGTAGAGAATTTGGAAAAAGTTTCTACATGGGGAAGGAGCGGATTTGCAGCAGCTTTCCAACGGCATCTCATTTGCCTCGTTCCGATAAACAGTTTAAAATAGACTCAAAAATACGATTCACATTTTTTTGTATGAAGAAAACAGTTTTAAAAACTGCTCTTAAACCGTGTACATCTTGCCAAAAATATAACTTGGGTCATGATACTCGTGTCCATAGCTTTCCAACGGTTTATCGCAAGCCCCATTTGGGCAATGTTTGCGGAAGTTCAACCTAGCACTTGGGGAAGTTCAAGTGCTACTGTTGCGACATGTTATGTAATTATTAGAATATTATTCTCCTCACACGTTCATGACGACTCGAGAGCAAATCCGCCAATGAGCGAGATTCCTATTTAAAACGGGCATTTAGTTGCTAAAAACCGTTTCCAGGTTACACTTACATCACATAGAACACTACTGACCAGAATAATTCGCGCTGGGAGACATGGTTGCAAAGATAGCCCGAAGGTCGGGTTCCTACAGAGGGAGTTCAGGTTGTTTAACTCAGGAAGTTCAGGATATTTCCCGTTATTAAATGAAATAAAACCTGGAAGTCCATATTAAAAAGACGGAGAAGTTCGATGATTATAGAAAACTCAGACTTTCCTCGTTATTAAAGAATGGAAACAAGAAGTTCAAAAATGAAATAACAAAAGGTTCAACTTTGAAAAATAGAGCGCTTCAAAATTTCATAAACAAGATTAAGAAAAAAACCAGGAAGGCCATATTAAAAAGACTGAGAAGTTTGATGATTATAGAAAACTCAGATTTTCCTTGTTATTAAAGAATGGAAACAAGAAGTTCAAAAATAAAATAACAAGAAGTTCAACTTTTAAAAAATAGAGTGCTTCAAAATTCAAAAAAATGATTAAGAAATTCAGATTAAAATTCAGAAAAAATCCAGATATTCTCACATAACCAAGAGAAATTCAGATTAATAACTGCGAGAAGTTACACAAAAGTTAAAAAAATGATCTTGTCATTTTCTAATTACTTCAAAACAACAGGAATATCATTTGTGTAAGTTCAAGTCCTCGGTCGGAGAAAGTTAAAAAATTTATTGTGAGAAGGGTTTGTACAAAAGGAAAATCATTTGTGTAACACTAATGAATGGATGAGGAAAATTACAAACGAAAATACGTCACAGAAGTTCAACGTGAAAACAGCAAGAAGTTCAATTACTACACTGAATGAATTTCACATGAAAAAACTTTTAAAACCGTCGCGAGTATGAAAAAACGATCAACACGGGAAAGTTGCTGTTCACAGTAGCTTTCCACTGGTATGACACTTGCTCAATTCCGGTGAGTGTTTCGGTGAGTGGATGGAGAGCTACCGTCAAAAAAAGCACGCGAAAAACAGAGTGAAGTTCAAGTAGACATGCCGAGAAGTTCAAGTCTTCACGCGGTGCATTTTCGAAGAATCAGTTTCGCGATAAAGGCAGAACGAATGATCCCGCCATTTTTGCAATTACATGAAAACGGCTAAGAATCAGAAAAAACCATCAACATGACAAAGTTTCGCATTTTCCGTAGCTTTTCAACGGTATATTATTTGCACATTCCATTAAAATTTGTAGAAAATACGGCGAAAATATGTTTTTTGTCATTTTTGAAACTGATTTAAAACCATAAATAATTGAGAGAAATAATAGATAGAAACAAGTTTCGCATTTCCTCAAGTTTTCCAAAGCCATCTCATTTGCTGCATTCGAACATGCGGTTAAAATATTAGCTCAAAAATACAAATTCCCTAGAACTTGTATTGTTTTCTAAATTTCTTTTAAAACATTCAAAATTAGAAAACACTTTCAATATGAAAAAGTTGCGCATTTTCATATGCTTTCCAACGCCATATCATTTGCCATAATTGGATTAACCGTTTAGAAATGCCATCAAAAATACGAACTCGGCTGTTCGGTTTGTGAAATTTTACGATTTTCCAAATTACTCTTTAACGATAAGGAATTAGAAAAACCTTTCAACATGTGGAAGGAGCGGTTTTGCAGCAGCTTTCCAATGCCATATTTTTTGCGTCATTCCGATAAATGGTTTAGAAATGCGATCGAAAATACGATTCACGTTTTTTGTATGAAGGAAAAACAGTTTTCAAAACTTCTCTTAAACCGCTTACATTTTGCCAAAAATTCAACTTGGGTCATGATATTGGTGTTCATAGCTTTCCAACGGTATATCGCAAGCCCCATTTGGACACTTTTTAGCTGAAGTTCAACCTTGTACTCGGGGAAGGTCAGGCGCGTTACTCGGGAAGTTAATGTTGTGATCAGAATATTATTCTGATCCCGTGATCAGAATAGTGTTTATATATATAGGGTGAGTCTATTCTAATAACACCCCTTAAGACCTTATTCTGCTAACACTCGCTTTATTCTGCTAACACCGAACCCACTTCTTCCGCCAGCAAACCCTACCCACCAACAATCCCACTCCCCCACGGCCGCCGCGCCATCTCTCCTCGTGGCCACCAAATCTCCTCTCACTCCCGGCCGGCCGCCGTGCGTCCCCTCCCCTACCTCACAACATCACCACTCCCCTCGAGCCTCCTCCATCCGCTAGACTGCTGCCTTCTTCCTCCGGAGCAGGCCTCCCTGGCCTAGTCGCCCCTCTTCCTCCCCCTCCACGCGCGTTGCCGGACCTTCTAGAACTGGACCAAAACTGGCCATAAGAGCGACCGCGGCGTCCCTCACCCGCCTACTACTTGCCAGCGCCTCCAGTGGCCGTGGACGCCGGCGTCCGTCGAATCCGGAATCCATCGCGCCTGTAGCCACAAGATCCATGGACCCCGTCATGCACCTGTGTTTCCCCTGTCCCCCGCACCACGCCGACCTCCAGTCTGGCGGCTGCACCAATGGTACGGCTCGGCAGCAAGTGCACTTCACCCCCTCCCCACGACGGGTAGCGGAGGGCGTGCAGTTCTACCCACGCGCGCGTGCAGCTCGACCAACGGGGGAGTGCAGTTCGGCCAATGGGATCGATGGCTTCTGGCGAACTCGGGCATGCATGTGTTGTTCCCCCTGGATCCAGATTGTGAAGTTGCGTGCGGAGCACATCGATGTGAAGAAGATTAATGGACGGCGGCGTGCGCGGCATGCAATTCACTCGCTTGTGCGAGCGTTTCGATGGGTACTTTCCAGGCAGTGCGTTGACATGTTTCTTTGCAGTGCGAGTGTGTTCGTGCAGTGCACCCATGTCTCATGCCGGATCCATCTCTGGTATTCAGTTCGTCCAAGCACTACCTCGCAGCTCTCTCCACCCCCAACATGCAGTTCCTTGGCGCCTCCATCCACGCCGCAGGTACAAAAAATGCCCAGATCAAAAAAATTCACTGTTGCTCTTCACTAACAGCGAGCAGTGCAGGTTGCTCTTCATTGCAGGGCGGTTGGGTCTTCGATGTAGTACCCCAAATAGTGAAATGCACCCGTGCTTCCGTCCACTAACTACATCTCATTTTGGTTCAGGTTTCGCGTGTGCGCGGCCATGAATGTATAGTTCGCCAGTGCACACTGTGCAGCTCGGCCTTCATGTAGTCCACACAAAAAAGGGCTCGGGCACCAATTCGCATGGCTGGCTACCGCATCGCTGCGAGCGAGCGACCAATTCACTTCTTTTTTATGTCAGCATTTCACTTGTATGTTGTGTGCAGCTCAGCCAGGGCGTTATGCGGCTCTATCGACGGTGCCTTGCAGTTCTGACCACGGGCCCATGCAGTACGCCGACGCCCTCCCTGTACCCCGTCTCCACTTGCAGTCGACTCAGCGAATTGACGAATGATATTCATGAATCCATGCAGTCCTCTTCGCCGCACATCACCGACGAGCATCTTTGTGCCTGTTTTGCACATTGTTTTGCAACCCACCTCACCTACTATGCAATCTATGGTGTACACACGTGCAATTGATCCACCGGTTGAGTGTTTTTTTCTCAAAAAATTATATGTTGATGGAGTAGTCATTGTGCTAAAAACAGAGAAACATTGTAATTATTAAAAACTCATATGCAGTTCGTTTTGCATTGGTTTCTCGTTTTGACTGTAAAAAATGATGTATGAAAAAACCATGTCTTCCTTACTCTAAACAGCGCAGTCCAGAGTCAAGTCTTGTGAAGATTTGAAAACATGTAAAAAATGCAGTTTGATTGTTGCCAAAAAAAGTAGCAAAAAATTAGACTTGAAATATTTTCATACGGTTCACTCTGTTGCAGTGAAATACCATGAAGAAAATGCGGGGCACTTTGGTCTTAAAAAGAAACTCCATGATGAAGGACTCTTCCATACACTTTATTTAAAAACAAAAGGGATCTAAAAAATAATCATGCAGCTCGCTTGTTCGTCCGATGTAGTATAGTTTTCAGTCTGAAGCAGTGCGGTTTTCTGTTCGATGCGGTTCACTCGTCGATTTTGGTGTCGCAAAAAACAGAGTGTCTGCATTTCATTAAAATCAAAATTGCTCTTAAACCATAAGGAATCGGAGAGATTGTTCTACATGAAAAAGTTGTGCCTCATCGATATCTTTCCAACGGCATATAATTAGTATCATTTCGACCAGCGGTTCGTAAAATTTTCGCGAAAAACGATCGCTGCCTCTTGTTGTCAGCCGCTTGATTTTCAAAATTAACTAAAATTGTAAGGAATATTAAAAACATTTCAACATATGAAAGTTGCGCCTCATCCGTGCTTTTCCAACAACGTATCATACGCCTCATTTTGACAAATGGTTCAAAAACTTGAGCGAAAACAGTACCGAAAATTGCAAAAATTTCAAAAAAAAACGAAATTTCGTGATTTAGTAAATTTAAAACTGCTCTTAAACCGTAACGAATTAGAGAAAATAATAGATATGAAAAATATGCACCTCGACCATATCTTTCCAATGGTGTATCATTTTCTTCATTCCGACGAGCGGTCTAGAAAAAAGCAAAAAAACGCTCGCTGCCATTCGTCGTGAGCCACACTATTTTTGAAACTGCTCTTAAACTATGATGAATCTCGAGAAGTGTTCAACATGAAGAAGTTGCGGCTAATCCATAGGATATCAACAGTATATTACACGCGTCATTTTGATAAATGGTTAAAAAACTAGAGCGAAAAAGGTACCGAAAAAACACCGCGTGCAGTTTTTTCCGACCTGAAGTTTACTATTCTCTGAATTGCAGTACCTTTGCTACTGAAAGTGCAGCGCTCTCACATTGAGTGTGCAGTGCGGAAGTGTTATCAGAATAGTTATTCTGCTAATATTATATATATAGCTATGTTTCAAGGTGCCTTCTCTGCACTAAGTGAATGTGATCGGACCCTTACCTCATCTATGCTTATCTCTCGTACTCTCTCTAAATCTCCATTTGCATTCTATTGACATGTGTCGATTGTCTTCACTATGTCATTGTCTGTCGAACATTTTGAGACCAACATTTAAAAAACTTTTATCATCCTTATCCTTTTTGCCAGAATCCGGAGAAGCCGAAATGACCTCCTTCCTAACCAGCTTTGAGGTGGGGTAGTGGCATAGTTGTCTAAACTACGCATGCATGCCACGCATCGCGTAGATGTGAACCGCCAGGGGTAGCACAGTAAATACACAGCGCAGCCCTCCTTATAAATGCAACGCCCCCGCAGTCATTAATTCATCTGCACCCATCATTGTCTCGCTCGCAACCCTAGTGCCATCGCTAGCTTTCATCGTCGCCAGAGAAGAAGTGCCTCGCTGCCCCGACCTCTCCGTCGTCGTACTCATGTCGACCGCGGTCATCTTTGCCCTACTGTCGTTGTAGCTATCTTCCGCCGCCAAGTTGGGGCGTGCGAGATTGGACTGCTCAGCATCCTGTCCGTCGTCTTTTAGTTATTTCCTTGTTCTTGAGCGGTAAATATAATCTCTCTTTTTATCAGTTGTTTGATCCATTTAACTTTCTATAACTCCATAAAGCTATTTTGTCACTTCCAAATCTGGATATTTCATCCTTTGCATCTCATGACTTGCAATTACTTTCACTCATGGTTCGAAAGTAGTTTGATTCCTCACTTGTACTTATTCATGGATTCATACAAATATGGAACCAACATATCCTAATAGCTGAATGTCTTCGCACTATAAGGTCAATGTCTTCAAACTGATTTTATCTTCAAAATCCTCTGAGAATGCATATGACCTCTCCTACTTCCCTCGCATCTCTAATTCTTTCACAGGTACATGTCCGTGGGCGAGTCTTTTAGTTCTCATAGTCTGAATTCATTTGCAAACTTCTTACAATGTCATTTTGACTCTCCTGAAGCCAGTTCCTGTCTGACTAGCAAAGCGAAGCCAATCATTGTTGTGAAGCCAATGGTAGGGGAGAATCTGCTAAGAAAGGGGGCAGACAACGACATGAGAATACTGCACTAGATCTGCCTCCCGTTCTGTATGGAAAGTACAAATCTGATCCAGAGGAAACATTTGCAGAATGCAAATCTCGAGGGCAATGGATTCACAGGTATTGGGCCAAAAATGGTTTCAACACAAGTTTGTGACCCCAGAGTATGCTGCCAAGAATGTTGTACGACCACCATGGGACGATATTGTCTATAAGAAGCCTGATCCAAAGACAAAGGCCGAAACCATTGGGTTGAACTTTTATCCGTGCATGGTGAGAGGACCTTTGCCTGAAAATCCTGACCCCTCAAGCCTGTTATGGTGCCATGAGGATGATCTATTTGAAGCCAACTACAAGTTGTAATAAGATCTGTAGCTCAGAACAAGAAGGATCTTGGGATTGACTTCAACCCAGGTACAACAGAGCGAAGGCCCAATGGCACCCGAGAAGCTGAACCCAATACTGTTGGACCCTTCCATGACTTTGATGCATATCTGGCACACTGTACCAAACAAAGAGCAAGTGGTGAAGCTGCTTAAGAATGTCCCCAACTGTCTGTTGCTCCTGGGTCCCCAAAGCCAGTCAAAGGCTTCAAAGCCTGCATCTACACCAAAAGCTTCAAGAGTGAAGCCTCTAAAAATGCACCTCTTGAAACCAGTGTGCATTCTGAAGACTTGTCTCGGACCTCTCCGAAGACTAAGAAAATCTCAGGGGAAGGCCTTACACAAGTGAGCATTCTGTGCAATGATGATGACATCATAGATCTGTTCAATGATGAAGATCTTGCTGACGATGCTCTGGAGCTGCTGATCAAGAGCAATCAAGAGGCTAAGATCTTCAAGGACCTGCCTCTATTTGATGCTGATATCCTGAAATTTTTTATTGATGAGTGGTTCAAAGACACTTCTTTCACTATTGATGATTTGAAGCTGCCCATTGACATAAGTGTCTCTTTCCAAGACTGCATAGCCAAGGAACTTGCTGTTGCTTAGAAGGACATTGAGTATAAGAACAAAATTGACCATGAGAAGGTTGTCTTCAAGAAGCACTTGGAAAAGTTAGTGTTTTAGATGTTCAAAAATTCAAGCTCATGCTGGCTCATCTGAAGGCCGAATTTTAGAAGCGTCGTGATGAAGCCAAGGGCTCTCGAGAGCGTCTCAAGTAATATGCGGAGAAATGTGTTCAGGCACACAATGAGGCCCTAAGGAGAAAAGCACTTGGCCACCCTAGCATTGACCCCAAGATGATTAAGAAGAAGAAGAAGCCAGTCATACCTGAAACTGAAGCTTCATGGTAAGAAGTGCTCAAGGTTATCTTCCCTCCCAGCTTTGCTGCTTCAAGGCAATCCGCTCCATCTGTTGCTTCTAAAAGGAAGAAGACAAAGAAAGATGAAGCCAAAGCCAAGAAGCGCAAGATCCATGAAGCTTCTAATGCCTCTCCCTCTCTGAAAAGCAGAAGACAAATTCTTAAAAGGCTTCGCGAGGGGCACACACACCAACATCTTCATTTGCTCATCAGGATCCGTTGCTTGTGGAGCCAATACCAGTTGCCTTGCATGCCTTCTCCCACAGAGAAAGAAGAATGGTTGTGCGTGAACCTACTACCATAGAGAGGCTCATGTCAGTAAAGAGATTCCAGCTATGGACACCACCATAGGTGAAGACGTTGGTCGTGAAGAAAATGTAGAAAGAAATGATGATGAAGTCCTTCCCTAGCCGACTCAGAACCCGGTAACATCGCCTATGCCTTCTGTAAGTGCATCTAGTGCCACCCCTAGTTGGTTTTGGAGTATTGACGACAAACATGGTTGAGGGACTAATGTGTTTGTGAGAATTGTAGGATAACCCCGGTAGTAGTCCGTCATTGATTCGGTTTACGTACCAGAGATGACCCCTAAAAATGTATGAAGACATTGAAGACAATGGTGGTTCGTGAAGACATTCACGTTGAAGATAATGACGATTAAGACATTCACTTAAAGACTATGGAGTGCGAAGACATAGTTTCTTCCGTAGTTTCTTTTTCTTCTTTCATGAGTCATAGGAACCACCATGTTGTTATGTGGGATCCAGGTGAACAAAGTCAGATGACGAAGTAATGCTCAACCAAAATCCTATGTCTTCTAGCGACGACAATGAGAGCAAATCTTATCTAGAGTTGGATAAGTCAGCCTTGCTTGTAGCCCAAGCCAAGCTGCCGCGTGTGTTTAAAATCCAACCGTTGGACACATGTTGGTTCCTTAGTGACCCAGGTTCATTTCAGACGTATCAGGTCAGGTTGCCTCCTAGCTATAAATAGCCCACCCCCTACACCATAACTTGGTGGTTGCTCAGAGTTAGTGCACCACTTTTGTCATTTGAGAGCAACCCACCTCCGAAGCCTTTGAGAGAGAGAGAGAGAGATCCTTGCGAGGACAAAACCCAAAACACCCAAAGCCAAAGAGTGTTAGGCATCACTGAAGCATTTCTGTTCGCGTGACCTGAAGACTTGCTACACTTGAGGACCGTGCATCCTCCAACCAGTTAGGCGTCATGTTCTAGAGTCATTGTGGATCGCTAGTGAACGAAGTCTGAATGTTTGGAAGTCTGCCTTGAAGACTTACTAGAGTGATTGTGCGAGGACAAGGTGTCCTTAGCTTAAGGGGAATAAGGTGAAGACACAGTCTTCTGAGTTCAATCTCAGCCTCCCTAACCAGACATACAATTGTCACAACAATTGGAACTAGTCTACCAAATCCTTGTCTTCGCCAAGCTACTGGTTCTATCCCCTACCTTCCTTACCTTTCAGTTTGTCTTCGTGAAGTCACTGGTTGCTTGCCTGATCTATTTGACTTCACTGTGTGTAGACTTGTAAGTGTTTGGCTTCATACTGGCTTCCATTCTGATCCTATCTACCTAGCTGCTGTTAGTCTTTGTGCTTTCACTATATTGCCTGCTTGACTATTGCTTGTCTAGTGTAGTTTATCTTCCGCTCCATATCATATAGGTTCTGAGTAATAGTTTGTCTTCAAAGACCTCGTGTTTTGAAGACTTCCATAAAAATCGCCTATTCATCCCCCTCTAGTCGATAACTAGCACTTTCAATTGGTATAAGATCAAGGTGCTCCCTTGTTCTGTGTGATTCGAACCACCTGGAGTTTCAGCTATGTCGATTGTAGGGATAATCAAGGTCTCTGCTGCGTGCCCAGTCTTTGATGGCACTGATTACCCCTACTAGAAGAATAAGATGTGCATGCATCTTGAAGCCATTGACATTGGCCTCTCGTATGTTGTCAAGACAAGCGTTCCCAATCACCCTGTGCGTTCAGTTTATTCGGTTTACATGGTTTGGTTTACATGATTTTTCAGTTTGTACGGTATTAATACTTCGGTAAATATGGTATGAAAATCAAATATGGTTCGGTTTCGGTATATACCAAATTATTTCAGTATGGTTTCGATATATATCATAAAAACCAATGTTGACGCGAATTTGAAAATGACGTAATAATAATTTGCAAATTATGACTCAAAACACATACTATTTTACAAAAATAGTATATGGCTATATATATAAGTATATATGCATGCATTGATTCATCTGTTGATGGTTATGGACGTGCTTAGCATTTCAAAAAGATAAAAATGACTATGTTACAAAAAAAATTATGTGCGTAGTAGTGAATTTGACTCATGTACAAGAAAAATGACAACTTGTATGGTTGTTCACCTCAAGAAACATAAATTTGTTTTTTACTTCGGTTTATTCGGTTAGCCGTTCGGTTTTTCAATATATACCATAAAAACCAAAGTTCAAATCGGTATGAAAAATTCATACCATACCGAAACCAGAAACCATAAAAACCATAAATTCGGTTTGGTTAGGTTTATTTTCGGTATGGTTTTTTGGTTCAGTTTTCAAATGCACAGAGTGAGTTCCCAAGGTCGGTGAAGGTGCCACCACTGCTGATGTCAAGAGGTTCATGCAACTGGACTCAACTGCCAAGAACATCATTTGTGGCCACGTGACCAAAGGGAAGTATGGCCGTGTGAGAGCACTGGAAACTGCAAAGCTGGTCTGGGACTGGCTGTCCAAGGTCAACAAAGGCGTCTCAATTTAGAGAGACTCAAGGATTGATGTTCTTCGCAATCTAATGAGAATGTCCAGCTCATGTTCGATCGCCTCACTGATATCACAAATGAGCTTCGCGCTCTAGGTGCTCATGAAATCACCAAGCATGAAATAGTGAAGAAGCTTATGAGATCTCTTGACAGCTCCTTTGACACTTTGGCCCTGATGATACAAGAACATCCTGATTTCAAAGACCTCGATCCGTCTGATATACTTGAGAGGTTCAACACACATGAGTTCCAGCTATCTGAGAAAAGAGGTATCTATGGCCCCAACTATGGTTGACCCCGTGCTTTGAAGGCAAAGGTTGTTTCCTCATCTCAAGAAGAATCTGACTACAGTTCTGGTAATCCTGAAGACATTGGCAAATAGGTTGCAATGCTTGTGAGAAAGTTCCAGAAGTTCTCCAAGAAGAATCGCTTCAGAAAGTCTTCAAGATCCAGCTCAAGAAATGATGAGGCTTCCTCTCATGATTACAAGAAGAGAACATGCCACAAATGCAAGAAGCCAAGCCACTACATATCTGAGTGTCCTCAATGGGACAAGGAATCTAAGAAGAAGAAGAAGAAGAAGAAGAGCAAAGAATATGATTTTGATGACAACAAGAAGAAGAAATCCTCAAAGTCTTCTTCAAAGTCGTCATCCAAGTCTTTGTCTCACAAGAAGAGCTCATCTGGCAAGGCTCGTGCATTTATTTGCAAGGAGATGGATTCAGAGGAGGAGTCTGCTTCTGAGCAGGCGGAGGTGGAGTCCAACGAGGAGTCTGACTCAGGTGTGGCAAGCGTGGCTCTAGCTTCGACATTCGTCGCCAAGTCCATCTTCAACACCGAAGACAATGGTCACGCCGCCGAAGCTGAAGCCAATGATGAGGATGACTCTACTCCAACCTACTGCTTCATGGCACGAGGTGCCAAGGTAAATTCACGCGGTGCCTATTTTTAGACCTCCACTGAAGTTGACTCTGAATGTGAATCCAAAGCTAGGTATAAGACACTTGCTAAAATTGCAACTGAACAACAAACTGCTATGGAACATATTCAAAAGTTGCTAGACAAAAGCGATGACCCGTTGGACCAGGAAATGAATCAAACTCAGTCCTTAATCAAAGACATTAAAAATCTTCGTGTTAAGTACGAGGAACTTGAAAGTCGTCATGAAACACTCTCAGCCTCTCATGAGAAGCTTTCCTATGATTATCTTCAAAGGAAGCAAGATCCTGAGAAATTGAGAGCGTCTAATGAAGATCTTCAAAAGGAGAACGATTCACTACTCGCTCAACAGATCAGTTCCGCGCAGGAAGACTTTGTGCCACCATGTTTAAAGTGTCTTGAACATGATAATGCTATCTCTATTGTAGAATGTTCTACTACCTCTAATGTTGCAATATCTTCAACTACTAATGTGGTAACTAACCCCTCTACTGAAGATGCCACTACTATTGCTGATGAGAATGCTAGCTTGAAGACACTTGTAAGTGCATCTAGCGCCACCCTAGTTGGTTTTGGAGTATTGACGACAAAGTGGGTTGAGGGACTAATGCGTTTGTGAGAATTGCAGGATAACGCAGGTAGTGTCCCTCATTGATTCGGTTTACCTACCGGAGATGACCCCTGAAAATGTATGAAGACATTGAAGACAATGTGGTATGAGAAGATATTCGTATTGAAGACTATGACATAAGACATTGTGTGAAGACTATGGAGCGCGAAGACTGTGTGATTTCGTTGTTTCATTTTCTTCTTTGTTGAGTCATAGGAACCACCGTACTGTTAAGTGGGGTCCAAGTGAACTAAGTCAGAGTGACTGAAGTGATGCTCAACTCAAATCCTATGTCTTCGAGCGAAGACAATGAGAGCAAACCTTATCCAGAGCTGGATGAGTCAGCTTTGCTTGTAGCCCAAGTAAAGTTGCCGCGTGTGTTTGAATCTGACCGTTGGAACACGTGTCAGTTCCTTAGTGACCCAGGGTCATTTTGGACAAATCAGGTCGGGTTGCCTAGTGGCTGTAAATAGCCCACCCCCTACACCATAAATTGGTAGCTGCTCAGAGTTTGTGCACGGCTTTTGTCGTTTGAGAGCAACCCACCTCGAAGCATTTGAGAGAGAGAAAAATCCTTGCGAGGACAAAGCCGAAACACCCAGAGCCAAAGAGTGTTAGGCATCACTGAAGTCTTTCTGTCTATGTGACCTGAAGACTTATTACACTTGAGGACTGTGAATCCTCCAGCCGGATAGGCATCGCGTTCTGAGCATCCAAGAGTCATTGTGGATTGCCGGTGAACGAAGTCTGTGAAGGTTTGGAAGTCTCCCTTGAAGACTTACCAGAGTGATTGGGCGAGGACTGGGTGTCCTTAGCTCAAGGGGAATAAGGTGAAGACACGGTCTTCTGAGTTAAATCTCAGCCTCCCTAACCAGACGTACAGTTGTCACAGCAACTGGAACTGGTCCAACAAATCCTATGTCTTCAACAAGCAACGGGTTCTATCCCTTCCCATCCTTACTTTAGTCTGTCTTCGTGAAGTCATTGCCTATCTGTGTATCTGTTTGACTTCATTGCTTGACTACTACTGTTGATTGGCTTCATACCATCTTCCATCCTGATCCTTACTACCTAGCTGCTATTAGTCCCGTACTTTCATATCTTTGTATACTTGACTATGGCATGCTTTGGGTAGTTTATCTTCCGCTGCATTACAATTAGGTCATTTCTGTTGTTTGTCTTCAAAACTTCCAAGTTTAGAAGACTTTCATAAAAATCGCCTATTCACCCCCCCTCTAGTCGACAGTAGCACTTTCAATTGGTATCATAGCAAGGTACTCCCTTGTTCTGTGTGATTCAGTTTAACCACCTGGAGTTTCAGCTATGTCGACTGCAGAATTGAGGAACATGTCTTGTCCCACCTTTGACGGTCATGAGTATCCCAGATGGAAGGCCATGATGAAGAAGCAACTCATGTCCATGGATAGTGAACTATGGACCGTCACTGAGATTGGACTCACTGATCTATGCAAGATGCCAGAGGCTGATGACATTCGCAAGTATACTTTACTGAACCTTACAACGAAGGATGTCATCTGCTCTCATCTGTCCTGAAATCAGTTCAGGAATGTTATGCACCTCAATCACGCGAAGCTAATCTGGGACCGGCTCTCTGAAGTATATGAAGGTCATCGTACTCGCCATGATCCGTGGTTTGAAGATTACAAGGAGTCTCTCAAGGAGATGACCTTTGCTCCTGAATCATCATCATCCTCATCATGCCACATGGCAAGGGGCGATAAGGTAACTGAATGCTATCTCTCTGAATCTAGCGATGATGAATCAGGTGATGAATTTGGCCCCAGTTATGACAAGCTTGCTTCCCTTGCCACTAAACAACAAAGAATCTTGGAAAAGGTTCAAGATATGCTTAGTAAGAGCAATGATATGTTGGGTGAAGAAATGGATTAGTCAAAAGCTTTGGCTGACAGTCTTCAAAGACTTCATGCTAAGTTTGACTCCCTTCAAGATCAACATAATGCTCTCCTGTCTGATCATGAGAAGCTTTCTTCTGAATGTCTTCAAAGAAAGCTAGACCTTGAAAAGATAAGAGTGGATTATGAAGATCTTCAGAAGGAGCGAGATTCATTACTTGCTCAACAAATCAGCGCTACACAGGATGGATTTGAACCACCATGTCTAAAATGCATTGAGCGTGATAACGCTACATCTGTTGCTGAATGTTCCACTACTGCTACTGTTTCATTGTCTTCACCTACTGATGTGGTTACTAACCCCTCTGCGGAGGATACCACTGTTGTTGCTGATGAAAATGCTATGTTGAAGACATTGATTGAAACAGGGATGTACAAAAGTTTGAAGGGACATCAGACTCTCTGCGATGTCCTCAAAAGGCAGATTCTGAACCGAAACCCTAGGAAAGAGGGTGTTGGGTTCGAAAGGAAAATGAATGTTGATGGCTCGTACTGGAAGCCTGAGTAGTACCCCAAAACCACATGGGTTGCTGCAAAGGAACCTTCAGTAGATCCATCCACCTTATCTGGCTTTACCTGTGCTAATCCTATTATCATTGATGAATCCTTTGATGCAAACTATAAGCTGTTCAAAAATCAGAATGGTGAAGTGTTTGCCAGGTACATTGGTACTAACTGCAGGAATGGACCACCTATGAAGAAGATCTGGGTACCTAAGCGGTACATTGAGAATCTTCCTGTGAATGTCGTCATGACACCTCCAAGGAAGAAGACAAACCCCAGACCTATAGCTTCATGTGGCCCAAAGGCTTCATACAGATACAGGACTCACATGAGTCACCCTAACGCCAATGTTTTGCAGGGAAATCATGCTCAGACTTATGAATATGAGCGTGTATCTTCGAACCGCTATGTTCATAGGACTAAGAACTTTTCTGCTTATTCATATGAGTATCATTCATTTCCTGCAAGGCTATTTGCTAGGGCTTCAAAGCCAAATTTCTCAGATGCTGCACTTAGACTCATTGCTTCTAAGCCCCCACTAAAGATGTGGGTGGCAAAGAATAACTAACTCTCTTTTGCAGAAAACGGTCTCCAGCCAGCAATCAATGGCGTCCGATACTATTGCTGGGGACCTAAAACTCATTTAGGACGCACGTTAAAATGACAGTCTATATACTTCATCTGAATCTCTTATCAGTCATACAATGTCGTAACCTTGATATAAGATGTGACTGTCCCTATATGTGTCAAATGCTTATGCTTCACAACACTCTTGTGAAGCCTATCCTCCTAACTGCACTGTAGGGTACATCACCAAAAGCTTCAGAATGGATTATGGACAGTGGATGCACAAATCATATGACTGGTGATCGAAGTCTTCTCATGGATTCAACCTTACGTCCATCCGACAAGAGTCACATTACATTTGCTGACACTGGTAAAAGCAAGGTATTGGGTCTAGGTAGAGTTGCAATCTCAAAGGATCAACACATGGATAAAGTGATGCTTGTTGAATCCCTTGGTTTCAACTTAATGTCTGTCTCAATGCTTTGTGACTTGAACATGATTGTGATATTTGGCAAATATCGTTGCCTTGTACTAATAAAATCTGACAAATCTCTAATCTTTGAAGGGTATTGAAAAGATGATCTATACATGGTAGATTTCTCAGCAAGTCCACAGCTTGCCGTGTGTCTTCTCACAAAAGCTTCAGAATGCTGGCTCTGGCATCGAAGGCTGGGACATGCTGGCATGAGGAACTTACACTCACTCGTCAAGAAGAAGCATGTCATTGGCATCGAGGATGTCAAGTTCAAGAAGGATCATCTGTGTGGTGCCTGTGAAGCTGGAAAGATGACAAGGGCAAAGCACCCCTCGAAGACAATCATGACAACATCTCAACCCTTCGAGCTGTTACACATGGACTTATTTGGACCTACTCACTACTCCACCCTCACAACAACTGCCTGTCTCTATGGCTTCGTCATTGTTGATGACTACTCAAGATACACATGGGTTCATATAATTCTTTACAAGACTGAAGTGCAAGATGTCTTCAGGCGCTTCGCAAATCAAGCAATGAACAATTATGGTGTGAAGATCAAGCACATCAGAAGTGACAATGGCACTGAATTCAAGAACACTGGACTTGATCTGTATCTGGATACAATGGGAATCACTCATGAGTTCTCTGCTCCATACACACCTCAGCAAAATGGCATCGTTGAGCGCAAAAACAGAACCCTCATTGAGATGGCTCGAACAATGCTAGATGAATACAAGACACCAAGAAAGTTCTGGCCTGAAGCTATTGATACAACATGTCACATTATCAATCGTGTGTACATCCATAAGATTCTGAACAAAACATCTTATGAGCTACTTACTGGCAAGAAGCCAAACGTTAGTTACTTCAGAGTATTTGGAGCTAGATGCTGGATCAAGGATCCCCATCACAAATCAAAATTTGCACCTAAGGCTCACGAAGGCTTCATGCTTGGCTATGGAAAGGATTCACACTCCTACAGAGTCTTCAACCTTTATCTCTACAAAATCGTTGAAACTGTGGATGTGAAATTTGATGAAACCAATGGTTCACAGAGAGAGATTCTGCCAAGTACACTAGATGAAGCTCCTTCAAAGGAATCTATCAAGCTAATGGTAACTGGTGAAATCATGCCCTCTGAAGCACAGCCTGAAGAGGAACTTATCATCTCTGCATCAAATCAACCTGAAGACAATGCTCAGACCGAAGACAATCCTCCCAATGATGACAATGATCAGCCAGAGCAAAATCTTTGTCCTGTTCATCCTCGTGTTGCAAATGAAGTTCAAATAGAGAAGATAATTGACAGCATCAATGCACCTGGTCCGCTCACTCGATCAAGAGCAACACAGCTAGCAAACTTCTGTGGGCACTTTTCATTTGTGTCTATATCAGAACCCAAGAAAGTTGCTGAAGCTTTTATGGAACCTGAATGGATTCAAGCCATGCAAGAAGAACTTCAACAGTTCAAGCTGAATAATGTTTGAGAACTCGTCAAGCGACCTGACCCTCGCAAGCATAACATTATTGGAACAAAGTGGATATATCGAAACAAGCAAGATGAGCATGGTCAAGTCGTCAGAAACAAAGCACGTCTTGTGGCTCAAGGATACACTCAAGTTGAAGGAATTGACTTTGATGAAACATTTGCTCCTGTTGTTAGACTTGAAGCTATTCGCATACTGCTAGCCTACGCTAATCATCACAACATCTTGCTATATCAAATGGATGTAAAGAGTGCATTTCTCAATGGCAAGATTGAAGAAGAAGTATATGTCGCACAACCACCTGGCTTTGAAGATCCAAAACATCCTGATATGGTGTACAAGCTAAACAAAGCACTGTATGGCCTCAAACAAGCTCCTCGTGCCTGGTATGATACAATCAAAGACTTCCTGAAGAGCAAAGGCTTCAAACCTGGATCCCTCGATCCCACACTCTTCAAGAAGACATATGATGGTGAACTGTTTGTGTGCCAAATATATGTGGATGACATAATCTTCGGCTGCACCAACCAGAAGTATAGTGATGAGTTTGAGTACATGATGTAAGAGCAATATCAAATGTCCATGATGGGCGAGCTGAAGTTCTTCCTTGGTCTTCAAATTCGTCAGCAACGAAATGGCATCTTCATATCTCAAGAAAAATACCTCAAAGATTGTCTAAAGAAGTTTGGAATGGAAGACTGCAAAGGCTACACGACGCCAATGCCAGCCAAACACCATCTTGGTCCCGACGACAATGGTAAAGAGTTCAATCAAAAGGTATACCGCTCCATGATTGGTTCTTTGCTTTATTTATGTGCATCTATGCCAGATATTATGCTTAGTGTTTGCATGTGTGCTCGATTTCAAGCGGCACCAAAGGAATCGCATCACTTAGCTGTGAAGCGAATTCTTCGATATTTGGCTTACACCTCAACACTCGGATTATGGTATCCCAAGGGCTCAAAATTTGATTTGGTTGGATTCTCGGATGCTAATTATGCTGGTGACAAGGTGGATCGCAAGTCTACATCAGGCACATGTCATTTTCTTGGTCGGTCACTTGTGTGTTGGTCTTCGAAGAAGCAAAACTGTGTATCACTCTCAACTGCTGAATCTGAATACATTGCTGCTGGATCCTGTTGTGCTCAGCTTCTATGGATGAAGCAAACTCTCAAGGATTATGGCGTTAACCTGAAACAAGTACCTCTCTTCTGTGACAACGAAAGTGCCATCAAAATAGCCAACAATCCAGTCCAACACTCGAAGACAAAGCACATTGAAATTCGTCATCACTTTGTCAGAGATCATGTTATGAAGAAAGATATCGATATCATTCATGTCAACACTGAAGAGCAACTGGCAGATATCTTCACAAAGCCCTTGGATGAGAAAAGGTTTTTCAAGTTACGGTGTGAGCTAAATATCTTGGAATCCTCTAATGTCCTGTGATCAGGCACACATCCTAACACTTATGCATGTTGATGACTTAGATGTGCAACACATAAAGTAATGTATATCTTCAATCAATGAAGATTTACACTCTAAGTGTGAATACATTAACATGGAATTTGACTTCGGAGCGCCACGATAATTGTGCGCCGTGTCTGGGTCTAATACTTCCTATACGGTGGGTAACACCACCACCAACTTTCTCTGTTTGAAGTGTTTCACTCATGGCGTTATATTGCAATGACTTCGCATTTGGTTTGTCTTTAGTTTCAATTTGTCTTTATGACTTTCTACACTATGATGATTTGAGTGCTTTCTGATATATATATATATATATACTAGTGTTCTGTCCTCTACAACATTCACTTATAGCTATGTCTTCAAGATTGGATCTTTTGAACTAAGTGAATGTGATCGGACCCTAACCTCTCTATGCTTCCTATCTCAAACTCTATCTGTCCAAATCATATGCATTCTATTGAAACTGTCGAATGTCTTCTCTACGTCCTAGTCGGCAGAAGGCAAAGAGACAAACCTTAAATCTGTTTTAAATGACTTATCTTTATTGTTGAAATCCGGAGAAGCCGGAACAACTCTCTGACATGCCTGGCGGGCGTGGGAACGTGGGACAACTTAGAGTATGTTGCATGCGTGCCACGTACCCCTTAGATGTGAACCGCTAGGGGCACCAGTGTAGTTGCGCCGTGTCTCTCACCTACTTATAAATACTTGTCCCCTGCGGTAAAGAAATCCTTCTTCCACCTCTCCACCTCCGTCAAAACCCTAGCGCCACTGCTAGCTCGCGACGACGCCGGCGACGAAGCGCTTAGCTGCCGCGACTTCTCCGACACCGTCCTCACGCCGGCCGCGGACATCGTCCTCTCCGCCGTCGCCGTAGGTGTCCTCCGTCGCCAAGTTAGGGCACGGTGGGCTGAACTGCTCGGTCTCCTATTCTTCCCATCTAGTAGTTCTTTGTGCGGTAATTATAACTCTATTTTTACCACCTTTTTGATCTTCAAGATTCATCCTGTTTACCGAAAGTGGTTTCTGTCTGTTCAAGTTAGATCTATTCTGTCTGCATCTCATACTTCCTAGTCGATTCACTTAGATTTCCTATCTAGTTTGATTCCTCACTTGTACTTATTCAAGGATTGGTACAAATCTGGAACCAACTCACCTATATAAGTGAATGTCTTCGCATCATGAGGTCAATGTCTTCAAACTGATTTATCTTCAAAATCTTCTGAGAATGCATATGACCTCTTCCCCTTCCCTCGCATCTCTAATGCTGTCACAGGTACATGTCCGTGGGAGAATCCCTTGGTTCTCATAGTCTGCATTCGTTTGCAGAATACTTACAGAATCATATCAATTCTCCTGAAGCTAGTTCCTGCTTGACCAGCAAGCATAAGTCTCTGAAGCCTTTGAACGTACTGAAGCCATTCAGCTTGAAGTTCATGGCTGCAGAAAAATCAGCAAGGAAGGGAGGCAGACAACGCAGAGAAGGAACATCCAAAGATCTGCCTGATGACTTAGCAGAACTAACAAGACAGATCCCGAAGAGAATTATCATCAGAGAAAGACGCGAATCCAATGGATTCGACGCTATTGGGTTGAGGAGTGGTTCAAGTACAAGTTTGTGACGAAGGAATATGCAGAGAAGAATGCCATCAAGAGACCTTGGGGTGATATCCTCTATCGAGGCCTTCAACCCAAGAGCAGAGCTGAAGCCATTGATCAAGGCTTCTATCCTTGCATGGTCCGTGGACCACAGCCTGAGAACGCAGATCCCACCTCACTACTCTGGTGTCGTGACAACTCTCTCTTCAAGCGCAACTACCAGTTTGTTGTGGCTTCGGCCAAGAAAAACAAGAAGTCCTTGGGCTTGGACTTCAACCCTGGTCCCTCTGCTCCCCGTGCTGACGGCTCCCGTGATGCTAATCCCAATGAGATCGGCCCCTTCTCCAACCTTGACGGCCTCATCACCTACATCGTGGTCCAAGGTGCTAGAGTAGATCATTCTGACAATGGTGCTGACTTCGATGAAGCCCCTGCTCCTCCTCCAAATCCGCGGAAGCAAAAGAAGTCAAAGGCTTCAACCTCAGCTGCGCCTCCAAATACTTCTCGTGCGAAGCCACTGGCCACTGCACCTCCTGAAGCCAGTGTGCAGTCTGAAGATCAATCCCATGTCTCCAAGAGAATGGAGAAGAAGAAGCAACTTGTCAGACCATCTGATCAAAGAGCCTTGACTCCTGCCACCATTCTGCGTGAAGAACCCATTGATCTATCAAGTGATGAAGATCTTGCTGATGATGCCCTTGAGCAGCTGATAAAGAGCAAGGAAGAAGCAGAAATCTTCAGCAACTTGCCTCTCTTTGATGTGGCCATCATCCACAATTTCATTGATGAGTGGTTCGACGCCCCCAATGTCAGCTTTGAAGATTTACAGCTTCCCATCGGCCTCAGTGTCTCCTTCAGTGGAGCTATTGCTTCTGAGCTAGCTCTCGCTCAGCGCATCGTTGAGCTCAAGAACAAGATTGATTATGAGAAGGCTCAATTCAATAAGCATGTGGCCAAGCTCAGTGTTCAAGACGTCCGCAACTTCAAAGTCATGCTACATGAGCTTAAAGAAGCTTTTCTGAAGAAGCGCGAAGAAGCTCAGGGCTCTCGAGAGCACATGAAGATTTTGGCTGATAAGTGTGTGCTCGCCTACAATGAGGCTGAGAAGCGCAAGTCACTTGGCCGTACTGGCATTGACCCCAGGATGGCTGCAAAGAAGAAGAAGAAGCTTTCTACTGAACTGCCTGAACCTTCAAGCCAAGAGGCCCCTCGCATTATCTTCCCAAGCAGCATGACTAGCTCGAAGCCAAAGGTCACCACAACCGCTTTAGAACAAAAGAAGACGAGGGCTGCCGAGGCTGAAGCCAGAAACAGAAAGAACACTGAAGCCTCTGATGCCGCTCCCTCTAAGAAGAAGCGCAAGACCAAGAAGACTAGGGCTGCTTCCACAGAGCCCTTAGTTGTTGAACCCATTTCTGTGGTTTGCCCAGCGTCAGAACATCAAGAACGAAGGATGGTAGTCCATGAGCCTGCTCCCACAGAGGCTCATGAAGCTGAAGATATTCCAGCAGCTGAACCCACCGCTGCTGAAGACATTGGTCATGATGACAATGTAGCTGATGATGAAGTTCTTCCTCAGATCGAACATAACGTGGTATCATCGCCTGTTCACACAAACAGCGACCTCATCAGCATTGGTCGTCCTTTGACGCCAATTGCTCAAGATGCATCGTGGGCTGATCACCCACAACTCCAAGACTCCCCCAGTACTCCCCAACAACAACAACAAGATACACCCCCCCCGTGCAAGAAGAGGATGAAGACTATGAGGCCCAGCCAACTCCATCTCCTAAGGAGAAGCCAGCACTTCGCAGGCTTCGCAAAGGACTAAGGCCTCAAGTCCCTCTGTCGAGCGTTCCAAAAGGAGAAGTGCAATGTTCACCTGTTGCACGTCAAGTATTTTCTGAACCTGCTCCAACAGTGAATGTCTCCGAGTCTGAAGCACATGCTGCTGAAGACATTCCGGCTGCATCAGCCAAAGAAAATGAAGAAGAAGTACGTGTACCTACTTCCCCAGTAATTGAAGAAGAAGAAGTTCCTGATGTGAACGTGCCTGTGCCCGACCCTCCTGTTCATCAAGAGGAGGTTGACAATGTTGAGGCTGCCACCGCCAATGCCAATGAAGCCAATGACATAGTCATGGCTGACGCTAATGTGGAGCCTGCACCAACTAGTGTGCCTGAAGCAAATGTGGCCACTGAACCTGAAACCACTGAGGATGCTGCACCCGAAGCCACTGAGGATGCTGCACCTGAAGCCAATGAGGATGCTGCACCTGAAGCTAATATGACAACTGCTCCCGAAGCACCTGTTGTGCAGCCTGACGCCTCAACTGTTGCCCCTGCTCCTGTTCTGCCACCAAGGCCTCACGCCATTGAGCAAGCATACAACTACGGTCAGCTTATCACTGTCCGATGGCCCATTCTGGTGCCTCCGCCTACTGCCTCAGGACCTCAATTTAACTATCATGTTGAGCATAGGCCTCAGGTCCAGAAGCCAAAGCCTAGGTTGCCAAGGTTTCCAGGTACTGCCAACTCACCAGGGTCCTTCAATGCAAATGGCTTCAAAAGCCACAATACCTTCTTTGGCAGCACCAAGAACCCCTACTCCAAGCCAAGGATATCATCCGATCGGTTCTGGAGCTATCAGCAGCGAAGCTATTACTCATGCATACTATATGATCAAGGGCGCATTTTCCCTCATATGCGCCTTGATACTGAAGCCATTGCTGGACTGCCGTGCTTAGAAGAAGCACTTGATTGCTTTCGTGATGCTGGTCTGCTCCACTTTGTGACAGACAAAGAACATTGGAATGAAGAGCTATTGCTTCAATTCTATGCTACTCTGCACATTCGTGGCTACAACAGAGACATCAAGACATGGGTTCTCGAGTGGATGACTGGAAATGTTCATCATGAAGCCAAAGCCATGGATATCATTGAGCTTACAGGGCTAGCCACTCCTGGAGAACTATATGAACCTGACTGTCAGCTACACCGCAATGCTGTGGAGAGCATCTTTCATAAGCCAGAACCCAATATGAGCCAGATGTTGAGCATGATGAAGCCTTTGCCATCTGACGCTGAATATCCAACAGATTTCTTTGTTGAAGACCTTGAGTATCTGCCTCGCACCATATATCATATCATCAGGCGAAGTCTATGGCCTATCAAAGGACATTCATCAGCGGCCAAGCTTGAAGGAGCTATGAAGACTTTGGTCTTCTATATTCTCAATGGCATCAGCTTCAACACTCAAGAATTCTTCATCAGGCAACTTGCTGCTTCCGGCTCTGACCTGTTTGGTCTGAAGTTTTATGCTCCATGGGTCATGCGCCTCATCAAGCGACACTCATCTGTCAATTATCAGCCCTCTGCTCGCAATCATATAATCTTTCTGCCAGAGGTTGATATGTCAGTTGATGCTATATACTCTGACCCTGCCAAGACACCTCTTTGTCTTCAGCATGTCGAGCACCAAAGCTTCACTCAGCCTATTGAAGGTGTTCAAGCAGCGACATGAATCTATCCGGTGGCTAGAAACACCCGTCTGCCTCATCGAGCACCAACTGAAGCCACTAAAAGCACCATTGCACAAAGGCCTCGGAAGCGTTCTCGTGTTCTCAATGACCGAGAACTTCTTGTGGCTCTTCATCAGAAACAGGATAAGCATCATTTCTGGCTCAAGAGACAGATGCAAAGCCTCTTGGTGGATGTCAATTGTATTCGCAACCTTGCCACCAAGAATGCCTTTGTTGCTCATGAAACTTGCCGGCGATCATGGAAGAGTTTGACCCTGCTCAGTGCTGAAGCTGATCTTCAAGACGATGGCTTCAATGAAAGATTCCAGTTTGACTCCACTCCTCCACGGACTGCTATCTTACGTCGCACTCCATCTCTTGAAGACTCTGAATATTCTTCTTCCGCGGCAACGATAAATGTCAGAGTGATCGATGATGAAGATGATGCTACTTCACCACCTCCTACTACTGCGCGCATCGACACTGCACCAAGTTCATCTGCACCGCCAACCAACACCAACAACCCTGCTGCTTCACCTACTGATGATGACGAGTAGATGCTCTATGTCTTCAAACCTTTTTGGTCCTTACTGACAAAAGGGGGAGAAGCGTATGAGTTGATAGTCTTCAAGCGGCTTCATATGGGCGGTTGCATTATATTTTGCTTCGTGCTTACAACTCTTGCTTTTGAAACATTTGGTTCTTTGAGTTGTAACACCTAAACTAGATGGTCGTCTGCTACTTACTTGCATTTCTGTGATGCGATGATAAATTCCGCATGTGTGATGATAACTTCCGCACTTAGATCATTCTGCAGACGTCCATTTTTCATTATGCATGTCATTCTACTTGCTATATCATTTCATGCATGATGAATTATCTTCATAAGTTGAAGAGGATCTCCACAAGTACAACCTGCCATGTGCATTTGCATTCCAAAAGCAAATTACTTATATGCACATATTCAGGGGGAGCCCTTGCAACTTATGAAGACAATTCCCTATCCTTACAATTTCACATACTTTATCCCCGTTGAAAACTTCAACCAGTTTGTCATCAATCACCAAAAAGGGGGAGATTGTAAGTGCATCTAGTGCCACCCCTAGTTGGTTTTGGAGTATTGACGACAAAGTTGGTTGAGGGACTAATGCGTTTGTGAGAATTGCAGGATAACGCAGGTAGTGTCCCTCATTGATTCGGTTTACCTACCGGAGATGACCCCTAAAAATGTATGAAGACATTGAAGACAATGGTGGTATGAGAAGATATTCGTATTGAAGACTATGACATGAGAAGACATTGCGTGGAGACTATGGAGCGCGAAGACTGTGTGATTTCGTTGTTTCATTTTCTTCTTTGTTGAGTCATAGGAACCACCGTACTGTTAAGTGGGGTCCAAGTGAACTAAGTCAGAGTGACTGAAGTGATGCTCAACTCAAATCCTATGTCTTCGAGTGAAGACAATGAGAGCAAACCTTATCCAGAGCTGGATGAGTCAGCTTTGCTTGTAGCCCAAGTAAAGTTGCCGCGTGTGTTTGAAATCTGACCGTTGGAACACGTGTCAGTTCCTTAGTGACCCAGGGTCATTTTGGACAAATCAGGTCGGGTTGCCTAGTGGCTATAAATAGCCCACCCCCTACACCATAAATTGGTGGCTGCTCAGAGTTTGTGCACGACTTTTGTCGTTTGAGAGCAACCCACCTCGAAGCATTTGAGAGAGAGAAAAATCCTTGCGAGGACAAAGCCGAAACACCTAGAGCCAAAGAGTGTTAGGCATCACTGAAGTCTTTCTGTCTGTGTGACCTGAAGACTTATTACACTTGAGGACTGTGAATCCTCCAGCCGGTTAGGCGTCGCGTTCTGAGCATCCAAGAGTCATTGTGGATTGCCGGTGCACGAAGTCTGTGAAGGATTGGAAGTCTCCCTTGAAGACTTACCAGAGTGATTGGGCGAGGACTGGGTGTCCTTAGCTCAAGGGGAATAAGGTGAAGACATGGTCTTCTGAGTTAAATCTCAGCCTCCCTAACCAGACGTATAGTTGTCACAGCAACTGGAACTGGTCCAACAAATCCTGTGTCTTCAACAAGCAACTGGTTCTATCCCTTCCCATCCTTACTTTAGTTTGTCTTCGTGAAGTCATTGCCTATCTGTGTATCTGTTTGACTTCATTGCTTGACTACTACTGTTGATTGGCTTCATACCATCTTCCGTCCTGATCCTTACTACCTAGCTGCTATTAGTCCCGTACTTTCATATCTTTGTATACTTGACTATGGCATGCTTTGGGTGGTTTATCTTCCGCTTCATTACAATTAGGTCATTTCTGTTGTTTGTCTTTGAAACTTCCAAGTTTAGAAGACTTTCATAAAAATCGCCTATTCACCCCCTCTCTAGTCGATAGTAGCACTGTCAACACTGCCTGAAACAAGCATGTACAAAAGCCTCAAAGGGCATCAGATTCTGTTTGATGTCCTCAAGAAACAGATTATGCACCGAAACCCCGGGAAAGAGGGTGTTGGTTTCCAGAGGAAAATGAATGTTGATGGTTCTTACTGGAAGCCTGAGTAGTACCCAAAAACCACATGGGTTGCTGCTAAGGATCCTTCAAGGAACCATCCACCTTATCTAGATTCACTTGTGCTAACCCCATTATCATTGATGAATCCTTTGACGCCAATTATAAGCTGTTCAAGAATCAGAATGGTGACGTGTTTGCTAGGTTTATTGGTAATAACTACAGGAAAGGGCCACCTTTGAAGAAGATCTGGGTGCCCAATAGTTGTCTTGAGAAGCTTCCCGTGAATGTCGTCATGACACCACTACGGAAGAAGACAAACCGCAAACCAAAGGCATCATATGGCCCAAAGGCTTCATATAGACAAAGGACCTCACATGGTCACCCTAACACCAATGTTTTATAGGGAAACCATCATCAGACTCATGAATATGAGCGTGTTTCTTCTAACCGCTATGTTCACAAAACAAAGAATTTTTCTGCATATTCTTATGAGTATTATTGACCTCCTGCAAAACAATTTGCTAGGGCCCCAAAGCCAAAGTTCTCATATGTTGCACTTAGACTTATTGCTTGTAAGCCACCCCTGAAGATGTGGGTTGTTAAGAATAATTAACTTCTCTTGCAGGGAAAGGTCTCCAGCCAGAAATCAAAGACCTCTGACACCAATGCTGGGGACCTAAAACATCTTGTGGGACACAAGATAAAGTGCCAGAATGGTCTTACCATGTAATTCGTCCCAGGGTTTCTTGACGAGCATTCTATCTTACCAAACGAGAATCTTAACTTTGATAATATGCTTCTTCGCTACATGTTTATGCTTCAAAATACTCTTGATGAAGCCTATCCCGCTAACTGCACTATTGGGTATGACACTGAAAGCCACTGAATGGATAATGGACAGTGGATGCACTAACCACATGACTGGTGATCGAAGTCTTCTCATGGATTCAACTCTACGTCCATCTACTAAAAGCCACATCACATTTGCTGACAATGGTAAAAGCAAGGTATTGGGTCTAGGTAGAGTTGCTATCTCAAAGGATCAACACATGGACAAGCTGATGCTTGTTGAATCCCTTGGATACAACTTAATGTCTATCTCAATGCTTTGTTATCTGAACATGATTGTGATTTTTGGAAAGTATCATTGTCTTGTGCAGATGGAAACTGACAAATCTTTAGTCTTCGAAGGCTATCGAAGAGGTGATCTGTATATGGTAGATTTCTCCGCAGGACCACAGCTTGTCATATGTCTTCTAGCAAAAGCGTCAAAGTGCTGGCTTTGGCATCGAAGTTTAGCACATGTGGGCATGAGGAACTTACACACTCTTGTGAAGAAGAAGAAGCACATCATTGGCATCGAGGGCGTCAAGTTCAAGAAAGATCATCTATGTGGTGCTTGTGAAGCTGGGAAGATGACTAGGGAAAAGAATCTCTCGAAGACAATCATGACCAGATCACGTCCCTTCGAGCTGCTTGACATGGACTTATTTGGCCCTACTCACTACTCTACCCTTACTACCTCTGCCATCTCTAAGGCTTCGTTATTGTTGATGATTATTCAAGATACACTTGGGTGCACATAATTCTCTACAAGACTGAAGTGCAGGATGTGTTCAGACGCTTCGCCAATCGTCGCATGACCAATTATGGCATCAAGATCAAGCACATCAGGAGTGATAGTGGCACTGAGTTCAAGAACACTAATATGCGCCTGCGGGGATCGAACACGGGTCTCCCAAGTTAGCGAGCGAGGGCACAACCACTGGGCTACACCACGGCGACTCGTGAAAGAGGGCCTTAGGTCCTCTTGGACTAACTGCAGGCGGTGCTGGCCTGGCAAAAAAGATCAAGCAGGGGAGCGGCCATCGGCGTGGCACGGTGAAGGGGCTCGCCATAGTTGCCTCCGGTAGCCAAACAACACGACGGAGGGGCGGAGATGATGCGCAGGAGCAACCCGCACACACGCATGATATGCACGCCACCGAACCATGACGAACGCGATGCCGGCGACAAGGTGACAGAGGAGACAACAGCGACGAGCACGAGCGTAGAGCAGAGGCCTAAACGGGTGGCAGAGCATATGGCTCGGATGCTGTCAGTACAACAAACCCTGGGTATGTTGACCAGACTATGCACAAGCTCATGGACAAGATTACAAGCACCAAGGTCGAACCAAGCAAGGAGGATCGACTCGTTTGGAAGACCCAAGTATAGATGAAGAAGGCCAAGACGAGCCAGAGAAACAAGACAACACAAAGGAAAGAACCACCCTTGCCGGGCAGGTGATCCTGGCGGGGTTGGGTTTTGTCCCTGAAGCATACTTCCAGATCATCCCCGCAGGCCCTACCGGGACTTTCGGAGGCAACTACGCCACCGCTCCACCTCATGTGCGACCCAAGTCACATGTCAATGTGGTGTTAACGCCCAAGATGACTAAGTGGTTGCTTTTTGCCACATGGCAGCCACTTTCTACGGAAACACCTCCATATGGCACCAGTCCTGGGACGTGTCGAGCAAGAAGGCATAAATCTGGCAAAATAGCCCGGCAAGGTCTGCCGGGTACGATGTGATGTGACACTAGAAGGTGCATTTAATGCGCCCTGTCAGCCTGCAGAGTTAGGTATGATAGCATTGTTTGCTATCTAATCAGTACGTAAAGAAAGATTTGCCACTATGGTAACCCCATGGTCTATAAAAGGAGGCCCATGGCAAATGTAAAAAGGGTTTGCTCAGTGCGGGTTACACGAGGTTGCCAAGCTCAGGCCCTCATGTACCCGCAAGCACATAGGCACTTGGCCTGAGGCAACCCTACCGGGCAAAGTGCATTGTGTACCACCACCTTTTCCACCATCAATCCACCAAAGCAGGAGTAGGCTTTTATGCCTCACAGCGGCCCGATCCTGGGTAAAATTCCTTGTGTGATCCCTGATGCGTTGTGTGACGCTTTTCCGCTCTTTGTGGAACGTGCTCATCCCCCCTGCCGAACCAAATGGGGCTCGTAGCCCCATAGGTGGCCGTGCTTTCCCGCGACATCTTTGGCGCGTGATACGTCCATTTTGCATCATGTATATCTACTGTTGTTTTATTGCATAATAATGCTTTTTGGAGTAATTCTAATGTCTTTTATCTCATAATATGCAAGGTCCACACAAATTAAAGGGGGAAAATTCCGGCAGCTGGAAATCTGGACCTGAAAAAGCTGCGTCGGGCTACCTATTCTGCACAACTACAAATGAGCTGAAAGTTCACGAGCACTTTTTATGGAATAAATGAGAATTATTGGAGCGTATAAGTACCAAAGGGGGCCCACCAGATGGGAACAACCAACCTGGGCGTGCCCTGGTGGGTTAAGCTCACCTCGGCCCACCTCCGGTGCCCCTCTTCTGGTACATAAGTCATTTTTACCTAGAAAAATGATGGGAGGACTTTCGGGACGGAGTGCCGCCGTCTGGAGGTGGAACTTGGGCAGGAGCACTTTTGCCCTCTGGCAGAGCGATTCCATCGGGGGAACTTCCCTCCCGGAGGGGAAATCATCGTTATCATCATCACCAACAACTCTCCCATCTTGGGAAGGGTAATCTCCATCAACATCTTCAACATGACCATCTCCTCTCAAACCCTAGTTCATCTCTTATGTTCAGTCTTTGTGCCGGAACTATAGATTGGTGCTTATGGGTGACTAGTAGTGTTGATTACATCTTGTAGTTGATTACTATATAGTTTATTTGATGGAAGATTATATGTTCAGATCCATTATGCTATTTAATACCCCTATGATCTTGAGCATGATTATTATTTGTGAGTAGTTACTTTAGTTCTTGAGGTCACAAGAGAAATCATGTTGCAAGTAATCATGTGAACTTGATATGTGTTCGATATTTTGATGATATGTATGTTGTGACTCCCTTAGTGGTGTCATGTGAACGTCGACTACATGACACTTCACCATATTTGGGCCTAAGGGAATGCATTGTGGAGTAGTTATTAGATGATGGGTTGCGAGAGCGACAGAAGCATAAACCCTAGTTTATGCCTTATTCCGTAAGGGACCGATTGGATCCAAAAGTTTAATGTTATGGTTAGAATTTATTCTTAATACTTTCCTCATAGTTGCTGATGCTTGCGAGGGAGTTCATCATAAGTAGGAGGTTTGTTCAAGTAAGAATGACACCTAAGCACCGGTTCACCCACATACCAAATTATCAAAGTAGGGAACATGAATTTAGCCTACATGATGAAAGTGACTAGATGAAATTCCCGTGTACCCTCAAGAACACTTTGCTTATCATAAGAGACCGTTTTGGCCTGTCCTTTGCCTCAAAAGGATTGGGCTACCTTGCTGCACTATTGTTAGTACTACCATTACTTGCTCGTTAGAAATTATCTTGCTATCAAACTACTCTGTTACTTACAATTTCAGCACTTGCAGACATTACCTTGCAGAAAACTACTTGTCATTTCCTTCTACTCCTCGTTGGGTTCGACACTCTTACTTATCGAAAAGGCTGCAATTGATCCCTTATACTTGTGGGTCATCAAGGCTATTTTCTTGTAACAACCAAACCTCGAAGGATTTGAGTCTCTGTGCTTACCGTGCTAGTCCCTAGTTGGAACCTACCCACGAGATTTGCCCTTACTTTCGACTCTGCTCATTTTTGCCCTTAGATTTGCCCCCGAGGTCACCCGAATGCCCTTTGACCATTTGAGCAATACTTCAAAAATTAATAACAAATTCATATGAACTCGTAAAAATGCAAATAACATATCAAAATGTTCACACAAACATCATCTTTATCTGCATATCATTTGCATTAAGGACAAAAGTATCATTAAAACTACCCAAGGTTAATAATGTTATTAACATTATTGAAAATAAAAAGGTATAAAAATAATTTTTTTCATGAATAAAATTGCATGCAAATGTAGGTGATGTTTTTCGAACATCCTGATATCCTTTTTGCATTTTTCCGAGTACATATCAACTTGTTATGAATGTTCGAAGGACTTTGACCATTATTTTAAAACTTCATAACAAGTTGATATGAACTCAAAAAAATGCAAATAAGGTATCAGGATGTTTACAATACATCACCTACATTTGCATGTAATTTTTATTCCTGAAAAAAATATTTTTATACCTTTTTTAATAATGTTAATAACATTAATAACCTTAGGTAGTCTAAACGGTACTTTGGTCCTGAATGCAAATGGCATACACATAAAGGTAATATTTAGCTGAACATTTTGATATCCTATTTGCAGTTTCTTGAGTTCATATCAATATGTTATGAATTTTCAAAGTATTGGTCAAACGATCAAAGGGCATTCGTGTCACAGCCTGATTTTTTTGGCCCTTTCTTTTCCTTTGTTTTTCCGAGGTTTTTGCCTGAGTTTTTCTTTTTTCGTGGCTTTGTGGTCTGGAAACTGAAGAAGATGCCCTCTTCTTTGCTTCCAGAGTGGCTTGTCATATCGAAATCATTCACTAGGCCCTGTCATTTCCATCCTAGCCCAAATCCCAATATTCTTTTTATTCGGAATATTCCTTTTCTATTAAAGGAATAACTCCAATTGCCCTAGGTTGTGAAGCAACCTATATTTCCATCACTCCCAAAATTCCCAAATAATTCTCATAAATTGTTTGGGTCATATCTTGATCAAATGTGGCAAAACTTTTCATTGCCATGATAAAAATAATCCTCCCCTAATTCATTTCCTATTCTGCCCTGAATGGCACTATGTGAAGGAAGTGTCATTTATATTTCTCCTATTGACTCCCAACCTTTTTGGGCATGTTTATATGTCCAAATAATTGCGTCATGCACAAGTTCAAATTTATTTGTCTAGCCAGTCTTCCTCAGTGAATTTTCAAAGTTTCTGTCAAACAGAAAGCTTTGTGAAGGAAGTACTAGCTAGGAGTACCGAAATAAGTTGAGCTTTTGCACACTTCTTAATATGCTCATATTAATCCCCTCCACCCATTTGCAGCCCTATCCAATCATCTATGTGAGCACAGGAGCAAATCTTTGTTTCTGGCAATATTTTCAGGTTGTGAAGCAAGTACATTTTATATTGATTCAAAAATCCTGATAAATTACCAGATCATGCTTATACCCATGAAACATCTCTCCACCCATTTTGGAAACATTTCATTGATCCATTTGACCACCATAATTATTTCAAGTTTCTGTCCAGAGGAGATGTTTGTGAAGCAAGTGCTATTTTGGCTTGTCCATTTGGCATGAGCTTTTGACAGCATCATCATATGACCTAATCACTAAGCCTTTCCCAATTTGAGCTCAAGTGGATACTCAATGTGAGTGCACCATCATCATCTTCATTTCTGGACCAAGTATGCAGTTGTGAAGCAACTGCAGTAAATCTTGATCCTTTTACCCTCAACCTCCCCAGGATGTAAGTCCTTCTTTACCTCAACCTCCCAGACAAACTCTTTGGCCTCAAGCATATCCCTGTTGACCACATTGAGCTGGTTAAGTTTACTGCAGTAAACTTCAGAGCTCACTAACTTTTTAACCAGAGTGCCTTTAACCTAGTTACCACCTCAGTTGAAACCAACCTACGAAGGACTTACCACTAGACATCAAATGCCAGCTATTTGCCTCCAGGACATGCCAGCACTGGTGGTGACCACCGTTTTGGCATGCCATGAGCGCGTCCAGTGGCCGTTTGTGCTCGGGCCCCTACTCCTCTTGCTGTCTTCGCGCCCGTGATCATGTCCAGCGTGTTCCCCGCGTTGTCGCCGTTCCCCTGGACCCCTCTCCCCCTCCGTCAGCTTCCTCGCCGACGCGCGCCAACGAGAGATCTGCAGTCGACCAAGTTTTAATGGCGTTCGGCCTCTTCCTCTGCCCCTCTCTTGGCCGTCTCTTCCCCGTGAGAGCTCTGCTCTGCTCCTCCCTCATCGTTTGCCCCGAGCCATGCGCGCGGGCATGCGTCCACGGCGCCGGACACGCATCGCCGGCGGCGCCAGCTCGGCATCCCCCTCGCCCCGGCTATATATAGCTTGCCTCCGAGCCGTTTGAGCTCACCACCAGCCTCCCCACACTTCGCTAGCCCTCCCCAGCCCCTCGCTCGAGCTCCAAGAGCTCTTTGCGCCCCTCATCGCTGCCATGGCCGCCGCCCCTGTCCACCTCGATTTCGGCTGACCCGAGCCCTCCCTCATCGCTCTTCCACCACCAGTGAGACCCCCTCACTCCGGCGATCCTCCCATGTCCTCGCCCCCTCGCCGGAGCCACCCTGGCCACGATGCCCAACCCCACCCGAAGCCATCTCCGCCGGAGTCCATGTCCTCGTCGCTTCGGTCCTCCTCAGCATCCGTGTCCAGCCTAGATGGATGCGGCACTCTTCCCAGAGCTCGTCGGTGCCCGAAGCGCCGGCAACGGTGGCCGGAGTCGCCGGGGCTCGTCGCTGGAGCCGCGCCCCTGCTCTGCTCCGTCGGGCACGCGCGAAGAAGAAGAAGACATGACCCAGGTGGGCGTTGACCCTGCGCGTGGGCCCCGCGACCCAACCTGCCGGTGACCCTGATGCCCGGCCCCGCCTCTACCCTTTTGACCAGTCCACCGCCACGTCAGATAAGTGAAGGCGCTTTTCTGTTTTATGTTTTCACTGATTGAAAGCGTATTTCTAACTTTACGCTTCTGCCTTATCCACTCAGGGACCCGACTGTGAATATAATTTTTGAAGAAAAGTCCCTGAACTTCAACCCCTCATATATTTTTAACCGTAACTCTGTTTGAGGTGAAAGCAACGCTCACTTCTTCATTTCGTCGAGCCCGTTCTGTTGGTCATGAATTCACTATGGTTTGACACTGTGAAAATGACCTTTATGCCCTTGCCCTTATTCAGCCCCCTCTGAGAGAGAACATTTTTCGGCGATTCTTTCCGCGGCTTCACCGCACTTCTCCCCGGTGCCTTCTTCATCCCCAGGCAAGCCACAATACCCACTTGCATGATAGTCATGCAGTAGCCATGGTTTTCAACTTGAATATTTAATAAATGTTTGCTTGTTGAAAAGTTGGTTATCGTTGTTTCGGTGATGTTTAGTTTTGCATGTTCACTTTTGTGCTATGTTGTTTTGTACCCTGTGATCATGTTATACCTGCTAGTATTACCTTTCATAAGTTTATGCTTGTTACAAGTACATGTTGATGTTGGAGATGGTCATGCTAGTCAGTATGCGATGCTCAGTGGATATGATTTACTGTTGATATGGTGGAAAGTTATGTGATACTCTCATGATGATGTTTATATCATGTTCATGTATTATGGTTGGCATCATGTTATTTTATCATGGCTCAGCATATTTGCATTCAAGTTAACCGGATTAAATTGAACTTGAACACCTGTTGGTTAAGTCATGGTGTCGCTGAATCGATGCTGACCAGTGCAACCACGCTTACCGGTATGGGATGGTCCTAACTGGGTCTATTCTTGTGCCTCTCGCCGGTGCCTCCAACGAGGGAAGGTTATGGGCGCGTGCTACCCTGATCAGGTAGGTGGAGCATAACCTTGTGTGCCCGTTGTTGAGTTAGTTTTTGGATCCGTGTCCCTATGTGGGATGGGACACGATGGTGGTCGTTGTGTCTAGAGGTAGGCACAGGGCCACCAATGACTTAGCTCAGTAAGGAGTGAGTCGGAGTGGCCGGGAGAGTGTCATGACAGTAGATCGGTTTTGTCAGAACGCCGTTGGTCCACATGAATGGGAGTGCGAGGCCATGGGTTCCGTAGTGTGGGTACAGTGTACTAACCTCTGCAAAATGTATATAAATCTATCGATAGCCGCGCCCGCTGATAAGGGCCCAGGTCGAGAGAAGGTCACACCATGAGTAAACAGTAATAATAATAATGTCCTTAAATACAATGAGATAAGGTTGTTGTGATCGCCGTAAGGATCACGGGCCAGGTGTTGGTCGGGTTATGATCACCGTAAGGATCACGGGCTATTTAGTGGTCGAGTTGTGATCGTCGTAAGCATCACGGTTTGGGACCAAGTGTTGGTCGGGTTGTGATCGCCGTAAGGATCACGAGGGTATCGAGGATACCGAGTTGTTGTATATTCGTGATATTGTACGAGAATCATGGGTAAAGGTCAAGCTCCTTGTGGTTATTTAAAGATCGCTACGGTATTGTTCATGCCAAGCTTGATTTGATCCTAAGATGATCGTGTGATGTCCGAGGTTGGTAAGTGATGCATGTGTTGGTTACGAGGTAACCGAGCAGTATCAGTGGTGCATATAGTGGTTTCATGTTGCATGCTAGTATTGTTGGATTAATATGTTCATGTTATGATAGCTGTATCGTGTTTATGTTGGTCATGCCATGTGATATTGTTCTGATGATATCATGATAATTCCTGTTTAACCTGTAATTGACATGATGTTGTCTGTCTTGAATGCTTCTGGTTATTTGTGAGCTTGCAAGTACATTCAATGTACTGATCTGGCGTGTCATGCCAGCTTGCAGGTCAAGCCGGATTTGATTGCTTGCTTGTCGTGGTTTCCGTTCGTGTGAGCTAGGATAAGCATTCCAGCCAGAGTCCCTGCGGAGTGGAGTTCACCACCGTCGCCGTTGTTCCGCAGCTAGAGTTATTCCGCTGCTTCGAGTTGTTTCTGCTGCTTGCATAGAGCAACTGAGGATGGCGTAGTGTCGCCGTACCGATGTTATTCATTGTAATATCGGGGACCTTGTATTCATATTCATGTAATAATAGAAAGCTGGTTTGTTCTATGCTAAGCAGTGCCGTATTCCAGAAGACTTCTCCTCGATCTCTTGGCTGGAATATGGGGCGTTCCGGTTTCTCTGAGCCAGGTTGCCACAATTCGGGTGACCTGGGAGGAAAATCTAAGGCTAAAACTGAGCAGAGTCAAAAAGTTAGGGCAAAACCCGTGGGTAGGTTCCAACTAGGGGCAAAAATGCATTTGTCCTGTGTCCTTGGATCGAACTCGCTAGCACACGCAGTATAGATGAATACCAGAATAGCAAGTGCATTATTTATTACAATGTTTGATCCAGAATGTATAAAATGAAACAATTTGCATAGCACTTGGCTAGCTTTATCCAATCAAACAGTGGAAAGTAGAAGAAAATAACGATGAGTCTAATCATAGCCCACTGGCGATGCTGAGTGCAGACTCGCGGCCTTAACGGTAGCTTACTCTTTGCCTAAATATCCTGCAACATGAGACGTTACAGCCATATAGGTCAATACTTTGAATGTATTGGCAAGTTACACAGGAGTAATAATATAGTAGACCTACATGTATATGCATAGTAAAACAAAAGGAAGGCTTGAGGGTTTATTTTGCAGAAAGCTGATTTTGACATCATAACTACCTAATAGTCAAATTTTTATTTAGTTCTTTTATTACTACAATTAAATACACAACGTTGAATTGGAAGCTCCAATTCCAACTTACCCATTATTAAGTTTTCCCACAAATATTATTAAGTGTCACATCTGTCAAGATCATCCAACAACCCTAATGGCATAGTGGCTCAAATTTTCCCATAACCGGGGGCATGGCTAATCATGATTAGTTTTTAATACTCTGCAGAGTTTAGTACGCTTTACCCACTGGACCCAACCCGAAGATTGAGACGAAGTCTTTCAAAAGGAGTCCCCTAGTCCCAACAGGAGGCCCATCCCAACTATTATATCTACATCTGATGGCACATCCTGGTAAGGGTTCCACAACTGGTCAACTAAGCCAGAGCCCATTTAGCCTGTGGTCGTACATGGAAGCTACTAGTCACTAAGTATGTCTGATTTTTTTGAGCCTGGGCGGCCATCCACTTACATTCAGAGGGTATAAACCATGATGTTCTTGAAACCACCCTAGCAACACCACTTCCACCCAGAGGTGAATTAAATCCTTAGTCACTACTCAAGTTGTTATATATGTAATCCTCACATAAGCTCAGTGTATACACAAACCACCCCATCTACAAAGCATAGCAAAACTGCAACTACCACGATCTGCAATGAAAGGAAGATAGCTCAACAGCATAGCCAAAAAATATAGTATTCCTATACATGCATAAATTCAAAGTGATATATACTACATGCATAGAAAACAATAGGTAAATGATAATCAACATGTAACTTTCCTTGGTTCTTTCAAAAAGACACACTCCTGACAATAGCTCGCGTCACACTCCAGACAATTGACACGTTTCACACAATCACCAAATCAATCACCAAAATCGAATAAAACCAAAAGAAAACCAACAACAAGAAAATTATTTTTAAAATTCAACAATCGCAGCATAACAGCATGTACAAATCATCTATATTGCACTACGATCACGACGCAAAAAGAAACACTCGATTCCGACAAACTGTTTGAAAGTTATGGCCTCCAGAAGGCTTAATTCAAATTTGAACGAATTCAAATATGAAAAGTGCAAACATGTGAACTTTTGGTTCTGTGATAAAGTCCTTATTTTTGTGAGTGCATAGGAAAAAGAATCACAAAAACAAGATTTGTAGACTAAAAGATATAGCTAAAATAAAATTTGGTTGAAATCGAAAAATAAAATAAAAACCAACAGAAACCTCCTCGGCGGTTACTGTGCGACACTGTAGCAATCTGCCATGTGCACTAAAAAAAAACTACACTTCCGTGATGATACGTGTTTGTCACAGTAGGTCGCGTTTTTTTCATGGGCATACATCCATGATGATTTTATGACGGAATCTAGGTAGTCATACCTGTGCTGTCGTAGAAGTGTTCCATGACATTACCAAAATTATCATCACAGAAGTGTCCACTTCCATGACCATAAATCGCGCATCACATAAGTGCTTTCGTCAAGGGTGACCGACATGTGGCATCCACTGTAACGGAACGCCGTTAAGCTATCGGGTCCGGTTTTGGATCCGATAACCCGCTAACAACCCCGCCAATGGGGATTTCCCACGTGTAAAATCAGCATTGGCTGGAGGAAACACGTGTCGGCTCACCGTTGGGACAGATGTCATCCAATCATTGGACCGAAGGCGCCTATGATACGTCGACACGTGGCACAGCCCAACAAAGGCCCATTCATGTGAAAAGGTCGGACCATTTGACTTGGTCAAAAGGTGGCGGGCCAGCTTAAGGAAAGCCTGTTAACGGCCTGTTCGCATATAGCCCATTCACAACCCACTAACCCAGGGCCCTTTATGACCTATCCGAATTAGGCCCAGTAGCGTCATCTGGGCCGTCCAATATGATTCTAGCCCATTTTAAGTTCCGGCCCATGTATGGCCCATGACGTCTTTCGGCCCGTATGAGGCCCTTTGTAACTCTTGGCCCATTAACGGCTTGTGGTAACAGTGGCTCATAATGAACAGTGTATGACTTTATACCCATTAACTGTCCCTTAATCCATTGGGCCGTTTGGAGCCCATGTTATCTTTTGGCCTTCTCAGGGCCCATTTATTCTTGGGCTCATTTCCAGCATTCGGTTACCTACGGCCCGTTACTGCCGTTTTTTGCTTGTGGGCCAAATTCAGCCCATGGTTACAGTCGGCCCATTTGTGGCCCGTTAATACATTGGGCCGTTTTCAGAGTGTCATCAAATACGCCCTATTAACGAAGGCCCGTTATGGTCGGCCCATGAACGGACGATTCCAACTCTAGCCCGTTTACGGCCATAATGCGGTCTGTTATTGGCCCATGTTTGGCCAATCGATCATACGGCCCGTATAAGGCCCATTGATGATACGACCTGTAGAAGGCCCATTCTTTCTACGGCCCATAGAAGGCCCATTGTTTCTACGGCCCGTAGAAGGCCCATTGTTTCTACTGCCCGTAGGAGGCCCAGTGTCACTACAATAAATATGTAGCCCATGATTATTGTGGCCTAGTTTTAAAAAATAGGTTATTGCGTCCACTAGCAAACCGCGGAAAAGGAACTGCACTGACTACAAGCAAACATATAAACAAGACAATAAGGAAATAATTAAGTAGCAAACTTATGCTAGGCTATCACGGCTATTACACATATTACATCCACTGGGAATCAAAGTTCACCACCAGCGCAAATAAACGCACCGACAAAAGAATATACAAAACTAAGAGCACTTCAGAAGGCACTAGGCCTCTCCAGGTCGGGCCCCCCAAACAGCCGAACAAGCTGATTAGACCTCAGTTGTGTCAATGATAGATGCATCACCCATAGCTGTATGGCATGATGGTGCGCAAGGCAGTCCTCTGACATCTTCATTACATCTTTGACTTCAAGTCGGAGCTGAGCTGAAGCAAGCCTTTCCGCTTTATGTTGAGACTGAAGAAGTCGAATTCATTGAGCTAATGACTGCACAGAGGTTGTCTCACACCTGATGGTGAGTAGCTTCACCTCACTGTTTTCATCAAGACAGGACCTTAGGGTCATCTTGTTGTCCTCGAGATGGTTTGGCTCACTATCTTCCCTAAAGTTCTGCCTGGAATAAGAGATACGACTCTGAAAGAGAAACAAGGAGACACGTAACAGGTTTCACAATTATATAAGAAAATAAATGGATCTGTTCTGCATAGGGAACATGTTTTTACAACTACAATTTGAAACTGGTAGTTGTTGCAAACATCCAATCAGATGTAAACAACAAAGCAAACTGTAGTGGAGGAAATGATGCCTATCCAAATCTATACAAGAACAAAGTTTGAAGGCTTGAGAAGGATGAACTTACATTACATGTTAACACGGGCTGGACAAAGCCCTTCTCCATGTTGATGGAAGGATAATTCAATAAATTCCCCAAAGAAAATTATTTATATGCGTTGCCATTATTCTATACTTTGCAAAGAGTAAATATAGATCAAATAATATTGGAAGAAACAGAGGATAATGAAGCTCAGGTGCAGACTGATGATACATAATCAAATAGCAATTAATTAAGTACAGTGTTACAAGGCAAAAGGGAGAGAGGTACTGCCAAGAGCAATGCAGAGCCCAGTATTGTTGTGAGATCGTATGATCCTTTGAGCAAGGAGATTCATCTGAAATTAGTTTTAATACAAGAGAGAAGGTAAGGCAGATGCAGAAATTTAGGAGTTCAAATTTTGAATTGATATCACAGACAATACCTGACCCTGGGCTCTCAGCAGTTCTAACAGGGGTTTGTCCACTGGAGTAGGGGTAAAGTGTGGTAAAGTTGGGCATGTGTTTTCTGTGGCTGCTGATCTATCTGATTTAACAAGTATCACTACGTTTTCCAAATACCTAGTTTGTACTCCTTGAGGATCTGCACTCACCCTCTTCCTTTTGGACATCTATTATGAAATAGCAACATTTGACTGGAAAAACATAGTGTGACAACACATGGAATAGGTACAAAAAATGGATAGGTATGGCATATACTCATATATGATGCTTAAACTAAGAAGTTGGTGTAACAAAGTAGAAGTAATGCAAGAGGTCAGATGCAAAATATGTGCGACCAATGTGACATGTTCAATGCCGGAAGTATGGCGCTATAGGTGCAAGCAGAGTAACGCGTGTCATGAAAAACTGAATGATGCCATGAAGAAATTCAAAGGTGCGGTGCTTATGCTAAGAAAATGAATGTAGGCGCCGACCATTGGATAATAGTACCTGATTCTCGGTGGCTGATGTCTACTATGCAAGCTTCTTCTTGTAGATGTTGTTGGGCCTCAAGTGGATGACCTAAGGTTTATCAATCCATGGGAGGCGTAGGATGAAGATGGTCTCTCTCAAATAACCCTGCAACCAAATAACAAAGAGTCTCTTGAGTCCCCAACACACCCAATACAATGGCAAATTGTATAGGTGCACTAGTTCGGCGAAGAGATGGTGATACCAGTGTAATATGGATGGTAGATATAGGTTTTTGTAATCTAAAAATATAAAAACAGCAAGGTAGCAAGTGGTAAAAGTGAGCGTAAAAGGTATTGCAATGCTAGGAAACAAGGCCTAAGGTTCATACTTCCACTAGTGCAAGTTCTCTCAACAATAATAACATACTTGGATCATATAACTATCCCTCAACATGCAACAAAGATTCACTCCAAAGTCACTAACAGCAGAGAACAAACGAAGAGATTATTGTAGGGTACGAAACCACCTCAAAGTTATCCTTTCTGATCAATCTATTCAAGAGTCCGTAGTAAAATAACATGAAGCTATTCTTTCTGTTCGATCTATCATAGAGTTCGTACTAGAATAACACCTTAAGACACAAATCAACCAAAACCCTAATGTCACCTAGATACTCCAATGTCACCTCAACTATCCGTGGGTATGATTATACGATATGCATCACACAATCTCAGATTCATTTATTCAACCAACACAAAGAACTTCAAAGAGTACCCCAAAGTTTCTGCCAGAGAGTCAAGACGAAAACGTGTGCCAACCCCTATGCATATATTCCCAAGGTCATGGAACCCGCAAGTTGATCACCAAAACATACATCAAGTGAATATCCCATTGTCACCACAGATAAGCACATGCAAGATATACATCAAGTGTTCTCAAATCCTTAAAGACTAATTAGATAAGATAACTTCAAAGGGAAAACTCAATCCATTACAAAAGAGTAGAGGGGGAGAAACATCACAAGATCCAACTATGATAGCAAAGCTCGCGATACACCAAGATCGTGCCAAATCAAGAACACGAGAGATGGAGAGATCAAACACATAGCTACTGGTATATACCCTCGGCCCCGAGGGTGAACTACTCCCTCCACGTCATGGAGAGTGCCGGGATGATGAAGATGGCCACCGGTGAGGAATCCCCCCTTCGGAGGGTGCAGGAACAGGGTCCCGATTAGTTTTTGGTGGCTACAGAGGCTTGCAGCGGCGGAACTCCCGATCTATTGTGCTCCTCGATGTTTTCAGGTTATATGAGTATATATAGGCGAAAGAAGTCAGATAGGGGAGCCACGAGGGGCCCACGAGGGTGGGGGGGCGCGCCCTAGACCCTCGTGGCCACCTCGTTGCTTCCCTGACGTCTACTCCAAGTCTCCTGGATAGCGTTTGTTACAAAATAACTCTCCCGAAGGTTTCATTCCGTTTGGACTCCGTTTGATATTCCTTTTCTATGGAACACTGAAATAGGAAAAAAACAACAATTTGGGCTGGGCCTCTAGTTAATAGGTTAGTCCCAAAAATAATATAAAAGTGTACTGTAAAGCCCATTAAACATCCAAAACAGATAATATAATAGCATGGAACAATCAAAAATTATAGATACGTTGGAGACGTATCAGCGGCATATGGGTATCGTTGTCATACTTGATAGCTAAGGATCATCGATGGTGCTCGTGTTGCGGTTGAGTTTGGGCCGGTTGTCACCGTCGCTGAAGCGGCTCCGGTTCTACGGTTGCGGCGCCTATCGACATACAAGAAGGCTCATCTGAGGTAACTGAAACAGTTGCACGGTAAAGAGAAAAATCGAAGGAGTAAGAATCGAAATAACCTGATGAGGCTGCAGCATTGGTAAAGCAGGGCTGGTGGAGTTGAATACGGCGTCCGTGGAGCGGGTCCCGTGCAGTGGATGAAGGCTTCGGCGGGCGTGTTGTATAGTGCTTTCGGTGAGGCGGATCTTTTGCGGCGGACGAGGGCTTGTATGAAGGGCCGGCGAAGGGGCGGACGAGGGAGTCAGTGAAGGGCCTACACTGTGGTGGACGAGGGCGCCGGTTAAGCAGATCCAGTGCGGTGGACCATGAAGGCGGTCAAGGAGATCTGCAGCGGTGGACAAGCCAGTCACTGAAGCGGCTTCGGTGAAGTGGTGAGTTGGCAGTTGGGGGTTCCAAGGTGCGGAAGGTAGATCCGGCAGGGTGTGAGGTCCACCGCTGCGGCGGAGGACTAGATTCGGCGGCTTGCCGTGGTTGGGGGGTGGTCGGGGAGGGGAAGGGGAGGGGCTCTGGGGAAGAATGTTGGGGGCAAAGAGGGGAAAACAATGGAGTTACCAAAGCAGCCCTTTTTGGTTCATGTGCCAGGGGTAAAACAGGAATATCGCAGGGCTAAACTTTCGGGCGCGAGATATTTCGATGTGAGCGGGAAGTTTGAAAGCTTTTGGCGCCTGAAATTATATTCGGCTCTTGTACGGCCGACTATGATATCATGGCCAAGAATTTGTTTGTTTTGCACGCAAAAAAATTGCAAGTTTTGAAAATCAATGTCTCCAACTCGAAACTTAGATTGTCCATTAAATTCAAATATGTATCATTGGGCTACTACAAGCAAATACCATCATACGGTCCAATTCAAATGAAATTCCAAATGTGTTTATCCTAAATATGATGACAAAAGCAAAATTGTGTATGTATATTAATAAAGTGGATGATTATAAAGTTTGAACATGCCCGTATGTGTATATCTCTAGGTTTGATATATGAAATTGAAATCACGAAATCCCGGCTTAAAAAATGTACCTCCGTTTAAATGAATTACAAAAGCTAATGATGGAGTCGAATTCCGAAATTCCAATCTTAGATTTGTAATTCTGGTACATCAAGGTATATCACCCATGTTCAAAAGTATCGTTATCTCATAGTCCAAACTGTGAAACAAATTGATCAACCATGAGTGCACACACTATTGACCATGTATATCTCAGTTACGCTAAAGTCCATCAAATATAAACACCTCACTGTTTATCTGAAGCCAACCCCCCCTCATCGCCCCCCCCACACACACAGAGAGAGAAGTCGTTCTCTCCCCGAAACACCAACACACGATTACATTAACACCCCTCTCTCTTCTAAAGTCCAGACCCGAATATAGGTCTCTATCACTTTGTCTCTCGGGCATGCACACATCTCTTCCCCCACTCTCTAGGTCTCCCGGCATCTCTGTTTTCCAAGCACATGCACTATGTAGAGTGTATCTTTCCCATACACACAAAATGTCGCCCCCAAACGTCTATCTCCCTAGTTATATGGTTCTCGCACACTCACCTCACACACCACCCCCACTACAAACAAGCAAACTTTGTCTCCTTGTGCAACACTCTCCTCTTTCTATCTCCCATATATGGACCCGCCCCAGCTCCTTCCCTGTATACATATATGTTGTGACTCTTTCCATAGCTCCCTAATGTATCATCGTTCTCGATCTCGCACATTGTTCTCTACACCATCTATTCTAGATGTCTCATGAAGTCCCTATCACACACACGATGACTCGCTTCCCTTGTGTCTCCATACATAGGCCAATTTCAAACAACATCAACATTGTCTCCCTATCTATGCGCCATTTATGGACACAAATGACCCCTCTCACCCCCTCTCTTCCTCTCTCTCTATCTCTCCGTCACTAGCTCTCTCTCTCTCTCTCTCTCTCTCTCTCTCTCTCGCTCTCACACCCCTCTCCCACACACACTCGATGTCTCTTCCAAATAGTCTGCTCCCCTCGCCAGCACCCATGCTATCCCGCTACTACACATGTCACACCATTCCTCGTTCCCTTATACTAGGTTTACATCATTAGTGGTCTCTCTACTCCACATACACACACTCCCTCTCACACACAAATGCGTGCAAAAACACACAAAGACACGCACAAACACCCATTTATCTGGATCCTCGTCTCTCCACATGTCCGCATGTGTATCTCACACACTCACTCTCTAATTATGTATATGTCTCTCCATGTTACACAACACAAAGCCCCATGTACATGTCTCTCTCTATCCTCCACACACATAGACACAAAGAATCTGTTATCATTGTCTCAGTCTCTAGACATTCACACACGCACACTGTCTCTCTCTCTCGCAAACACGCTCAACAAGGGTTTCCCAGTGAATAACTTACAGTCTATTCATCAACAGTCATGGCAGTACGGCGGACACGAGACATGAAAAAGAATAAATCTACACGTTCTTAGACCACCTAGTATGGCTACTAGGACTAGCGCAAGCCAAAAGGCGCGCCGCCGTCACCCCCTCCTTATCAGCGACGGGAAAACCTTTGTTTTACATAGTCGAGAAGTCATTGTGCTAAGGCCCCACATGATGAGGTGTTGAATAGAATGTAGATGCTAGTTTACGAAAACAAGTATCGATAATACGTTTGTATCTCCATACTTATATTTCTTCTCTTATAAAAAACCAAGTTGGTGATCATGGTATGCGTGCCATCTTGCAATATAGACCGTCCGATCTATATCTGACGGATGGAAATTAAACTAAAAGATACCCGCACCCCTCTCCACATTTGCAGACAAGTCCTTCCCTCGTTCATCCTTATCTCCAATAATCTAATTGTTGAGAAATTAAGAAAGGAAGCCTCTGGAAAAAACTGGCCTGGTGGCCGCTGCCAGTCTCATCAATCCCCATGCCTCCGCTCAGTGCGACCACCAATCACCATTGTCGGAGTAATGGGCTACGGGTAGGCTAACCCGAGTCCCAGAGACTTTCAAGACATCGGGGCAGGCTGCACCCCGCGAGTCCCAGAGATGACTCCCAGCCAAGCCGAGTCCCAGAGGCGACTCCCATTTAAGCCGAGTCCCAGAGGAGACTCCAAGGTAAGCCGAGTCCAAGAGGCGGCTCCAAGATAAGCCGAGTCCCAGAGGCGACTCCAAAGAAGCCGACTATGAGGAGTCGGCCTGCGACTCCAACCACCCTATTATTTAAGGGCAGGCATGGCCATAGTGCGCCGTACCAATGGAGATCTCCGTCCGGCGCAACACTGTTGCCATGCCGGCCCTGACATTAGCTCTTGGGGGTGGAGCCCTGTGCCCACGACGGCCTGTCTATACGGCCCGGAGATAGCGGGGCCTACCAGTCAGCGGGAGTATTGAAGACGGCGAGAGCTCCAAGAGTCGGACCTATTGGGAGTCGGCCCCCAGGAGTCGGCCGGCCTCTCCCACGGGCCCCACATGCCATTAACCAGACACGACGGGGGGATGTCAACAATGATCGTCCGTCAGGCGGCGGCACTGTCGCCATGACCCCATGACCAAGCCAGCGTTATTAGAAGCACGGCTACAGTAATCTGCAGCCGGCAAGACACGCCCGCGGCGGACAAGGGCTGACGCCCTCATACCAGGCCAGTCAGTGGGACCCACCAGTCAGCGGGCCCCAGGAGTCGGCGGAGAAGACGGCCGCCTGAGAGACAGACGGCTGGCACCCGCACCCAGCCGGTTTTACCATTGTACCCCTGGGGGGTAGGCCTATATAAACCCCCTGGGGCACCCATGCAAAGGGTTCGAATACATTAGCACTAGACAGACCATATAGGAAGGAGAGAGCTAGCCTTGCCTTCTCCTACCTCCAGAAACAGCTCAAGGAGCAACCTTGTACTCACTTTGCCCTAGTGACTATGCGGAGACCCCGCAGAGCAGCAGTAGGGGTGTTATCTCCACGGAGAGCCCCGAAGCTGCGTAAGATCCACCGGCGTGCATGTCTTCGCCTCATCCCATTTCCAGGCACCGGCAATGTTCTACTCGCCCCCACCATGATAAGCCATCCTTTGGCATATGTCGCACCCAACCCCTGACATTTGGCGCCCACCGTGGGGCAAGGTGCACCGTCGTCCGGAGATCTGTTCTCGACGGGAACGCTTTTCCTCCCTGGCGAGTGCAGCCAGCCAGGCTCGCCAGACGGAGTCTGCATCGATGCGCTGCGCGGCGCTGAGGCCGCCTGCGTAGCTAGCTGCCTCGTTGAACTTGTCGGCGAGGTTCGCCTCTCCGATGAGCCCGCATCCGACGCAGGCATGGGCGGCCCCGAGAACCTCCTCGCGGGCCTCCTCGACCAACTCCATGTCACTGGTGAGCCCGCCGTGGACTTGGAGTCCATAGGCTCCATCGACCCGATGCTGGTCGACTCCGACGCCGCGTCGCTTGACGCTTTCCCCACCAATGTGGTGGTCTAAGACGAGCCACTCCCTCACGAGGAGAGCGGCGGAAGCGCCGTCACGGACGTGCTCGTCATCAGTCATGATGAGTGTTCCGGCGAGGAATCTCATGACCCACTCGACACAGCTCTGCAAGACCTGACTGCGCCTATTCCAGAAGACGCAGACGCCGAGATGCTGGAGACACGCCGCCTTCAGATCATCGAAGGCGCCAAGAAGCTGGCAAGCATGAGGCGCTTGTCAGAAGCCTACCAGCGCGAGATGGATCGCGCTGTGGGCGGCTCGCCGGCTCCGACTGGGCCTAGCCGCCTAGGCGCGGTCCGACAGCGCGGCGCGACTGTCGCCAACCTATTCGGGGCCAATCGCCCCGTATACGCCATGCCGCGGAGAACATCCGTGCCGCTCAGGCGGCGACTGACGAGCTGAAGAACTTTGAAGGCGAATGTCGGTGTCAAAACCGGCGGATATCGGGTAGGGGGTCCCGAACTGTGCGTCTAGGCGGATGGTAACAGGAGACAAGGGACACGATGTTTTTACCCAGGTTCGGGCCCTCTCGATGGAGGTAAAACCCTACTCCTACTTGATTGATATTGATGATATGGGTAGTACAAGAGTGGATCTACCACGAGATCAAGGAGGCTAAACCCTAGAAGCTAGCCTATGGTATGATTGTTGTAATGGTTGTTCATCCTACGGACTAAAACCCTCCGGTTTATATAGACACCGGAGAGGGCTAGGGTTACACAGAGTCGGTTACAATGGTAGGAGATCTACATATCTGTGTTGCCAAGCTTGCCTTCCATGCCAAGGAAAGTCCCATCCGCACACGGGACGAAGTCTTCAATCTTGTATCTTCATAGTCTTGGAGTACGGCCGATGATGATAGTCCGTCTATCCGGACACCCCCTAGTCCAGGACTCCCTCAGTAGCCCCTGAACCAGGCTTCAATGACGATGAGTCCGGCGCGCATATTGTTCGGCATTGCAAGGCGGGTTCCTCCTCCGAATTAATTCATAGAAGATTGTGAACACTAGGATAGTGTCCGGCTCTGCAAAATAAATTCCACATACTACCATAGAGAGAATAATATGTACACAAGCTCAATCTGCTGACGTATTTTGTGGCGTGACGTCACACCACTACCAAGCCTTTACTTGAATCGTTTTTACTATACCACGTCAGCGCGTTTAGCGAAGCGGTTTCCTTGGCACGTCTTGTCGAAGCAGAGATCGTGTTCCCCTTATTCCGGGATTCCCATCAATACGGACGTGGGTAACCCAACCGCGCCATTAATTGTGGTGCTTGGGAGATAGGCGAGTTTTACTAGGCCGGTGGGGACGCATAGTCTTTGTCCGCCCATACATAAGGGGATAAGGATCCACCTTTTTTACCTACGCCTTCTTCCTCCTTTGCCTATCCATCTCCGCGCACTCGAGCTCCAGCGCCCAAGTCCGCACATCTCACCTCAACCTTCTCCAGCCATGTCCGGAGCGGGAGGCAAGTGGATGGCCTCCTCCGTTACGGAGGGGCACATCAAGAAACTGCGCGGCGCCGGATACCTGTCCAGCGACATCGCGCACCGGCTGCCCGACGAGGGGCGGCTCATCCCCACCCCCAGGCCCCATGAGAGGGTCGTATTTCTTCCCCACTTCCTCCGCGGACTGGGCTTCCCACTTCATCCCTTCGTCCGGGGGCTCATGTACTACTATGGCCTGGACTTCCACGATCTGGCGCCAAACTTCATCCTCAACATCTCGGCGTTTATCGTCGTGTGCGAGGCCTTCCTCTGCATCCAGCCTCACTTCGGCTTGTGGCTAAAGACCTTCAATGTCAAGCCGAAGGTGGTGAAGGGCGTCCAAGAGGAGTGCGGAGGTGCCATGGTGGGCAAAATGCCCAACGTCACTTGGCTCGAGGGCGCCTTTGTGGAATCCGTCAAGGGATGGCAATCGGGGTGGTTCTACATCGCCGAGCCGCGTGACCCTAAATGGGCAGCGGCCCCCGAGTTCAGATCTGGTACCCCCATGCAGCTCACCTCTTGGAAAGAGAAGGGCTTGCTATGGGGCAGTTCGGAGGAGCTGACCGGACTCCAGTCCTGTCTCCAGACCCTGGTGAACAAGAAGCTTAAGCTTGTCAACGTGATCCAGGTCATGCTCGTCCGCTGGATTCTCCCCTGCGAATAACGGGCCTTCTATCTGTGCGAGTTCGATCCGGCACAGCACAGGACCCTTAGCGGGCTGGAGGGTGCTGTTCAAGGGGGGAGAAGCCCCCGCATCCACAACTGAAGATCGCGGATTTAGCACGCAGCGCCCGGCCGGCACGGTAAGACATGTTATCCTTTATGGGACATTCATTTCTTTCATAGTGTGACTCTATGTGGGCTCTAAAACCCCCAATGCCTTTAACAGGACTGGCAGAGGACGTCCGGACAGGTTAACTGCCGGCTCCCCTCCCCGAAGACCCAGCGGATACCCGTTTAACGGGGCTGCTAGTCCCAGCACTATATGTGGTGCCGGAGAAGAAGGCCAAGAAGAAGGCCATGGGAACCCGAAGAAGTTCCCGGCGCCAGGTGGTATCGGACTCGTCGTCCGATGGCTCCAAGGCGGACTCCTATCCCGAAGACGAGGAGGAGAAAGAGGCCTCTCCCCAAGAGGGGGGAGAGAAGAAGAGGAAGGCTTCCCCAACGGGGGAGGCCGAAGGGTCCAAGAAGGGAAGGACCCTTCCTCCGGACTGCTCCGCCAACGCCGACGACGGCGACGAGGAGTGGCCCTCAAGGGCCAAGCCCCTGGCAAGATCGTAAGTATCCAGATTCCTGAATGATTTATAATTTTTCTTTGTGCCAGTAGTGTCCTTCTAATGCCGCATACAACCTGTAGTCCGGCCGAGGACGATCTTCCCGCTTCATCGAGCGGGTCCTTGGCACCGTCGGATGTGGATTCCCTCCCGACCGCCTCAACTCCCAGTGACGTTGACGACGCCGAGGTGGGATCCCGTGAGGGGACCCATCAGGAGGAGGAGGCTCTGGAGGTGCCGCAAGGCAACGTCCCGGACTTTGCACCGGACTCCGCACCGGAACCAGCAGTGGTTCCGGAGTCCGGCAGGCGGCCCCTTCGTGAGAAGGGCAAGACCGTGGCACCGGCGGCCTCCATCCAACCGGAGGCGCCGGACAACTTGTTGGAGGCGCTCACGACGCTTCCATCAAGGAAGAACACCGCACTATCATGAGTGCGGTGATTCAAAAGGTTTAGCTCGCCAAGAGTGGCCTGACCGAAGCCTGCAGCAGCCTACTTACGGGCTTTGAGGTAAGAAATTTAAAATATGTAATGTAATACCGCATAGACAGTAGCCCCTGATGCTCGGTTCGGTGTTCGGAAAGAAAAGCCGGACTGAGGATCTAAAAAGATATACGCAGGAGGTCTAAAAATTATGTCAATATGGGATTGCAGGCTGCGCTGCTGACCTCCGCCGCACTGACTGCGGAGGTCGATGCTTTGAAGCAGAACCTTGAGCGGTCCGAGAGTGAGCTCGGCCGTGCCAAGAAGCAGCTAGAGGACAGGGAAGGTGAGTAGCACCATATTGAATTTGTACCTTACAGAAAAGGATTTTGCTTGCAAGAAAAATAACAAGGATAACGTGGGTACTCCAGGGGCCACGAACGAGGTGGCCACACTGAAGGAAGCGTTGTTCACGGCCGAACGCAATGCGTTCGCAAAGCGAGCCGAGCGGGAGAAGCAGGAGGCGAGGGTGGCGGAGGTGCATCAAGAGCTCCAGGCTCTCATGGAAAAACATGAGGGTTTGGAGCGCGACTCGAGGACTCGAGAGTCCGAGCTTGCATCGGCTCTTGAGGGCACAAAAGCCGCTAAGGCCGAAGCCCACAAGGCCCTCCAGGAGGTCAAAGATTTGAAGAAAATAGCAGCGGGTAAGGCTTTTTTCATGCAAAGCAAGCATGTGAAAGTGAATTACCTGTTACTTACCCAAATTTGGAGCTCTCCAGGAGCATTTGCAGATCTGCTTCGCAGCGTGTCCGATGCTGCCGCATTCTACCGAGCCGAGGAGGGGAGCTCGACGGAGAAGGTCTTCTGGTATCAATATGCTGAGGCCGGACATCTGGTGCCCCTTAGCGACCAGCTGAAGCAGCTGGTCGAGCTCCACAAGGTAGCCGAACAGGCCATGAAGGGCCTCATAGTTCGGCTTTGACACCAGGAGGCCATGCCTGGGAGCTACTTCGGCCTGGTGCAGCGGCTGGTGGATGCATGTCCCTGGGTGGAAGTCGTCAAGCGCTCTGCCTACATTGAAGGTGCCCGTTGGGCCCTTGCCCGTGCAAAAGTGCACTGGGGCAGGCTGGATGTTGAGAAGCTTCTGACGGACGTGTCGCCAGCGGGCAAGGAGTATCGCACGCCCGAAATGTATTATAAGAGTGTCCTGAAGGGTGCCCGCAAGATTGCGGATGAGTGCTCCAAAGATGTAATATTTGATTAGACTCGCAATGTGTTATCCTGTGCGCTGAAAACTTTGTTCATATGCGCTAAGCAACGCTTATTGATTTAAAATATTACCTTCTGTGCGGCCGTTTATCAAATCTGAGAGATGGCAAGTCGTCGGCTTCAGCCCCCATGCCACGAGTCCTGGGGTGTTCGGGATAAACTTGAGCGCTCTTGTTCCCATTTTTGGGTCCATCTAGGGAGGCGCTCAACACGACGAACGAGGCAACCAGACTTATAATGCTTGAACACTCTCACTTAGCCATAGAATTCTATAATTTTAAATTTCGGTGAAGCCCCTAGTATTCGGAAGACCGAGTTTGGGGCGCTGTCCACGCCTGGGCCAGACAAAGCCGGTTCCTCTCTCTAAGCGACATAAGTCTTTAGGAACTCGAAAAGACCTCTCGAATAGCGATGAGCTCTCGCATTATCATGACGGTCAGTTTTAGCTTTCTCCACTGAGGCGCTCGCCCAGCTCAATCGGGGCGCAATCGCAGTGGTTCTCCCAGTGCTACCTTAGCCGATAAAACGGAACGTAAGGTACCAAAACATGGGAGCCGGGCAAACCCAACTATTGACCCAATGTAACACCCACGATGCGGCTATATCTCCCACGTGTCGACGCACGACTTAGAGGCATAACCGCATGGTGGTTTTGTCGCAAGAAGGGTCATCTTCACACAATCCCATGTAATGAACAAGAATGGGATAAAGAGTTGGCTTACAATCGCCACTTCACACAAGTACTTAAATAAATCATACATCATTCAGAGTACACACATAGTCCGACTACGGACAAAGCCAAAAGAAAAGAAGATAACCCAACTGCTAGATTCCCGATCGTCCCAACTGGGCTCCACTACTGATCAACATGAAACGAAACATAGCAAGATCTTTGTTGAGCTTTCATCTGAGCTCGGTTGCATCACCTGCACTGGTATCATCGACACCTGCAACTGTTGTTGTAGTAATCTGTGAGCCACGAGGACTCAGCAATCCCATTACCATGGGTATCAAGACTAGCAAAGCTTAATGGGAAAGGAAGGGGTAAAGTGATGAGGTTGCAGTAGCGACTAAGCATGATATGGTGGCTAACATACGCAAATGAGAGCGAGAAGAGGAGCAAAGGAACGGTCGTCAACTAGAAATGATCAAGAGGTGATCCTGAACTCCTACTTACGTGAAACATAACCCAGAACCGTGTTCACTTCCCGGACTCCACCGAGAAGAGACCATCACGGCTACACACGCGGTTGATGCGTTTTAATTCGGATCTGGTGTCAAGTTATCTACAACCGGACATTAACAAATTCCCATTTGCCACATAACCGCGGGCATGGCTCTCGAAAGTTTATAACCCTGCAAGGGTGTCCCAACATAGCCCATGATAAGCTCTCGTGATCAACGAAGGATATACCTTCTCCCAGGAAGACCCGATCAGTCTCGGAATCCCGGTTTACAAGACATTTCAACAATGGTAAAACAAGACAAGCACAGCCGCCGTGCTGACAAATCCTGATAGGAGCTGCACATATCTCGTTCTCAGGGCACACCGGATTGTCCAAACTTCCAATAGGTCATCCCAGAGTTGCCCCTGGTGGCCACCGGCGGCTGACAGGTTGGACCAACACTCACGACGAGCACTGGCCCGGGGGGGGGGGGGTAAAATAAAGATGACCCTTGAGTCTGCAGAACCCAAGGGAAAAAGGCTTAGGTAGGCAAATGGTAAAACCAAGGTTGGGCCTTGCTGGAGGAGTTTTATTCAAAGCGAACTATCAAGGGCGTCCCATAAATCACCCAACCGCGTAAGGAACGCAAAATCAAGGAACATAACACCGGTATGGCGGAAACTAGGGCGGCAAGAGTGAAACAAAACACCGGGCATAAGGCCGAGCCTTCCACCCTTTACCAAGTATATAGATGCATTAATTAAATAAGAGATATTGTGATATCCCAACATAATCCTGTCCATCATGGAGCAATCTTCAACTTCACCTGCAACTAACAACGCTATAAGAGGGGCTGAGCAAAGCAGTAACATAGCCAAACAACGGTTTGCTAGGAAGGGTGACAAAGGTTAGAGGTTCATGGCAATTTGGGGAGGCTTGATAGAACAAGGGATAGGTAGCGCAACATAGCGATAGAACGAAACAACTAGCATAGCAATGATAGTAGTGAGATCCAGGGTAGCGGTCATCTTGCCTGAAATCCCGCTAGGAAGAAGAATGAGTCCATGAAGAAGACAAACGGACGTAGTCAAACGAATCCTCACAACTCCGGAATGAAACCGAAGCTAATGAGAGAAGCAAACCGGAAATAAGCAAACTACATGGTAAACAACCACCACATAATCATGGCATGATGCACAACCAAGTATGATGCATGTCCGGTTTAGATAGGCATGGCATGGCAAAAGGCAACAAACGATACTACAAGTTAAGTGAAGTTCAATATGCAACGAGTTGCATATTGACGAAACACCACATTCGAGTTATTTAGTTCGCTCTCGTTTAGGTACACAACAATATTAAATGTTGTTAAACATGGCAAGAGGCGAAGCATAATTAAACTACCTATCTAGGCAAGTTTAAGTGAGGCCTAAAACATCAAACAACACTTCCGGAAAATCCCCATATGTCATTTAGCAATTTTAAAGCAAGTAACAATCTTAAACATTTTAAATGTTGTTAACATGATGCAGATGACATAATCAAGGTTTATGCAATTTTTATGAAAATGTTGACATGAGCAAGATATGAAACATTTGTCGCCATGGCGGAAGGAAAAGGGTGCCATGGCGGTGAAACGGAAATGGTGCCACGGCAACATTCCGATGATCCGACAACTCGTCGAGATGTCGGTGCAAAAGAAAGTGTCGATGAACAGTTCATGCAAGGATGGTGGGGTGATCCCGGTTACCGGGTCCCCACGGGTCGACAGCATGGTAAACAAGGAGGAATGTGCAGGGATCAATTCAGACATGGTGCAGACACGGGCATCTCATACATCACTCATGCATTAGTTCACGGGCGGCCATCTCGGGGTTATACCTTTGAAGCATGCATTTTCGGAGCGGGTCGAGTTTGTAGTGGAAGTAGTGGAAGTAGACGTTCTCGCGACGGTAGTGGAAGTAGTTGTACACGTTTGTTTCGGAGAGGTACTTGACGAATCCAACGTCTTCGGGGCGATGGTAGTGGAAGTAGTGGTACACGTTTCGTAGATGTTCGGGTCCGGCGAGGAACTTGACGTCCTGGTACTTGGCGTCCACTCGGCCTTGACGGTGATGAAACAAAACGCGATGGTTGTGGTACTTGGCGAGTATGCCTAGTCGTAGACGGACTTGAGGTACTCCAGGGCAGATGTCTCAACGTTGCAATGGTGGTCTTGGAGGTTACTGAGCATGGATGTGAAGGTGGACTGCCAAACTAACCACGGGGCATAAACAGAGCAACTGCTCGAGGTCGAGATCGGGAAGGGGAGGCGCAAGCGAAGAGGAGCTGAAAGAGGAGCTTCGCCACGAGCAGAGGCGGATGGTCATGGCGTGGAGATGGGCCGGGATAGGAGTTCGACGAGGTAGGTTTGAGGAGGTGAGCACAGCAGCGACTTGTCCTTGAAGAGGATGTCAAGACAGTCGGCCACCAGGGAGATAGTTGGCACGACGCCAGTGCGTGGACGACGCGCGGATGGGCTTGAGGCGCAGCAACGGTGAGGCAGTGGAGGCACTAGTCGCAGAGATCAGGACAACGCTTGGAGCTCGGGGTAGCGCGCGGCGGACGGAGCAACTCCGGCGGTGGCGCTCGGGCTGCAAGAGGCGAGCGAGGAGGAGAAGCAGGAGGGCGACGTCGAGCTTGGCGACGCCTCTTGCCGGAGATGATGATGGGGAGGCGGTCATGGGGTCAGGGATGATGGATCCGGGCGGCGGCGGCGGCTCGGGAGCCTCTCCCTATCGGGACGAGGATGGAGAGGGTCGAGCGAGTAGGTGGCGGCGCGAGGAACGCTGGCAGTGGGGTCGCGCGCGAGGTGGTTCTCCTGTGGGTGGCGGCACACGGGAGATTGGCGGGGAAGCATGGGCGAGGTGGATCGGGAGGAGCGGGGCTCTTCTCCTCTCTGGCGGCGCGAGCAGGGGAACGAAAAGAGAGGGGAGAGCGAGGGGAGATGCTCGCTAGGGTTAAGAGTTGGGGCGAGCTGGGCCTTGGGCCATGGAGGAGCTGGGCTGCGGATGGGCCTAGATGGCCTGATGGGCTCTCTCTCACTCTAAAAAACAGAGATAAGAAAGAAAAGAAAAAGATGTTAGAGGTGGAGCTTGAGCAGGAGGGTATTTTTCCCGAACTCATAAAAATGAGCTTGATCCAAGAAAAATAGAAAAGAGGCACGAATGCAAGATTTAAATTCAAACTCATTTGAATATCATTCAAATGGGTTTGAATTGGGATTGGTTTTTGAAGTGTCCAAAAATGTTGAGGATTTCGGTGGGGCTCCGGAAAATAACGAAATAATTTATTGGACAAAGTTTGAGGTCAAGAAGTGAGATAACAAAGGCATGGGGAATTATTTTGCAAGTGTGTCAAAGGTAATTCCACATCAATGGAATATTTTATAATAGCTCCCTAATATTGGGAGGATATGTTATAAATAGAGGTCACCCTTCCCTCGATTTAAAAGGATCAAAGATCCATACAATTTATTTAGTTGAGTTTTTAAAAATTAAATGACATGATGGCATGATGCAATGCAAATGATGCAACAAACAAAACAAATCACACGACGAAACTCAAAGTAGCTGGAAGTCTTCTGGAGCATCGGTCTCAGGGCGTTACAACACTCCACCACTACAAGAGGATCTCATGCCGAGATCTAGGATGGCACCGGAGAGAAACGGAAGAGGAAGAGAAGAGGTAAAACTAAGTTGCTTCTTTGACAAACGAGTGAAACCACGAACCTTGAGAGGTTGAGCAATTTAAAAGAAAGAGTACAATAGAGATGAACGAGATTGCAAACATTCCGTTAGAAAAGAGGAACAACGAACATTACGAGGACTTGAAGGTTGCAAAGACATGAATCAAGAGTTTAATGGACAAGATAGAATTCGAAACCACTCCGGTTAAAACAAGATGAGAGAGGAAGAATTCGGGCAGCACTCCGGTTGAACATGGAAGGAATAGAACATGAACTTGAGAAGATGGGATGATACTTGATGAAATCAACAACACACTGCCTCCGGAACTATTGAAAGAATGGCACAAGGGGTAAGAAGGATTTCAGACAGCACTAAGGTTGAAAAGAGAGGCAAAACTTGATAAGATGAAAGAACTTGAAGAGATGACACAACACTTCAGTTAAATTGATGAGCAAGAAAATAACGTGATCTTGATAAAACGAGGTGATGGGTGAAGAGAGCAACATCACAATGCCTCCGTAACGAAAGAATAGAAGCTAGACCGTTGGGATAAAGGGGCGGAGAAGAAAATGACAACTTCTACCACAATTGAATTTGGAAGGCATCCTTGCAAGAAGGTTAGAATAGATTTGTTGGAAGACCAACAACGAAAAGAATAAGTTTGTAGTGGGCTTATGGAAACATCTCAACATTATGAGGTGACAACCGGCCACTAACGGAAACAATTGCTTGCTTGAGATTAACGAAGGGATGAAAGCTTGTTCCATCAAGATGGAAAAGAGATAACTTGGGTCATTAATAAGCACCAAAATAGCAACATTCCTTAGGGAAGGCTTTAGGTGAAATCTATACCAAGATAACTCCAATGAGGAGATTGACGGTTGAAAAGATCTCTTGAACAAAGAGAAAATGATGGATTTAAATATGTCACTCTTGAAAACTTGTGAATCATGAAACGCGAAGGGAAATTATCAAGAATGACCTAACACCACCTCAGAAGATAAGGTAGAAAGAATCGCACTTTGGAATGCAAGATGAAGAATACTTGAACTCCCCAAAACAAAACATGTGTTGAGCACCATGTTTATCTTAGAGTATAGCTTGGAGGATCATAACTTTGAGAGAAATCTTGAAGAACGATTGAAGAATGAAAGGAATCCTTGACGAACCACCATGAAGAAACTCCAGTATTAAAAGGATGGTGGAAAGAAGGAGAAGTTGAAAACACAAGGTGAAGCCTTGCAAGATTTAGATGGAGCTTCGCGACGAGATAACCGAGAAAGCTTGGAACTCCGGGAAAAAAAAGATGAACAACTAGGAACCGAGAATTACTTCATCATGAACAATCTTCGGAAGAAAAGAATTGAATCACCTCGAGGAATAAGAATAAGATTTATTGTATGCTTATCTTTCATCAAAATTAAATTGATGACAAGCAGCAGATAGGCATGCTACTTATTCTCGTAGAAAGGATTAAAAGGGATATAGCGTAAACTTCTGAAAAGTCTTCCACGATGAATTGAAAATGAAAGTAGCAAAGGCACAATTCACCGGGAAGAATTGAAAAATGAATGAAGATACTTGAGGGGATTTAGATACATGAGAACGAAGTTATCATGAACTAATTAGAGGGTATTTGAATGATGCACCGGTAAGATTTGGAGAACGATAGCTACACGCTGAGAATGAAGAATTATGATATGATGGCCTTCGGAGGAAAGAAACGGAAACAACTCATGAAATGCTCTGGATGGGTGAAATGAATTGTCACAATCAAAAACAATTATGAGAGGATGGCATCAAGCTAGAACCAGGAATATCTAGAAGAACGGGTAAGGATTTAAGAGGAACTCTTCTTCGGTCTTCAAAATTCGAGAATGACAACGAGAAACACCACCATGAATTGTTGAGATACTCCGGGAGAATGAAAAACAAAGAGGTTGAGCCAACACTGAAAAATAATTTGAAATCGATCTTGGAAAACTTCTGACTGATGAAAATCATTCTTACGTCAAACTTGGAAATGAATTTGAGAATAGCTCCTGATACTTAGAAGAGTCAGGTAAGATCCTGGGAAAATACCTGTGGGTTAGGGCCCACTCAAAAGGAAACACCATTGAACGATTTAAAAGAGAGATTGCGCCAGTTGAATTAAATGACTTGAATGAGATAACAATCTCGAAATAGCTTGAACGGATCTTGAATGAAAAGACGAGCCTTCTGGGATATGTTCTAACACTCCGGATATGAACTGGGAGAGGTGAATAAATAAGAGAGCCTGGGATACGAAATTCACATGGGAAGATATGTGAAACAAAATGAAGAGATATAATCAACACCAAAGCTTGAAGTTAATCCACCGGAGAAGAAAAAGAGACGAAGAATAATGATCTGGAAGCTCCTGACCATCTTCCTGAGAATCACCGGATAAGAACATTGAAAGAAAAGAATGAAGAGACTTCACATCCATAAGATGGATACTTGATTGAGAAATCTGAGTCCTTGAAGAAAAGGGTGGGAGGGCGGGAAAAGAAAGGCAACTTGGGGACAGATGAAACAAACACCGTTGAGAAAACTTAGAATTGATCTCGCAAATGTTGAAATGATCGGATCCACTTGAAGAGAAGCACGCTGGTTGGAAAGAATTAACATGACAACCTCGATGATCAAGAAGGATTAGTATTCACATAGCAATATATGAACACCATTTAGGGAAGGTATGGATTCAGCATTTGACTTCGAAGCAACTTGAATACCACAAATAAAACAAAAAAAAGGATTTGGCTTGCAGAATAAGCCGGAACAAACATATGATAGAGATTTCGTCCGAAGTTTCGTGGTGGGGCCCACACGGGCTCGATCGTACAACACCATCATGTACAAGGCAGTGCACATTACATACGAAGTGTCCCCGAACCAACATAGCCAAGGGTTCTTTAAGACACAATGAGACCACTGTAAAAAATGACCGTGGATAGGCGGACCACTAGACGTCGAACCCCAATCTCATATCATGCATCTGTCAGAAAGAAAAAAAAATCTAGAGCTACTTGAATTCCCACCTATAAAACTCCCAAAACTTTCTGGTTATGCAATCTGGTGTTGGGGATACAGGGGAAGCAATATATATATGTCACCCAAAACTAACAATCCCTACATCCAAGCTGTATCCATCCGTCAACACATAACCAAGAAACCTTCGGAAATCGTGTACCTCAACCATGGAAAAGCATCTGTTATACGAGCTATGGCAATACTCCCGAACTCCCCGGTACTGGGTGACGTCGAGGTTATCTCACCAACAACTGCATAAAAGAGATTTTCGATGTCGGCAAAACTCAAGTATTCCAGAACTGCAACAATAAAATTATGACGACAACACCTCGGAGCTCAACTCCCCGGGACACTGCCACAACCCCTAAATGTCAGGAGGCACCAAGAACAATGTTCTCGTCATAAGAATATCAGAACGACTCCAAGATACCCGCGTGATCCTAAAAAATAATTTAGTGAAATTTGAGGAGAGGAAAGTCAAAACATCTACGTCAGGAGACCTCACCAGAGCGACGAAGGGGCTGAGGAGTAAAAAGAATCCTACTCTCCGATATATATAATCCTAAGACTCAATACATTTTTGTTCTAGACTCAACAACGCCAACGATTCGATCAAGCAGGGGGGTCCTAAGTCGGGGATGGCTCTGATTACCAACTTGTAACACCCATGATGCGGCTATATCTCCCACGTGTCGAAGCACGACTTAGAGGCATAACCGCATGGTGGTTTTGTCGCAAGAAGGGTCATCTTCACACAATCCCATGTAATGAACAAGAATGGGATAAAGAGTTGGCTTACAATCGCCACTTCACACAAGTACTTAAATAAATCATACATCATTCAGAGTACACACATAGTCCGACTACGGACAAAGCCAAAAGAAAAGAAGATAACCCAACTACTAGATCCTCGATCGTCCCAACTGGGCTCCACTACTGATCAACATGAAACGAAACATAGCAAGATCTTCGTTGAGCTTTCATCTGAGCTCGGTTGCATCACCTGCACTGGTATCATCGACACCTGCAACTGTTGTTGTAGTAATCTTTGAGCCACGAGGACTCAGCAATCCCATTACCATGGGTATCAAGACTAGAAAAGCTTAATGGGAAAGGAAGAGTTAAAGTGATGAGGTTGCAGCAGCGACTAAGCATGATATGGTGGCTAACATACGCAAATGAGAGCGAGAAGAGGAGCAAAGGAATGGTCGTCAACTAGAAATGATCAAGAGGTGATCCTGAACTCCTACTTACGTGAAGCATAACCCAAAACCGTGTTCACTTCCCAGACTCCACCGAGAAGAGACCATCACGGCTACACACGCGGTTGATGCATTTTAATTCGGATCTGGTGTCAAGTTATCTACAACTGAACATTAACAAACTCCCATCTGCCACATAACCGCGGGCACGGCTCTTGAAAGTTTATAACCCTGCAGGGGGTGTCCCAACTTAGCCCATGATAAGCTCTCGCGATCAACGAAGGATATACCTTCTCCCAGGAAGACCCGATCAGTCTCGGAATCCCGGTTTACAAGACATTTCGACAAAACAAGACCAGTAAAGCCGCCGGAATGTGCCGACAAATCCTGATAGGAGCTGCACATATCTCGTTCTCAGGGCACACCGGATTGTCCAAACTTCCGGTAGGCCATCCCAGAGTTGCCCCTGGTGGCCACCGGCGGCTGACAGGTTGGACCAACACTCACGACGAGCACTGGCCTGGGGGGGTAAAATAAAGATGACCCTTGAGTCTGCAGAACCCAAGGGAAAAAGGCTTAGGTAGGCAAATGGTAAAACCAAGGTTGGGCCTTGCTGGAGGAGTTTTATTCAACGCGAACTGTCAAGGGGGTCCCATAAATCACCCAACCGCGTAAGGAATGCAAAATCAAGGAACATAACACCGGTATGATGGAAACTAGGGTGGCAAGAGTGGAACAAAACACCGGGCATAAGGCCGAGCCTTCCACCCTTTACCAAGTATATAGATGCATTAATTAAATAAGAGATATTGTGATATCCCAACATAATCTTGTCCATCATGGAGCAATCTTCAACTTCACCTGCAACTAACAACGCTATAAGAGGGGCTGAGCAAAGCAGTAGCATAGCTAAACAACGGTTTGCTAGGAAGGGTGACAAAGGTTAGAGGTTCATGACAATTTGGGGAGGCTTGATAGAACAAGGGATAGGTAGCGCAGCATAGCGATAGAACAAAACAACTAGCATAGCAATGATAGTAGTGAGATCAAGGGTAGCGGTCATCTTGCCTGAAATCCCGCTAGGAAGAAGAACGAGTCCATGAAGAAGACAAACGGACGTAGTCGAACGAATCCTCACAACTCCGGAACGAAACCGAAGCTAATGAGAGAAGCAAACCAGAAAGAAGCAAACAACATGGTAAACAACCATCACATAATCATGGCATGATGCACAACCAAGTATGATGCATGTCCGGTTTAGATAGGCATGGCATGGCAAAAGGCAACAAACGATACTACAAGTTAAGTGGATTTCAATATGCAACGAGTTGCATATTGACGAAACACCACATTCGAGTTATTTAGTTCGCTCTCGTTTAGGTACACAACAATATTAAATGTTGTTAAACATGGCAAGAGGTGAAGCATAATTAAACTACCTATCTAGGCAAGTTTAAGTGAGGCGGAAAACATCAAACAACACTTCCGGAAAATCCCCATATGTCATTTAGCAATTTTAATGCAAGCAACATTTTTAAACATTTTAAATGTTGTTAACATGATGCGGATGACATAATCAAGGTTTATGCAATTTGTATGAGAACGTTGACATGAGCAAGATATGAAACATTTGTCGCCATGGCGGAAGGAAAAGGGTGCCACGGCGGTGAAACGGAAATGGTGCCACAGCAACATTCCGATGATCGGACAACTCGTCGAGATGTCGGTGCAAAAGAAAGTGTGGATGAACAGTTCGTGCAAGGATGGTGGGGTGATCCCGGTTACCAGGTTCCCACGGGTTGACGTCATGGTAAACGAGGAGGAATGTGCAGGGATCAATTCAGACATGGTGCAAACACGGGCATCTCATACATCACTCATGCATTCGTTCACGGGCGGTCTACTCGGGGTTATACCTTTGAAGCATGCATTTTCGGAGCGGGTCGAGTTTGTAGTGGAAGTAGTGGAAGTAGACGTTCTCGCGAAGTTGTACACGTTCGTTTCGGAGAGGTACTTGACGAATCCAACGTCTTCGGGGCGACGGTAGTGGAAGTAGTGGTACATGTTTCGTAGATGTTCGGGTCCGACGAGGAACTAGACGTCCTGGTACTTAGCGTCCACTCGGCCTTGATGGTGATGAAACAAAACGCGATGTTTGTGGTACTTGGCGAGTCTGCCTAGTCGTAGACGGACTTGAGGTACTCCGGGGCAGATTTCTCAACGTTGCAACGGTGGTCTTGGAGGTTACTGAGCATGGATGTGAAGGTGGACTGCCAAACTAACCACGGGGCATAAAAAGAGCAACTGCTCGAGGTCGAGATCGGGAAGGGGAGGCGCAAGCGAAGCGGAGTTGCAAGAGGAGCTTCGCCAGGAGTAGAGGCGGATGGTCATGGCATGGAGATGGGCCGGGATAGGGGTCCGTCGAGGTAGGTTTGAGGAGGTGAGCGCAGCAGCGACTTGTCCTTGAAGAGGAGGTCAAGACGGTCGGCCACCAGGGAGATAGTTGGCGCGACGCCGGTGCGTGGACGACGCGCGGATGGGCTTGCGGCGCAGCAATGGTGAGGCAGTGGAGGCACTGGTCGCAGAGGTCAGGACAGCGCTTGGAGCTCGGGGTAGCACGCGGCGGACGGAGCAACTCCGGCGGTGGCGCTCGGGCTGCAGGAGGCGAGCGAGGAGGAGAAGCAGGAGGGCGACGTCGAGCTTGGCGACGCCTCTTGCCAGAGATGATGATGGGGAGGCGGTCATGGGGTCAGGGATGATGGATCCGGGCGGCGGCAGCGGCGGCTCAGGAGCCTCTCCCGATCGGGACGAGGATGGAGAGGGCCGAGCGAGTAGGTGGCGGCGCGAGGGACGCTGGCGGTGGGGTCGCGCGCGTGGTGGTTCTCCTGTGGGTGGCGGCGCACGGGAGATTGGCGGGGAAGCATGGGCGAGGTGGATTGGGAGGAGCGGGGCTCTGCTCCTCTCTGGCGGCGCGAGCAGGGGAACGAGAGAGAGGGGAGAGCGAGGGGAGATGCTCGCTAGGGTTAAGAGTTGGGGCGAGCTGGGCCTTGGGCCATGGAGGAGCTGGGCTGTGGATGGGCCTAGATGGCCTGATGGGCTCTCTCTCACTCTAAAAAAACAGAGATGAGAAAGAAAACTAAAATATGTTAGAGGTGGAGCTTGAGCAGGAGGGTACTTTTCCCGGACTCATAAAAATGAGCTTGATCCAAGAAAAATAGAAAAGAGGCACGAATGCAAGATTTAAATTCAAACTCATTTGAATATCATTCAAATGGGTTTGAATTGGGACTAGGTTTTTGAAGTGTCCAAAAATGTTGAGGATTTCGGTGGGGCTCCGGAAAATGACGAAATAATTTATTGGACAAAGTTTGAGGTCAAGAAGTGAGATAACAAAGGCATGGGGAATTTTTTTGCAAGTGTGTCAAAGGTAATTCCACATCAATGGAATATTTTATAATAGCTCCCTAATATTGGGAGGATATGTTATAAAGAGAAGTCACCCTTCCCTCGATTTAAAAGGATCAAAGATCCATACAATTTATTTAGTTGAGTTTTTAAAAATTAAATAACATGATGGCATGATGCAATGCAAATGATGCAACAAACAAAACAAATCACACGACGAAACTCGGAGTAGCTGGAAGTCTTCTGGAGCGTCGGTCTCGGGGCGTTACACCCAAGACATGATTCGGAGCCGATGCATATAATGCTATAAGTTCGGGGTGCCGCACTTGGGAAAGTGTTCGGACTTATCACACCATAATGCGGGGAACTTAAGCCCTTGGTGTATTCGGCCATACCAAAGTGTACGGATGCAGGATGTCGTAAATGAACATATATATATAAAGAAAGAAATGCGGCTATAAGCAAGAAGCGATGCATTGTTTATTCAGAAAGACTGCCATGAATGCAGAGCGATACAAATAGTGTGGTAAGCAAGGGATTGGACTATTTAAACATGTCCCCCTCCAGGGGTAGGCTGCGGAATAGCGTATTAAACAGATTTAATGCTCGTAATGGAGACCACCTTAGTGTTCGTTGTAGCCTTTCTCCTTCCCTGGCTGTTGCATCGTGAGTTCGGCAGGTCTACTGCCGGACAAGGCCTCTGGTGAATGGAGTCCTGTGGATAAGAAAAAAGAAAAAGAAAAAGACCGACATACTTGGGAGCCCCTGGTGTGGTTAAACCGTACTCTGGGCCTGTCGTGGTCGTGCCCCTCCCCCTATGCCCATGGTATCTCCAGAGCGTAATGATGTACGCGAAGGATTGCTCTTGCAATTATGCGAGGGCTGGGGTTGGGGCCGCATTGCTACGCGTGCTCGGAACGTGCCAGGTGGTCTTGTTGTATGTTACTCCGGGCGCGTTTGGCCGTGTCCGGTCGCTTAATGGCCGGACTCGAAAATTGCCTTAAGAGGCTGCTCTGTACTTCTGCCGCGAGAGCCGCTGTGTGTTCCTCCGTTCGGAGGGAGCGCTCAGTGTTTCCATTGACCATGATGAGTCCTCGAGGGCCTTGCATCTTGAGCTTGAGGAATGCGTAATGCGGCACCGCGTTGAACTTTTCAAACGCGGTCCGTCCAAGCAGAGCGTGATAGCCACTGCAGAACGGGACTATGTCGAAGGTTAACTCCTCGCTTCGGAAGTTATCCGGGGATCCGAAGACCACTTCCAGTGTGACTGAGCCTGTACAATTGGCCTCTACACCTGGTATGACGCCTTTGAAGGTCGTCTTTGTAGGTTTAATCCTTGAGGGGTCTATGCCCATCTTGCGCACTGTATCCTGATAAAGCAGGTTCAGGCTGCTGCCGCCGTCCATCAGGACTCTGGTAAGGTGAAATCCATCAACGATTGGGTCTAAAACCAATGCGCCGAATCCATCATGGCGGATACTGGTGGGGTGATCCCTTCGATCAAAAGTGATCTGGCAAGAGAACCATGGATTGAACTTCGGGGCGACTGGCTCCATCGCGTATACATCCCTAAGTGCACGCTTCCGCTCCCTCTTGGGTATGTGGGTTGCGTATATCATGTTTACCGTCCGTACTTGTGGGGGGAAACCCTTCAGTCCTCTACTGTTCGGCGGCCGGGTCTCTTCCTCTTCATCGCTATGCAGCCCCTTATCGTTGTTTTTGGCGATTAACTTGCCTGCCTGCTTGAATAGCCAACAATCCCTGTTAGTGTGATTAGTTGGCTTTTCAGGGGTGCCATGTATCTGGCAAGAGCGGTCGAGTATTCGGTCCAAATTGGACGGACCCGGAGTGGTTCTTTTGAATGGCTTCTTCCGCTGACCGGGTTTAGAGCCTCTGAATCCAACGTTGACTGCCGTACCCTCAGTGTTATCGCCGTTAACGCGGTGTTTGTTTTTGTTTCAACGCGACCTGCCATTGTGGTCCTCGGTGTCCGGACTGCCAGAATTTTTGCTGAGGTTGTTACTGCGGGCTAGCCAGTTGTCCTCCCCCGCACAGAAGCGGGTCATTAGTGATGTGAGAGCTGCCATGGATTTCGGCTTTTCCTGTCCTAGGTGCCGGGCCAGCCACTCGTCGCGGATGTTGTGTTTGAAGGCTATGAGGGCCTCTGCATCTGGACAATCGACGATTTGATTTTTCTTTGTTAGGAACCGTGTCCGGAATTGTCTGGCCGATTCGTCTGGCTGCTGAATTGTGTGGCTTAGGTCATCGGCGTCTGGTGGTCGCACATATGTGCCCTGGAAGTTGTCAAGGAATGCGGCTTCCAGGTCCTCCCAACACCCAATTGACTCTGCTGGCAAGCTATTGAGCCAATGCTGAACTGGTCCTTTAAGCTTGAGTGGGAGATATTTGATGGCGTGGAGATTGTCACCGCGGGCCATATGGATAAGAAGGAGATAGTCTTCGATCCAAACCGCGGGGTCTGTTGTGCCATCATAGGATTCAATGTTTACGGGTTTAAACCCTTCAGGGATTTGATGATCCATTACTTCATCTGTGAAGCATAGTGGGTGTGCGGCGCCTCTATACTGGGCAATATCACGACATAGCTCAAGAGAGCTTTGTCTACTGTGTTCGGCCCGACCGGAGTTGCTGTATCCGGTGCGACGGTAGTCGTCGCGCATCATGGGGCGCCCACGTGATCCGTAGATCGATCTTGATTGTCTTGCCTTGTCCTCCAATATGTCTCGCAAGTCCGGCGCATCCCCCCGTGGCTTCGTACTTTTCGAGCAATGCCGGGGTACGGTCCTGATGGACGGCCTAGAGGCCTCTTTGTCGCGGCCACGAGGTGGTCGGTCTGCCGTATTGTGCGCTGGTGATGAAGGTTTATATGCCTCTGAGGGAAATATCCCTAGAGGCAATAATAAAGATATTATTTATTTCCTCATATCATGATAAATGTTTATTATTCATGCTAGAATTGTATTAACCGGAAACATGATACATGTGTGAATACATAGACAAAACTATAGTCACTAGTATGCCTCTACTTGGCTAGCTCATTAATCAAAGATGGTTATGTTTCCTAACCATAGACATGTGTTGTCATTTGATTAGTGGGATCACATCATTAGGAGAATGATGTGATTGACATGACCCATTCCGTTAGCCTAGCACTTGATCGTTTAGTATACTGCTATTGCTTTCTTCATGACTAATACAAAGTTCCTGCATCTATTAGATTGTGCAACTCCCGTATACGGGAAGAACACTTTGTGTGCTACCAAATGTCACAACCTAACTGGGTGATTATAAAGGTGCTCTACAGGTGTTTCCGAAGGTACATGTTGGGTTGGCATAATTCGAGATTAGGTTTTGTCACTCCGATTGTCGGAGAGGTATCTCTGGGCCCTCTCGGTAATACTCATCACCTAAGCCTTGCAAGCATGTAACTAATGAGTTAGTTATGAGATGATGTATTACGGAACGAGTAAAGAGACTTGCCGGTAACGAGATTGAACTAGGTATTGGATACCGACGATCAAATCTCGGGCAAGTAACATACCGACGACAAAGGGAACAAAGTATGTTGTTATGCGGTTTGACCGATAAAGATCTTCGTAGAATATGTAGGAACCAATATGGGCATCCAGGTCCCGCTATTGGTTATTGACCGAGAATGGTTCTAGGTCATGTCTACATAGTTCTCGAACCCGTAGGGTCCGCACGCTTAATGTTTCGATGACAGTTTTATTATGAGTTTATAAGTTTTGATGTACCGAAGTTTGTTCGGAGTCCCGGATGTGATCACGGACATGACGAGGAGTCTCGAAATGGTCGAGACATAAAGATTGATATATTGGACGACTATATTCGGACAGCGGAAAGGTTCCGGGTGATTTCGAAGAAAACCGGAGTGCCGGGGGGGGGGGGGGGGTGGGTTACCGGAACCCCCCGGGAGAGTTAATGGGCCACTTGGGCCTCGGTGGGAAGAGAGAGGGGCGGCCAGGGTGGGCCGCGCGCCCCCTCTCCCTCTGGTCCGAATTGGACTAGGAGGGGGGGCGGCGCCCCCCTTTCCTTCCCCCCTCTCCCCCTTCCTTCCCCCTCCTAGTAGGAGTAGGAAAGGAGGAGTCCTACTGCTACTAGGAGGAGGATTCCTCCTCCCTTGGCGCGCCCAATGGGGCCGGCCGGCCTCCCCCCTCCCTCCTTTATATACGGGGGCAGGGGGCACCCCATAGACACACAAGTTGATCTACGGATCTTTCCTTAGCCGTGTGCGGTGCCCCCTTCCACCATATTCCACCTCAGTCATATCGTCGCGGAGTTTAGGCGAAGCCCTGCGCCGGTAGAACATCATCATCGTCACCACGCCGTAGTGCTGAAGGAACTCATCTCCGGAGCTCGGCTGGATCGGAGGCCGGAGATCGTCATCGAGCTGAACGTGTGCTGAAGTCGGAGGCTCCGTACGTTCGGTGCTTGGATCGGTCGGATCGTGAAGATGTATGACTACATCAACCGCGTTGTGCTAACGCTTTATCTTACGGTCTACGAGGGTACGTGGACGAACACTCTCCCCTATCGTTGCTATGCCATCACCATGATCTTGCGTGTGCGTAGGAATTTTTTTGAAATTACTACGTTCCCCAACAGTGGCATCTGAGCCTAGGTTTTATGCGTTGATGTTATATGCACGAGTAGAACACAAGTGAGTTGTGGATGATATAAGTCATACTGCCTACCAGCATGTCATACTTTGGTTCGGCGGTATTGTTGGATGAAGCGGCCCGGACTGACATTATGCGTACGCTTACGCGAGACTGGTTCTACCGACGTGCTTTGCACACATGTGGCTGGCGGGTGTCAGTTTCTCCAACTTTATTTGAACCGAGTGTGGCTACGCCCGGTCCTTGCGAAGGTTAAAACGGAGTCTATTTGACAAACTATCATTGTGGTTTTGATGCGTAGGTAAGAACGGTTCTTGCTAAGCCCGTAGCAGCCACGTAAAATTTGCAACAACAAAGTAGAGGACGTCTAACTTGTTTTTGCAGGGCATGTTGTGATGTGATATGGTCAAGACGTGATGCTATATTTTATTGTATGAGATCATCATGTTTTGTAACCAAAGTTATCGGCAACTGGCAGGAGCCATATGGTTGTCGCTTTATTGTATGAAATGCAAACGCCCTGTAATTGCTTTACTTTATCACTAAGCGGTAGCGATAGTCGTAGAAGCAATAGATGGCGTAAACGACTACGCTGCTACGATGGAGATCAAGGTGTCACACCGGTGACGATGGTGATCACGACGGTGCTTCGGAGATGGAGATCACAAGCTCAAGATGATGATGGCCATATCATATCACTTATATTGATTGCATGTGATGTTTATCCTTTATGCATCTTATCCTCCTTTGATTGACGGTAGCATTTTAAGATGATCTCTCACTAAAATTATCAAGAAGTGTTCTTCCTGAGTATGCACCGTTGCCAATGTTCGTCGTGCCGAGACACCACGTGATGATCGGGTGTGATAAGCTCTACGTCCATCTACAACGGGTGCAAGCCAGTTTTGCACACGCAGAATACTCAGGTTAAACTTGACGAGCCTAGCATATGCAGATATGGCCTTGGAACACGGAGACCAAAAGGTCAAGCGTGAATCATATAGTAGATATGATCAACATAGTGATGTTCACCATTGAAAACTACTCCATCTCACGTGATGATCGGTTATGGTTTAGTTGATTTGGATCACGTGATCACTTAGATGACTAGAGAGATGTCTGTCTAAGTGGGGGTTCTTAAGTAATATGATTAATTGAACTTAAATTTATCATGAACTTAGTACCTGATAGTATCTTGCTTGTCTATGTTTGTTTGTAGATAGATGGCTCGTGCTGTTGTTCCGTTGAATTTTAATGCGTTCCTTGAGAAAGCAAAGTTGAAAGATGATGGTAGCAATTACACGGACTGGGTCCGTAACCTGAGGATTATCCTCATTGCTGCACAGAAGAGTTATGTCCTAGAAGCACCGCTGGGTGCCAGGCCTGCTGCTGATGCAACTGACGATGTTAAGAACGTCTGGCAGAGCAAAGCTGATGACTACTCTATAGTTCAGTGTGCCATGCTTTACGGCTTAGAACCGGGTCTTCAACGACGTTTTGAACGTCATGGAGCATATGAGATGTTCCAGGAGTTGAAGTTAATATTTCAAGCAAATGCCCGGATTGAGAGATATGAAGTCTCCAATAAGTTCTATAGCTGCAAGATGGAGGAGAATAGTTCTGTTAGTGAACACATACTCAGAATGTCTGGGTATAATAATCACTTGATTCAACTGGGAGTTAATCTTCCTGATGATAGTGTCATTGACAGAATTCTCCAATCACTGCCACCAAGCTACAAGAGCTTTGTGATGAACTATAATATGCAAGGGATGAACAAGACTATTCCCGAGCTCTTCGCAATGCTTAAAGCCGCGGAGGTAGAAATCAAGAAGGAGCATCAAGTGTTGATGGTCAACAAGACCACTAGTTTCAAGAAAAAGGGTAAAGGGAAGAAGAAGGGGAACTTCAAAAAGAACGGCAAGCAAGTTGCTGCTCAAGAGAAGAAACCCAAGTCTGGACCTAAGCCTGAAACTGAGTGCTTCTACTGCAAGCAGACTGGTCACTGGAAGCGGAACTGCCCCAAGTATTTGGCGGATAAGAAGGATGGCAAAGTGAACAAAGGTATATGTGATATACATGTTATTGATGTGTACCTAACTAGAGCTCGTAGTAGCACCTGGGTATTTGATACTGGTTCTGTTGCTAATATTTGCAACTCGAAACAGGGACTATGGAATAAGCGAGCACTGGCCAAGGACGAGGTGACGATGCGCGTGGGAAACGGTTCCAAAGTCGATGTGATCGCGGTCGGCACGCTACCTCTACATCTACCTTCGGGATTAGTTTTAGACCTGAATAATTGTTATTTGGTGCCAGCGTTGAGCATGAACATTATATCTGGATCTTATTTAATGCGAGACGGTTATTCATTTAAATCAGAGAATAATGGTTGTTCTATTTATATGAGTAATATCTTTTATGGTCATGCAACCTTGAAGAGTGGTCTATTTTTATTGAATCTCGATAGTAGTGATACACATATTCATAATGTTGAAGCCAAAAGATGCAGAGTTGATAATGATAGTGCAACTTATTTGTGGCACTGCTGTTTAGGTCATATCGGTGTAAAACGCATGAAGAAACTCCATACTGATGGACTTCTGGAATCACTTGATTATGAATCACTTGGTACTTGCGAACCGTGCCTCATGGGCAAGATGACTAAAACACCGTTCTCCGGAACTATGGAGAGAGCAACAGATTTGTTGGAAATCATACATACAGATGTATGTGGTCCGATGAATGTTGAGGCTCGTGGCGGATACCATTATTTTCTCACCTTCACAGATGATTTGAGCAGATACGGGTATATCTACTTAATGAAACACAAGTCTGAAACATTTGAAAAGTTCAAAGAATTTCAGAGTGAAGTGGAAAATCATCATAACAAGAAAATAAAGTTTCTACGATCTGATCGTGGAGGAGAATATTTGAGTTACGAGTTTGGTTTACATTTGAAACAATGTGGAATAGTTTCGCAACTCACGCCACCCGGAACACCACAACGAAATGGTATGTCCGAACATCGTAATCGTACTTTACTTGATATGGTGCGATCTATGATGTCTCTTACCGATTTACCGCTATCGTTTTGGGGTTATGCTTTAGAGACGGCCGCATTCACGTTAAATAGGGCGCCATCAAAATCCGTTGAGACGACGCCTTATGAACTGTGGTTTGGCAAGAAACCAAAGTTGTCGTTTCTTAAAGTTTGGGGTTGCGATGCTTATGTGAACAAACTTCAACCAGATAAGCTCGAACCCAAATCGGAGAAATGTGTCTTCATAGGATATCCAAAAGAGACTGTTGGATACACCTTCTATCACAGATCCAAAGGCAAAACATTCGTTGCTAAGAATGGATCCTTTCTAGAGAAGGAGTTTCTCTCGAAAGAAGTGAGTGGGAGGAAAGTAGAACTTGATGAGATAACTGTATCTACTCCCTTATTGGAAAGTAGTTCATCACGAGAACCGGTTCCTGTGACGAATACACCAATTAGTGAGGAAGCTAATGATATTGATCATGAAACTTCAGATCAAGTTTCTGCTGAACCTCGTAGGTCTACTAGAGTAAGATCCGCACCAGAGTGGTACGATAATCCTATTCTGGAAGTCATGTTACTTGACCATGATGAACCTACGAACTATGAGGAAGCGATGATGAGCCCAGATTCCGCAAAATGGCTAGAGGCCATGAAATCTGAGATGGGATCCATGTATGAAAACAAAGTATGGACTTTGGTTGACTTGCCCGATGATCGGCAAGCCATTGAGAATAAATGGATCTTTAAGAAGAAGACTGACGCTGATGGTAATGTAACTGTCTATAAAGCTCGACTTGTTGCGAAAGGTTTTCGACAAGTTCAAGGGGTTGACTACGATGAGACTTTCTCACCCGTAGCGATGCTTAACTCTGTCCGAATCATGTTAGCTATTGCTGCATTTCATGATTATGAAATTTGGCAAATGGATGTCAAGACTGCATTCTTGAATGGATTTCTAGAAGAAGAGTTGTATATGATGCAGCCAGAAGGTTTTGTTGATCCAAAAGGTGCTAACAAAGTATGCAAGCTCCAGCGTTCCATTTATGGACTGGTGCAAGCATCTCGGAGTTGGAATAAATGCTTTGATAGTGTGATCAAAGCATATGGTTTTATACAGACTTTTGGAGAAGCCTGTATTTACAAGAAAGTGAGTGGGAGCTCTGTAGCATTTCTAGTTTTATATGTCGATGACATATTATTAATTGGAAATGATATAGAATTTCTGGATAGCATAAAGGGATACTTGAATAAAAGTTTTTCAATGAAAGACCTCGGTGAAGCTGCTTACATATTGGGCATCAAGATCTATAGAGATAGATCAAGACGCTTAATAGGACTTTCACAAAGCACATACCTTGACAAAATTTTGAAAAAGTTCAAAATGGATCAGGCAAAGAAAGGATTTTGCCTGTGCTACAAGGTGTGAAGTTGAGTCAAACTCAATGCCCGACCACAGCAGAAGATAGAGAGAAAATGAAAAATGTTCCCTATGCTTCAGCCATAGGCTCTATCATGTATGCAATGCTGTGTACCAGACCTGACGTATGCTTAGCAATAAGCTTGGCAGGAAGGTACCAAAGTAATCCAGGAGTGGATCACTGGACAGCGGTCAAGAACATCCTGAAATACCTGAAAAGGACTAAGGATATTTTTCTCGTATATGGAGGTGACAAAGAGCTAGTCGTAAATGGTTACGTCGATGCAAGCTTTGACACTGATCCGGACGATTCTAAATCGCAAACCGGATACGTGTTTTTATTAAACGGTGGAGCTGTAAGTTGGTGCAGTTCTAAACAAAGCGTCGTGGAGGGATCTACATGTGAAGCGGAGTACATCACTGCTTTTGAAGCAACGAATGAAGGAGTCCGGATGAAGGAGTTCATTTCCGATCTAGGTGTCATACCTAGTGCATCGGGACCAATGAAGATCTTCTGTGACAATACTGGTGCAATTGCCTTGGCAAAGGAATCCAGATTTCACAAGAGGACCAAGCACATCAAGAGACGCTTGAATTCCATTCGGGACCAAGTCCAAGTGGGAGACATAGAGATTTGCAAGATACATACGGATCTGAATGTTGCAGACCCATTGACTAAGCCTCTCTCACAAGCAACACATGATCAGCACCAAGACTCCATGGGTGTTAGAATCATTACTATGTAATCTAGATTATTGACTCTAGTGCAAGTGGGAGACTGAAGGAAATATGCCCTTGAGGCAATAATAAAGTTATTATTTATTTCGTCATATCATGATAAATGTTTATTATTCATGCTAGAATTGTATTAACCGGAAACATGATACATGTGTGAATACATAGACAAAACTATAGTCACTAGTATGCCTCTACTTGACTAGCTCATTAATCAAAGATGGTTATGTTTCCTAACCATAGACATGTGTTGTCATTTGATTAGTGGGATCACATCATTAGGAGAATGATGTGATTGACATGACCCATTCCGTTAGCCTAGCAATTGATCGTTTAGTATACTGCTATTGCTTTCTTCATGACTTATACAAAGTTCCTGCAACTATGAGATTGTGCAACTCCCGTATATGGGAAGAACACTTTGTGTGCTACCAAATGTCAGAACCTAACTGGGTGATTATAAAGGTTCTCTACAGGTGTTCCCGAAGGTACATGTTGGGTTGGCATAATTCGAGATTAGGTTTTGTCACTCCGATTGTCGGAGAGGTATCTCTGGGCCCTCTCGGTAATACTCATCACCTAAGCCTTGCAAGCATGTAACTAATGAGTTAGTTATGAGATGATGTATACGGAACGAGTAAAGATACTTGCCGGTAACGAGATTGAACTAGGTATTGGATACCGACGATCAAATCTCGGGCAAGTAACATACCGATGACAAAGGGAACAAAGTATGTTGCTATGCGGTTTGACCGATAAAGATCTTCGTAGAATATGTAGGAACCAATATGGGCATCCAGGTCCCGCTATTGGTTATTGACTGAGAATGGTTCTAGGTCATGTCTACATAGTTCTCGAACCCGTAGGGTCCGCACGCTTAATGTTTCGATGATAGCTTTATTATGAGTTTATAAGTTTTGATGTACCGAAGTTTGTTCGGAGTCCCGGATGTGATCACGGACATGACGAGGAGTCTCAAAAAATGGTCGAGACATAAAGATTGACATATTGGACGACTATATTCGGACACCGGAAAGGTTCCGGGTGATTTCGGAGAAAACCGGAGTGCCGGGGGGGGGTTACCGGAACCCCCCGGGAGAGTTAATGGGCCACATGGGCCTTGGTGGGAAGAGAGAGGGGCGGCCAGGGTGGGCCGCGCGCCCCCTCTCCCTCTGGTCCGAATTGGACTAGGAGGGGGGCGGCGCCCCCCTTTCCTTCCCCCCTCTCCCCCTTCCTTCCCCCTCCTAGTAGGAGTAGGAAAGGAGGAGTCCTACTCCTACTAGGAGGATTCCTCCTCCCTTGGCGCGCCCAAAGGGACCGGCCGGCCTCCCCCCTCCCTCCTTTATACACAAGTTGATCTACGGATCGTTCCTTAGCCGTGTGCGGTGCCCCCTTCCACCATATTCCACATCGGTCATATCGTCGCAGAGTTTAGGCGAAGCCCTGCGCCGGTAGAACATCATCATCGTCACCACGCCGTCGTGCTGACGGAACTCATCTCCAGAGCTCGGCTGGATCGGAGGCCGGAGATCGTCATCGAGCTGAACGTGTGCTGAACTCGGAGGCTCCGTACGTTCGGTGCTTGGATCAGTCGGATCATGAAGACGTACGACTACATCAACCGCGTTGTGCTAACGCTTCCGCTTACGGTCTATGAGGGTACGTGGATGAACACTCTCCCCTCTTGTTGCTATGCCATCACCATGATCTTGCGTGTGCGTAGGAATTTTTTTGAAATTACTACGTTCCCCAACAGCCTCCTCCTCTAATCGGGGGAGCAACTTGTGTTTTGGGTAGCTTTTGGAGGAGCGTTCGAGTTCGTACTTTTCGGCCGCGAGGACTTTAGTCCATCTGTCGGCTAGCAGATCTTGATCAGCTTGAAGCTGTTGCTGCTTTTTCTTTAGGCTGTTTGCCGTGGCCATAAGCCTACGTTTAAAACGCTCTTGTTCGACGGGATCCTCGGGCACAACAAATTCGTCGTCGTTGAGGCTTCCCTCGTCTTCGGAGGGAGGCATGTAATTATCATCCTCGACCTCTTCGTCTGCCGCTCTCTCGTGAGGGCTGGCTTCTGTGTCCTCCTGTGTTGAATCTTGCTGGAGGGGGTTGTCTTCGGCACTCTCTGGGGTATTATTATCTCCAGTGCCGGAATCTCCATTCTTGCTGTAGCGGGATTTAGAGCAGTGCCGCTGATGTCGGCGCTTGGGCTGTTTCTTAGGGGAATCTGCCTCCGCTGCTTCTTCGCCATTCCCATCCTTTGGGGTGTCCACCATGTATATGTCGTATGACGAGGTGGTCTTCCAGTGCCCCGTAGGCGCTGGTTCTTGGTCGTCTCCGGCATCGTCGTCCATACCGTCGATGTCTTCGGAGTCGTAGTCTAGCATGTCGGTTAGATCGTCAACAGTGGCTACAAAGTGGGTGGTGGGTGGGTTTTGAATTTCTTCGTCATCCGCATCCCAACCGTCCTGACCACAATCCGGCCAGGGCTCTCCTGATAACGAGAGATGCTTTAGCGAATTCAGGATGTTGCCAAAGGGTGCATGCTGAAAGATGTCCGCGGCGGTGAACTCCATGATCGGCGCCCAATCGGATTCGATTGGTAGGGGCGCAGGAGGTTCGGAGTCCGGCGAGGAGTCCGGCACCTCAGAGTCACGAGCTTTACGAGGGACAAGGTCAGTATTCGGCTCCATCACCGTAGAGATCGCAGCTCCCGAGGCGGTGTCCAGCCACCTGTCCTCGATCTACGCGGTCGGCTCTGAACTAGGGGTCGGAGCGGACTCGTGTGCGGCCTCCAGGGCAGAGCTAAATCATGCCCATCGTGACAGTGCGGCGCGCTCGGTTGTGGCTCGAATCCATCGAAGATCAAGTCTCCGCGGATGTCGGCCGTGAAGTTCAGGCTTCCAAATCTGACCTGACGGCCAGGGACGTAGCTTTCGATCTGCTCCAGATGGCCAAGCGAATTGGCCCGCAGTGCAAAGCCGCCGAACATGAAGATCTGTCCGGGGAGAAAAGTCTCACCCTGGACTGCGTGGTTGTTGATGATTGAAGGAGCCATCAAGCCTATCGGTGACGACACAGAGGAACTCTCAATGAAAGCACCAATGTCGGTGTCAAAACCGGCGGATCTCGGGTAGGGGGTCCCGAACTGTGCGTCTAGGCGGACGGTAACAAGAGACAAGGGGCATGATGTTTTTACCCAGGTTCGGGCCCTCTCGATGGAGGTAAAACCCTACTCCTGCTTGATTGATATTGATGATATGGGTAGTACAAGAGTGGATCTACCACGAGATCAAGGAGGCTAAACCCTAGAAGCTAGCCTATGGTATGATTGTTGTAATGGTTGTTCGTCCTACGGACTAAAACCCTCCGGTTTATATAGACACCGGAGAGGGCTAGGGTTACACAGAGTCGGTTACAATGGTAGGAGATCTACATATCCGTATTGCCAAGCTTGCCTTCCACGCCAAGGAAAGTCCCATCCGGAAACGGGACGAAGTCTTCAATCTTGTATCTTCATAGTCTTCGAGTCCGGCCGATGATGATAGTCCGGCTATCCGGACACCCCCTAGTCCAGGACTCCCTCAGCGAAGAGCGCCGCATGATGACGGAGCGAGTCCAGCAGCTCCTCGACGCGGTTGCTGTGCAGAATGCAGCCGACGGCCGCACAGAGGCGCCGCAGCAACCAAACAACGACCTGCCCCCTCGCCGAGATCATGGCGTGACGTCTCGGACGCCGACTGGCGGAGTCCGCGAAAGGAAAGACAAAGAGCCGATTGTCAGTCACAGTCGGACTCGCATCACCATCGAGCGCGACCAAGACGGCCGCCCGAGAGCGGTGGAATGGCAGGGCGACTATCTGCCTCCCCCATCGAGAAGAGAACGGCGAGTTTCTCCACCTCCTGTTGAGCATCCGACTCTCGGTGGCCACCTTGGCCGCCTAGAGGGAGTCGGAGAAAACGACGCCCGCCACCGGATCGACCAACTCCACCGATCCCTAGTGTTGGAAGAAGAAGATGAGTTGGGTCCGCCCTGCTTCGGGCCCCGCATCCGAGACGAGCCTTTTCCCAAAGGGTTCATGCTCCCCCGAGACACGCCCAAGTATACCGGCTCTGTGAAGCCGGAGGACTGGCTAGTTGACTACTCCACGGCCGTCAACATAGCGAACGGCGACAAGCGAGTCGCCGTGAAGTATGTTCCACTCATGCTCCAGGGCACGGCCCGGACATGGTTGAACAGTCTGAAGCCGCGCAGCATCAACAGCTGGGTCGACTTCACCGAGGCCTTCATCCGCAACTTCACGAGCACGTACAAGTGACGTCCCAAGCCGCGCCAGCTTTCCTTGTGCGTGCAAGGCCCCGACGAGTCGACACGCGACTACCTCACGCGCTGGGGCGAGCTCCGGAACTCCTGCGAGGGCGTGCACAAGGTGCAGGCTATTGAGTACTTCACAGCTGGGCGCCGAGAAGGCACTCTCTTCAAGCACATGCTACACTGCGACGAGCCAGAGACCCTCGATGAGCTGCTGATCATAGCAGACAAGTACGCCACAGCCGACTCCTCCATGAAGATGGAAATTGAAGTTAACGCGGCTGGCAAAGTGGCCCCTCAGGCTCCCAGAACCCCAGCTGGAGACGCTAGTCGGCGACAACAACAGAACGACAACAAGTGCAAGGCCCCACAGCCAACTTCCAGCAGTCGGCAGCTTGCAACAGTCGAAGATCAATAGCCGAAGGGGCAGCCTCCGACCAAACGACAGAAAGGCGGCAAGTCCAACTGGTTGCCGGCCTTCTCTTACGAGCAGACTCTAGACGGTACCTGCAAGTTCCACAGCGGCGCGAAGCCGTCAAAACATACCACCCGAAAGTGCCACTGGCTTACAAGAATCGCCAAGGAAGACGGCCTCCTTCCTCCCCCGCCTGCTGGGCCGCCGCCTCCACCACTGCCCCAGCAGCCGGCTACCAGGCCAGTCAGCGCAGTATGAGATGAGTACCCAGAAGAGCATGGAGCCTATGTGGTGTTCACTAGTGTGGCTGACGATCGACGCAGCAGGTGGCTGCAGCAGCAAGAAGTGAATGCAGTAGCATCAGATACTCCAGAGTTTATGCATTGGTCCGAGATGCCTATCAGCTGGAGCAGGGCAGATCATCCAGAGGTGATGCCGAATCCGGGCTCCTATACCCTGGTCCTGAGTGCCACCTTGGCCACTGATAGGCGGGCCGCTCACTTCTCACGAGTGCTGATAGACGGAGGCAGTAGCATCAACATCCTATACAAGGACACCATGCAGAAGCTAGGAATCAAGCAAAGACATCTGCAGAGCAGCCGGACTGTGTTCCACGGCATTGTACCTGGCCTTTCCTGCTCACCAATCGGCAAGATCCTAATAGACGTCCTCTTCGGAGACAAAGATCATTTCTGCCGAGAGCCAGTCTGGTTTGAAGTGGTGGACCTCGAAAGCCCCTACCATGCGTTACTTGGCCGACCTGCTTTGGCCAAGTTCATGGCGGTTCCCCACTATGCCTACCTCAAGATGAAGATGCCGAGTTCCAAGGGAATTCTGACTCTCGCCGGCGACTACAGGAAGTCGTCCGCTTGCGCGGCTGAGAGCAGTCGGCTGGCCGAGTCCCTGGTGATCGCAGCTGAGAAGCGGCTTCTTGATCGGGTCGTGGCGATGGCCGGAAAGCGGCCAGAGATGTCGCCCGACCCCAAGGAGTCAGAAGCTGAGGGCTCATTCAAGCCGGCCAAAGAGACCAAGAAGATACCCTTGGACCTGGAGCACCCGGAGAGGCATGCTGTCATAGGTGCAAACCTTGACAGCAAATAGGAAGGCGAGCTCATCGATTTCCTCCGTGAGAATCGAGACATCTTTGCATGGTCCCCTAAAGACATGCCAGGTGTACCGACGGAATTCGCCGAGCACAAGTTACATGTCCGACCTGATGTGAAGCCCGTCAGGCAGCCCTTGCGCCGCTTGTTAGAAGAGAAGAGAAGAGTTGTTGGAGAGGAGATAGCCCAGCTCCTGGCAGCCAGCTTCATTATGGAGGTGTTTTTTCCAGAGTGGTTGGCAAACCCGGTCTTGGTACTGAAGAAGAACAAGCAGTGGCGGGTGTGTATTGACTACACAAGCCTCAACAAAGCCTGCCCCAAGGACCCGTTTGCTCTACCGAGAATCGATTAGGTGATAGACTCCACAGCCGGATGCGAGCTGTTGAGCTTCTTGGATGCATACTCAGGGTATCACCAGATCAAATTGAGCCCGGCAAACAGATTGAAGACCGCCTTCATCACGCCGTTCGGAGCCTTCTGCTACCTGACCATGACGTTCGGCTTAAGGAATGCCAGCGCCACCTTTCAGCATTGCATGCAGAAGTGCCTCCTCAAGCAACTCTGCAGAAACGCCCACGTCTACGTGGATGATGTAGTGGTGAAGACGAAAAAGCATGGGACACTGATGGAAGACCTCAAAGAAACCTTTGAAAACCTGCGCCGATTCCAGATCAAGCTCAACCCTGAGAAGTGCGTCTTTGGAGTACCAACCGGCCAGCTCCTTGGTTTCCTAGTCTCTGAACGCGGCATAGAGTGCAACCCTGTGAAGATCAAGGCTATTGAGAGCATGGAGGTACCCAGCCGACTGTTAGATGTGCAGAAGTTCACCGGCTGTTTGGCGTCCATCAGCCGATTCATCAGTCGGCTGGGCGAGAAAGCTCTCCCTTTGTACCAACTGATGAAGAAGACCACATTTTTTGAGTGGAACCACAAGGCGGATGAAGCGTTTCACCATATAAAGAAGATGTTGACTACTCCCCATGTGCTGGCGTGTCACGCCCAATATGCGACCCTATCCAAAAGGAACTCGAAGGTCCAACCAAGGATAGGCCCGCATATTGGAACGCTTTTGTAAGGTGGATATCATTACATCAACATTACATAATAGTGGGGATACATCCAATACATACAATGTCACATGAATACAACAATACAACATGCAAGAACAACATCCGACTACGGATGAATCATAAATAGAAACTCAAACAATGTCCACCCTGCTAGCCCAGGCTGCCGACCTGGAACCTATCCCCTAATCGAAGAAGCAGAAGAAGAAACTCAAGCAAGCAAGCATCGCTATCGCGTCATGATCATCGCATAAACCTGTACCTGCAACTGTTGTTGTAGTAATTTGTGAGCCACGAGGACTCAACAATCCCATTACCATGGGTATCAAGACTAGCAAAGCTTAATGGGAAAGGAAGGGGTAAAGTGGTGAGGTTGCAGCAGCGGCTAAGCAAGTATGGTGGCTAACATACGCAAATGAGAGCGAGAAGAGAAACAAAGGAACAGTCGTGAAGCTAGCAATGATCAAGAGGTGATCCTGAACTCCTACTTACGTCAAACATAACCCAGAAACCGTGTTCACTTCCCAGACTCCGCCGAGAAGAGACCATCACGGCTACACACACGGTTGATGCGTTTTAATTCGGATCTGGTGTCAAGTTATCTACAACCGGACATTAACAAATTCCCATCTGCCACATAACCGTGGGCACGGCTCTCGAAAGTTTATACCCTGCAGGGGTGTCCCAACTTAGCCCATGACAAGCTCTCGCGATCAACGAAGGAATAGACCTTCTCCCAGGAAGACCCGATCAGTCTCGGAATCCCGGTTTACAAGACATTTCGACAATGGTAAAACAAGACCAGCAAAGCCGCCCGATGCGCCGACAATCCCGATAGGAGCTGCACATATCTCGTTCTCAGGGCAACACCGGATAAGTCAAGCTACGAGTAAAACCAGACTTCGAGTTTCCCCGAGGTGGCCCCGCAGGTTGCTCGGTTCGGACCAACACTTAGACAAGCACTGGCCCGGGGGGGCTAAAATAAAGATGACCCTCGGGTTGGCCGACCCAAGGGAAGGGTATAGGTGGTGGTGAGGCAAATGGTAAAACAAAGGTTGGGCCTTGCTGGACAAGTTTTATTCAAAGCGAACTGTCAGGGGGGTCCCATAAATCACCCGACCGCGTTAGGAACGCAAAATTCGGGAACATAACACCGGTGTGACGGAAACTAGGGCTGCAAGAGTGGAACAAAACACCAGGCAAAAGGCCGAGCCTTCCACCCTTTACCAAATATATAGATGCATTAATAATATAAGAGATATTGTGATATCCCAACATAACCCTGTCCACCATGGAGAAATCTTCAACTTCACCTGCAACTAGCAACGCTATAAGAGGGGCTGAGCAAAGCGGTAACATAGCCAAACAATGGTTTGCGTAGGAAAGGTGTCAAAGGTTAGAGGTTCATGGCAATATGGGATGGCTTGGTAAACAGGTAATAGGTAGCGCAGCATAGCGATAGAATGAAGCAACTAGCATAGCAATGATAGTAGTTAGATCCAGGTTAGCGGTCATCTTGCCTGAAATCCCGCAAGGAAGAAGAAACGAGTCCATGAAGGAGATGAAGCCACGAAGACGAACCAAGCGTAGACGAATGCATCCTCACGATCGCAACGAAACGGGAACTATCGGGAAGAAGCACACAACATAGTAAACACACCACAGATGAACAAGGCATGATGCACAACAAGCATGATGCATGACAAAGCTACATGAAGCTACTCATGGCAAGAGATGATGCAAACAAGAACAACACATCAAGGCAAGTTTAAATGAGGCCGGGAACAACATATAACAATTCCGGTAAGTCCTTATATGCAAATTTCAAAATTGGTCCAGAACTGAACAAACCTTATGTTCAAGTTGTTAAAAAGCAAGTTAAGATGCACCAAGAGAATCTACACGAAATTCTAGTCAAGTTACATATAAAGTTCATTTAATTCGGAGCTACGGCCTAGAAGATATGAGCAAAACAAGTTAAGCATGGCATTGATGTAAAATGCATACAAACACACCAAAACAAGGATGCAACATGATAATATGAAACTACATGCAAAATCAAGCAAGTTTCATATAGAGCACACTCAAAACGGAGCAACGGTGCAACACACACACACACACTATACAAGTCATAACAACAATCTGTCCATAACAGCAACTAGGCATCTTGCAAGCATCAAAACAACATGCTACAGCACCCCAACATAGTAACAAAAGGCATGGGAATGAAGTACAGGTAAAGCACTACAAAACATGAACACTGAGCTATCTCTAGAAATCACTACAACATGCTCAAAATGACATGGGAAGATTGCAAATAATAACAGTTTCAGACTTTGCAGAAATAACATCAGGTTGCAATGTTTAGAGCAAGCAAACAACATGTTGCAGGAACATATCATGGAAAACAAAGGCATGGCATGATACTACTAAATGCATAGAACAACAGTCCCTTACTGACCATGAGCCAAAAAGGATCAGAAGATAAGATGGCACCCATGTAAACATGGCAAGTTATATTACAGATTCAAACATGGCAGGAACAACAATAAGTAGGCATGTTGGTGAGCTTGAAGCACTCACCACAGAGCAATACATGGCATGGCAAGGCAACCAACAGTAAGAAGGCATGTTTATGAAGCTAAGCATGGCAATAGCAAGTTCATAGTGTGCATGGATCACTAACAAAACACATGGGAACAAGTGAACTTAATGTTAACAGGCTGACAGCAACATTTTCAAGCAACTTTGGAGCAAGATAACAACATGTTCCAGCAGGCTATAATTGCAACCAAGGGCATGAGTGGATAGAGCATGACATGTAGATCAAAACATATTTATAGAGCATCTCCAGATTATGCATAGAACAACTAGTAGAAGCATGTTTACATAGCAACAAAATATAATAGAATCTGTCAGGAAAACAGCAACAGCAACTACCCTACTTAACAAGCTCGATACACTCAGCACACAACTCACAAAAATACATGGTTGGAACCCCTGGAAAGATGGCATGGCATAGATCAAAACACATGTAGAGCTCAACCTCATAGGATGCACACATCAATCATGGCAAAAATGACAAATGAGCAAGTTATAACAGTTCCAGCAGATTAACATCAACATGCACTCTTCCAACAGCATTTCAGGCATCAAGATGAGCTCAAATGAAAATGATGCAATGGAATGAAATGAAGTACTCGTCGAGGCGAACAATTTGACATATTACACGCACGAAACGAAGCTACGGATGCAGAGATACAACATGATGAACATGGCATGATTATGTCAGGGATTCGGGGACTTTGTGGAAATTATACCTCCGGAAACCGGGATGGAGCCATGCGGAATGGAGGGATCCGGGACGGAGGGGAGGCGTGTTTGGTTCGGTGCATGGGTGGATCTGATCCACTTTTCAGATCCGCCGACGGAGGAGCTCCGGCGAGCTACTCCGGCGAGGCGGCGAGCCGGGGGCGAGGGAGAGGCCGGGGAGCCGCGGGAGCCACCGGGTGGCGGGGTCGGCGCGGCACGCCGGCGGGAGAAGGCGAGGAGGCGCACTGGCGGCGGAGCTCTGGCCTCCGGTGAGGCGGCGGCGGAGGCGCGCCGGCCGGAGGAGCTGGTGGCGCGGGGCGGCGCTCGGGGTGGCGGGGTCGCGCGGGAGGCGAGGGACCGGGCGGCGGCGGTGCTCCGGCGGAGCGCGGCCGGCCGGGCGCGGCGGAGTAGCGGCGGGCGGCAGAGGAGGAGGCTAGGCGGCGGCCGGAGCGAGGCGCCGGCGGTGAAGGGCGGCGGGGCCGAGCCGGGGCGCAGGCACCCGCGGGATGCGGCGGCGGCCGAACCGGGCCGGGAGGGCCTCGCTCGGGCCCCGGCGGGCCCGCGCGGGTGGCGGCGAAGTGGGCACGGGCGCCCGGCGACGTGGCAGCGGGTAATTGGAGGAGGCGCGTGGCGGGGTGACGTGGCGGGCGTTGATTCGCCGGAGTGAGGTGGCGGCTGGACACGTCCGGCTGCGGGGATTTTTGTCCGGTGGCGCGAGGTAGGGGAAGGCTAGGGTTAGACCGCAAATTCGGAGGGGGAGGTGTTTATATAGGTGGAGGGAGCTAGGAGAGTCCAAATGGGGTGCGGTTTTCGCCCACACGATCGTGATCGAACGACCGAGAGCATGGAGGGGAGTTGCTGGGTTTTGGGCCACTATGGAAGGGGTGTTGGGCTGCAACTCAAAGAGGCCTTTCGCGGTTACCCGGTTAACCGTTGGAGTATCAAACGGACTCCAAATGGCACGAAACTTGACAGGTAGTCTACTGGTACTATACCAAGGCCGCATGGCAAACCTCGGGCCTTTCCGAGAAAGTTTAACACCCGCTCACAACAGGAAAGAAGAAGGGGACGCCGGATGACATAGGAGTGCCGGATTGCAAAACGGACAACGGGGAAAATGCTCGGATGCATGGAACAAACACGTATGCAAAATGAAATGCACATGATGACATGATAAAATGCAACACACAAGAAAATGACATGGCAAAAATGGCAAATAACTGGCGGACACCTGGCGCATCGGATCCGGGGCGTTACATGGCGGCTCCGACTCCTAAAGAGCCCATGCTCCTATACATTGCCGCCACCAGCCGAGTAGTCAGCACAGTCATTGTAGTCGAACGCAAGGAGGAAGGCAAGGGCTCCCTGTCCAGAGACCGGTATATTACCTGAGCGAGGTACTCTCGACCTCCAAGCAGAACTACCCCTACTACCAGAAGGTGTGCTACGGCGTGCATTTTGCCGCCAAGAAGTTGAAGCCTTACTTCCAAGAGCATCCAATCACTGTGGTGTGCACAGCCCCGCTGGCCGAGATCATCGGGAGCCGAGGCGCTTCTGGCCGAGTGGCCAAATGGGCCATAGAGTTAGCTCCCTACACCATCTACTACCAGCCCCGCACCGCCATCAAGTCGCAAGCGCTGGCCGACTTCCTCGTCGACTGGGCCGAGACCCAGTACCTGGCTTGGGAGCCGGCGTTGTCCTCACCTCCCCTAAAGGCGACAAGCTCAAGTATGCGCTGCAGATCCACTTCGCCGCCTCCAACAACATCGCTGAATACGAGGCACTCATTCACGGGCTCCGGCTTGCCAAAGAACTCGGCATTCGCCGGATCCTGTGCTATGGCGACTCCGATTTGGTGGTCCAGCAGTCATCTGGCGACTGGGACGCCAAAGATGCAAACATGGCGAGCTACTGCTTCCTGGTGCAGCAACTCAGCGGATACTTCGAGGGGTGCGAGTTCCTTCACGTGCCAAGAAATGACAACGACCAAGCAGACGCCTTGGCACGAGTCAGCTCCACCCGCCAAGCGATACCATCTGACTCTATCTTTGTGCCGGCTCCCCCCGAAGAAGTCGGATCCGACTCCAGAGCCCCAGCAGACGGCACAGGAATTCTTACAGACGGCTCCAAGAAGATCACAGTCGAAGCCGGCCCGGGGACTTCAGAACCCGGCCCGGGGACTGCGGCAACCAGCCCAAAGACTTCAGAACTCGGCCCAGGGACTGTGCCAGTCGACCCGGGGACTGCCCCAGTCGGCCCGGGGACTGTGCTAGTCGGCCCGGGGACTTCGTCAATCCAGCAAGCGACCGCAGACTCCAGTCTGCCACCTCCCAGCCCTGCCCCCCTTGTCCAAGTCGCAGTGTTGGCGGTTGGAGAAATAACTACACCCTCATGGGCGCAGCCCATCCTCAAGTTTCTAGTGAACAAAGAGCTGCGAACTGATGAAATCTTGGCTCGGCAAGTGCAACGCCGAGCGGCAGCCTACACCATAATCAACAGAGAGCTGGTCAGGCGCAGCGTCACTAGTGTTTACCAGCGCTGTGTTGAGCTAGAGCAAGGCCAAGCAATTCTCGGAGACATCCATCAAGGCGAGTGCGGCCACCATGCGGCTTCAAGAGCACTCGTCACCAAGGCCTTTCGGCACGGTTTCTTCTGGCCAACTGCCCTAGAAGAGGCCAAGGAATTAGTCCAAAAATGCAAGGGGTGCCAGAAGTTCCGCTCCAAGCCGCTTCAGCCGGCTTCTGCGCTGAAGACAATCCCCATCGCCTGGCCCTTTGCTGTTTGGGGCCTGGACATGGTGGGACCGTTCAAGATGGCCCGAGGTGGCCTGACTCACTTACTGGTCGCAGTGGACAAGTTCACCAAGTGGATAGAAGCAATGCCCATCAAGAAGTTGAATGGTCCGACTGCAGTGACTTTCATCGCCGACATCACGGTGCGGTACGGCATACCGCACAGCATCATCACCAATAATGGCACAAATATTTTGCCAAAGGCGCCTTGGCCCGTTTCTGTGCGACCCGGGGCATCCGACTGGACTTAGCGTCCGTTGCCCATCCACAGTCAAACGGCCAAGTGGAGCGAGGAAACGGCCTCATCCTATCTGGCATCAAGCCTCGCCTGGTCGAACCACTTGAGCATTCGGCCAGCTGTTGGCTTGAGGAGCTGCCAGCCGTCCTTTGGAGTCTGCGCACGACTCCAAACAAGTCAACCGGCTTCACGCCTTTCTTCCTCGTCTACGGTGCCGAAGCCGTCATCCCGACGGACATAGAATTCGACTCTCCGCGAGTCACCATGTACACCAAAGAGGAAGCACAAGAAGCACGTCCAGACGGCGTCGACCTGCTGGAAGAGGGCCGGCTGTTGGCACTCAGCCGGTCCAGCATCTACCAGCAGAGTCTACGCCGATACTACAACAGGAAGGTCAGGCCGAGATCTTTCCAAGAGGGCGACCTTGTGCTCCGACTGATCCAACGAAAAGCCGGCCAGCACAAGTTGTCGGTGCCTTGGGAAGGCCCCTTCATCATCAGCAAAGTGCTGGGCAACGACTCCTACTACCTAATCGACGCCTAGAAGCCCTGAGCACGCAAGAGGGATGACTCTGGCAAAGAGTCGGAATGGCCATGGAACGCAAATCTTCTCCGAAGATTTTACAGTTGATGCAGTATGTACCACGCTATCCTTTGTATTAAAGTACCGAGACTTTGGGCCCCCCGAGATGAGCTCGGGGACTACCCCTTTTGTTGATATCTGTATGATATGAATTATGCCTTCGAGTATGCTACTCTTTGTTATGCCGCTTGGCACCGGTTTCGACTAGTCGGCCCAGGGACTCGCCGTCTTGCGCTATGAAATGCTTCCTGCAGTCGGACAAGTTGTGTGTGGCGCTTAAGCCGTCTCCTGTCAGAAGCCGCAGCTCGCAAAGCGACTGTTGGTAGGCAGAGAATAAGCAAGAATGAGCGCCTACACAAAAAAATGGCTAAGGACTCAAAGCATAAGCATAGCCCAAGCTGGCTTCCAGCATCTCTTTGCAGAGCCGACTCTCGAATAGTCGGCTTGCCGCCTTCTATCCAACTTGTTAAAAGGCTCTAAAAAAGGCCAAGTACTTGCCTTCCCTAAGGTAGCCGAGCATTTGACCCAGCGGTAGTCCGCAGAGCGGTTGTCCGTCTGGCAAAGCGGCGACTGTGGAAAGACGGCAAAAGAAAAAGCCAAAAAAGAGCAATGAGAAAGGAAAGATAGAAGTCGGATAGATATTTACATAACAAAGGCCTCTGGGCAAGTTCAAAATACACCCCGCGGGTGGAATTGTGCAAATTAACAAGTTCTTCAAAGACTATGAAAGCAGATAAAATAAAGACAAGACGGCAGCCTAAGAAGCGGCAGACGGGTTCGGAGGGTCGGAGGAGATGGCGGTGTCAGGCGCCAGGGCGGCCGGCTGGGCAGTCTCGGCTTGATCGCCTCCGGTGGCAGCCGGCTCGATCGGACGCGGCTCATTGCTGGAGGCACGGTCGAGCTGAGGCTGATCGTCCGCTCCATCTTCTGGCGCCTCCATCTCGCCTCCATCCTCCGCCTCGTCTCCCTACTCGGCACTGGAGCCGATCACCTCTGCCGAGTCCTTGTCGTAGTCTGGGTTCATCCCGAACCACTCCGGCGGCACCTCCTCGCCGTTCGCGGCCCGCTCAGGAACGAAGCCGCTGGTGTCGGTGTAGTCGGCGATCGCCGCCGCACGCTCGACGAGGGCGCCTTCCACAGCCACCAGCTCTGCCTGGGCCTCTGACCAGAACACGGCTAGATACCAAGCCTTGACGAATTCCAAGGCCCGGCGCGCTCCAGCCCGGGCTAAGGAGCCCTTCCAAGCCTCAAGACAGCCAGTTGCGACCTCCAGCCAGTCGGCAGTCCGACTGGGAGTGCGCAGAACCGGCATGTCTGGCCACAGGGCGGCAATCGCCTGGGCCCCGGCACGTTGGAGCCAGCGCAGCAACTGATGGGCCGGACGCAGACGAGTCTCGATGCTCAGGAGCTGCTCGTCGATGGTCAGGGGGGCATTGGCGGCGATCTCCACGCAATTTGCCCTCCACGCCTCGCGATCAGCCTCAATAGCTCGATTGACCGCCTGCGACTGGCCAGGGAAGAAGTCTGCCAAACAACAAAGAAGCAAGAGAAAGAGTCAGGAGCCGGCTTGACTTACAGTCGGCGGCTCAAAGAAAGAAAGCAAAAGAAAATCACCATCGATGATGTCTTCAATCTCATGGAAGCCGGAGGTCAGCATCGCCTCCTTGTCGGTCCAGGAGGAGCGCTCGCTCTTGAACTCGGCCAGGAGAGCGGCCTCTTTCTTCTCTGCCTCATCCTGTGCCGCCTTAAGCAGCTCCTTCTGCTCCGCCAGCTGCGCGGCCAGCAGGTCGCGCTCTGTGGCGAGCTTGCCGCACTCCTCCTCCTTGGCGCGTAGGGCAGTGCTGACTTCGCCCAACCGTTACTGAAGAGCGGCATTGGCCTGTGAAGAACCAAAGGGAAAAGATGTTAAGTCATCAACAAAGAAGGTCGCCGGGAAGATCCGGCCCGACTGCTCAGCAGTCGGCCCGAATCTCGGGGACTACAGCCCGCGGGTGCGCCAGCGTGCCCCCGCGAAAAAGAAGAAGGACTTACTCCGACTCTCCGACAAGTCGGCGGTCCACTTCCCCAACTGCTCGACGTTGCGGTTGAAGGCAGTAACGCGGAGGTTGTGATACTCCTGTGATAAATAATCAAGACAAAGACAAAAATGAGGAACTCGCCAGATTGAGTTCCGGGCCGCCTGCTCAGCAGCCGGCCCGAAACTCAGGGACTACACCCAATGGGTGCGCTGGCGTGCCCCGACAGAGAGGAACGAGAAAAAACAAAGTCAAAGAAGGAAAGTATACCCAAATAGATGCGCGCGACGCCAGATGCGCCTTGGTGCAGCCCTAGATGGCCTCGCCCTCAGCTCACAGCTTCGCCTGGACGTCCAGGAGCGCCTGGTTCAGCGGACCGTCGCCGCCACCTCGCACCCACCCAGTGGGCGCGGCGCTTGTCGCCTCGGCATCTGGGATGGCCGAGCTGGCGGCGCCGGCCTCCAGGGGGCGTGGCGTTGAAACCGCCTTCTCGAGATGGCGACGCGCTGGTGAGGCGACTTGAAGAAGCAGCCTCGCCACCGCCTCGTCTTCAGTCGGCGGCACCGGCGGGCCTGCCGGCTGCTTGCCATGCGCGCTCCCAGACGGCGGTGGGGGCGGCGGTGGTGGCGTGGCCGTGCCCGACGCAGAGGCCTCGCCACCGTCCTTCTCCACGATGGGGTGCTCCCCGCCGACTTCTCCAGTCTGCCCCGTGAACTCCGGGGGCGGCGGCGCGGAGTTCAGCGGGATGACAAGCAATGCTGATTGGCGGCACGCGGTCTCCTCAGCCCGCTGTCTTGCTGCGGCGGCGGCTTCGGCTTCCTCCAGTTTCTTCTGGGCGGAGGCCGCCGCTTTCTGGGCCTCCGCCTTCTCCAGACGGTCGGCCTCCTACTCGTCGCGCTTCTCCCGCGCGTTGCGCTCCGTTGCCTCCCGGAGATCGGCGGCGGGGTCAATCCGCCGAGTATTGGCGGACGTTTCGGCCAAACCCATGACAGAGGGGACGGCGACCCTCTCAAGAAAAAGAGGGGCCCTGAAGCAAAGAAGGAATGAAAAAGACTTAGAAAAGATTCATCAAAGAAAAAAGGCAAAGGCAGAGAGCGCTTACGCAGAGACTAGCGGCGGCTTCTTCACTTCCTTGCGAAAGCGGTTGGCCTTCGCGACCGCCTCCTCCCGCTTGGTCGCGGCGGCCGCCCCCTTGAACTTATTCGGCCGGCCGCCGAGCGAACTCGGCCCGGCCCGGCGCTTCTTCGCGCCGACTTGGCCGGCCAAGCCGGCGGAGGAACTCGCGCCTGGATGGCCAGCTTTCAATTGGCGGCGTGGGGCGACTTACCCTTCGACGTCGTCGTCCGGCCAGTCGGCGAAGGTCGCCGAGGGCCTAAAGCCGCCTTCCGCTCCTCCTCCTCCGCCTTCGGCATCGGCCTCTATTGCCGCCGCCCCCAAGTCGGGGTCATCAACATCACTCTCCGCTCGATCTGGAGCGAACTCGCGGGGCAGTCCCGTGGCGCCGGCTGCAGGCTGGATGAAGGGGTTCTGACTCGAAGAAACCAAGAATATCAGAAGTCGGAATCGACTACAAAGAAAAACGGAAGAGCAAAATATACAACTTACCACTGGTGGCGGGTTGGCGCGCGAGTACGGCTCTTTGCCGAACTGCAAGTCCGCCACGAGCTCGCAGTTTGCGATGTGGTTCTCCATGTTCGCCACCTCCGCGTGGGGCATCTCCCTGGTGCACATCTGTCTCGGGTCCCGGTGGTCGCTCTGACAGATCAGATGTGGTCGGCCTTGGAGTGGGAGGAGTCGGCGCGCCACGAAGGCGGCCAGCAAGTCGGCCCCAACCAGGCCTTCCGACTGCGTCAACACTCGGAGTCGCGCGACGGTGGCGGCGCCTGCGGGAGTCAGCGTCTTGTCCCGATGAGACCAGCTGGGAAGCCTCCCAGCCGGCGCGCCGGCTTCGTAGTGCGGCAGGTTGACCCAGTCGCCTTCCGGGGCGACGTTCTTCACATAGAAGTACGACAGCTGCCACATCTTCACCGACTTGATCAGCGCGATGGAGGGAAACGGGTTATCGGCGGTCGACCTTCGCATTGCGATGAAGGCGCTGCACTGAGCCGGTATGCCGGCGACGTGTGTGCCGAGTTTGGATTGGAAGAACTCTCCCCACAGCTCGATGGTGGGGAGAACACCAAGGAAACCCTCGCACAGGGTGGCGAAGGCGGCCAGCAGCACCACCGTGTTCGGAGTAAGGTGGTGCGACTGGAGCCCGTTGAACTCCAAGAAGGAGCGGAAGAAGCCACTCGCCGGCAGCCCCGGGCCGCGCATGAGGTGCGAGCGGAATATGACCCGCTCGCCCTCCTCCGGCGCTGGCCTTATTTCCCCCGCCGGCGTGGCACGGGCTCGCACCAAGTTCGCGCCGGGGAGCCGGTGCGTCTTGCGGAGGTGCTCGATGGTGTCGTCGTCCACCACAGAGCCGTCCCAGACGCCAGAGCGCACGGCAGGAGCCGCGGCGGCGGAGGAAGAACTCATCACGGCGAGCGCAGCACGGTTTGGAGCGGCGATGGCAAGAAGAAGAAGAGGCAGGAGGAGGCAAGGGAGCAGGGAAGAATGGGCGCGCGTGTTTCGCCGTCCCGCTCGCCCCGCCTACTTATAGGCCTGTAGGCTGAGAAGCCGATGGGGCGGTTGTGGGATTAACTGTGCACGGGACCCCACGCCCCCCACGATTTACCCCACGAAGTTACTGCGCGCAGTAACGACGTGGGAAGCCCAACCGTCCGCGCGGCCGCAACAGATCCGTTCGCGGGCCGAGGCACGGTAGTGGCGGGCCCCGCCCGACGGCCTGTTCCGTCGTGCGCGTGGGTGAGCAGACTACCCCTACCGCGTGGCGCCTCGCGACGGGTCCGCGGCGGGCAGCCGCGGGGAAGCGTATCAGGCACGCCGCCTGGTTCCCGCCGCATCGTTCGAAACTCTTTAGGGAGCAAGACGGCCCTGTGTGAATCCAACTCCAGCCAGTCGGCCTGAAGGAAGACGGCCAACAAGGCCTGAATTCCCCCACCGGAAGAATGAAACTGTTGAGGCCCCACGACGTATCACTCTCGGAGCCTCACCAGCTTCGGGGACTACTGTCGGAGTAATGGGCCACGGGCAGGCTAACCCGAGTCCCAGAGACTTTCAAGACATCGGGGCAAGCTGCGCCCCGCGAGTCCCAGAGGCGACTCCCAGCCAAGCCGAGTCCCAGAGGCGACTCCCATTTAAGCCGAGTCCCAGAGGCGACTCCAAGGTAAGCCAAGTCCAAGAGGCGGCTCCAAGATAAGCCGAGTCCCAGAGGCGACTCCAAAGAAGCCGACTATGAGGAGTCGGCCTGCGACTCCAACCACCCTGTTATTTAAGGGCGGGCATGGCCACAGTGCACCGTACCAACGGAGATCTCTGTCCGGCGCAGCACAGTTGCCATGCTGGCCCTAACATCAGCTCTTGGGGGCGGAGCCCTGTGCCCACGACGGCCTGTCTGTACAGCCCTGAGACAGCGGGGCCTACCAGTCAGCGGGAGTACTGAAGACGGCGAGAGCGCCAAGAGTCGTACCTGTTGGGAGTCGGCCCCCAGGAGTCGGCCGGCCCCTCCCACAGGCCCCACACGCCATTAACCAGACACGACGGGGGGATGGCAACAGTGATCGCCCGTTAGGCGGCGGCACTGTCGCCATGACCCCATGACTCTCCTCTTCACCTTATCTCATATTTCTCGAGATATCATTAGTTTTTACACATGGGATTACTCCCACATGGGTCAATCACAACAAGTATTTTATAAAAATGCATCTTGATGTTCCATGCAATGCACAAATCTTGCTAGTACTCCTATAGAAGACTAAGTTGGTGATGATGGTGTGTCTGCCATCCGTCGTTTCTGACCATTAGATCTACATCTAACAACTGTGAGGTAAGTTGTTGCCTTTTCTCACCAACATCCCACTTGTCTACCAATTTGTAGAAAAACCCATAATTAGTATCTTAAAACCAATCACATCCCTCCCCAACCTCACCAAAACAGCCCAAGGAATATATTCTAATTGAAACATAATATATCTCTAGTGATATATGTATATCAAAATTACAGTGTTTTGTATCAAGTTTGTGAATAAGTATTATTCTAATTATGATTCGTTGCAACGCACATGACCATTGCTAGTATTTCCAACCATGTAATTTTTTTCCTAGTATTCCATTGTTTCGAGTTTTCCATCAAGATATTAGTCACTCATGGTTGGTATTTACTTTCAATCACGTACACATATGCACTATGTAACTAGCCTTGCTTATTGGCTTCCAAAGCTCAACTTTCACTCCTACTTACAATATGTAGAGTATTTAACAAAAAACAACCATTTTCAACCAACCCTAGGAAGAATCTATTGTACAAAAAATAACAAAAACATACCCAAAATTTCTTAATCGACGCCAAAAACTAATACCTAGTACTCCTACCGATTAGGTTCGTTTAAACCCATTTATGACAGGATTGGCCCACACGTCCGTGCTGACGAGGCAGCTTAAACCAACAAATTTTGTTTGACCGTTGACACGAGGGACCAACATCTGACCTTCTATCCTGTTTTCCCCCCTCAAATCATTATTTTTTCTAAAAATTACTTCAAACAGTACTGATGCATGTTCGTCGGTGGTGCCGGTGATGAGCGAGTTGGCCGCCGCTCCGCCGGCCTGGCCGGACGCCGCGCTGGCCTCCGGACGGGTTGGCAGGCTGGCCCGAGCGTGACTCACGAGCGAGCAAGCCGCTGTGTTGGCCTTCGCTCGAGCCAGATGGCTGGCCTTAGTGCAGCGCGCACGAGCAAGCCATCGCGCTGCCGTGCCAATCTAGCTAGCAAACCTTGCAGACAAGCAGCTGGACGGAGCTATCTTGGCTAGCTAGCGGCCACGAGTGCCGGACGGAGCTGGCATCCGGGCTGCCACAAGATGGGCTCTACACCACTGGCGGTTCTGACCTCGCCTTCTGCCGGCGGCGGTAGCTGCGTCCCATGGCCGAGGATGACTAGATGGACGGGCCGGAGGTAGGAGGTCACTCGGGGATTTTTGTGCAGACTGACGTGTAGGTCCCACAAGTCATAACGCCCGGTCGAATAGAAGGCGTTGACTTAATGGGCGACATGGGCCCTGTCAGAGGTTAGAGTTAGATTCTAACCCTGAACTAACTCTAACCAAAGTGGTGTTTGGATGGCAGGGTTAGATTGACAACAAATGTATCCAAATAGGGCCATGGGTTGAAACGTGCCTATAATGACACTTTGTAGAGTAGTCGTTTCTTGGTAGGGCTGGTTGGTAAGAGCATGTACAATGGTTGATAAGGTAGTCTTATCTTAAGTCTGCCACGTATGCAAGTGGTAGAAGTTTCTTGGCATTATTAGTGGTTTCTTGCATTATTAGGGTTTTCTTGTAAGGAACAATGTACTAATAGAGACAAAAGGCAATTCTAGGTTGCGTTGTACTCCAACGAGTAGTACTAGTGGTCGCAGGAGTGTATACCTCGTTTTCTGGTTTCTATCCTGGCCGAACGCACGGCGGCCTTTTTTTTAAAATAGTAACTTCGCTGCGAGCCAATATTTTAAGCGGGTAGTTTGAGTTTTGAAGTCAAACGGACGTGTGACACCACAATCTGGGTGCACTGGATAGCCTAGCCACGTGAACGGGTTTTCCTTCCCAGCATCCCGAGGCTCGTGTGCTCGCCCGAGCCGCACCTCGCTTGCAGCTTCCTCATCAGCTAGTAGCATATTTAAACTAGCGCCTCCCAATTAAGCCCGAGGAGTCGGAAAAGCCTGGCGGGGCATTAAGAACTGTGCAATATGGCTCTGTACGTAAAGTGCTCTACTACTACACTGTAGCTTGTGGCGTTGCACACATGGACTTCACTCCATTATCGGCTCTACTATAAAAGAAATTCCTCTTGACGTGTTTTTTTTTGAAACAGAGGCAAAATCTTTGTTTCATCTCATTCATAAAGAAGGAACTACTAACAAAGTTCGACGAGATCCATTACACCTCCACAAATGGAAGCAAAAAGCCTAGTCTCGCTGTATCAAATAACTCAAATGTTCTGCCCACGCAGTAACCGTCGCTGATAAATAGGCTGCTGGTGTGTGCGTGAGAGGAGCGGCTGAGTAGACCAGCTACGTGAGAGGAGCGGCTGAATAGATCACCGAGAGTACCCACTAGGCCACTACGCAGGTGTACTTTCCCTTCATTGATAGTACAATGGTTCTAGAGAACAGTAGTACCCTCCACTTCCAACTGTAGCTCCTTGGCCCTGAGATTCAAGAGTTCAAAACTGGTACACTATACTAAACTAGACTAGAAGTACAGTACATCACACTACTAGTTGACAAAAAGTAGTACTAGTACTGCTACAGTACGAGTACGTACTCCCCCATCACATAATGTAAAACGTTTTTTGACACTAGTTGGCATGTACAAAAAATAGCAAAAACATACCCAAAATTTCTTAATCCACGGCAAAAACTACTACCTAGTGCCAAAAATTTCTTACTAGTGCTATTATTTACCGTATAATGCAATCCCATAATGTCCCATAATGCTAGTACTAGTAGTAAATAATGGCATCACCCCTTTGCTAAGGAACGATCTACAGTTGGAAGGGACGAGGACCGGCGGTTACTATGCTCTTATATCCTCCTCGCCAGTTCCCCTCCCCCCGAAGAGAAGGCAGTTCATCGCTGCTCCCATGGATTCGCCAGGCGGTTCTCCTTCTCGTCGGGGCTGGGAGACCTTGGACGACAATCCTCTGGGAGAACTCGCACGTCGCTCCGACGTCCTCACCACCGCAAGACTCAGTGCTTCCTGCACCAACTTTTTGAAGACGGTGCTTAAATAGGCTTGGGAAAAGGCCATGCTTGTTGGTCTTCCATGCATCCTCGAGGAGAAGGTTCTTCTATGGGACAATCCTTCTAACAGTCCCCCGCTCCCTGGCCATGGTTGCACGTTGACTCCCCTAGAGTTGCCAACGTTGAGAGGTAGTTGCATTTTGTCCGATGAGCAGGTCAGTAATGGAGTTTGATCATGTAGTACTTAGTTATTCGATTTCCATCCCGTAATTTCTCTGCTGCCCACCGTCTTATATATAGCTCTGGGTCGGTGCCAACGAAGATTGGCTTGCATTCCTTCGGCCGGATACCACCATCATTTTGCACAACATCCACAGCAGTGCGGCCGTTCTGGTAGATCCCTTCTCCACCATTGGGATCGGCCTTCCGGACTGGCTGGGCTTGAATACGTATGATGATGCCTACATGAGATTGAAGAAGATAGCAATTGCGGACCCGCCGACAAAGTGACGCGGCTACAACGATTACTATCTCATCGCGGTGTTTAACATAAGGAATGCCATCAATGCAAGAGGCTGTAACGGCAGAGGCTGGCGCATGTTGGCGGCGGCAGATTTATACCCCTACATGTTCGAAGACGCCGTGCGCCATCTAGGCGGCATCTTCGCGGTGACAAACCAGGGGACTTTGTTTCATCTGGTTGCCATCCTGCGGTATGGGAGATTACAAACGGAATGCACAAACCATCATTTGCATCCCTAACGGTACTCCATTATTTTGCAGGGACCAGTCATCCCCCGATCAAAATAAGATCACCGATCCTAGATGTGCATTTGCATCCGCGATTCGGTCTAACCTGGAACCTTGTAGCTGACTTCGACATATTGGCATCAACTATCTTAGCAGTCGTGACCCGTGGTACCACTGATGTGCAACATGGTCACACAATCTACCACGATCGGACCATCACCATCTACCCAGGTATTCCATTTTTTAACCCTCTCGCCTTCTCTTTCATTGTTGAACTAGTACTTACTAGTACTAGTAGGAGTACTTTTTACCTTGGAGCGTATAGCTAGCTAGGGCCTTGAAGACTTGAACCCACTAGCTGCCACCATTTTTGTTTTTCCATGTCTTACTATCTCGTCCATGTAGCCAAGAGTGGCTATATATAATAAGCCGGTTATTTTACTTCCTCTATACCGGAGTAGTACTATTTGCTGCACAGTATTACTAACCGCCATATTTGAGCACAACATTATTATTCATGGACCTTTACTATGTACGTCACCATGTGTCCAGATCTGAGATGCCCCGTGTACCAGATGAACGGCGCCGAGTTTGACCCCCATGATGCTATGTGGGTGCCGAGGAACACTCTTGGAGAGTACTCGCTTTTCATTGGGGACAGCTACCCCATTGTGAAGCGGATGCCACCTTCCGTGCACGACATGGAAGGCCTGCCATTCATGAAGCATGGTTGTGTCTTTAGTGCGCACCGCCTGATGAACGACATGCTGGGACACGCTATCCCTGATTTATGCTGCTTCAGCTTGGATGAGTCTCCATCATGTGGAATCGGACTAGAAAGCTGCGACAATGATTCCTGTTGCCCACCGCTATGGATCGTGCCATCAATGAAGAACACCTGGGACTGGAACCTGGAGGAGGACATGTAGCCCATCTATGACGTGTAAGTGGAGTACGATAAATTGTGAACGGTAGCGCTGTGAATATATGTAGACTAGTCGTGCACAAATTTATCACATGAATTGGAGATGAACTTGTGTGGCATACTGGCATTTGTCCTTTAGAATTTATTACTAGTAAATGTGTTATGTGTACGTGCAACTTGTGTGGTTGTTGCACGGGCTCCAACATGCTCTTTGAGAAAAAAGGTGGCCCAGCTTTGGATATACGTGGCGTGGCGGCATCATACAATAGCATCGTTCGCTATAGTTGTAGTACACTCCTACTAGGACGACAACTCATATAAAACCTTGCGCTTGGCTCTTTGCCTCTTAGGGAGGTTCAACAGTTCATACTCGTCTGAATCTTGCACTTGGCTCTTCGCCTCTTCGGAAGATCCAACAATGATGATACTACAGTACAATATGCTTCTGGCAATCTGACACCAATTGAACTATTGCACGTCCACCGCGAAGGCGAGTGCGAGGGAGAGGGTGCTGTAGTCAAAACCCTCTCGTCGTCCTGCGAACCACCGCGCGCGTGGGCGAGGGAGAGGCGTAGTAAGCAAGCTTCTCCTCGTTCAGTGAGTTGACGGGACACATCAAAGTAGTACTAGTAGTAGTACATATTGCGTCCTTTCCGGTTAATATGGCTTAATTTGAAACGAGAAAAATACACTGGCGGTCAACGTATGTAACAGTATGCTCTTTACGGTCACTATATGTAAGTTTGCAGTGATTATACGATCACTAGCTCATCGTAGAACACCGTATTGCACCCTACTGACCGGCCACATAGCCGACGTGGCACTTTGTTGACTGGTTAAAATTTCACCTTTCTAGGTCCCACCTGTCAGTTGGCAGAGCAAAGAAATCAGTTAAACAAAACTTTACGCAGGCGCGACAGGAGTCCAACCCTTGCGCGCGAACCACCCTGGCTGTGTATGTGAGTGCATGCACGTGTACTCCCTCGGTCTTCCAACAAAAAGTGTACATCGGCTAAAAACAAAGAGTGTTGTACATGTACACTTCCAATGCATTTAGCCTTTAATCTAAATCGATATTGATTGACTAATGCACCAACTTGTGCTCTAGGTATAGGCTACATGTCTATCCTTAATTACAGCATGCAACGGCCTTCATTTAATCTTCTTCTCTCAATGGTCGCATCCACACATAAGTCTGCTACTTTTGGGCATTAATTATGACCTGGTCAATGTGAAAATCTCTAAATGTACAGTCTTTCACGGACGTAGGGAGTAGGTTGAGCACTTGAGCGTGAGCGTGTGTGTTGCGTCGTGTGCTGTGTGCCGCATGGGTGCGTGAGTGTTGCGTGCGTCCATGTGTACGTGTGAGTGTTGCATGTCGCATGCATGGGGCTTACTCCCTCCCATTGACATGTTCATACTTCAAGCTTCCTCTGTTCCCTCCATATGGTGATACTCCCTCTGTTCCCAAATACGGAGTAAAAGCCTCCCTCTGCTCCCAAATACGGAGTAAAAGCCTCCCTCTATTCCAAAATACGGAGTAAAAGCCTCCCTCTGTTCCCAAATACGGAGTATTTGTCTTTCTAGAGATTTCAACAAGTGACTACGTATGGAGAAAAATGAGTGAAGTGAGCATAGAGGCATAGGGATACTGTAGAAAGGCAGTCTTCACGATCCATTATTCCCCATCTCGGTCAACAAGAACTATTCAACTAGTCTTCGCAGTGAAGTGACAATACATGCTGCAGCAAATAGGACACTTAATTAATAAGCTGAACCAGCGTGTTGGTGTTACTAAATCAGCCTTACCTGGTACTTCCATCATGTTTGCCTGTAGAGCACGCTTCCGCAAATACGCCTACGCACCTCTGTCCTCCATTAACTGACATATGGGCCCTCTTGTGGTACACCCACATGTCATCGGTGTAACTATTTACACTCTGAAGGACGGTATATCCTGGTAGTAGTACTAGTAGAATTGAGATTTAATGCACTTTCTTCCCCGTCTTCCACTCTGCTTCCTCCTCACTTCTTCTTCCTCCTCTCTTCCCCATCGTCGGCCGCACACCATTTACCCCCACTCACTGCTCGCCCGCCCGCGCCATCTTCCTTGGTAGCTCGCGCGTACCATATCCCCCCGCTAACTACTCGGCCACATGAGGAGAAGCTTCTTCGCTCGCCCGCCTGAATCCACTTCCCTGCTGGCTCGCAGGCACCGAAACCCCCAATGGCAGAACCGATGTTCTCTTGGAGCAGATATGTAATCATATGGACCTACTCAGCACCGTCCGTCTGGCCGCATGCTCGGTGTCTTTGTACCATCTACTCCTCTGCAACCGGCTGACTCTTTTCAAGACACCTTCCTTGCTGATGCCCGATCCTCGCAGGTGGCCCAGACACCGACTTGACGATCCTATGGAGGTTGCCATGGTGCCCCTCGACATACTACCACTACCCGTCCACTTGTCCTTCATGCGCGACCACTACTGGGCGGGCATGAAGGCCAACTGGATCAACCTCATCCACCAATCCGGTAGTCCGTGGCGTCTCGTGGATATCTACACCCAGCGAGAGATCACCCTTCCATCGTTGGATACCGCCGCCATTGAACCTCGTGGCCTGCTGGACACTCCTGCCTACTACGCACGAGACGCATCAAGCTTTTGGCTCGACCTCTGTTTGTTGAAAGTTGTAATCTGTGAAGTGCCCACACCATCAGATGACTACATGGATTACAAGCTCATTGCCTTGTTCAACATGGGATTAGTCTATCTGGAATCCGGTCACCATACATGGTTATGGCTCATCGTCAATCCTACTGAGGCAACATTTATGTCTGATGTTATAGTGCATGATGGCATCATTTACACGGTCGACGCACAGATTGGCTGCCTAGACTGGTGGAATCTATCGTCATGTAATTGTTCTATCTCATCTCATCTTAACCTTATGAATACGAATGCCTGTTCATTGTTACAAATTTAGAATGGATAGTATGTCTATAACCACATCATTGCTATATGTTCCTCACACTTCCTAGATTCTTATGACCACACATGTTATTGTTAGATTTGATAGGAGAACAATTCGCATCTAATGATTGTTAGAATAGGTATTAGGAGCATAACATCATGATTGCTCTTTGTTACTCTCATTTCCAAGATTTTTATAACAACGCATGTTATTGCTTAGAGTTGATATGAGAACAATAGTAATAAGTGCTATGGTAGAATATGAGTAGGCACTGTCATAGTTGTTTTCCTCTCATTGTTACATGATGTTTGAATCATGACATATTGCTAGAATATGAAAGCCATTGGCTTATTTTTTTAACTTGGGGTATGATTATGACCATGGCATTGCAATTCTCTGTCTATGATATGTGTCACTGTTATAATAATCTTAATTCCACACATACTCTAAACATGATTGTTTATTTTTGTCCTTTTGGTCTCCAATTTGAATTGTTGCAGCAGACGCAAATGCGCTAGCCTTCATGATTCTAGGACCTGGAATCATACCAGCCGATGGGTGTTGGTTTATCGCCTGTTCAGCTGACGGCGGTCATTTGATGCTCATTCGCACGTACCAAATTGAGCAAACCATTACATCAAACCACATGCAGTACAATGCATGTGGCATTCGTGACATTGATGGCTATGGCAGCTTCGTGTTCGAGAAAGATCCCAGCTCCGTTGGGCCAGGCGTATTCAATTGGTGGCGGCTTTACAGCCTCGGCAACCACTCCACGTTCCTCGGGCTCAATTATCTGATCATCCAACCAATCATCAATCATATCACCGGCGATGATTACCGTGCTATGCAACTTCCATTCGCCATGGGGGACTGTGTTTACACATCATACCATGGGTTTCATGAATCACCATATCCAGAGATTTGTCGACACAGCTTGTTGCCAGATAATCTTCAGTGTGTGAACGACATCAAGCTTCCATGCGATGGATGACTTTTGCAAACCCGACGTGCGGCAATGTGGTTCATGCCAACAGCAAATATGCACAACTTGATTCGTACTGATATCTAGACTGAGCCATGTATTCTGCAGCTGTAGCACGACCCTCTTTTGTTGGATATTATGTATTGTTGTTAGTTTGAAGCACTCCTCTGGTTTGAAGGATAGATACCTTCAAGGGATCAAGTGCATCCTAACTCACCTGCATAGGATGTACTGATAATGATGATGGAGATGCTGTGCAGAAGCCATATATATCAATTAGGCTTCAAGTGCGTACTTGTTACTTAAACCTATGGTTAAAATGTGACACTAAATACGACTATTAAGTAGTACAGTAGCAGTACTAGTATACGTCGGTCAAATTATTCATCATGTCCACACATTGAATTGACGTGACAACATGCTGCGCGTGAGGTGACACAAGAATCCCGGCGGCGTGTTTGGGTATTCTGGATTTCAGATTTGGAGTACCACTTATCTGTCGAAATCTTTCATCATTCACTTAAAACAGTCGATTGATCATACATTGAGTACCATATAACTGGAATTAACCGATGCAAGTCAAAGAAGGATTGGTCGGTGCTGCCGGCTGACGTCAAGTTCGATCCCACGGATCAGCAGCTGATCGAGCACCTTGAGGCCAAAGTGAGTGCTGATAGCGCGAGATCTCACCCTCTCATCCATTTGTTCATACCAACCATCGACAACGAGCACGACATATGCTACACCCATCCTGAGAAATTTCTAGCTAAGACACCGATCGGCCGTCTACTTGCACAAACATATTCCTTTGTTTATAGCTCTATTTTTCTTTTTAGAAGCAGACCTGGTGAAGCAATTACAATTTGACAGTTAATAAAAAGTGAAACAAGTGCATGCCAAAGATGTTATGAAAATGCCAACTATGTACACTAAAACCTGTATTCGACAATACTGCAGGTATCACACTGAGTGGCCTAAGCAAGCATTTCTTCCAGTGCAATTCCAGGGCGTTCAAAAGGGGCACATGGACGCGTCGCAAGATACAGTCGGAGTGCGGCATGCACGCAATGTGGCACAAGACCAGCAATACCTTGCCGATGATGGTCAACGATCGGCAGACGGTTAGCAAAAAGGTTCTGGTGCTGCACACCAACAAGAACTTTGACCAACAGAGGACCAACTGGGTGATGCACCAGTACCACCTCGGGGACCTGGAGCAAGAGAAGGAGCGGGAGCTGGTCGTCTGCAAGATTTTCTACCAGACGAACACTAGGGACTGGAGTAAAAAGATTATTAGTTAGTTTGGTATTGGTACATTTACTACCTTGTCGTCCGCAAATTGGTATTGTTGTTAACGATCTTTTGGTATGAACTTGCATTTGCTTCCAACCATCATGCTGAAGGTCGACGTGGATATAAGCTGAATCATTTGTTTTGAAACGAATTTTTAGGCACCTGATTTTTATTTGATGGGTAGCATAAGCACCTGCCGTTCGAATTCCCAGTTCTCCAAAATTTTCGAAACAAGTGCATGCACTTATTATCACAATGAAAAAACAATATCCATGCTGCATCCCAGTTATCAGTCTATACTTGCAGAATTCTCTCGTTTATTGAGCATGTATATTGTTTTTTCAGGTCGAGCAAGTTTCAACTGGGTTGTAGACTGCCCAGGCTTGGTTTTGTTTTTAATAGGCCCAGCCCATGATCACAACGTGGCACAAACATCCAACGTGGCCCGCCAGCGTTAGTTATATTTTGTCTTACAACATGTGCAGGCAGTTTTTTTACTGAATCAAAGACACAGCCCAGTTCTATTTTCCTCTTGAAACGCATGTCCTACATCCGTTTACTAAGCTCTACCTATAGTTTTACTAGTTCATATACACGTATCATTATATTGAAAATACATAAAATTCCATTTTCATATTTACAACCTTACTTTTGTTGTTGTTTTCCCTCCCAGCGCTGATTTTTTTACCACTGGTTTTCCCTTAAACCAACTCAATTGTCCCACGTCTTATTTGCTTACAAAAACAAAACAATATTTTTTGGCAAATCAATAAGTTCTGAAAAAAATGTTTATCATTTCAGGATTAGAGCAGTTTGGACTCCACCGAAATATGCAAAATAAGGTTGAAATTTTTGACCGTGGTTCTAGGTAGAAAATGGGCTGTAATAAATTACTTAAGAATTAGCAAATGGGCTACAAATTATTAAAAAAAATGGGCTCTATGTTGTCTGCCACATATTTGGAGACTGGCTTGTGGGCCTACTAAGTTCATGCGTACACCAGGTTTCTCAAAAAAGAAACTTAGTCAACAATCGACTCTACCAGCGTCAAACCGTTAGATGTCAATCTAACGGCAATCGTGCTTCTTCAGTCTCTGATCTTCCTGCCCCAGCCGCCCAAACCAACACCGTCAGAACCGCCTGCTCCCGCCTCCCGCGCCGGCTATGCTACCGGGCAGGCCTCACGGCCCCATCATACTCGCATCCCTGGCCTGTCTATCCCTCTACTCACCCACACCTCCTGCTATTTTCCGGCGACGACAGCCGAACCAGTCAACCCTCGTACTCTCCACCGCGTGGGCAGCCACAGCCGTGTCTTCCCCGGCTCTGTGTTTTTCCCTTCGTAGGCCTCGCCGTCATCCATCGCCCTGGTGCTCTCGGCGCGGCATGGTCAACGTGGTCAACGAACGACATCCATCGGAAGTGGACTGTACATGGAGAGGCTGACAGCTGGTTCCACGACCGCACACAAGGAAATGCCTCCTTATTACGTGCAAAATAATGATTCCTCCACCTGACATCTGGGACCTGCCGGAAGGGCCTCTATCTTTCATAAAAAAAGTTCCCTCCGATGATAGGTCAGACCCACCAACTATATCTTCGCACACAAGCAAGTGCCTTCTTATTGCGCACAAAAAAAATGTATACCCCCTGCCAGCTGGGACCCACCATAGTGGGAGGCTTACTTGTGGGCCTACTAAGTTGACGGGGACGGAGGGCTTTCTCAACTTAGTCAATATATGAACGATTCTAGCTCCAGTGACTGTACGATGTCCATCCAACGGCTGTAGTGCTTCTTCAACCTCTGGTCTTCTTGCTCCAGCCACCCAAAGCAGCGCCGGTCGTGCCGCCTGCTCCTGCCTCCCGTGGCCGGCTGTGCTGGCGTGGAGGCCACACCGCCCCTACTACTCCCACCACTGGCCAGCCCATCCCTCCACTCACCCACACCCCTTGTTATTCTGCGGCGACGGCAGCCTCACACCACAGCCGAACCAGTGAACCCTCGTACTCCTCTCCGCTTGGGCATCCACTATCGCGTCTTCCCTGGCTCTGAGTCGTCCCCTTCCTAGGCCTCGCCGTTGTCCACCGCTGTGGTGCTCTCGGCGCGGCGTGGTCAATGTGGTTAACGAACGACTTCCATCGGAAGAGTACTGTACGTGGAGAGGCTGACAGCTGGTTCCACGGCAGCTGCAAGGAAGTGCCTCCTTATTACGCGCAAAAGAATTATTCCTCCACCTGACAGCAGGGACCCACCTGACGGGCCACCATATTTTGCAAAAAAATGTTTCCCTCCTGACTACTGGGACTCACCGGACAGGCCACCGTATTTCGCGAAAAAACATTCCCCCCGCTGTCAGATCAGACCTACCGGAAGTGCCTCATTATTACGCACTAAAAAATGAATACTCCCCCTGCTAGCTGGGACCCACCTTGGTGGGAGGCTGACTTGTGGGCCTACTAAGTTGACGGACGGAGGGCTTTGTCAACTTAGTCAATATGAACGATTCTAGCTCTAGTGACCGTACGATGTCCATCCAACGGCCGTAGTGCTTCTTCAATCTCTGGTCTTCTTGCTCCAGCTGCCTAAACCAGCGCCGGTCGTGCCGCATGCTCCTGCCTCTCATGGCCGGCTGTGCTGCCGCGGAGGCCTCACCCCCCACTACTATTCCCACCGCTAGCCATGCCTTGCGGCAACGGCAGCCTCACACCGCAGCCGAACCAGTGAACCTTCGTACTTCTCTCCGCGCGGGCTTCCACTTCCGCGTCTTCCCCGACTCCGCGTCGTCCCCTTCCTAGGACTCGCCGTCATCCACCGCCCTGGTGCTCTCGGCGTGGCATGGTCAACGTGGTCAAGGAACGACTTCCATTGGACGTGGACTGTACGTGGAGAGGCTGACAGCTGGGTCCACGGCCGCAGCAAGGAAGTGCCTCCTTATTACGCGGAAAATAATGATTCCTCCACCTGACAGTAGGGACCCACCGGATAGGCCACCGTGTTTCGTGAAAAAAACATTTCCCCCTAACAGCTGGGACCTACCAGCTACATCTTCGCACGCAAGGAAGTGCGTCCATATTGCGGGCAAAAAAATGATTCGCCCCCTCACTGCTGGGACCCACCAGCTACATCTTCGAACGCAAGGAAGTGCCTGACAGTCGGGACCCACCTAGTCCAAGTGTACGTAGCATTGTCATTCTGGTCGCGAACATGTACGCGCATACTGGTCGATGTAGAGGCATGCACGTGTCGTAGTAGAGGTGCACACGTAGCATGTACACATACGTACATCGGCCAGTGTGCAAGAAAGAAAATACGGACACATACGTACATACGGGCGGGGTCTTGAACGCCTACTCGCGCATACGTACGGCCATGGCTCGTCTACATGGCTGGGTTGGAATGGAGAAACAACGTCGTCGCCGTGTTCATGGGGAGCCAACCGGCTGGGTCAGAACGGAATGCGTCGTTGTGTTCATCGGGAGGGCTTGGACAGAACAGCCGATGGAAACGAGGCCTGGCGTACTGCACAACGGAGGAAATGGCCTTGTGTTCGACCGGCCATGTTCAAAACGAGATCCCGTTCATCGGGAGGGGTCTAGCGTACTGCAAAACGGAGGAAATGGACTTGTGTTCGACCTCCTACGGTCGAAACGGGGTCCTATTGATCGGGAGGGGTGTGGAGTACCGCAAAACGGAGGAAACAAACTTGTGTTGGAGCGCTACGGTGGAAATGGGGTCCTGTTCATCGGAGGGGTGTCGCGTGCCACAAAACGGGACTCCACGGGATATTGTTCATCTCCACCGTCGACCTCCTCCAGCCTCCACGGGCTACAGTTCATCCACCGTCGACCTCCTCCAGCCTCCACCTGCGACTATTCATCCACGGGCTCCTATTCATCCAGCCTCCACCGCGGGCTACTCCACCGGCTACTGTTCAACCAGCCCTCTCCACGGGCTCCTGTTCAACTGTAGCTACCAGACCTCAAACACTCTGATCTCTATGCATTAGTATCATCCCTGGATCGGTAATGCTGACACGCACAGTACTTGAAGGATTTATAACAGAGTACCAGTCACACACTTATTACATCGAATGTCTCAAAAGAGAACTTATTACAATAAGTATGGCTTAAGGCCATCTAATAACGATAAGAGCGGAAGGCTTGGAAGATAAGCGAGTCCATCAACTCCAACGGCATCACTGAGTATAAGATCACGACCTAAGGCACCCTACTCGTCGTCTAAAAAGTCTGCAACATGAACGTTGCAGCCCGAAAACGGGTCAGCACATGGAATATGCTGGCAATGTAACACATAGAGAGTAATGAACATAATAATGCTATCACTACATGCATATATGGCTGGTGGAAAGCTCTATGGTTACAGTTTTGAATAGAGCCAATTTTTTCCTACAACAAAGGAATAAATTTTATTTAACTATCATGGTGGTTGTTAAACATTGAGAAGGTTCCTGCAACTCAATCCCAATTAAGCATCATCATTAACCCAATTAAATTAAGTAACATGATGAGATTCACATGATAATCCAGGTACTAGATACTCAAAACGTCCATAACCGGGGACGCGGCTAACCATGATTAGTTTATACACTCTGCAGAGGTTTGCGCACTTTTCCCCACAAGACTCGATCTCCTCCGTTTGATTTCTCACACTACAAGGTGTTTGAGAAACGGATGACCAAGACACAGTCTTTCAGAAGCATTAACTCTTTACTCTGGGTAGACAGTACCAACCTACATCCCCTACATCTGCTAGTCTACCACTGAAAGAGGTCACGCAACATACTCAACTATGCTAGAGCCCATAGTAGCTTGCGGCTGCACACGGAAGTTTCTAGCATGAATAATCTCATGATACCTTTGAGCCTGGGTGGCGGTCCATAGGAAAATCACACGGAACCCCGGGATTTCCAAAAATATAGGCAACACTGGGTTCCCCAGGTGCCTCAATCCACCCAGATGTGAATTAAAGTTGCCACCTTAAGTAAACCATTAATTAATCAATCTCACATCTTTCATGGATACACTCACCCAATCCACGTCTACTAGCATAGCATAGCAATATAAGAAAACGTAGAAGTAACTCCCAAAGGTTGATAATAAAACAGGTAATAGGTTCTACCTCATCTACTCCCCAAAACCCACATATTAATCAAATCCTAATCATGCAATTGGTTGAGGATTGATCTAATGCAATAAAAGTGGGTAGTAAAGAGGTATGATCAAAGTGTTACTTGCCTTGCTGATGATCCGTGAAACCTAGAGACTCGTAGTAGCAGGCGGCGCACTCTGGGTACTCTATCGCAAACAAACAAACAAGCATACAATAAGCACTCATCTAATGCACGGATAAAACACAAATAAGAGATCTAACTAGAAAGTTCAACTTAAGAACTCCGGTTTGCAAAAAGAATCAAATCAAACAAAGCAACAAAACTCAAACGACAAAAGAAACAGGCTTCGTTTTACTAATCTGGACCTAAGTCAAATTTTACAGTAGCAAAAACTTGTTTGAGTTGGTTAAACCGAAAGAGGGTTTCGAGACAAAGCTCTAGGTGCTTGAATCGCCTGATTCCGATAAACGAGCGAAAAGTTATACTAGAACGAAAATCGGATCAGAAATCGCGATCGGAAATAATCGCGGAAAATCCGAGAAAAAGAAAAACGGACGAACAGGCTAACGAACGAACGTTCGCTGTCTGCGGCTAAACGTCGATAAGCGTTCGCTAAATAAACTAAACCGGAAAAAAATAAACCAAACCGGATCTAGGGTTTCAGAAAAAAACAGATTGGTTTTTGTGCGAAAACCGAGGTAGCGGCGGCTACCTCCGGCGGATCCGGTGAGATGGCGGCGGCGGCGGTGCGGCGGTTGGCGGCGGATCCGGCGGTGCGGTGGCGGGGCGGCGCAACAGCGGGCGGCGGCGGTGGCGGGCTGGCGCGGGCAGCGGCTAGGGTTAGGGTTGGCGGGGCGAGGCGGGCTGGGGCGGGCTGGGGGCGGGGCGTGGCTTATAAGGCCGAGCGGCGGACGAGTCCGGTTCGCCCACGGCGGCCCGAGTCGATTCGTTATTTTTTTTATAATTCGGACGCACAGAAAAAGAAATACTAAACGGACTCCAAAAATCCCGAAATAAATTTTCCCCGTCCTCTAAAAATAAGCCGGACAAGATGAACATTTATTTGGGCCCTAAATGCAATTTTGAAAAACGCACATTTTTTCTAATTCAAATAAAATAGTGATAAAACTCCAAAATAAAATCTTATTTGATTTTATTATTAAATCCTCAATATTTCTTTATTTTGGGAAAGTCATTTTATTCCCTCTCTCGTATTTTTATAATTTGAAATATTTGAAGATAAAATAATTAAAATCAAATGATCCTATTTTCAAAATTTGAGAAATCTCAAATAAGAAAATAAGGAAATCCCCAACTCTCTCCGTGGGTCCTTGAGTTGCGTAGAATTTCTAGGATCTAGCCAAAATGCAATAAAATATGATATGCAATGATGATCTAATGTATAACATTCCAAATTGAAAGTTTGGGATGTTACAAACCAACCCCCCTTAAGATGAATCTCGCCCTCGAGATTCGGGTTGGCTAGAAAATAGGTGAGGGTGGTCCTTCAGTAGAACTTCTTCTCGCTCCCAGGTGGCTTCATCCTCGGCATGGTAGCTCCACTAAACTTTACAAAACTTGATAACCTTGCTGCGGGTGACTCGGCTGGCATATTCGAGAATCTTGACTGGTTTCTCCTCATAGGTCAAATCACTATCCAACTGAATCGCTTCCAGTGGCACTGTATCTCAGCTGTATATCAGCCATCTCTGCGTGGCACCTCTTCAACTGGGAAACGTGGAACACATCATGAACTCCTAACAAACCTTCGGGCAATTCCAACTTGTAAGCAACTTCTCCCATACGCTCCAAAACTTTGTATGGTCCCACACAACGTGGCGCTAACTTGCCCTTAACTCCAAAATGTTGAACTCCTCGGAGTGGGACACACGAAGATAAACTCTGTCTCCAACTTCGTATATTGTCTCCTTGCGTCTAGAATCTGCATAGCTCTTCTGCCTAGACTGGGCTACCTTGAACCTATCATGAATCAACTTAACCTCAACCACCAATCCGGTAGTCCGTGGCGTCTCGTGGATATCTACACCCAGCGAGAGATCACCCATCCATCGTTGATACCGCCACCACTGAGCCTCACGGCCCACTGGACACTCCTGCCTACTATGCACGAGACGCATCAAGCTTTTGGCTCGACCTCTGTTTGCTAAAAGTTGTAATCTGTGAACTGCCCACACCATCAGATGACTACATGGATTACAAGCTCATTTCCTTGTTCAACATGGGATTAGTCTATCTGTTATCCGGTCGCCATACATGGTTATGGCTCATCGTCAATCCTACTGAGGCAACATTTATGTCTGATGCTATAGTGCACAATGGCATCATTTACGCGGTCGACGCACAGATTGGCTGCCTAGACTGGTGGAACTATCGTTGTGTAATTGTTCTATCTTATCTCATCTTAACCTTATGAATACAAATGCCTGTTCTTTGTTACAAATTTAGAATGGATAGTATGTCTATAACCACATCATTGCTATATGTTCCTCACACTTCCTAGATTCTCATGACCACACATGTTATTGTTAGAGTTGATATGAGAACAATTGGCATCTAATGATTGTTAGAATAGGTATTAGGAGCACAACATCATGATTGCTCTTTGTTACTCTCATTTCCAAGATTTTTATAACAACGCATGCTATTGCTTAGAGTTGATATGAGACAATAGTAGTAAGTGCTATGGTAGAATATGAGTAGGCACTGTCATAGTTGTTTTCCTATCATTGTTACATAATGTTTGAACCATGACATATTGCTAGAATATGAAAGCCATTGGCTTATTTTTTTTAACTTGGGGTATGATTATGACCATGGCATTGCAATTCTCTGTCTATGATATGTGTCACTGTTATAATAATCTTAATTCCACACATACTCTGAACATGATTGTTTATTTTTGTCCTTTTGGTCTCCAATTTGAATTGTTGCAGCAGACGCAACTGCGCTGGCCTTCATGATTCCAGGACCTGGAATCATACCAGCCGATGGGTGTTGGTTTATCGCCTGTTCAACTGACGGCGGTCATTTGATGCTCATTCGCATGTACCAAATTGACCAAACCATTACATCAAACCACATGCAGTACAATGCATGGGGCGTTCGTGACATTGATGGCTATGGCAGCTTCGTGTTTGAGAAAGATCCCAGCTCCGTTGGGCCAGGCGTATTCAACTGGTGGCGGCTTTACAGCCTCGGCAACCACTCCATGTTCCTCGGGCTCAATTATCTGATCATCCAACCAATCATCAGTCATATCACCGGTGATGATTACCGTGCTATGCAACTTCCATTCGCCAGGGGGGACTGTGTTTACACATCATACCATGGGTTTCATGAATCACCATATCCAGAGATTCGTCGACACAGCTTGTTGCCAGATAATCTTCAATGTGTGAACGACATCAAGCTTCCATGCGATGGATGACTTTTGCAAACCCGACGTGCGGCGATGTGGTTCATGCCAACAGCAAATATGCACAACTTGATTCGTACTGATATCTAGACCGAGCCATGTATTCTGCTGCTGTAGCACGACCCTCTTTTGTTGGATATTATGTATTGTTGTTAGTTTGAAGCACTCCTCGGGTTTAAAGGATAGATACCTTCAAGGGATCAAGTGCATCCTAACTCACCTGCGTAGGATGTACTGATAATGATGATGGAGATGTTGTGTAGAAGCCATATATAAATACTCCTTCCGTTCGGAATTACTTGTCGCTAAAATGGATGTATCTAGACGTATTTTAGTTCTAGATACATCCATTTCCGAGACAAGTAATTTCGAACGGAGGGAGTATCAATTAGGCTTCAAGTGCGTACTTGTTACTTAAACCTATAGTTAAAATGTGACACTAAATACGACTATTAAGTAGTACAATAGCAGTACTAGTATACGTCGGTCAAATTATTCATCATGTCGACACATTGAATTGACGTGACAACACGCTGCGCGTGAGGTGACACAAGAATCCTGGCGGCGTGTTTGGGTATTCTGGATTTCAGATTTGGAGTATGACTTATCTATCGAAATCTTTCTTCATTCACTTAAAATAGTCGATTGATCATACATTGAGTACCATATAACTGGAATTAACCGATGCAAGTCGAAGAAGGATTGGTCGGTGCTGCCGGGGCTGGCGACAAGTTCGATCCCACGGATCAGGAGCTGATCGAGCACCTTGAGGCCAAAGTGAGTGCTGATAGCGCGAGATATCACCCTCTCATCCAATTGTTCATACCAACCATCGACAACGAGCACGGCATATGCTACACCCATCCTGAGAAACTTCCAGGTAAAACACCGATCGGTCGTCTACTTGCACAAACATATTCCTTTGTTTATAGCTCTATTTTTCTTTTTAGAAGCAGACCTGGTGAAGCAATTACAATTTGACAGTTAATAAAAAGTGAAACAAGTGACTACAACATGCCAAAGATGTTATGAAAATGCCAACTATGTACACTAAAACTTGTATTCGACAATACTGCAGGTATCACACTGAGTGGCCTAAGCAAGCATTTATTCCAGTGCAATTCCAGGGCGTTCAAAAGGGGCACGTGGACGCGTCGCAAGATACAGTCGGAGTGCGGCATGCACGCAATCTAGCATAAGACCGGCAATACCTTGCCGATGATGGTCAACGATCGGCAGACGGGCAGCAAAAAGGTTCTGGTGCTGCACACCAACCAGAACTTTGACCAACAGAGGACCAACTGGGTGATGCACCAGTACCACCTCGGGGACCTGGAGCAAGAGAAGGAGCGGGAGCTGGTCGTCTGCAAGATTTTCTACCAGACGAACACTAGGGCCTGGAGTAAAAAGATTATAAGTTAGTTTGGTATTGGTACTTGTACTACCTTGTCGTCCGCAAATTGGTATTGTTGTTAACGATCTTTTGGTATGAACTTGCATTTGCTTCCAACCATCATGCTGAAGGTCGACGTGGATATAAAGCTGAATTATTTGTTTCGAAATGAATTTTTAGGCACCTGATTTTTATTTGATGGGTAGCATAAGCACCTGCTGTTCGAATTCCCAGTTCTCCAAAATTTTCGAAACAAGTGCATGCACTTATTATCATAATGAAAAAACAATATCCATGCTGCATCCCAGTTATCAATCTGTACTTGCAGAATTCTCTCGTTTATTGAGCATGTATATTGTTTTTCAGGTCGAGCAAGTTTCAACTGGGTTGTAGACTGCCCAGGCTTGGTTTTGTTTTTAATAGGCCCAGCCCATGATGACAACGTGGCACAAAGATCCAACAGGTATCTACTGGCCTCTGGCCCGCCAGCGTTAGTTATATTTTGTCTTACAACATCCACAGGCAATTTTTTTACTGAATCAAAGACACAGCCCAGTTCTATTTTCCTCTTGAAATGCATGTCCTACATCCATTTTCTAATCTCTACCTATGGTTTTACTAGTTCATATACATGTATCATTATATTGAAAATACATAAAATTCCCTTAACATATTTACATCCTTACTTTTCTTGTTGTTTTCCCTCCCAGCGCTGATTTTTTTACCACTGGTTTTCCCTTAAACCAACTCAATTGTCCCACGTCTTATTTGCTTACAAAAAAAAAAGATATTTTTTGGCAAATCAATAAGTTCTGAAAAAAAATGTTTATAATTTCGGGATTAGAACAGTTTGGACTCCACCGAAATATGCAAAATAAGGTTGAAATTTTTGACCGTGGTCCTAGGCAGAAAATGGGTTGTAATAAATTACCTAAGAATTAGCAAATGGGCTACAAATTATTAAAAAAATAGCAAATGGGCTCTATGTTGTGTGCTACATATTTGGAGACTGACTTGTGGGCCTACTAAGTTCATGCGTACACCAGGTTTCTCAAAAAAGAAACTTAGTCAATAATCGACTCTACTAGCGTCAAACCGTTAGATGTCAATCTAACGGCAATCGTGCTTCTTCAGTCTCCGATCTTCCTGCCCCAGCCACCCAAACCAGCACCGTCAGAACCACCTGCTCCCGCCTCCCGCGCCGGCTGTGCTGCCGGGCAGGCCTGACGGCCCATCATACTCGCATCCCTGGCCTGTCTATCCCTCTACTCACCCACACCTCCTATTATTTTCTGGCGACGGCAGCCGAACCAGTCAACCCTCATACTCTCCACCGCGTGGGCAGCCACAGCCGTGTCTTCACCCGGCTCTGTGTCGTTCCCTTCGTAGGCCTCGCCGTCATCCATCGCCCTGGTGCTCTCGGCGCGGCATGGTCAACGTGGTCAACGAACGACATCCATCGGAAGTGGACTGTACATGGAGACGCTGACAGCTGGGTCCACGGCCGCACACAAGGAAATGCCTCCTTATTACGTGCAAAATAATGATTCCTCCACCTGACATCTGGGACCGGCCGGAAGGGCCTCTGTATTTTGCAAAATAAGTTCCCTTCGCTGACAGGTCAGACCCACCAACTATATCTTCGCACGCAAGGAAGTGCCTTCTTATTGCGCACAAAAAAATGAATACCCCCCTGCCAGCTGGGACCCACCATAGTGGGAGGCTTACTTGTGGGCCTACTAAGTTGACGGGGAGGGAGGGCTTTGCCAACTTAGTCAATATATGAACGATTCTAGCTCCAGTGACTGTACGATGTCCATCCAACTGCCGTAGTGCTTCTTCAACCTCTGGTCTTCTTGCTCCAGCTGCCCAAAGCAGCGCCAGTCGTGCCGCCTGCTCCTGCCTCCCGTGGCCGGCTGTGCTGGCGTGGAGGCCACACTGCCCCTACTACTCCCACCGCTGGCCAGTCCATCCCTCCACTCACCCACACCCCTTGTTATTCTACGGCGACGGCAGCCTCACATCACAGCCGAACCAGTGAACCCTCATACTCCTCTCCGCTTGGGCATCCACTATCGCGTGTTCCCTGGCTCCGAGTTGTCCCCTTCCTAGGCCTCGCCGTTGTCCACCGCCGTGGTGCTCTCGGCGTGGCGTGGTCAATGTGGTCAACGACCGACTTCCATCGGAAGAGTACTGTACGTGGAGAGGCTGACAGCTGGTTCCACGGCAGCCGCAAGGAAGTGCCTCCTTATTACGCGCAAAAGAATTATTCCTCCACCTGACAGCAGGGACCCACCAGACGGGCCACCGTATTTTGCAAAAAAACGTTTCCCTCCTGACTGCTGGGACCCACCGGACGGGCCACCGTATTTGGCGAAAAAACGTTCCCCCCGCTGTCAGCTCGGACCCACCGGAAGTGCCTCCTTATTACGCACTAAAAAATGAATACTCCCCCTGCTAGCTGGGACCCACCTTGGTGGGACGCTTACTTGTGGGCCTACTAAGTTGATGGACGGAGGGCTTTGTCAACTTAGTCAATATGAACGATTCTAGATCTAGTGACCGTACGATGTCCATCCAACGGCCGTAGTGCTTCTTCAACCTCTGGTCTTCTTGCTCCAGCTGCCCAAACCGGTGCCGGTCGTGCCGCATGCTCCTACCTCCCGTGGCCGGCTGTGCTGCCGCGGAGGCCTCACCCCCCACTACTATTCCCACCACTGGCCAGGCCCTGCGGCAATGACAGCCTCACACCGCATCCGAACCAGTGAACCTTCATACTTCCCTCCGCGCAGGCTTCCACTTCCGCGTCTTCCCCGACTCCGCGTCGTCTCCTTCCTAGGACTCGCCGTCATCCACCGCCCTGGTGCTCTCGGCGCGGCGTGGTCAACGTGGTCAAGGAACAACTTCCATTGGACGTGGACTGTACGTGGAGAGGCTGACAGCTGGGTCCACGGCCGCAGCAAGGAAGTACCTCCTTATTACGCGGAAAATAATGATTCCTCCACCTGACAGCAGGGACCCACCGGACAGGCCACCGTATTTTGTGAAAAAAATGTTTCCCCATGACTGCTGGGACCTACCAGCTACATCTTTGCACGCAAGGAAGTGCGTCCATATTACGGGCAAAAAAATGATTCGCCCCCTGACTGCTGGGACCCACCAGCTACATCTTCGAACGCAAGGAAGTGCCTGACAGTCGGGACCCACCTGGTCCAAGCGTACGTAGCATTGTCATTCTGGTCGTGAACATGTACGTACATACTCGTCGATGTAGAGGCATGCAATGTCGTAGTAGAGGCGCACACGTAGCATGTACACGTACGTACAGCGGCCAGTGTGCAAGAAAGAAAATACGGACACGTACGTACATACGGGTGGGGTCTCGAACGCCTACTCGCGCATACGTACGGCCAGGGCTCATGTACATGGCTGGGTTGGAATGAAGAAACAACGTCGTCGTCGTGTTCATGGGGAGCCAACCGGCTGTCTCGAAACGGAATGCGTCGTCGTGTTCATTGGGAGGGCTTGGACAGAACAGTCGATGGAAACGAGGCCTGGCATACCGCACAACGGAGGAAACGGCCTTGTGTTCGACCGGCCACGTTCGAAACGAGATCCCGTTCATCGGGAGGGGTCTAGCGTACTGCAAAACGGAGGAAACGGACTTGTGTTGGACCTGCTACGGTCGAAACGGGGTCCTATTGATCGGGAGGGGTGTGGCGTACCGCAAAACGGAGGAAACAGACTTGTTTTGGAGTGCTACGGTGGAAAGGGGGTCCTGTTCATCGGAGTAGTGTTGTGTGCCGCAAAACGGGACTCCACGGGATATTGTTCATCTCCACCGTCGACCTCCTCCAGCCTCCACGGGCTACTGTTCATCCACCGTCGACCTCCTCCAGCCTCCACCTGCGAATATTCATCCACGGGCTCCTATTCATCGAGCCTCCACCGCGTGCTACTCCACCGGCTACTATTCAACCAGCCCTCTCCACGGGCTCCTGTTCAACTGTAGCAACCAGACCTCAAACACTCTGATCTCTATGCATTAGTGTCATCCCTGGATCGGTAATGCTAACACGCACAGTACTTGAAGGATTTATAACAGAGTACCAATCACACACTTATTACATCGAATGTCTCAAAAGAGAACTTATTACAATAAATATGGCTTAAGGCCATCTAATAACGATAACAACAGAAGGCTTGGAAGATAAGCGAGTCCATCAACTCCAACGGCATCACTGAGTATAAGATCACGACCTAAGGCACCTTACTCGTCGTCTGAAAAGTCTGCAACATGAACGTTGCAGCCCGAAAACGGGTCAGCACATGGAAAATGCTGGCAATGTAACACATAGAGAGTAATGAACATAATAATGCTATCACTACATGCATATATGGCTGGTGGAAAGCTCTATGGTTACAGTTTTGAATAAAGCCAATTTTTTCCTACAACAAAGGAATAAATTTTATTTAACTGTCATGGTGGTTGTTAAACATTGAGAAGGTTCCTGCAACTCAATCCCAATTAAGCATCATCATTAACCCAATTAAATTAAGTAACATGATGAGATTCACATGATAATCTAGGTACTAAATACTCAAAACGTCCATAACCGGGGACACGGCTAACCATGATTAGTTTATCCACTCTGCAGAGGTTTGTGCACTTTTCCCCACAAGACTCGATCTCCTCCGTTTGATTTCTCACACTACAAGGTGTTTGAGAAATGGATGAGCAAGACACAGTCTTTCAGAAGCATTAACTCTTTACTCTGGGTAGACAGTACCAACCTACACCCCCTACATCTGCTAGTCTACCACTGAAAGAGGTCACACAACATCAACTATGCTAGAGCCCATAGTAGCTTGCGGCTGCACACGGAAGTTTCTAGCATGAATTATCTCATGATACCTTTGAGCCTGGGTGGCGGTCCATAGGAAGATCACACGGAACCCCGGGATTTCCAAAAATATAGGCAACACTGGGTTCCCCAGGTGCCTCAATCCACCCGGATGTGAATTAAAGTTGCCACCTTAAGTAAACCATTAATTAATCAATCTCACATCTTTCATGGATACACTCACCCAATCCACGTCTACTAGGATAGCATAGCAATATAAGACAACGTAGAAGTAACTCCCAAAGGCTGATAATAAAACAGGTAATAGGTTCTACCTCATCTACTCACCAAAACCCACATATTAATTAGATCCTAATCATGCAATTGGTTGAGGATTGATCTAATGCAATAAAAATGGGTAGTAAAGAGGTATGATCAAAGTGTTACTTGCCTTGCTGATGATCCGTGAAACCTAGAGACTCGTACTAGCAGGCGGCGCACTCCGGGTACTCTATCACAAACAAACAAGCATACAATAAGCACTCATCTAATGCACGGGTAAAACTCAAATAAGAGATCTAACCAGAAAGTTCAACTTAAGAACTCCGGTTTGCAAAAAGAATCAAATCAAACGAAGCAACGAAACTCAAACGGCGAAAGAAACAGGCTTCGTTTTACTAATCTGGACCTAAGTCAAATTTTACAGTAGCAAAAACTTGTTTGAGTTGGTTAAACCGAAAGAGGGTTTCAAGACAAAGCTCTAGGCGCTTGAATCGCTTGATTCCGATAAACGAGCGAAAAGTTATACTAGATCGAAAATCGGATCAGAAATCGCGATCAGAAATAATCGCGGAAAATCCGAGAAAAAGAAAAACGGACGAACAGGCTAACGAACGAACGTTCGCTGTCTACGGCTAAACGACGATAACCGTTCATTAAAATGAACGAACGAAAGGGCATTCGCTAAATAAACTAAACCGAAAAAAAATAAACCAAACCGGATCTAGGGTTTCGGAAAAAACCGATCGGTTTTCTTGCGAAAAACGAGGCAGCGGCGGCTACCTCCGGCGGATCCGGCGAGATGGCGGCGGCGGCGATGCGGCGGTTGGCGGCGGCTCCGGCGGTGCGGCGGAGGGCTGGCGCGGGCAGCGGCTAGGGTTAGGGTTGGCGGGGCGAGGCGGGCTGGGGGCGTGGCGCGGCTTATAAGGCCGAGCGGCAGATGAGTCCGGGTCGCCCACGGCGGCCCGAGTCGATTCGTTATTTTTTTTATAATTCGGACGCACAGAAAAAGAAATAAAAGAAATACTAAACAGACTCCAAAAATCCCGAAATAAATTTTCCCCGCCTCTAAAAATAAGCCGGACAAGATGAACATTTAGTTGGGCCCTAAATGCAAGTTTGAAAAACGCACATTTTTTCTAATTCAAATAAAATAGCGATAAAACTCCAAAATAAAATCTTATTTGATTTTATTATTAAATCCTCAATATTTCTTTATTTTGGGAAAGTCATTTTATTCCCTCTCTCGTATTTTTATAATTTGAAATATTTGAAGATAAAATAATTAAAATCAAATGATCCTATTTTCAAAATTTGAGAAATCTCAAATAAGAAAATAACAAAATCCCCAACTCTCTCTGTGGGTCCTTGAGTTGCGTAGAATTTCTAGGATCTAGCCAAAATGCAATAAAATATGATATGCAATGATGATCTAATGTATAACATTCCAAATTGAAAATTTGGGATGTTACAAACCTACCCCCCTTAAGATGAATCTCGCCCTCGAGATTCGGGTTGGCTAGAAAATAGGTGAGGGTGGTCCTTTAGTAGATCTTCTTCTCGCTCCCAGGTGGCTTCATCCTCGGTATGGTGGCTCCACTGAACTTTGCAAAACTTGATAACCTTGATGTGGGTGACTCGGCTGGCATATTCGAGAATCTTGACTGGTTTCTCCTCATAGGTCAAATCACTATCGAACTGAATCGCTTCAACGGTATATCAGCGGTATATCAGCCATCTCTGCGTGGCACCTCTTCAACTGGGAAACATGGAACACATCATGAACTCCTAACAAACCTTCGGGCAATTCCAACTTGTAAGCAAATTCTCCCATACGCTCCAAAACTTTGTATGGTCCCACAAAACATGGCGCTAACTTGCCCTTAACTCCAAAATGCTTAACTCATCAGAGTGGGGACACACAAAGATAAACTCTTTCTCCGACTTCGTATACTGTCTCCTTGCGTTTAGAATCTGCATAGCTCTTCTGCCTAGACTGGGCTACCTTGAGCCTATCGCGAATCAACTTATCCTTCTCTTCAGACTCTTTAATCAAATCTGGTCCAAACAACTGATGGTCTCCAACTTCATCACACAACAATGGTGTCCTACACCTCCTTCCGTACAGAGCTTCGAAAGGGGCCATCTTCAAACTGGATTGATAACTGTTGTTGTAAGAGAACTCCGCATATGGCAAATTATCGTCCCAACTAGATCCATAATCTAGCGCACAAGCTCTCAACATGTCCTCAAGAATCTGATTGACTCTCTCGATCTATCCATCTGTCTGTGGATGAAAGGCTGTGTTGAACTCTAGCCTGGTACCCAAAGTTTCGTGCAACTGATTCCAGAACTTTGAGGTAAACTGGGTTCCTCTATCTGATACAATGGTCCTCGGAACTCCATGCAGACATACGATCTTGGTCATGTATATCTTTGCCAATTTAGCACAGGTGTAAGTGTCTTCACTAGGATAAAATGAGCTACCTTCATCAAACGATCGACTACAACCCATATTGAGTCATAGCCCGAATGTGTCCTGGGTAATCCCGTGATAAAATCCATGGCTAGCTTATCCCACTTCCATTCCGGTATCGACAATGGCTGTAGCAATCCTGCTGGCTTCTGATGCTCTACCTTCACTCTTTGACATACATCACATACTGCTACATACTCCGCAATATCCTTCTTCATTCCGGTCCACTAGAAAGTGTCCTTCAAATCTAGATACATCTTGGTATTTCCTGGGTGAATCGAATACGGTGAATCATGGGCCTCCTGCAAAATCAACTTCCTGATCTCAGGGTCATTAGGCACATAAACGCGGTCCTCAAACCATAGGGTATCGTGCTCATCCTCATGAAATCCTTTAGCCTTTCCTTTGCCCATCTTCTACATTATCTCGGCGATCTCCTTGTTAGTCTTCTGAGCTTATCTGATCTTATCCATCAAAGTAGACTGAATCTCCAATGCTGCTACATAACCTCTCGGAACTATATCCAAACATAGCTCGCGAAGATCCTCGGCTAGCTCCTTTGGTAACTCTATGGTGATGAGAGTGTTGACATGGCTCTTGCGGCTCAACACATCGGCTACTACGTTAGCCTTTCCAGGGTGATAATGGAATCTCATATCATAATCCTTAATGAGCTCCAACCATCTCCTTTGCCTAAGATTCAACCCCTTCTATGTGAAAATGTACTTCAAACTCTTGTGATCCATGTACACCTCACAATGGTTTCCGATGAGAAAATGTCTCCATGTCTTCAATGCATGCACTACGGCTGCTAACTCCAAATCATGTGTAGCATAATTCAACTAATGGGGTTTAAGCTGTCGTGAGGCATATGAAACAACTCTTCCTTCCTGCATAAGCACTGCTCCAAGTCCTCGGCGAGAAGCGTCGCAATATACTTCATAATCTTTGCGCTGATCTGGCAGAATCAACACTAGTGATGTAACCAAACGTTTCTTCAACTCCTGGAAACTGGCCTCACATTCCTCAGTCCATTTGAATTTGGTGTCCTTCTTCAACAACTTTGTCATGGGTTTGGCAATCTTCGAGAAATTCTCAATGAACCTCCGATAATATCCCGCGAGTCCAACGAAACTCCGGATCTCTCCAACTGATGTGAGGGCTTCCCTATTTGTCACAGTGACAACTTTGGTGGGCTCTATTGCTATTCCTTCTTTGGATATAACATGTCCGAGGAATCCAACTTCCTTCAACCAAAACTCACATTTGCTGAACTTGGCATATAACTGATGTTCTCTGAGCTTCCCGAGTACCAAACGCAAATGCTCCTTATGCTCCTCTTCATTATTCGAGTAGACCAAAATGTCATCAATGAACACCACGACGAATTTATCCAGAAACTCCATAAACACCTTGTTCATCATGTTCATGAAATAGGCAGGTGCGTTAGTCAGACCAAATGACATAATTGTATACTCATACAGCCCGTACCTGGTGGTAAAAGCTGTCTTAGGTATATCCTGCTCTCAAATCTTCAGCTGGTGGTATCCTGATCGCAGATCGATCTTGGAAAATACCTTAGCTCCTTGCAATTGGTCAAACAAGTCATTGTTCATCGGTAGTGGGTACTTGTTCTAGATTATCACTTCATTCAATCCTCGATAATCAACAACCATTCTCAATGATCTGTCCTTCTTCTCCACTAGAAGCACTGGCAATTCCCAAGGTTACGAACTAGGGCGAATATAGCCTTTATCCAGTAACTCCTTAATCTGCTTCTTAATTTCCTCCAAATCTTTTGCGGGCATCCTGTACGGTCTCTTAGATATTGGCCCTGTGCCTGGCAAAAGCTCAATCAAAAACTCAATGTCACCATCCGGTGGCATGCCTGGCAACTCTTTTGGAAATACATCAGGGAAATCCTTCACCATTGGTACTTCCTCCTGTACAACTCCTGATAAGGAATTCACTTGAGTCCTCCTCGGCACATGCCGGGATACATACTTTGATCATTCTTCCTTCTGTGGTTGTAAGCAAAATCGACTTACTAGCGCATTCAATGTTCCCCCCGTACTTTGGTAACCAATCCATGCCTAATATCACATCCAGTCCTTGCGACTCCAATACTATTAGGTCTAAGGTAAACACGTAGTTACCAATCCTCAATGGTAACCGATCACACCATAGACTAGCCATATACTCTGCTCCTGGCGAGGTTACTAACATGGGTGACCTAAGGGTTTGGGTTGGCAATTTATACTTATCCACAAATCCCCTTGATATGTATGAATGCGATTTACCAGTATCAAAAAGAATGATTGCAGTAAATGACTTAACCAAAAACTTACCTATTACTGCATCTGGCTGGGCTTCAACCTCCTCCACGCTAATGTGGTTCACCTGTCCCTTATTGAAAGGGTTAGGCTTCTTCCCAGAGCTTCCATTGCCATTTCCATTCTTCGCTTCAGGACATTCAGTGGCATAATGTCCAGTCTTCTGGCATTTGAAACAGGTAATGTGGCTTAGATCCCTCTTGGCTGGTGTTGATGGGTTGGTATGGTTCTGTCTGTTGTTTCCTCCATTCCCATTACCATTCTTGGGGCCACTATGGTTGTGCGAACTCCCTCCTCCATGGGTATGCTGAAAAGGTCCTCCTGAGTTCGGGGTAAAATGAGGCTTCTGCTGAGCTCCAGCATTGTACTTCCCTTGTCCATACTTCCTCTTGCGGCTGTCAATCTGCTGCTGCTTCCCTTAAATCATAAGAGCTCGGTCTACCAACTCCTGGTAGTTGTTGAAGGTTGCAACCATCAACTACATGCTCAGCTCATCATTCAGTCCTTCCAGAAACTTCTCCTTCTTAGCTGCATCCGTAACAACGTCATCTGGGGCATAACGTGCTAGCTTAGTAAAGTCATCCACATACTGGCCAACAGTATGTCCTCCTTGGCGCAAGTTGCGAAACTCATGCTTCTTCATGGCCATAGCTCCTGCTGAAACATGAGCAGTACGGAAAGCCTGCTGAAACTGGTCCCATGTGACAGTGTCGATGGGATAAGTGGCTGTGAAATTCTCCCACCATGATGTTGCGGGTCCATCAAGCTGATGTGCGGAAAAATGCACCTTCTCCGCATCTGTGCATCCTGCAGTGGTCAACTCCCTTCCCATCTTGCGGAGCCTATCATCTGCAACTATCAGCTCGGTGCTACTGGAGAACACCGGTGGATTCAGCCTCAAGAAATGGGCTAAGTGTTCAATAGGTGGTGGTGGTGGTGGTTTGTTGTTGTTGTTGTTATTCCCCTTATTCTGATTCTGGACTAACATCTGCATCAATGCATTCTGCTGCTGGATCAATTGAGTGAGCACCGGTGGGAAAGCAAATCCATTGTCATGTCTCGGAGGCATCTGAGGATTTAGAAAGGATGAGAATACAGAATAGAATGAGGTCTATAGATAAAAACACTACCCATATGCACATGAGATAAACACAAACAATATCACTTCAATCAATTCAAACAAGGGCATATAACAGTCTAACTATCATTACAAAAGTGCTCGGACTAAACTATATACATGGGGGAATACTACTACTGTTATGGTGGTCGACTAGAAATATTGATCGGCCGAAGACTCCATGATATCTGCTCCAGCTTCATCAACAAAGTCATCATCGCTATCGTCTGGGTCCGAGTCGGTGTCGTCGATGATGATGTAGTTCTCCGGGCAAGTGCAATCGCCGTCTTCTCCTCCAGTCGTGGGGAATCCCATGAATACCTTTAGCTTCTTCTTCAGATCATCATTCTTCTCCAAGAGTGTCATCATTTCCTCTTCATATCCATCGCGTGTAGACTTGAGTTCTTCCTCTAGTTCTGTGATCTTGGTCACAGCCTTCTTCAGATCTATCATGCCTACGCACATCTGGTTCTCCTAGCGATGAATGTGCTGGTTTAACTCCTGGATGAAAGCTGCAATAGATCTATCCTTCCTGGTGCTGATCATCTCCCATTGCTCATCTCGGCGCCCTCAAATCTGGTAAATAGTATCCTTGAGATCCTTGTGGTACACTTCTCCAATGCGTCCCATGGTGATGTAGGCTGCCATGCTCTTTCCTAGACTACAGGTTGGTGAATCAAAGGAAAACTCTATGGGCTCAGTGACGGGCATGAACGTCCTTCCTAGAACTTGAACTTGAATCATCCAACGCTCCTCTTCTAGTAAAGTGGCGATGTAGGTCCCGGTGAAGCTTGGTACTTCGATGTTCAGGTATCTAGTGACTTCCTTCAAGTGGCGTCCAAAGGGTGTATCTTCATCCGGTTGCGTGAACTTGTTCCTTGCATCCGCCATCCTAAAAGAGTAGAAAAGGGAGAGGAGTCAGAAATGAGAAGAGAGTAGTGATCTAGGGCTTTAGCTTAGTGGTCGTGTCCTACAGTCAGTGTGTGCTCTGATACCATCTTGTAGTGACCAGACCTCAAACAGTCCGATCTCTGTGCATGAGTGTCATCTCTGGATCGGTAATGCTGACACACACAGTACTTGAAGGATTTATAACAGCGTAGCAATCACACACTTATTATATCAAATGTCTCAAAAGAGAACTTACTACAATAAATATGGCTTAAGGCTAGCTAATAACGATAACAGCAGAAGGCTTCGAAGATAAGCGAGTCCATTAACTCCAACGGCATCACTGAGTATAAGATCATGACCTAAGGCACCTTACTCGTCGTCTGAAAAGTCTGCAACATGAATGTTGCAGCCCAAAAACGGGTCAACACATGGAATATGCTGGCAATGTAACACATAGAGAGCAATGAACAAAATAATGCTATCACTACATGCATATATGGCTGGTGGAAAGCTCTATGGTTACAATTTTGCATAAAGCCAATTTTTCCCTACAACAAAGGAATAAATTTTATTTAACTATCATGGTGGTTGTTAAACATTGAGAAGGTTCCTCCAACTCAATCCCAATTAAGCATCATCATTAACCCAATTGAATTAAGTAACATGATGAGATTCACATGATAATCCAGGTACTAGATACTCAAAACGTCCATAATCGCGGACACGGCAAACCATGATTAGTTTATACACTCTGCAGATGTTTGTGCACTTTTCCCCGCAAGACTCGATCTCCTCCGTTTGATTTCTCGCACTACAAGGTGTTTGAGAAACGGATGACCGAGACACATTCTTTCAAAAGCATTAACTCTTTACTCTGGTTAGACAGTACCAACCTATATCCCCTACATCTGCTAGTCTACCACTGAAAGAGGTCACACAACATACCCAACTATGCTAGAGCCCATAGTAGCTTGCGGCTGCACACGGAAGTTTCTAGCATGAATAATCTCATGATACCTTTGAGCCTGGGTGGCGGTCCATAGGAAAATCACATGGAACCCCGGGATTTCCAAAAATATTGGCAACACTGGGTTCCCCAGGTGCCTCAATCCACCCAGATGTGAATTAAAGTTGCCACCTTAAGTAAACCATTAATTAATCAATCTCGCATCTGTCACGAATACACTCACCCAATCCACGTCTACTAGCATAGCATAGCAATATAAGAAAACGTAGAAGTAACTCCCAAAGGTTGATAATAAAACAGGTAATAGGTTCTACCTCATCTACTCCCCAAAACCCACATATTAATCAGATCCTAATCATGCAATTGGTTGAGGATTGATCTAATGCAATAAAACTGGGTAGTAAAGAGGTGTAATCAAAGTGTTACTTGCCGTGCTGATGATCCGTGAAACCTAGAGACTCGTAGTAGCAGGCGGCGCACTCCGGGTACTCTATCACAAACAAAGAAGCATACAATAAGCACTCATCTAATGCACGGGTAAAACTCAAGTAAGAGATCTAACTAGAAATTTCAACTTAAGAACTCCGGTTTGCAAAAAGAATCAAATCAAACCAAGCAAAGAAACAGGCTTCGTTTTACTAAAATGGACCTAAGTCAAATTTTACAATAGCAAAAACTTTTTTTACTTGGTTAAACGGAAAGAGGGTTTCGAGACGAAGCTCTAGGTGCTTGAATCGCTTGATTCCGATAAACGAGCGAAAAGTTATATTAGAACAAAAATCGGATCGGAAATCACGATCGAAAATAATCGCGGAAAATCCAAGAAAAAGAAAAACGGACGAACAGGCTAACGAACGAATGTTCGCTCTCTGCGGCTAAACGACGAAAACCGTTTGTTAAAACGAAGGAGCGAACGGGCGTTCGCTAGATAAACTAAACCGAAAAAAAATAAACCGAACCGGATCTAAAAAACGGATCTAGGTTTTCGAAAAAAACCGATCGGTTTTCTAGCAAAGACCGAGGCGGCGGCGGATACCTCCGCCGGATTCGGTGAGACGGCAGCGGCGGCGGTGCGGCTCCGGTGCGGCGGCGCGGGGCGGCAGGTGGTGGCGGCAGCGGGGCGGGGCGGCAGCGGCGCAAGCGGGTCGCGTCGGCGATGACGGCAGTGGCAGGCTGGCACGGGCGGCGGGTAGGGTTAGGGTTGGCGGGGCGAGGCGGGCTGGGGTGGTCTGGCGGCGGGGTGCGGCTTATAAGGCCGAGCGGCGGACAAGTCCGGGTCGCCCACTGCGGCCGGAGTCGGTTCGTTCTTTTTTTTATAATTCGAACGCATAGAAAAAGAAATAAAGAAATACTAAACGGACTCCAAAAATCCCGAAATAAATTTTCCCCGTCCTCTAAAAATAAGCCGGACAAGATTAACAATTATTTGGGCCCAAAATGCAATTTTATAAAACACGCATTTTTCCTAATTCAAATAAAATAGCGATAAAACTCCAAAATAAAATCTTATTTGATTTTATTATTAAATCCTCAATATTTCTTTGTTTTGGGAAAGTCATTTTATTCCCTCTCTCGTATTTTTATAATTTGAAATATTTGAAGATAAAATAATTAAAATCAAATGATCCTACTTTCAAAATTTGAGAAATCTCAAATAAGAAAATAACGAAATCCGCAACTCTCTCCGTGGGTCTTTGAGTTGCGTAAAATTTCTCGGATCTAGTCAAAATGCAATAAAATATGACATGCAATGACAATCTAATGCATAACATTCCAAATTGAAAATTTGGGATGTTACATCAACCACCCCTCCACGGGCTACTGTTCATCCAGCCCTCCACCATCTACTGTTCATCCAGACCTCCACGGGGCTGTCCTGTTCATCCAGCCCTCCAGATGGTCCTGTTCATCCATCCCCAACCGGCTCGATCGATCGGGGTCCTGTTCATCCAGAGGCAACACCACGGGGTCCTGTTCATCCACCCCCACCGGGAACTGTTAATCCACCCCCCCCCCACAACACTCACTGTTCATCTAGAGGCAGCATCGATCGGCTTCAGTTAGCAGCAGTAGCGAAGGAATCGCTTGATCGGGTTCAGTTAAAAGCCATTGATCGATCGCTCGGGTTCAGTAACGCGTAGTCTGCAGTGCAATCGCTCGGGTTCAGTAGGCGAACGCCTCGCTTGGGTTCAGTTAGAGCCCAACGCCTCGCACCCACGTGCGTGCGTGTACGAGAGAAACACGCAAACCTCCATGCATCGCTCGGCCCCGACCACCCACCGTAACCGGGAACTCCCCGATATTTTCCTCGCCCTCGCTTCTACCATAGTTTTTTCCATCATGGACGGCCCAAAGAATGTCGAGCAGCTACGTCTCGGACCCACCCAGGACGAAAAGCCCATTTTCTGTCGTGATTTTTTGTCATAGAAGTTGGATCCCACCACATCTATGATGATACCAGATTCTGTCACAATTATCATCATAGAAGTGTCATAAGTATGAGAGAAAAAAATCGTTCGTCCCAAAATGTCACGGATGTGTCTTTTTTTGTAGTGGTGGCAGCTTGCGATTGGCCGAGGTGTTCATTTGCGCGTGCATGCTCATCAGAGAGAGGACGGCGGAGGCCGTCTCGGGATTGGCGGAGGCGCTCCTCCAGTGTGTCTGCGGGGAAGGCGAGGTGATGGGCGGGTGCGGTGTGTGGTGGTGATGACGATAGTGGTGCTCAACGGCGGCGTAGCTCCCTCTATAGGCGACGGCGATGAGGTGAACCATGACACAGCAGCGGTCGAGCTCGGCAGGCTCGTTCGGCTCCATTTTCGGCCACGTAAGGAGGTTAGGGGCGTGAGTCCTCAAGTGGGGAATCTAAAGAAACAGACCACGGCGACAGCAACTTACTAACGGTGACGAAATCAACCGGCGAATGACGGAGAACTCCGAGCTCGATGACGAGATCCGTTATTGCCCAACAATGCGTGCGGCAATGAAGAGGATCGGAACAGGAGTTGCGGGGTCTCCCCTAGAGGTTTTGCTCGCGTACGGCAGGTCGGGCACGCACGGGGTGGTCCAGGGCGCGAGCTCGACTCGGGCTCGGGCTCGGGCTCGGCGTGCGTGCAGTGTGTGGTCCGGCTCGGGAAAGGAGAAGTGGGTGCGAGGCGGATGCGGGTCACCCCGGTCAGTGGCCCGAGCGGTGAAGCGATGGGTGCCGCGCCGCGTACCGCTTTGGCGGAGTGGGGTGCTGGGCTGCGGCACTGCGTGCTGGGCCGCCGCGGCTAGCTGGCTAGCCGCGCCGCTGGTTGGCTGGCTGGCTAGCTAGCTTTTTCTTTTTTTTAAACGACAGGTACAACAATTAAAAACAACAAAATAAAAAATAAACAAAAATATATATACACACAGTAAAATATATAATACTAATATAAACTACAAGAACAACTAGCTCCTACACTAATGCAATTTTGAAAATTCAGTTTTATGCAATAGGCCACACAAACAGCAACAAAACACTCAAATAATATATTTTGGAGATAAAGAAAAATACCAGAACATATCATATAAACTGGAAATAATATTCTCGACATTATGAACATTTTTAAAAATAGGGGAGAAGTCATGTTATCTCCACTCCGATAAATTGCCTTCATTTCAGAAAAGCAAATAATGCATGGAAAATATGATATGCATATGAATGATCTATTAACATCCAAATTAGAAACTTGGGATGTTTCATTTCTGGCGCTGGTGCCGGGGAGTGAAGCGCTCTTGGTAAGTGGAAATTGGTAAGGAAAAATTATTACTACGTCCTGAAATTTATTGTCACTTGTTACTATGGAAAACAATCCTTTGAGGGGTTTGTTCGGGGTATCTTCACCTCGACCGGAACCACAATTAGTTACCCCTCAACCTAATGCACCTACTGAAAATATTTAATATGAAATTCCTTCGGGTATAGTAGAACAACTGCTAGATAATCCTTATGCAGCAGATGGAACCAAACATCCTGATATGCACTTGATATATGTGGATGAAATTTGTGGATTGTTTAGGCTTGCAGGTTTACCCAGATATGAAGCTAAGAAGAAGGATTTCCCTTTATCTTTGTAGGTAAAGGTATTGACATGGTATAGGCTATGCGATGATATTGGATCTTGGCACTGAAATCGGTTGAAATTGGAATTCCATCAAAACATTTGTCCTATGCATCTATTTCATCGTGATCGGAATTATATATATAATATTTGGCCTCGTGAAGGAGAAAGCATTGCTCTAGCTTGGGGGAGGCTTAATTCAATGTTATATTCATGCCCCAATCATGAGCTCTCAAGGGAAATTATTATTCATCATTTTTATGCTCGGCTTTCTCGTAATGATCAATCCATGCTCAATACTTCTTGTACTGGTTCTTGCATGAAGAAAACTATTGAATTCTGGTGGGATCTTTTAGAAAGAATTAAATGAAACTCTGAAGATTGGGAACTCGACGAAGGTAAAGAGTCAGGTAGTGAGCCTAAGTTTGATTGTGTTAAATCTTTTATGAATACCGATGCTTTTCAAAAGTTTAGAACTAAACATGGACTTGACTCTGAGATAGTAGCTTCCTTTTGTGAATCATTTGCTACCCATGTTGATCTTCCTAAAGAGAAGTGTTCAAATATCACCCACCAATTAAAGAAGAAATCAAAGAACTGATAATATCTAAAGATGAAACTATCATTTATAATGTTGATCCAGTTGTTCCCACTGCTTATATGGAAAAACCACCTTTCCCTGTTAGGATGAAGGAACATGCTAAAGTTTCAACTAAAAAGTTATATTAGAACACCTAAACCAGCTGAACAAATCAAAGTAGAACCTAGTGCTGCTATGGTTATAGATATCTTGGTCGATAATGTTGATGGGCATGTTATTTACTTCTGTGATGAAGCCACTAGAATTGCCAAACCCGATGAAAAAGATAAACATAGACTTGTTGTTGGCATGCATGTTGTCTCAGTTAAGATAGGAGATCACTATTATTATGGTTTATGTGAGATATGTGTTAGCGTGAGTGCTATTCCTTTTTAGCTTATATCAAGAAATTATGAATGACATAGCACCCACTAAAATAGAAGACATAGATGTTACTATTAAGCTTGCTAATAGAGATACTATATCACCAATTGGGATTGTTAGAGATGTTGAAGTCTTATGTGGGAAAATAAAATACCCTACTGATTTTCTTGTTCTTGGTTCCCCACAAGATGACTTTTGTCCCATTATCTTTGGTAAATCTTTCTTGAACACCGTTAATGCTAAAATAGATTGTGAGAAACAAACTGTCTGTGTTAGCTTTGGTGATGAATCTCATGAGTTTAATTTTTCTAAGTTTAGTAGAAAGCGTCATAATAAAGATTTGCCTAGTAAGGATCAAATTATTGGTCTTGTTTCTATTGTTGTACCTCCTACTGATCCTGTAGAACAATAGTTGCTAGACCATGAAAATGATTTACATATGCATGAAAGATATGAAATAGATAGAATCTTGTTGGAACAACAACCTCTGCTTAAACACAATCTGCCTATTGGTCCTCCTCATCCTGTGATCGAAATAAAACAATTGCCAGATACTTTGAAATATGCTTATCTTGATGTGAAAAAGATATATCCTATTATTATTAGTGCTAACCTTTCAGAACATGAAGAAGAAAGAATATTGAAATTTCTAAGGAAGCACTGAGCTGCTGTTGGATATACTCTTGATGATCTTAAGGGCATTAGTCCCACTCTATGCCAGCACAAGATTAATATGGAACCCGATGCTAAACCCGTTGTTGATCACCAACGCCGGTTAAATTCAAAGATGAAAGAAGTGGTAAGAACGGAAATATTGAGACTTCTGGAAGAAGGTATAATCTATCCTATAGCTCATAGTAGATGGGTAAGTCCTGTTCATTATGTCCCTAAGAAGGGAGGTATTACTGTTGTTCCTAATTACAAGAAAGAACTTATTTGACAAAGAATTGTCAGAGGCTATAGAATGGTAATTCATTTTAGAAAATTAAACAAACCAACTTGAAAAGATCATTACCCTCTGCCTTTTATTGATCAAATGCTAGAAAGATTATCTAAGCACACACATTTTTGCTTCCTTGATGGATATTCTGGTCTGTCACAAATACCTATTTCTCAACCTGATCAAGAAAAGTCCACTTTTACTTGTCCTTTGGAACTTATGCTTATAGACATATGCCTTTTGGTCTATGTAATGCACCTGCTACCTTTCAAAGATGTATGACTGCTATATTCTCTGATTTTTCTGAAAAGATTTTTGAGGTTTTCATGGATGACTTTTCTTTTTATGGGAAGTCTTTTGATGATTGTTTAATCAATCTTGATCGAGTTTTGCGGAGATGTGAGCAAACAAATCTTGTCTTGAACTGGGAGAAGTGCCACTTTATGGTTAATGAAGGTATTGTTTTGGGCCATAAAATTTCTGAAAGAGGTATTGAAGTGGACAAAGCCAAGGTTAATGCAATTGAGAAAATGCCATGTCCTAAAGATATCAAAGACTTTTCTAAAATTTCTAGGCCTCTTACAAATCTTTTGCAAAAGGATACTCCTTTTGTTTTTCATCATGATTGTTTAGAAGCCTTCGAAACACTCAAGAAAGCCTTAATTTCTACACATATTGTTCAACCACCTGATTGGAACTTGCCTTTTGAAATGATGTGTGATGCTAGTGATTATGCTGTTGGTGTTGTTCTAGGACAAAGAGTTGATAAGAAACTAAATGTTATCCACTATTCTAGTAAAACTCTAGACAGTGCTCAACGAAATTATGCTACTACTGAAAAAGAATTCTTAGCAGTGGTGTTTGCTTGTGATAAATTTAGATACTACATTGTTGATTCCAAAGTGACTGTTCACATCGATCATGCTGCTATAAAATATTATGGAAAAGAAAGATGCTAAACCTAGACTCATTAGGTGGGTTCTTCTACTACAAGAATTTGATTTGCATATCACTGATAGAAAAGGAGCAGAGAACCCCGTAGCTGATAACTTGTCTAGGCTTGAAAGTATTCTTGATGACCGACAACCTATTAATGATAGTTTCCCAGATGAACAGTTAGCTGCAATAAATGTTTCCAATAGTACACCTTGGTATGCTGACTATGCTAATTATATTGTTGCTAAATACATACCACCTAGTTTTACATACCAACAAAACAAAAAAATTCTTCTGTGATGAAAGACATTACTTTTGGGATGACCCACATCTTTATAAAGAAGGAGTAGATGGTATTATTAGACGTTGTCTACCTGAGCATGAATAGGAACAAATCCTATTGAAATGTCACTTCATAGCTTATGGAGGACATCATGCGGGAGACAGAACCGCTCATAAGGTATTGCAATCTGGGTTTTATTGGCCTACTCTCTTCAAGGATGCCCGTAACTTTGTCTTATCCAGTGATGAATGTCAAAGAATAGGTAATATATGTAAGCGTCAAGAAATGCCTATGAATTATTCACTTGCTGTTGAACCATTTGATGTTTGGGGATTTGATTTCATGGGAACTTTTCCTTCCTCTAATGGGTATACTCATGTTTTGGTTGCTATTGATTATGTTACTAAGTGGGTAGAAGCTATTCCAACTAGTAGTGTCGATCACAACACCTCTATTAAAATGCTTAAGGAAGTTATTTTCCCAAGGTTTGGAGTCCCTAGATATTTAATGACTGATGGTGGTTCACACTTTATTCACGGTGCTTTCCATAAAATGCTTGTGAAGTATGATGTTAACCATAGAATTCCATCACCCTATCATCCTCAGTCTAATGGTCAAGTTGAACTTAGCAATAGAGAAATAAAACTATTTTTCCAAAAGACTGTCAATAGGTCCCGGAATAATTGGTCTAAGAAATTAGATGATGCACTTTGGGCTTATAGATCAGCATATAAAAATCCTATGGGTATGTCCTTATAAAATGGTTTATGGAAAAGATTGTCATTTGCCCCTTGAGTTAGAACATAAAGCATATTGGGTAATTAAAGAACTCAACTATGATTTCAAACTTGCTGGTGAAAAGAGGTTATTTGATATTAGCTCATTAGTTGAATGGAGAACCCAAGCTTATGAAAATGAAAGTTATTCAAAGAAAAAGTTAAAAGATGGTAGGACAAAAGAATCCAAAATCGTGAGTTCAAGGCTGGAGAATATGTTATTTTGTACAACTCTCGTTTCATATTCTTTGAAGGAAAACACCTCTCCAAATGGGATGGACCCTATGTTATCGAGGAGGTTTATCGATCTGGAGCCATCAAGATAAATAATGCCGAAGATACTCACCCGAAGGTTGTTAATGGGCAACGAATAAAACATTATATCTCAGGTACGACCATTATTGTTGAAAGTAATATTATCCAAACTATGACACCAGAAGAACACATAAAAGAAACCTTCTGAAACACTCCAGAATCGTGAAAAATAAAAGGTACGTGATACGGTAAGTAAACGAACTCTAAAAAATACGCAAAAAATAATTTTTTGGCGGTATTGGAATATTTAGAAAATTAGGAAACTAAAAAACTACCAGGAAGGTGACCCTGGTGGGCACAAGACACCAGTGCGCGCCTGGCCTGGCTTGCCAGGCGCGCCCAGGTGGGTTGTGCCCACCTCGGGTACCTTCCGGACTTCGTTTTTCTTTCGTTTGCTTGTTTCCCAAGATAAAAAAAATCATTATATACTCCCCGAACCTATTGACCTCCGCATCGCGGAGAAATCTCCTATTTTATTTTCCTCGTTGTTTTTTTGACAGATCTGAAATTATGTCGTCCCAAGACTCGAAGGGTGAGAGCTATGTTGCCGATTATATCGCAAACCCCAAGGTCTATGGGGATGTGGAGAACTATAGCTGGACTTTGGAGGAAGAAGAAGACCATGATCCTAAGAGGGAGGAGGAGACGAGCTCAGACGAAGATGAAGCCCCATTGCCCCAACCTGGGGACATGCATGTTGAATTTAAGAAGTCGAGTCTCCCCAACAAAGCAAAGAAGAATAAGATCCAGTTTATCCCCTTTCGTATTTTGCGGGAAAACAAGCAAGATTTTATGCAAAAAGGTATTGGAACTTGAGCGGGAGATCGGTGAATTGAAGGATGAGAATTCCATCCTCAAGCGTAAGCAAAGGAAGAAAGAAAAACCCGCTACTTCATCACCACTACCTCCTTCTTCATCACCAAAAGAAAATTGAGTATCGGGTATGGGCAGTCCCCTTGGGTTTCGCCAATCTTGGGGAGGTGCCCCGGTATCGTATTACCTCCACTAACTTTTGGCTTTACTTTTCTTAGTTTGATCCATAGTTATCATTTGCTTTAGATGAATAAAAGTTTAGTTCGATCCTCGCTTTTTGAGAGTTTGCTTAGTGATCTATCCTTGTGATCATGTGCGAGATATATAATGAAGTTTAGTTTGAGTTTTGCTTCTTTTACTTTCATGTTTCGATAAAAATAAAGGAAATAAATGAAAAAGATCATATGCTAATCTTATGGTAAGTAATGACATCACATAAGGAAAAGTATAAGTAGAAAATTTTATTGTAGATTGACAAACATAGCATTGGTCAATGATGCAACTCATGAAAGAATTAATATGGGAAGAGAAGATTCACATGCACATACACTATCGTGGAAATCTTTTGTGATTGTGAGCACCCATCAAAATATTATATGCCAAAATTGTTGACGTTGGACAAGGAAGACAACATAATGATTTATGTTTGTTCATATTCACATAGAAGCTATATTGTCATAGATCCTTCAACATGTGGTGTTTGCCTCCATCTTTGCTAGCAAAAAATTCACACTAAGTAGAGATACTACTTTTGCATCCAAAACCCTTAAACCTAAATCTTGTTTTGAGAGTCCACCATACCTACCTATGGATTGAGTAAGATCCTTCAAGTAAGTTGTCATCGGTGCAATAAGGCAATAAAAATTGCTTCTAAAGTGTTAGATCATTTAGTGTAAGAGAAAAATGAGCGTTGTACTAACTTGTGATGGCGAAGAATAAAAGTGACAGGCTGCATAATAAAGGTTGCCATCACAAGGGGAAATATAACGTGACGTTCTCTGCACTAAGGGGTCGAGCATACAAACAGAAGGAGCATAGCAACCTTTGCTTCCCTCTGCGAAGAGCCCATATTCTACTTTTATGTATTTACTTTCATGCAAGAGTCAAAGTTCTTCTCTCTATTCCTTTTTATTTCCACTTTTGGCAAGCATCATGTGGCGAGGAAAGATCTAGGCACATATATCTAGTTGAATATGGGTAGCATGAGTTATTATTGTTGACATCGCCCTCGAGGGGATATGTTGGGAGGCGAAACTATAAGCCCCTATATTTCTATGTGTCCGGTTTAAAAGTTTTTGCTTAAGTCTACATGGTGGGTGTTAGCAATCATAGAAGACTATATGATGGTTGAGTATGTGTCCGATATGTGACCCTTCCTGAAAAGATGATGAATTGTAGTTGCAAAGTTGACCAAGAACATAGTTTGTTGGTTTCCAATAGAGTTTATACTTTCTACTTCGATGTTGTGATGAATTGTTACTTATTCATGAGAAGTCTATGATAAAAGTTCTATGATATAAGTTTTATGTGAAAGTTTGTTACTGTCATAATAAGTTACATGATGCTTCTATCTCCATATTTTGTTTTTATCGATACCTCTCTCTCACTAAGCATGTGGACATGTTTTTCGATTTCGGTTTTCACTTGAGGACAAGCGAGGTATAAGCTTGGGGGAGTTGATACGTCCATTTTGCATCATGTTACCTACTGTTATTTATGTTGTTTATAGCATAATAATGCTTTTTGGAGTAATTCTAATGCCTTTTCTCTCATAATATGCAAGGTACACACAAAGGGGGAGAATTCCGGTAGCTGGAAATCTAGGCCTGAAAAAGCTACGTCAGTCTACCTATTCTGCACAAGTCCAAATGAGATGAAACTTCATGAGGATTTTTTATGGAATAAACGAGAATTATTGGAGCCAATAAATACCAAAGGGGGCCCACCAGGTGGGCACAACCCACCTGGGCACGCCAGGGAGCCCAGGCGCGCCCTGGTGGGTTATGCTCACCTCAGCCCACGTCTGGTGCCCCTCTTATGGTACATAAGTCATTTTGACCTAGAAAAAAATGAGGGGAGGACTTTCGGGACGAAGCGCCGCCATCTCGATGCGGAACTTGGGCACGAGCCCTCCGGGGAGCAATTCCACTGGGAGAAGTTCCCTTCTGGAGGGGGGAATCATCGTCATCATCATCACCAACAACTCTCCCATCTTGGGGAGGGAAATCTCCATCAACATCTTCAACAACACCATCTCCTCTCAAACCCTAGTTCATCTCTTGTGTTCAATCTTTGTGCCGGAACTATAGATTGGTGCTTATGGGTGACTAGTAGTGTTGATTACATCTTGTAGTTGATTACTATATAGTTTATTTGATGGAAGATTATATGTTCAGATCCATTATGCTATTTAATACCCCACTGATCTTGAGCATGATTATCATTCGTGAGTAGTTACTTTTGTTCTTGAGGTCACAGGAGAAATCATGTTGCAAGTAATCATGTGAACTCGATATGTGTTCAATATTTTGATGATATGTATGTTGTGATTCCCTTAGTGGTGTCATGTGAACGTCGACTACATGACACTTCACCATATTTGGGCCTAAGGGAATGCATTGTGGAGTAGTTATTAGATGATGGGTTGCGAGAGTGACAGAAGCTTAAACGCTAGTTTATGCGCTATTCCGTAAGGGACCGATTGGATCCAAAAGTTTAATGCTATGGTTAGAATTTATTCTTAATACTTTCCTCGTAGTTGCAGATGCTTGCGAGGGGGTTAATCATAAGTCGGAGTTTTGTTCGAGTAAGAACATCACCTAAGCACGGGTCCACCCACATAACAAATTATCAAAGTAGCGAACATGAATTGAGCCAACATGATGAAACTGACTGGATGAAATTCCCGTGTACCCTCAAGAACACTTTGCTTATAATAAGAGACCGTTTTGGCCTGTCCTTTGCCTCGAAAGGATTGGGCTACCTTGCTGCACTTTCGTTACTACTACCTTACTTGCTCGTTGCAAATTATCTTGCTATCAAACTACTCTGTTATTACAATTTCAACACTTTCAGACATTACCTTGCTGAAAACCACTTGTCATTTCCTTCTGCTCCTCGTTGCGTTCGACACTCTTACTTATCAAAAAGGCTGGAATTGATCCCATATGCTTGTGGGTCATCTGCGTGCCAGGTAGGGGGATCACTTGCTCGAACCCGAGAGCGTCAGTAGCGCGTCATCCTCATCGCCATTTTCATTGCCAGCGGCATCATCGACTATGGCGCTTAAGAAGAAGCCCGGAGCTGCAAACCTACCGTCCACCTCAAGGGCTCCGCCGCCGCGACCGCCAACGTCGCGGGAAATGAGGTGACGCGTGAGGATGTGGATGTCGCGGGAGGTGTGGTTAACGTAGGAGGCGTTGTCACCACCACCCCCATGGGCGAAGCTGAAGCAGGAGACGCTGGGGGAGGACAGCATCAACAACATCGGGATGGCCACGCTCCTCGAGGTACGAGTGGGGGGTTTACTTTACCTGCACCATCTCTCCTCGCTGAAGGGCATAGCCGCAGTGGTGGCACTCGTTCTAAGGTGAACCACAACCCTCCGTCCGCCCCCGCCACGGGTGCGACCACGAGGCACGCGCCGCCTCTAGAACAAGCTAACCCAGCTACTATGCCCAACGGAGCTACTGGCCCTCAAGCGCCTCTGCTGTGTGACCACGCTACCCAAGCGGCTGGCTCACGACAGTGAGGGCGCGACGCAGTCGCCACCGGCGCCATCAGGAGCCAAGTAACACAACGGTCTTCATCGTCTTTACCCATGCCGAGCACCACCTCAGAGGCCATGGCGCGGGCCCAGTTGCTGTTGAGATTCTCGCCAACGGTTGATCAGATGGATGAGTGGCGAGCCACTATCAAGAGCTTGATTGGTTTACCGAGGCGGGAAGGTCGTAGAGAGATGGCCTGCCATGGCCTCCCCAGGCGACAGCAACGGCTCGCGGTTGGCCGCACGGAAGGGTCTGTCCCCACGATGCAGTCCCCACCTCGACAAGTAGCATGGGAGCCACGTAATCAAGAGGTCGACGACGTCTCGGTGGCCTCATCTGACCCTCAAGCACGTCAAGAACCACGGCGAGCCGTGGAGGACTGGTGGACGAAAGACGCGCATGCCGTCGTCGAGCGGCGTCGCGACGACCACCGCCGGCCCAATGGGTGTGACGGCCCCAACGTCGATGAGCCCGTGCTCGGGGATGGCGGGTGCCTACCTTTTGAGGTTGGGTGCCCTGCCTTCACCCGTGAGTTACGGCAAGTCCGTTGGCCGCCCGCTCACACGTTCAAGCTAGAGATACTCCGAGAAGTATGACGGAAGATTGAACCCGACAGAGTTCTTGAGCATATACACCATCGTCATTTAGGCTGCCGGGGGAAGAGATGAGAAGGTATTCACCAACTATTTCCCTTTGGCACTCAAATCTAATGTGAGGTCTTGGTTGATGCACCTGCCGGAGAACTCCATCTTGTCCTGGGCTGACCTATGCCATGAGTTCATTAGCGCCTTCACGGGTGGCTATCAAGAACCAGGACGGCCCAGCGATTTGCAGCTCCTCCAGCAGAAAGAAGGAGAAACTCTGCGGAGGTACTTGCAAAGGTTCAGCAGAGTCCATAGGAATATTCCAGACATGCACCCGACAGCTGTGATAGCCGCCTTCCATTCCAACGTGCGCAACTGTAGGATACGTTCCAAGATGAACGTTATGCTGCCCAAGACTGTGAAGGAGCTGTACACCTTGGTGGACAAGTGTGCTCTGTTGGAGGAGGGAGGAAACTTCCCGGAGAGAAGGATTGCGTCGACATCGACTCCGAAGATGACGACGAGACCACTAGCCAGAAGAAGAAGAATAAGAAGCGCAACAAGAAGCGCAAGGATAAGACAATGATGATTGTTGAGGGGTTGGGCACGCCTAGTACCGACAAGAAGGCAAAAGATGAAGCCCCGGCAAGGAAGTTGTCGCATGTGCTGACTTCCGGGAAGCGCGGCTGTCGAGAAAGTTGGGAAAGGTGATGGGCCATACTGCAAGATCCATCGGGCCACGGGCCATGACCTCCAGGAGTGTCATCAAGTGGAGCAGCTTGTCAAGAAGTAGAGAGCTGAGTATGAGAAACGAGATACAGAAAAGGGTCAGAATGGTACTGGCAGTAAGGGCCGGCAGGCGAAGCAAATCGCCCCGGCAAGGCTCCTCGAAACCAAGGAAAACCCGCCAGGGGCCGAGGGATAGAGGATTGTGATGCCGGGAGTGATGAAGGGGATGAAGAGGAAACCAGTGAGTAGGAATTCCAGAAGGCCACCAATGCCCTGTGCATTGATGGGGTGCATCTTTGCACTCCTCCCACCGCCAACTTAAACAGTGGGCGCATGAAGTCAATGCCATGGAGACAGTGGCAGGTTCACGAAAACCTATCAAATGATCATGCATGCCCATCATCTTTGATGATGAGGATCACCCTGACCGCACCACTGTGGTAGGGTGTTTGTTGTTGTTGGTTTCACCAACGATCCACAACCTCAGGGTCACAAAGATGTTGGTTGATGGAGGGGCTGGGTTGAATCTTATTTCCCCACAAGTTCTCAGCAAGCTCCAGATAGCAGAGGAAGAGCTTAAGGCCACTGGCACGTTTCAAGGAGTTAATCCCAGCAGGAGCCGTCCTAAGGGAAAGATTACGTTGCTAGTGACATTTTGGGGTGAGTTGAACGACCGGACTGAGAAGATTGTGTTTGATGTGGTCGACCTCCCCTTGCCGTACAACGGAATTCTTGGACGCCAGGCCCTGGCCAAGTTCATGGCGGCATCCCACTATGCCTACATTACCCTGAAGATGCCAAGGCCCAATGGGCATCATTTCAATTCCGTCAAATAAGAAAGACGCGATGATATGCGTGGATAAGATGTATCGGGACGCTGTCGTGGCAGAGGCCACCAAAGTTGTCATGCCTGCCAAGGAAAATAAAGGAAAGAAGAAGGATTGCAGGGACTCCGACAAGGAGTCCGGGAAGCATGTCCATACCGAGTGCACGGCACCCGTTGATGACATGTTGGAGTGTTCCAATA